>FR990002.1:4646000-5294000 GCA_905404265.1 Fabriciana adippe | reverse complement strand
TAGATGCATTTCCAATTTATATCACATATTATTAATTTACTATCATAAATGGTAAATTTTATTTGTTACTTACCTTCACGCTGCAAAGGCTAAATGTATTTGATACATGATGAAGATACAGACTATTGCTAGTTATAAAATTTACATCTGCAAGCGAAGCAAGGGTAAATGGCTAGTTTATAATATAATTTAAACATCTGGTCCTGATATAAAAAAACACAACACGCCCCTAGACAATTTAACTTAAATATAAGTAACAGGCAAGGCCGTAGCCTTCACCCACTAGTAATTCAACACAAAAGGAATATAGCTGGCGGTAGTAATTTATAAAATGCTACGGACATGCAATGATTATACGTCTATTTTGCGCAGAGCTATTATTAATATTATTTACATTAGTTAAACCTCCCATGCTGTGTATGTTATATTTTAGCCTAATAGCTAGCATATACAGTTACAGACCCCTAAGTCCTGGGTTCAAATCACATGTTGGACCTACTAGAATTGAGGTCTTCTGTTAAAAAAATATAATCAGTAACAGAGTTGGCAAGTAAAGCCGTCGATTTTTAATTAAAGGTTACATACACTCACTTCTTTTAATATTTTCTAAGAAATATATTTTAGAAAACTTTCGTTCCTTTTGCTGAGCTCTAGTGCACTAAGTTATGCTTTCTTTTTAAGAAAGAAGAGAAATATAATAGAATTATTTTTTACTTGTATGGCTCGACTCACCCTGAAGAAATACTAGCACTAGCAATATAATAATCACCCATTTACATAATTTTACTTCTTTCATATAAAAACAAGGATAATAATAAATATATTGGGACATTAACACACAGCACCATTTAGTTCCATCGTGAGCTACGACGCTTGTGTTATGGATACCAGATAGTTGATACACTACATTTATATAACTTTAAATGCATACATATTATAAATATAAACACCCATGACTGGAGTACAAACATTCGTGCTCGTCACTAAAAAAAATACCCCTAGCGGGACTCGAACCCGCGATCGTTGGCACAGCAAGTAGGGTAACTACAAACTGACCCAAACGTGTCGTCAAACAATGTGTGTCGTACGCAATAAGCACACAACAAGAAAAATAGTAAAGCTCAACAGAAATTTAAGTGACTCTACATGATCTGATTTATGAAAGACAGTATATGTAGATATAAAAACAAGGATACACATAAGACCTTACATTTTACAATGTAAGTATTTACCACTGAGTACTGACTGACAGTAGAAAGGCTTAACTCCTATTAACTTTTATTGTGGTTGCAAGAACAATGTATTTTAAAGCTGATTCATAAACTCAAACGACTCTTGCGGCACGTACAGCTTTTATCGTCTTCATGTGAGAGGGTTAGTACAATCGTGAGGGCTTTAGTTCTTTTAAAAACATACTTCTATTACGATACGCTTCCTGGACATTTATTCTAAATAAAATAACACTTCTAGAAGACTTTACTAATGTTACAAATTTGAAGTGTATTTGTTAATACTTTCTTAGATTTACGCGAATATTTGACATTTTAAATAAAACTATCTTTTCGGATTATTTCGCGGATTTATTTTGATTTTTAGTTCCCGACGTTTCGAATGCTTTACAGCAATCATGGTCACGGGAGAGACTAAGGTATTAGACATCTCAAAAGCGTATTTATTATTTTATCTGTGAAGATAGTGTTGCTTAATATTCTATCTTAAAATTACATTAGAAATCTAAATTAAAAAAGTTAATTTTCTAAATTACATATAAAACAATAATAATACTTTAATAAATAATTAGTATTTAATAAATAATTAATATTTTGATTTTCTTTGTGGTTAGACATATTATAGTAATAGCAACACTAAATAATATTACATTATTAATTCTTAAAGTTTTTTAAAATATTGTAATATTTATAATAATAACAGCTAAAATTTAACAAATAATATTTAATTATAATACTAATTAAACTTTTTTAATATTTTTAATATGTTTAGAATTAAAATCAACAAATATTGTAAGGTACTCTGGTGCCATTTTTGAATTTTCAAAATCATTTTTGCAAATTTGTGGGTAGGCACTGTCTGTAACAAGTATATAACGCTTTTGAGATGTCTAATACTGCCCTGATAATAAAGAATGCAGTAATCAACATTTTTGGGATTTTCACTTTTTACTGGAAATGGCATTCCAAAGGGTTCTCCTACACGGAAAAAATATATTTTCATAAAAATTTTCACTAGAAGTATGTTTTCTATCTAACGGTTTTTGCAGTACTTGCATGAAAATAGTTTCAATACTAAGGAGGAGTGCAGCATTAAACATGTGCTAAAAAAGAATGCAGTACTAACAAGAATACCCTAGAGCTAAGTGCAGTAATTGCCACTACTACAGCATTTTCTTTTAAAATCAATAGACTAGTTACTAAATCAAAACGCAGTACTCCATATTACTGCATTTGAGAGTAGTAAAGGCTTGCAAGATCTTGGCCGTACGATCCAGTGCCGCGTTTTGTTTTAGCAAATCAGTTATATTTAATTAATGTTAATTATTATCAGTCTGACTGAATATTGTGATTTTTATTTGTATTTCTTTAGATATTCATAAAGACAGATATTGTCTAAATAAAAGTAGATTTACACAAAAATGTTTCATTTTTATTTCACCCTGATAATGCATATAATACGTACAGAACATGAAGTAGGTTTTCGTCAACCTCACAGCAAACATTTAAGAAGGACTGTGTAATTGTTTGAGAGATAATAATGAGAGATAATAATTTAAGACCACTTGCACTTAGCCCCGAGCATAAAAAATGTAAATGAATACTAACCAACAACGCAGTAATCGACATGTGCTAGACTATAATGCAGTAATATACGCAACTGCTGCATTTAGTTTTAGTATCCTATGATTCTCACAAGACCTGATGCTAAAACTAAACGCAGTAATACGCATTATATTTAGATAGATTAATAAATTAAATAAAATAAAATTATGATTCAAAAGCTTGATTTATTTTTGAATTTTTTGATATATTTTTTTGGTCATAAAATACGAACATCTTGCTCAGATGTCTAAAAATATGTTTTCCGCGTTTTTCTCGAAACCGCCATTTTGCAAGTACTGCGTTCTTAATTATCACGGCAGAATACCTTAGTCTCTCCCGTGACCATGATTGCTGTAAAGCATTCGAAACGTCGGGAACCAAAAATCAAAATAAATCCGCGAAATAATCCGAAAAGATAGTTTTATTTAAAATGTATTTATTAGTTTATTCTGCTTTAAAAAAATGAACAATTATATTAATACGAATTTATAGATTAGTATGTAACTCGTGGATATAACCATACTTATACAATGTACATATTAGTGAATGTAATTCTCAATGTTTCTACTTTTAAGTATATAACTTGACAGGTATTGATAAACATCTAAATTTTAAAGAAGCCCACGATTAAGTGGACCCATATTTTTGTTCACCCCTCAGTTAACCGAAATATAAATAATGTTAGCCTAGTGGTCGAAATTCGACCATAATAATTATTGAAAGTTTGAGTAAAATATATATGAATAAAAATTAACTGTAAAAATAACTGTCTCCAAAAGCTTTTATTGATACCACTTAAGCTCGTCAATACCTACGAAACAAATAAAAAAGAAAATCGGTTGACAAACAGAGGAGAAAAAGTTCTGAATTGTTTTGTCTTCGCATATTTATGTTATCTCCTAATAATATAAAACTACGTTATCATGTCTGTCTAGTCAGGTGGGCATAGTTCTACTAAAATTTACAGATAAATAAATAAATAATAAATAAATCAATAAATATGATGGGACATTAACACACAACACCATCCAGTTCCATGGTAAGCTACGAAGCTTGTGTTATGGATACCAGATAGTTGATGCACTACACATATGTATATAACTTTAAATACGTAAATATTGTAAATATAAACACCTATGACTAGAGTACAAACATTCGTGTTCATTACACAAATGAATGCCCCCAGCGGGACTCGAACCAGTAACCGCTGGCACAACAAATAGATTCACTACAAACTGAGCCAAACGTGTCGTCGTATAACAATAAACTTTTATTTATTAAATAATTAATTTAAGTAAAACATTTTCAGTTTAGGAATAAAACCATATAACTAAAATCCAATCCTCCTAGAGTTTAGCCTATCTCATTGTTCACAAATGCTTATTTAATTACAATATCTTGTGAACTTGAAATATGAATCGATCATAATCTCCAATGCCGTATGAGTATATCACTACATAGTATAAAACAAAGTCGCTTCCCGCTGTGTGTCTGTCCTTATGTATGCTTAGATCTTTAAAACCACGCAACGGATTTTGATGCGGTTTTTTTAATAGATAAAGTGATTCATGAGTGATGAATGAAGATTTATATGAAAAATACATGCATATTATAGTACAGAAAAGCCGAGAAATTCAAAGATTTGTATTTCATACTAACCGTCAAAACGTACCTAGGAACGAACCCGAGCGAAGCGAGGGTGAGTCGCTAGTTTTTACTATTTTATTTCCACAATTATATCAAGTATAAGGAAATACATAAATGAAAAACAAAAAACTTTTGCATTACCATACTATATATGAAAGTAAAATTTATGGATTTTGGGGATTCCCACAGGAACTATTAATATTACTAGAGTAAAAAGGTTTCTATATGCAACTTTAGACAGAACTAGTGTTATATTATATTAAACATTTTGTTTCTGACTAAAAACATTATAAAATATTTTATTAAAATGTTATCAGCTGTTCATGAAACTCTTAAAGTAGTCTTTGTAGTTCGTATCTTGTAATAAGTATTTATAGTATCTGTAGTATAGTATAGTATAGATATGTAGTATATCTGAAATTGTAGAGATGATATTTTACTAAGAAAAACTAAAAAAAGGAGTGATTAGCATCTTCTCCTAAAAACCTTATTCGGACTATAACGAATATTAAAAAAAATTGCCAAATCGATCCAGTCGTTCTCCAGTGATACCAACGAAACAACCAAAACTATTTTATATTTATTTATAAAGAATAATAATTATCTGTACTCTAGAAAATCTTAATGAGTACTTATTTCTATATATACATATAATAAAATTCTGAGTCGAATCTGCACATTAAATATTTTTTTCAAAATCTTATTGAAATAGTCTTTATTATCGATACAGAGGCCAAATCTATAATTTTTAGAATTTTTATCTGTCTGCCTATCTGTCTGTCTGTATGTCTGGGAACGTATCATGAGAAAACCACTGGACAGATTTTGATGAAATTTGGTATGATGATAGCTAGTTATCCGGATTCGTATATGGGATACTTTTTACTGCGGAAAAATATCTCATCTCTGAGAAATCTATACTAAACATTAAAACGTAACAATCAAGTCAATTTATAATTTAATAATACCTTATATACAATTATACTATAAACAATATAAGTCTTAGATAATAATTCTTTATAACCAGTTCAAATAACACGTTAGTAGGGTCTTATAATTGATAGCGTAATTTAATACATAGAGTATTATAACATAAAGTATTCATGAAAAGCCAGTAAGTAGTAGTTATCAATTAACTAATGACTATGGTAGGGTTGAATTTGCAATGACCTATTACTTCAGGTTTGTAAAAGCCCTTCAGTATTCATTGACTCTAATTAAGAGGTACTCTACTTGACGTTACAATAGAATTTCGTATGAAAATCATGAATGAGTTGAGAGGTCGAGACAAATAAGATTGAATAATACATATTATAGAAATTTGAAATTATACATTTTGTGCAGAATGTATTTATAGAGTTAACCTACTTTAAAATAAGAGGATAGCGCTTATCAAAAATATATAATGTACATTTTAATAACCTAAGTGAAAATAGATTATCTGTGTATTACAATAATGTAATACAGAATACTGTCAAAAAGCGATATTCATTATTTTTATTTTATGTAACCCAGACCCTTTTTGTGGACCACAACTTATGCCGGGCGCCTTAAAGTTCTTTTGCTCGTGAGTTATTCAGCTATTGGAAATGGTTTCGTACAAATGTTCTATGAAATTTTATGGTGTATGTTTTGTACTAAAATTATATAAAACAAAAATAAATGTATCCCACAGGAACCGTACATTTTTTGGGATTAAAAGTAACCTATGTGCTATTCCAGACTATAATCTATCTTTGTGCCAAATTTCATCCAGATCCATCCTGACATGAAAGAATAACAAATATCCATCCATCCTCACAAACTTTTAGATTAATCATATTATTAGGATAAACTGGTCTTGGTATACGAAGATAGGTACTGTACTAACATTAATGAGAACATTTGAATTGCACTCCCTAGGGGTTGGTTAATTACTTGAAAGTTTATTTTAAAGTCGATGTAATATATACGTAAAAAGGGCTGTACAATTTTTAATTTTTCGATAAAGTTACTTAAAGTTACAAAGGTATATTTTGATCTGGAGTAAGATATGCCACTGTTAGTAATGAAAGCCAAAATATGGCACTACCTGTATATAATTCAAGAGGCAACCCGAACGAAGCAAGGATAATTTGCTAGTTATAAAATAATAAATTTATCTTGAAAATTATTCGAATAGTTAGGTAAAATTATTATTTCTCAACAAAGAAAAGTGGTAAAGTTCGAGCTTAGCTCTAACCACTTTGTTTTATCTTCTTGTTTCTTTAGACACATGACAGGAAGACTAATTTCTTTTTATTAAAGAAAAAGAGTTTATCTCGAAATATAAAAAAATACAGTAAGATAGCTTCTTCATAAATGTTGTTGTTTCATATTTTGTTACTTAAGTTATTTTAAATTGAATTTACTTTATTGTTGCTAGTAAAAATTGTGTTGTTACAAATTAATAGGATTCCACTATTGATATAAAATTATTTTCATTGGTATGTTTTTTTTTGTAAATAATAATTATTAATATTTCTAACGTTTAGTATTGATTTCTCAGATATGAAATATTTCCCACAGTAAAAAGTATCCTATATGTTGACCCGCACAACCAGCTATCATCATACCAAATTGCATCAAAATCTGTCCAGTGGTTTTCTCATGATGCGGTCACAGATATACAGACGAAAATTCTAAAAAGTATAAATTGGGTCTCTGTATCGATAATAATGACTATTTCGATAAGATTTTCCATAAAATATTTAATGTACAGATTCGACTCAGAATTTTTATTAGGTACATACATGTATAGATAAATTTCAAATAAGGCCTTAAATCAATATGACGACGGATAGGATGGATGATCCTAATCATATTACACTTGAATGTTGGTAGGATCATAATACATTTAAATGTTTTATATTTATATACCACTAGTTTTTGTCCGCGGTTTCTTTCGCGTGATAAGAGGGACGCGGTGCAAAATATATAGCCAAGTTTTATCGAAATTTGTTCTGTGGTTTTGAGCGTGAAAACGTAACAGACACAGTAATTACTTTGATAATATTTATAATTAGTATGGATATACATAGTACTTTTTAAAACCGTTATTTTAGGGGTATGTTATCCGATATTCTTATCTGTTAGCGTTACATGAAAAATAGAAAAATATTTTCACATATTACACAGAAAATGCACGTTTTACATTATACAAAAACAAACATTTTCATAGAAATATTATGAAATACAATTTTATTTGTGTAGTCAATAAAATCAGTATCCTACTAATATTATAAATGCGAAAGTGTGTTTGTTTATTTGTTTGTCTTTCTTTTACGTCAAAACAGACTGACGGATTGGCGTGATTTTTTTTTGTTTAGATAATTGGAGGGCTGGACAGTGACATAGGCTACTTTTTACCGCGAAAGATTATCTCATTCCCGCGGGTAAACACGTTATAATACAATCCAAAAAAATATTTATGATCAGAACTACTTCAAACTTGGTATTAAATAAATAGGTTTTTTAGCATTTATCAAAATTCATCCCATAAAGAGGTAAAATTGGGGATGAAACTTTTTATAAAATCTATATTTTAGAGTTTTTTTTGTAGTTTCAGCCCAAACAAAGCCGCGGGTTCTGCTTATAGTATATAATATAATAATTTTATTTTTCTTTTAATGTAACAAATTGCATTTGCCAAGACATAAATAAGTTAAATCTTTCATACCAACCTACGATGTGCGAGTCAGAATCGCACTTTTATTTAATCGCCCGTTGTTTGAGAAAGAGTGAATCGATTCAATTTCAATGAGGCTCTTAATATTGTTCATGTTAACAAAAAATATGACTGGAATATATTTTATTTTATTTCATAGTTTATTGAGAAGCAGTGGTAGTCTAGTGGTGACGCGCTCGCTTGGGTAATCGGGTGAAACGAGTTCAAATACCGGGTCTCGCACCTCTGATATTTTCATGTGCGAACCATTTTCAACATGATTACCACTTGTCCTACGACGAAGGAAAACATCGTGATAAACTAACAAGTTTTCGAAAGACATGTGAAATCCGCCAACCCGCACTTGGCCAGCGTGGTGGACTATGGCCTGGTTCCCCTCGTATTGAAGGGAGGCCCGTACTCAGCAGTGAGACGTTAAAAAGGGCTGAATGCTGCTATATATGTAGTTTATATAGCTTGTGGTACACTGAACTCCCACAGCGCCTGAAGCTGGGAAAAAGCTTATTTTAATTCCCATTGTTTGAATCATTAAGGTAAATAAAATGTAAACCGAATTCAAAATAATATTAAAAATAATTGGTCCACCATTGTTAGTGTTTTTATCTTGAAATTTATTCATATAAATTTTTAAAGGTTTTTATTTTTAATATTTCTACTTGCTTGTACTATTTAACATTGCAGGTTAGACTGAAAAAAGAACAAATATGAGTATAGTAATGTATTCAGCCCTTATTAACGTCCCACTGCTGGGCACAGGCCTCCCTTCAATACGAGGGGGATCAGGCCATAGTCCACCACGCTGGCCAAGTGCGGATTGGCGGACTTCACATGTCTTTCGAAAACTCGTTAGGTTTTCTCAGACATGCAGGTTTCCTCACGATATTTTCCTTCACCGTAAGGCAAGTGGTAATCATGTTAGAAATGATTCGCACATGAAAATATCAGAGGTGCAAGACCCGGGATTTGAACCCGCTTCACTCGGTTTCCCAAGCGAGCACGTTACCACTGGGCTACCATTACCTGAGTATAGTAATAAATGTTTAAAATTTATTATTTATTTAAATTTAATATGTCTACGTTAGTGAATGTTCAGCTTATAATATATAAAAAAAAAAAGATTTAAAACCATTTTATTATGTACCTTATAGATGTATCTTCACATCAGCTTGATGGCCCTCAATTATTGTACTAACACTCGAAAAACAAACAAAACTACTTTCGTAAATTAATTTGTATAGTTATTTTAGTAGTGAAAATAATAAAATAAAGTGACAAAAATACCTTATTTTAGAAAAAAAATACTAAAATTACGAGAGGGTGACGTCGTAAAATTACACTTTGAAACATTTTCCTTTTCAAAAGCCTAATAAAGCGAAAGAAGTTGTTGATAAAAAGGTTGGCATTTTGACTGGAAAATCATAAATTAACATAATACTTTTATAAGAAATGGTTGGGCGTTTCAAAGACCATTAACGTTTTATATTATATGAACAATAGTGTTTGCCCGCGGCGAAACTCGCATAGTTTATTTATTTAGAATATAAATATATAAAATTCGAAGCGTGATGCTAGTAAATAGCTTATAGGCTCTCAAGCTTCATCAATAGGTATTCCTAAATAAATAGGCATAAAATATAAAAAAAAACTATTCACGTTTGTCTGTAATTCTAGAGGTTAGTGATTTTAAACATACTTATAACAAATAAATAGTCCCTACAGATTTATATACTCATAAAGATTACTAGCGACTCACCCTCGCTCCGCTCAGTTTCATCGCTCAATACGTTTTAAGGATTGGTAAAGATTTCTCAGAGATGAGATATTTTCCCACAGTAAAAAATATCCTATATCTTGACCCGGATAACCAGCTATCATCATACCAAATATCATCAAAATCTGTCTAGTGGTTTTAACAGACAGACAGACAAAAATTCTAAAAAATATATAAATTCGGCCTCTATATCGATAATAATGACTATTTCAATAAGGTTTTCCTAAAAATATTTATTGTTCAGATTCGATTTAGTTTGAATTTTATTATATGTATAAACAGATTGATAACTGTAGTGACAAATTAGAAGTTATTACCTAAATTAAATATAGGTTTTTATGAAATCTTGTATTGGTCTTGCCATTCATTTATTTTGTAATGTATGTATTCAGCCCTTTTTAACGTCCCACTGCTGGGCACGGGTCTCAATTTAATACGAGGGGAGGATCAGGCCATAGTCCACCATGCTGGCCAAGCGCGGTTTGGCGGACTTCACATGTCTTTCGACTTGTTAAGTTCTCACAGACATGCAGGTTTCCTCACGATGTTTTCCTTCACCGTAAGACAAGTGGTTATCACGTTGGAAATGATTCGCATTTGAAAATATCAGAGGTGCGAGACCCGGGATTTGAACCCGCTTCACTCGGTTTCCCAAGCGAGCGCGTTACCACTGGGCTTCCACTGCCTATTTATTTTGTATTCAGTAGAAATAATAAATAAATGGTAATTAAAAGTTTTTTAATATATTTAGTTAGGAATCTGTTGCGTGACCTTTAACAATAAACGTTTTCGTGCTTTTGTTAGTTTCACTAACCATGGTATTATATCTTAAAAATCGATTTTAACCTACTTTTGATAACGCATCGATTTGAAACCTTTAGTAAAATTTTAATGGCAATATTTGAACAAGTAGTGAATATTAAAACTTTTTCATGGAAATTATAGATAAAAAACTTTAAAGTTTGAGTCCCTACGAATGGACTTATTTGTTTTAACGTTTTGCATCCATTATAAGTTAGTTTAAAGTATATTATCTTAGTTCTTTAAAACTACAATTTTATTTATTATTAGTCGTTTAAAGAAGTTTTATAAATTCAATCTCATTTATAGAGTACAGAAGCAGCGACAAGTCTAAATTGTTTTTCTAACTTAAATTAACGAGTTTCTCTTACGAATCATGTTTCACGTTACTAAGTTTTTTAAGTGGTTCATAAGAATGTTCTTAAACTTTATTTCATGAAAATCTTTTCAATTGTTAATAATTTGTTTACATAAATATGTAATTTTATTACAAATTGCTAAATGAATAACTTAATTTTAACTTATTGTTTATTTCACGGTGTTAAGTGTTCTTGTATTTTCTTTTGTTCTAAAGCATGTTTTACCTGAGGAAGTATTAGTTTTTAACCAAATTCCAAAAAGAAGGAGGTTGTTCGTCTGTATGTATGTTTTTTTTATTTATAAATTTTTCAATATTTGATTTTTGTTTTACTAAAGATTCTTGAGTGACTGGGTCTACCTGCGACTACTAAATATATATATTGTACTATCATTTACTTATTAGAACATAGCGACAAATATCATTGTTTTTAAAAAGATTTGTAAAAGTATAGAAATTGATCATTAGGCTACAACGTTAACGTTAGACAAAATTCCTCAATTATTTCCACGGACTCTTTTAAGCATACTTTAGCCATAATTCATCTATTCAAGGACCCATAAAATACTAGTACGAAGACTCTATGAGATATCTAGAGACGCTAATATATGAATAACTAACTTATAATGCATTAAGAGATCCCAAGGAAACCTCAAAGGACTTAACTAATATTTTAATAAAGGAAATATTTCTACACCTACGCCACGTTTAATAAACGCTGTGCGTGAGCTGAACTATTTTTCATCTGGCCTATTCCAACAGCGTTATGAACTTTTAGTTTTATAAAATTATGAAGTTATAGTCGACATCACTATTTTATATTTTTACTAGGGACTCCCCCTCGCTCCGCTCGTGTTCGTCCTTACTTACGTTTTAACGTTTAGTATAGATTTTTCAGAGATGAGATATTTTCTCCCAGTAAAAAGTATCCTATATGTTGACCCGGATAATCAGCTATTATTGTACCAAACCAGACAAAAATTCTAAAAACTATAGATTCGGCCTGTATATAGATCATAATGTCTATTTCAATAAGATTTTCCAAAAAATATTTAATGTACAGATTCGACTTGTTTACAATTTTATTATATGTATAAATATGATGGAATTAATGTCACTTGACGCCTTATTTAACTTTTTTGCCGTGCAAATTGTCTTTTATTAAATCAGCTCTAATTTTTTTTTTTCTGTATAAAAACTCTTAAAATATCGGCCGTTTCGAAGATAATTTTAGATGTCAGCCGACATAATTACTATAATAACGTGAAAAAATAATATTTATTACTTAAGCACAAAATCCTAAATTCACATTTTTATAAACGAACAATGTTTTTAGATGAAGAAGAATACGATTCATAAATTATACATTGAATCCATCGAATGATTTGAATATTATATGAATAAAATTATCTTGATTTCTTTTTGGTACAAATATTTATAATGACCTGTTAAGAAAACTTACATCTGGATTTATTTGACAAGTAGAGTTTTAAAGGGCATTTACGAGAGGATAGTCAAAAATAAAGTGCAAATTAGCTGTCATCTTTAGTTTAAGCATTATATACTTCCGTTTTAACACATTAACAGTCCCCATACAAGCGTTCCGAAACACCCCATATGTCCATGTGTGATTATATATTTTTTGGTCATTATTTGATATCCACTTATCAACTGATGCATAGAAATAACAAAATATAGGTCGCTGACCCCGGATATACCCGTGTACATCGGGCGGTACACGGACTTATTAACTAAAATTACCGTGTACCCTTAGCTTGTAACACGGACTCATGAGTGTGCCAGTAGATATATGTGCGTTTAGTTTATTGACTATAGACAATGAATGTAGTCTCCTTAATCTGTGACAATGAATTAGGCAACATAATGCATACTGTGACAAAAAATATCGCTCTACCCTCAATCATAATAATTATTGTATCAATAAAAAGTAGACTCACAATATTTCGTGATAATCTTCACGTTCACGATTTTTTACTCACGTGAATATATTTTTATTTTTGCTGAATATTTTACTGACGAATACATAAAAAAAATCTCATAAAATTCTGATGGTGAAGACGAGGTCGTGGAATTATTGGATCAGGAAGAAGACCAAGACGACGAAGACGATGAAGATGAGAAAATATGTTTAGAAGTCGGGCCAGAGATTGAGGAATTAGTAGAAAATATTGCTAGAAAAGTGCAGTGCATAGAAGTGTTCCAGGTCAGTCTTCCAGGCCTACAGCCCCAGATAGTTACCAAAACCTCCTTGATGAAGGTCAACTTGCTCCATACGAACGGGCCAAAGCCAAAAGAATATCAACGCAATGTAAAATTTGCAAAAAAGCACATTATATTTTTTGTTTTCCTGAATTGCAAGTTCACCAATAAAATTTTCTTCATTTTCTTCTAAGTTGTTTTATTTTGTGTTGTTATAGCAACAACTTAAAAAAATATGACATGTTTTTGGCTTTTTCTGTTTATTAGATTCTTGGCCACAAGTCCTCAAACAAAACACTAACTATTTTGACAAGTCCGTGGTCAGAGGGTCCATAGAGTAACACAGGGCTCGTGTGCCTCATAGGGTACACGAACTCGGCGGAACCGCTCCCCGTGTACCACATACGGTACCGGACTGTTAACGTATTAAGGGTTAGTAAAGATTCCTCAGAGATGAGAAATTTTCCCGCAGTAAAAAGTATCCTGTATATATATATACCCACTAAAATCTGTCCAGTGGTTTTCTCGTGACGCATTCACCAATTTACCCCCCAAGTCAAGCGTGCGTTAAGAAGTTTTACTTCAAAAAGAAAATTGGTTGACAAATAGAGTAGAGAAGATACTAAATTGTTTTGTCTTTGCCTATTAACTTTATGCATGTATAGAAAGATTCATTAAACAAAAGAGTTCCTAAAATCTTAAATGGCGAAGATATCGCGTTATAAAAAAATGTAACCATATTCACCTTCACCTCTAAATACCTAAAGGAAAAATCAGATGGGTACATACTAAAAATAAATATCCTGATCTGGATAGTTCAAAGCACAACGTCGTAGACCAATCACCCAACGCTAACACTCGATACGAAGATCATATTATTGTAAGCCATTTGGTCTATCTCCTTTATACTTCTTTTTATATTTTAATATTCTCTTTTAGTTCTCTCAGACATACAGGTCTCCTTACGATATTTTCCTTCACCGTAAGACAAATGGTAATCATGTTGGAAATGATTCGCACGCGAAAATATCAGAGGTGCAAGACACGGGATTTGAACCTGCTTCACTCGGGTTCCCAAGCGAGCGCATTACCACTGGTCTACTATTGCATAATAGATATACACTCATATATCTCCATATAGGATACAACGCCTAAACATTACCACATAATTATTAAATAAAGATTTCCCTAAGCATTTTTTTAAGTAGAATTAATAAATCGCTTAAAATTTCAAGCGTGCATTTCAGAAACATGCCCTGTATAAAACATTGTATAATATTAAAATTATTTCTTTAGTATGCACCTAGCTTAAGTTTCTTTGACGCACATCACGTCCTACGTCTTATTGAATATAGCCGTGAATATGTGAAGTGAATTGTGAAATTTAAATTGTGTTAGGATAAATTCTATGGAGTCGTGAAATATGATCGTAACAGATACTTTATGGGGCACATTTATTGAGGTTTTATAAAAAATATTCCAGCGAGTTTCATGAATTTTAAGTGCGAATAAAATAGAGCATATATAAAAATTGTTTTTAGTTAAAAAATAATCGGATGATACCTTATTCTAAGTACGAACAACAACAGCTAATATTATAAACCAATCTTACCAATGTACATCATTATGTTCTGAATCATTAAATATGTTTTTTTGGATAATCTTTAGAAATAATCGTTATTATCGATAAGGAAACCGAATCTTTAGTTATTAGAATTTTTATCTGTCTGTCTGTCTATCCGGAAAAACATCACGAGAAAACCACTGGACAGATTTTGATGAAATTTGGTATGATGATAGCTGGTTATCCGGGTCAACATATAGGATACATTTTACTGCGGACAAATATTTCATCTCTGAGTAATTTATACTGACCTATATAAAAATTAAAATTGAATAGGAAAGAATAGAAAGAAATAGAATAATACGTTTTTGCAGTAAAGTATTTGTAATGTATCTTTACATTTAAATTAGGAAAACAATCGATGTTGTAATATGTCTATTAACTATAGTAATAGTTTCAACCTATATGTATAGTTAGTACTGGTTTTCTTCTCTACTTAATATTATATAATTTTCAATTTAATTTATACTAATATTATAAAGAGGCAGAGTTTGATTTTTTTTGTTTGTTTGTTTGATAGTTATTTTGTTTGTCTGTTCGTTCTGTTATATATATTTTATGTTAGGTAAATTGCAAGAGACGCTGCATAGTCAGCACAATTACATTAATAAGGTTACACCTTTTGTCTCTTTAACTAGTTCTATTCCAACCGCGTTCGGCGACACTTGCCCATAATTAAATTGTAATTAATTGTAATAAATAAAAATCATTTTTTAAAAAGTGCTTTAATTAAAATCCCATAACAAATTTGGTGGCAGCGTATAGGGATAAGAATTATCCTCGGTCGTCTCCGTCATAATTTTCAATTTCGAGCAGTGTCGTCGATTTCGCAGAACTCACCTCTGTATCCTGAAATTTTACATGAACTCTGTGTCGTGGATAAGAATAAGAACTCTGTGTCGTGAATAAGAATATGAACTCTGTGTCGTGAATAAGAAACCTCTGTATCCTGAAATTTTATAAGAACTCTGTGTCGTGAAAAGAATATAAACTCTGTGTCGTGAAGAAGCAAACTCTGTTTCCTGAAATTTTATATGAACTCTGTATCGTGAAGAAGAATATAAACTCTGTGTCGTGAAGAAGCAACCTCTGATTCCTGAAATTTTATATGAACTCTGTATCGTGAAGAAGAATATAAACTCTGTGTCGTGAAGAAGCAACCTCTGTTTCCTGAAATTTTATATGAACTCTGTATCGTGAAGAAGAATATAAACTCTGTGTCGTGAAGAAGCAACCTCTGTATCCTGAAATTTTATATGAACTCTGTATCGTGAAGAATAATATAAACTCTGTGTCGTGAAAAGAAGATATCTCCGAGTCCATTTTAAGAAATTCATCTCGAAGTATAAATATTCGTCCCTGAAATAGCTAAGCATCATGTTCGTGATATTCGTCGGACTGTGAGTTAAAACATTTACATATAACGTTATTTGCAACTAAAGCTCATATCACATTACTAGACTCGACGTGAGAACGCAGGTGTGACTACTGTAATCACACAATACTATTAAGTATCCAATAACTTTTTAAAATTTATGTCATACTATTACACCGTTTCGAATCAATATTAACTTAATTCTTTTATTGTTCAATATTTTATTTTAATTCTTTTGCTTAATTCAATAAATAAATAAAATGTCAGTCAAAGCAGAACAGAAAAGCGAATCCCTTGCTATTGGAACATTATTTAAATTTATCAAACCCTTTGATGGCTCACGGGAAAAATTAAATTCTTTCATTTCATTATGCCAAAGTGCATATGATTTAGCGACAGATAATCAAAAGCCAATTTTACTTACATATATACTTTCACAATTAGAGGGTAAAGCGGAAGCAGCGTGCTCTATAAAAGAATTTGAGGACTGGAAACAACTGAGCGAATTTCTCACTAGTCAATTTGGCGAAACTAAACATTATGCTCATTTGCTTTTGGACCTTCAAGAATGCCATCAGTTATCTAATGAATCGGTTACTCAATTTTCTCTTCGCTTAGAAACCTGCTTATCTAAATTGCTCACTGAAGTTACCCTGTCAAATAAAAAGAAATTAGAATTACCTGGTCGCTTAGCAGCAATGGAAGACTTAGCGCTTCACACATTCTTACTTGGCCTTAAACCTAACATTTCTAACCTTGTTCGAGGTAAAAATCCAGTGAATCTTAATAGTGCCATCAATTTCGCAACATCAGAAGAAAAAATTCAAAAACTTTTACATAGGCGAAATGTCCAAAATCATTCAACTCCACAGCGTCCTCCTCAAGGATCAAGTAGTTTTAGACCAGTTATACATAATATTAGTAATAGACAACGAAATCCCAACCAATTTTCAATACCAATATGCCGTTATTGTAAAAATCAAGGTCATACAATAGAAAATTGTAAAAAGCGTCAATTTAATCATGGAAATTTTAATAATGGAGGTAAACCCTCTCGATTCCCAACTAACCAACCTCAACACCAAATCCCAAATCAGTTGCAACAACAATCTCAAAATAATTTTAACAAAAAACCTTTTAGTGGTCAACCCACTCGCGTCCATTTCATAAATGACAATGACGAACAGGTTGAAGTACCTGAATATTCTCAAGAATACGACTCTCATAATTATGATTCTCAAGATTATGATTTCCAAAATCATGATTTTCAAAGTTATGACTCTCAAAATTATGATTCTCAAGAGCATTATGACACTATTGAAAATGATGATCATTTAAACAATTAAAGGACTCCCGACGGTGTCTCGTAGAGTCCAGTAACAAATGTCCCAATGATTCCAATGACACCATTTATAAATCTCCCATATGCGTCAATTCCCACGATTCTTCTAGTTTTGATGGGAAAAAACAACCTATTAATTCCAAATTTCAAAATGCTCTAAAGAAAAATAGAAACATTGCCAAAAAAGATTCTGGAAATGTTGATGCAGTCCCTGAAATGGTTACAAAAAATGAAAAAATATATGAAATAACATGTGATCCCTCAAAGATGTCCTTACCTCATGTCCTTCTTAAAACTTCTGTATCTGATAAACCACTTACCTTTCTCGTTGATACTGGCTCTTCTATCAGTCTTATTAAAAAGACCTCATTACATTCTCCGCACTTGAAACTAAGAAAAGATAATATATTAAAACTAAAAGGTATAGATAATAATAAAGAAGCCGTCCCTACTATCGGTGATATTGATATTATGCTTATCTTTGGCAAAGAATCAATTCCATTCAATTTTCACGTTGTCGATAAAATAAATTTGACTTATGATGGAATAATTGGTAATAATTTACTTACCCATTATCAATCTAATATTAACTATAACCGTAAAACTCTTAACATTGACAAAAACAAAATTAAACTCATCTTCAACGATCCTGTTTATCACATTCCAGCTCGTTCAGAAATCATAGTAGAATGTTCAGTGAGTAACCCTGAAATAAAAGAAGGTCTTCTTCTTGATGAACATCTCACAGACTCCCTCTTGATAGCGAATTGTGTGGTAAAAGTTAAAGATAATAATAGAATAAATCTTATAATACTAAATACTTCTGAAAAAGCTACAGAATTAAATTCTAATCTCCAACTTACTTTACATCCCATTGAAAATTACCAGGATAGTGCAGTTAAAAATAATAAACAGACAAATCAAAATAAACAAAATTGTCTGAACAGAACTCAAGAAGTCCTAAAACTTTTAAGAACTTCACATTTAAACCGTGAAGAATCCGAAGCCTTACGCGATATATGTAGTAAATATTCAGATATTTTCCATCTTCCTGGTGATCAGCTTTCTTCAACTGATGCTATTGAACATCAAATCCGTACTACCACTGATCAACCAATCAATGTCAAGTCATATAGATTTCCCGAGGTCCACAAACATGAAGTCGCAACACAAATAGATAAAATGTTGAATCAAAATATCATCCAACCTTCACTTTCTCCTTGGTCTTCTCCTATTTGGATAGTTCCAAAAAAATTAGATGCATCTGGTAAAAAGAAATGGCGTATCGTAATCGACTATCGTAAATTAAACGATATTACCATTGGCGAAACTTATCCTATTCCGAACATAACTGAAATTTTAGATCAATTAGGTAAATCCAAATACTTCTCAACCCTTGACCTTGCGTCTGGTTTCCATCAGATTAAAATGAATCCCAAAGACTCCTGTAAAACAGCTTTCAGCGTCCCACAAGGCCATTTTGAATTTTGTCGTATGCCATTTGGTTTAAAGAATGCCCCATCTACATTTCAACGTCTAATGAACAATGTACTTACTGGTCTTCAAGGCGAAAAGTGTTTTGTATATCTTGATGACGTAGTAATTTACTCGCATGATTTACTAAGCCATATCGAAAACATTGCAGCAGTTTTCCAAAAACTCCGTTTTTTCAACTTGAAATTACAACCTGATAAATGTGAGTTTTTACGAAAAGAAGTCGGTTATTTAGGTCATGTTATCACTGAAAATGGTTTAAAACCTGATCCCAATAAAACCAAATCTGTTCAAGAATTTCCTGTCCCAAAATGTCCCAAAGAGATAAAATCCTTTTTAGGACTCATATCGTACTACAGAAGATTTATTCCCGATTTTTCTAAATTGTCTAAGCCTCTCACCACTCTTTTGAAAAAAGATATTCCTTTTGTTTGGTCAAACGAGCAACAGCTCGCATTCGAAACATTGAAAGATAAATTGATTTCCGCTCCTGTCCTTGCTTACCCTGATTTTACTAAACCTTTTACGCTTACTTGCGATGCTTCCAATTATGCTATCTCTGCCATTCTTTCTCAAGGTCCTATTGGCAAGGATCATCCTATAGCTTACTCTTCCAGAACATTAAATAAAAATGAACTCAACTATAGCACTACTGAAAAGGAGCTTCTGGCAATAATTTTTGGTTGCAAAAATTTTCGCCCTTATCTTTTTGGCAGAAAATTCTACATAGTCACTGATCATCGTCCTTTAAAGTGGCTTTTTAATCACTCAGATCCCAGCAGTAAAATGCAAAGGTGGCGTCTCCAATTAGAGGAATTTGAATATGAAATTATATATCAAAAAGGGAAATTAAATTCTGCAGCCGATGCCCTCTCAAGATATCCTGTCCATCCAATTACTCATGGAAATTCTGAAGAATTTACCAAGGCTTCGTCTCCTCCTGAAAATCCTGTTCCTCCTGTACCTGAAAATCCTACTGATGAAAATCTTCCATTTAGCCCTTTGACCTTAGACGATTTGAATATCGAAATCTCTGAAAATGAACAAATCAATTTTGATGGCTTACCTTCAATCGACCTCCTAGAAAACGACAATCTTTTATTATCTCCTAATCCCACTACATCTTCTAAATCTTTAAAATCAACTGATGTTCAACCTCCAACTGTTCGTGAAACTCCTATATCTTCAACTCCTCCAGCTGCAATATCTGAAACATATCAAAATAACTATTCAGTAGATCCGCAGCCTTCTACCAGCCGATCAAACTCTCAACCTGAAATAAATGATAATTATTCTAAATTCCTGAAATCAAATATTTCCTGTAACACCCCTATAATTGAACATAATGATAATTTATTGAAAACACAAAATAAAATAATTGTAATCCCTACTTCTTTGGATCTTGATGAATCCATACCTTATGTGCAGGACATCTTGTCAAGCTGCCCTGAATCCAAATCTTTTATTGAATCTGAAAGAATTCTTCACTCATTTAAAACCCTTACGCATAATAATAAACAATATGTCTTCTTATTTATAAAAGTGCATCATTTTGATGACTGTAGCCATCCCGATATATTTGAAACTATAAAATCATTTAGGAATCATCTTATGTCAAATCCAGAAAAAGAACAAAGAATAAGCATTACCGATTTTAAAAATCCATTTGACCGTCACATTTATTCAAAAATTTATAATATGTTAGCATACTTATTTAATAATACAGGTATTGAAATTCATATTTATCGTAATAAAATATATTATCCTAACCCAAGTGAAGTCAAAAAGATCCTTAAAGAAAACCATGACATACCCGTAGCAGGTCACCTTGGTTCAAATCGAATGTTTAATAGAATCCGCGAACAATTTTACTGGAAAAACATGCGTAGTGACATTGAAAATCATGTAAAAGAATGCTCATCCTGTCAAACAAATAAAGCACTCCGTAAAGTGAATAGAGCTCCCATGCAAATTACTACTACTTCAACTGTTCCTTTTGAACGAGTTTCTTTAGATATTGTTGGTCCGCTCCCAGAATCTGGAACTGCTAAACTTAAATATATTTTAACTATCCAGGATGACCTCACAAAGTTTTCCGCCGCTTATCCTATCAGAAGTACAACTGCCGAAGAAACCAGTGATTGTCTCCTTCATTTTATTTCTCAATTTGGTATCCCTAAAACTATCCTCACGGATCAGGGTACTAATTTTACAGCTGAACTCTTCAAAGAAACCTGTTCCTTTTTAAAGATTAAACAATTGTGGTCTTCTCCCTATCATCCTCAAACACAAGGAGCCTTAGAACGGAGCCATTCCACTTTAAAAGAATATTTAAAATCCTATGTAGATGAATCCCAAACTAACTGGCCGCGATATGTTTATACTGCCATGTTAGCGTATAACACTGCTGTACACTCCACTACTAATTACTCTCCTCACGAACTTCTCTTTGGTAATAAACCATATCTTCCAAATTCCATTTATGAGCCCTCTTCTCCTAATGCTACATATTCCGATTATGTACGGATGCTTAAACACCATTTCCAATTCACTCGCGCTAAAGCAGTAGAAAATATTCAAAAATCAAAAGAGTCGTCAAAAACATATTACGATTCACGTTCAAAACCTGTTAGCTACAAAGTTGGTGATTATGTATTCTTAAAAAATCACCTAAGACTCCGTAAAGCATTATCTCCAATTTGGAAAGGACCTTATAAAGTCGTTAAAGTTAATGGGAGAAATACATTAACTCTTTTAATTAACAGACGTCATGTAACTCATCATTTTGATGAAGTAAAGCTTGCACGTCGCAATAGCGACCAATATATGTAGTTTTATTTAGCTATCTATTTTATTATTTCTAAATATTCTATTTCAGCTTCGCATCTTTAGTAAGAGGAAACTTCATCCAGCCTGTCAGGAAAAGTCCTGGTATACATTTCGACCCCATTGGTTCCTTAAAAATTATAGACGGATATCTTAGTGTAGTAATTCCGACTGATATTTCATTTATTAAATCTCATATAGAAAACTTGAACGGTGTAATAGGCACCTCGCGATATCTATGTAAACAAAGTAGCGCTTTCACTGAGCTCGAATGTCATAATATGTTACAGCCATTATCTGTTCGATACTACGACATAATTAGAGACTTTGAATCTATTTCTCATCTCATTGAGCCGAGATCCAAAAGATCCGCTTGGTTCGGTGGCATAGGCACCGCATTTAAACATTTATTTGGAACTATGGATGAAAACGATGCAATTATGTATAACAGCGCCATTAAATCAGTAGAGAATGATCAATTAAAATTATCGGAATTAATGAAAGAAAATATCTTGGTAACTACATCTACACTTTCTTCTTATAAAAATACTATAAATGACATTAGTAATAATGAACAAAGATTAAATAGCGCTGTTGAAAGCATATCTAATAATATAAGGAATTTAACCTTGTTAACCGATAATTTAATTATAAAATCTAATTTTAATGAAATGCTAAATATGTTAGAGAGTAGTTTACTTACTTTATCATTTAAATTAGAGGACATAATTAATGGAATAATGTTTAGTAAATCTAATATTTTACATCCTTCAATTATTACCCCGAAACAGTTGTTTTCCGAATTGGTGAACAATTATCGATTTTTACCTAACTACAGACATTTTCCTGTAAATCTTTCATTGGACAACATGTATATGTTATTAAATATATCCGAATTAGCTACTTTTTATAGTCAATATAAAATTGTGTTTGTTCTTAAGGTCCCCCTTGTGACCTCCAACGAATTTAGTTTATATAACTGTATTCCATTTCCAGTTATAAACGAATTTAAAAATAAAACTTATACAACTATTATTCCATCGACAAAATATATAGGTATAACTAGAGATAGATCTTTATATTGTAAGTTAGATAATTTAGATAACTGCAAAACTTTATACGATATGTTCTTTATTTGTAATTTACTTAATGTTTATTCTAGCTCTATAAATCCGATTTGTGAATCTGAAATAATTTCTAAATCCTTGAACTCTGTTCCAAATCTATGTGAAATTAAATTTTTTCAAGGTCATGTTGAAATTTGGCAAAGGTTAAATAATAATAAGTGGATTTATATTATTTCAGAGAAATCTAAACTATCTATTTCTTGTGAAAAATCTGTTGACAGTGAGTTAAGTATTTTTGGCATTGGATTCTTTAATCTTCCTATTGACTGTATTGCTTATTATAAAGACTTAATATTCATTCCTAAATCTATTAAAAAAATTGAAATTCAATATTTTAATTCTACATTCGATTTATTAAATGATAAATGTTGTGATTTAAATATTCTACAAACCCATGAGAGTAGTATCCCTAATTTAACTCTGAAAAATATAAATCTCGATTCAATTTCATATGAGCACGACAAGGTCATGAGTCAAATTGTGAATAATTTAGATAAGATAATAGAAAAGCCACATATTATTTTATACGGTCAATACTACTCATATGCTACTATTTTAATTTCTATTATTATTATATTTCTAATCTTATTTTTAATAATTAAATATTGTAAGGGCAAATGTCGGCAAGTTCTTAAAATAAATTCTAGTAATGATGTTCAAGTTGATAATATTGAATTAGATGCAATTGAGTCCCCAAAAATCCAGCCGGCCCGAATTAGGACAACGTAATTAAAGTCAAATAAAACTTCACTTATGGGTAAAGTTTAATTTTAACTTGGGGGGCTGTTATATATATTTTATGTTAGGTAAATTGCAAGAGACGCTGCATAGTCAGCACAATTACATTAATAAGGTTACACCTTTTGTCTCTTTAACTAGTTCTATTCCAACCGCGTTCGGCGACACTTGCCCATAATTAAATTGTAATTAATTGTAATAAATAAAAATCATTTTTTAAAAAGTGCTTTAATTAAAATCCCATAACAGTTCGTTCGTTGTCTGAACGTGCTAATTTCAAGAACTAGTAGTTCCTAAAATCCGATTTGTAAAATTCTTCTTACATTAAATAGCAAGTTTATTGAGGAAGGCTATAGGATATATATATATATCATGCTATTACCTAAGGAAGCGTAACAGTAATCATAAATGTCAACAAATCTGGCAGACTTCCATACATTATTGTAAAACTCATATTTATAATCGAACAAATTCAACGCGGGTGCAACCGCGGGGCACAGATAGTATTAAATAAGGTAGTTGCGAAGAAATGAAATGCGAAAGTTATTTATAAACCAAATATGAGAAAAATATGTCACGGTGTACATTTGTCGTCTGAACGTGAAAAAAATTTGATTTACGCAGTTGTTTACTATCCATCAATAGGTTATTTATCCATATTATAACAGAATATATGAGTTTCGATTTTATTACTTTTAGTTAGAGTGTGACTCTCCTTCTTATTTTTATTTAAGATAACTCTCATAAAGGCAAAGAAGCTATTTTGTCAATTGGTTTGAGTTTACCTAAAAGTTAAAAATATTTTCGAGATTTGCATAAAAACTCGAATAATTAAACTGTAAATATGATCGATCATTAAAAGCGTTTTCACTTGATATGACGTTAGGTATTATATTTTTGATTTTATAATATTTTTACAATCAGTTATGGTTTTGTCCCCTTTTCCATTGAAGTATTCTGATTTATCTTTTAAAAGCAAATTGATATTTAAATACAACCATGACTTATGACTTTACGTTTATTCTGAGGCAGTGGGTCTAACACTGCCAACTTCCCAACTCCAGGCTGCTACTTAGCTTTCTAAATATATAGCCGGGATTCGAACCTAAAATATTAGGGTCTATATATGACTACTAGAACAACAAGACAATTATAGGCTGTTACCTATTATTTATTACTAACTTTACCCTCGGGGACTCTAGGTGTCTAACAGTAGCGTCTGTTATTCTAGGTCACATAATGTATGTACTAAATTTTATCTAAATTCGTCTAGATATTTCAGCGTGTAGCTCGATACAAATTCAGTACCGAGTATAAATGAGCGAGCAAATGCTTAGTGCATAAGCAACGTTGCATGTCAGTCTCCCTATATTCGTTTCGATTATGTGATATTTGAAATATAGCCTACATCATACACAGTGCCAGATATCTCGCTCTCTACGTGCATTGTTTTGCTAAATTTTCAGTTTTTATAAAGTTTTTATAAAAACTGAAAATTTAGCTTAAATGCCTTTTAAATGTTTGATAGTAAATCTATATGAATAAAAATGTATGCATAACAAAAAGTATCGAAAAATAATTATTACTTTTTTGTTTGGTAACATCCCGGATGGTCCCGGAAATCATTTTTTAAAGGAGTAAAAATGGGGATGAAAGATTGTATGGGGAATCAACTTTAAGAAATGTAGAAATCTTATTTTATTAATAATACTTTTTTAATTTTAGAAATAAACATTAATTATTTACTATAAAAATATAAATAAAAGATAGCCATCGAGTCTTTCGGTGCGCAGGAGAGCTGTGTGTGGCGATGTATGTATATAGTTCACACACGGTTGCAACTATAGCAACTAGTGTCGGAAAAAAGTCTTACGCGAAGTTCGTAACGTTCGTAACGCGCAATAGGGAACTTCGTTCCAATAAAATGTAAGTACATTTATGTGTACCATAAACATAAGAAGTAGAGAAAATAAACTCATTACATTTTATGTACCCATACATAGCCTCCATTCAAAACCACACAATTCGTATTCAAACCTCGAATGTCTTTAAAACTTAGTAATAAGGTCGCGAGAGCTAACGATCTGTCGGTAATTGAAAGGATTACTTTGAGGCGACTTTGACTGTCACCGCGAGTTCTGAGTGAGAGTGAGACAGCAAATTACCACAGTAATTTATTACATACTAGCGTATGAAAGAGATAGATATAGTCCTGTTGAATCCCACTGCGAAAGATAATAGAGGTTTATTCATTGCAGATAATAAACGGAATAGTAACGATCAAAAAGGCTTTCATTGAAAAAGTCAATCTGTATAAAGTTTGATTTGTTTTCAATGGCTGGTATTAATTTGCAATTAAATTAAGTATAGTTTACTATGATCTAGGCGGATTTATTTGGAAAACAATAGAACAATGTGTTATAAAAATAACAACTGCGTTATGATGATACTTATTTTTAACTATTGCATTTAACTCGCAAGTAGTTATAGACGTAATTTGTCAGTTTAAATTTATATAGCCTATGTTAACTTTAGTTGATAACTGTATTAGTTAATGAATACATTTTAAGGACAAATTCAATATTACATTCTCTTGTATCTTTTGGCGGAGCGGTATTATTTTGTCATTTTTGACACAACGGTTTCGACACATGTAATGTTGTAAAATTTAAAAATAATAAACATACTATTTTGACATTAATTTAAAAAAAATCTTTATAAAAATTTTCGTAATTTATTCCTGTATTAAAATTTTTGATGGTATATCTATGTATATGATGAATAATAATGTACACAAAAAGTATGATAACTAGTAACTTTTTGTTTGATAACGTAGTTTTGCATGACTGCGGCGAAGCGCAAAAAAGGGTTATGTGTTTGATCTGTATGTATGTTTGTACATATGTATATAATATATAGGAATAAATAATAAAATTTTCTATAAAATATTATCAATTTAACATTTAATGAAATGTCAATATTATAAATCTGTGAGGAAGCTAAGGAGAGACTTCAAATAACTCAACAGTTGCTCTTTAAAAAAATTATACAAAATTTAATAGGCATTTGATAGGTACAATCATTATGTACCTAACCTACGTGCGTATCAAGTACAAATTTTGACTGTTCGGTTAGAGCTTAAGTAAGTCGGAGCACATGTAGCAGTCATCTATATAGTTTTCATCGGCTGATACCTGACCTGAACAAATATGAAAGTAGATATCTTTTGGTAGAACTGTGCAGTTGAACTGTGAAATTAAAACTGAGCGTGTGTGGCGTTAATTACAAAAAACTGGCCGAATGCGAGTCGGACTCTCGCACGAGGGGTTCCGTACCATTATCTATAAAAACGGCAAAAAAATCATGTCTGTTGTATGGGAGCCCCCCTTAAATATTTGTTTTATTTTAGTTCATTTATTTATTTTTAAAGTGAATATACCTATAACTAAATATTCTGTGAATATTTCAAGCGTCTAGCTGTTGCCGTTATCAATATCGAGCAAAAACGAGCAAAAAAATCACGTTTGTTGAATGGGAGCTAAATCTAATATATAAAATTCTCGTCTAATATATAAAATTCTCGTGTCACAGTTTTCGTTGCCATACTCCTCCGAAACGGCTTGACCGATTTTGATGAAATTTTTTGTGCTTATCCGGTATCTATGAGAATCGGCCAACATCTATTTTTCATCCCCCTAAATGTTAGGGGTAGTCCACCCCTAAATTTTTTTTTTTTATTTTTTAGACAAAGTTTTTAATTTCTATTTTTTTATGATACAACATACAAAAATACATACAATCCTCAATTTTCACCCTTCTACGATCAACCCTTATTTTTTAATAGCCATTTTAGTTATTTAATCATTTTTCCTCTCCGGTCGAAAACTGATCAAGCGTGATTTAATGCAAGCTAGGGACGAACCCGAGCGAAGCGAGGGTGAGTCGCTAGTATGAGATAAATATTTATTTTATTCTGTTTTTTAGTATTTGTTGTTATAGGGGCAACAGAAATACATCATCTCTAAAAATTTTAACTGCAGCCTGGTAACAGACGGACAGACAGACAGACAGATGGACGGACAGTGAAGTCTTAGTAATAGGGTCCCGTTTTACCCTTTGGGTACCGAACCCTAAAAATCCTCTTTTTAGAGTTCAAAAAAGGCAAAAATGTAATACTAATTGCACCATGTCCCGTTTCGGTCTATATGTCACAGTCATTTTAATCGGAGACTATTGGATATGTATATTTTTAAATTGTTAGGTAATGTTTAATGTAGAAATATTTAAAAAATAGGGATGACACTACATAGTATATCAATGAAGTTTGAAAAAAATGCATTTTTTTTTTATGGGACAAAGAGGGCAAACGGGCAAGAGGCTCACCTGATGGGAAGTGATTACCTCCGCCCATGGACATCTGCAACACTGCAAGGCTTGCAGATGCGTTGCCGACCTTTCAGGAAAGGAAGGGAGGGAGGGGGAGGGAGGAGGGAGGGGGAGGGAGGAGGGAGGGGAGGTAGCGGGAGGGAGGAGGGAGGGGAAGGAAGGATGGAGGGGGAGGGAGGAGGGATGGGGAGTGGGCCTCCCAGACTCTCACTTACCGGACGAAACGCGACAGCATAGCTGCCACTTTACGCCGGTCTCCTGTGAGAGAGTGGTACTATACGGGGCGTGCCGGCCCATTCGGCTGCTACTCTTAGGTAACCAGCATGGCACTACCACTTGAAAATGCATGTAGAACAGCTTTGGCCTTAATAAATTTTTACATATTGATAATGTTCGTAGTTAGTACATACAGATATTAGAACAAGTACATATTAGATGTACAATTAAATATTTAAAATATTTTAATAAAATATTTTTTTACTGTCATATTCAGTCCAATCATTACCTACAAAGCTACTTCTACATGCTTCCATTAAACTAATAATTTAATTAAAGCATTAACAAGTATTTCTATACAAAATAACCACGTTAATTATTTATATATATATACAGGGTCATTTTTAATTTACTGAAAACCTTTTGGGAATATACTATTTAGATCATAACAAGAACATCTGTAACAAGAAAAAATAATATTCCTTAAATTTTTATTTTCATACAAAAATAAAAATATTTTTATTGCACCTTCTAAACGGTAATATTCCCAGCATCTGGTAAAGTTTAAATGAGTAAGCGCCGCCTCCTGCGCCCTCCACCCATCCCACTTCATCGGCCACGCGTTTTCTTTTGCTAATGCTGGACTATTACCGTTTAGAAGGTGCAATAAAAATATTTTTATTTTTGTAAAATTTAAGAATTTTTTTTTCTTACAGATGTCGTTGTTGTGATGTATATAGTATATTCCCAAAAGGTCTTCAGTAAATTAACACAATAAACAAATAATAATTCACTATGAAATATAAAGTCGTATTTCAGTAAACAATATATTTCCCTAGACACTAGGTTAAATAAAGTGCATACTTGTTTTTTTCTTTACAACAAAATTAACGTCATAACGCGTTTGACTTTTACAATTTATACATACTAGTGCTCGCATAGTGATCGAAATTCGATTATAATCATTATTGAAAATTTGAGAAAAAACAAAAACCGATTTTAAATTATTTTATATGCATAACACTAAAGGTCGTCAATAGCTACGAAACAATAAAATAAAGGAAATCGGTTGACAAACAAAGGAGACAATTAATGTACAGAACTGTTTTGTTTTTGCCTACTTATACATATATCTAATCTAATATATTTAAACGAGAAATTCTTGTATATTTATATCTTTATTTATTTATTTATACCAGCGATCTCGGAAACGGCTCTAACGATTTCGCTGAAATTTGGTATATGGGAGCTTTTGGGGCCGAAAAATCAATCTACATTAGTCTCATGTCTGGGAAAACGTGTATTTTCGAGTTTTCATGTGGTTTTCTTTTGCATTATTCTACACAGAATATGCTCGATAATTTCTTACACAAAAACATAAGCATCGTGGTCAAGCGACCAAGGTGCAAGATTAACAATCATAGGTGTGTTCGAGTTCGAATTTCGATCGGATACAAAGTTTTTACTTTTGTTTTTTTTTTTTTTTTGTATTTATTCAAGCTTTTAGTTTTTTATCTAAAAAATACGATATAAAAAAAAAGAACTCCGAGCGAAGCTCGGTCGCCCAGGTACTAACACATATATATGTACATAGATGTACATTAACTTGTGATTTTGGCGTCAAACTATAATTTCACAGCATTTACTTGTTAATAAGCTCTAATATAAATAGTATATTTCACTCTAGCTCATAAACTATTAAATGCAAAAGAAGTAAAAAAAAACAAACCAATAAAATAACAAAAAAACTCGCATTATTATATTTGTTAGGATTTTAAGCTATTAATGATTCAAAATTAATGCGGTTAATTTCCATTACAGGTTAGTTAGCGTTCGTTAATAAATGTATGTGAAATTATGTCATCGATACTGAATGCTTCTGACATTTTCGCATTAATTTTACGTTGTAACTTTAGCCGTATGTCTGTTTTACTGAGATATAGGTACTTTATAAGTAATTTAAATAAAAGGACGTCAGCTTCTGATCGAATTACACTATTGTGATACTACATTAAAATACAAGTTTGTTTGTCTGAATGTTGTTACGATTTCACTTTGAAATGGTTTAACAGATTTAGATGAAATTTAAAACACAGATAGACTATACCTGGATCTATATTCAAGTTTTAGTAATAGATATTGCCCAAAAGCTGTATGTATTGTATATATTATAGACTAGCGATTCACCCTTGCTCCGCTCGGTTTCGTCCCTACTTATATTTTAAAGTTTAGTATAGGTTGCTCAGAGATGAGATATTTTCCCACAGAAAAAAGTATGCTATATGTTGACCCGGATAAACAGCGTTCATCATATCAAATTTCATCAAAATCCCTCCAGTGGTTTTTTCGTGATGTGTTAACAGACAGACAGACAGAAAAAAATCTAAAAACTATAGATTCGGCCTCTGTATCGATAATAATGTCTATTTCAATAAGATTTTCTAAAAAATATTTAATATACAGATTCAGCTTGGTTACAATTTTATTATATGTATAGATACAAAATGTATCTGGGGAAGTACCTGAGTGAAGCGACAGTAAGTCGCTAATCATTTAATATGTATGACTTAATAAATCAACATCTGTTAAATGACTGTTTGGTTATAATATTAGTAATTATATGTTTTGAATAATTACATCCGCTTTTTGTAAGGGAAAATAGCTAATTTTAACGGAAAATAACGACTAGCGAACAAATACAATGATATCTAATATCCAAAGTCGTAGCAATATTGGAAATGAATTTGAATAATATATGAATTAGTAGCAATTTTATCGACCTAATAACATTGTTATTGTTGTGTTATTTTGAAAGGCTTTTCTTGTTATACAGTTTTAAGGCGTAGTAATTAATGAAAACTTTATCGTTATACTCCATATATATTACAGTCCAAGATATATTATTATTATAAAATTACCTGAATGACCTTTCTGACGTCAATTCCATATGGTCTAGTTTCCGCACGCCGCTCCGCTCGTATATTACCATAGAAAAAGTTAAATATTTCAGTCTTAAAATTTGTTAAAATCAGTAAACGCTTTCTTCTTTCATCTTCTATTCTGAAAAACTTTTTCTCAAAGTGCAAAAAATAAAACAAAACGTTACCTTCCTTTTAAAGCAGTTAAGTCAAAAAGTAAACCTTGGCATTATACAGAAATATTATGTTTGGATCTACACCGCAAATTCTAAAAGTTGAATGGTACATTTGATCCTTGAAGTTTCCTGTGGGAATCGTCGAGCCGTGAAAACCTTTTGATGTGCTTTCACAATCGTGCACTCTAGTGAAATTTAAAATATTATAATATTTCGTCTTCATGATGCAAACTTTAAGTTAAACTGCACAAGTTTAACGCTTAAATGAATAGTAATTTTACGAGTTTTAGCTCCTCTTGTACCTACACTATTAATTTGATTTAAAAGATTCAAAGAGTAAGACATGTTTACGTTTAAAATATTTCAAACAATTAATAATTTAGTGGAAATGGCCCTTACTTTGAATATATTTAGCACTAGCGACTCACCCTAGCTTCGCTTGGGTTCACCCTTAGGTGATTCTTTAAATTGACATAACTTTTTTATTTATGAACAGATTGAAATAAAACAAATACTAAACGTAAAATTAAGCTTACTTAAGCTAATGTATTGACATTAGTGAAAACCACACCCAAATCAGTTAAGCCGTTTTTGAGATTAGCACGCACAAACGCACAGACAAACATTTTAAAAATTGCGTTAATAAAGACTTCCAATAATAGTTTTTCTCAAATATCTTGTATATATATGGAAAGCCTTCTTCCATATATAATAAATGTCTATATAGACAGCGACCAGTTACAATTTTATTATATGTACTAATGACTTACCCTCGCTTCGCTCGGGTTCGTCCCTCCTTACATTTTAACGTCTAGTATAGATTTCTCAGAGATGAGACTTTTTCCCGCAGTAAAAAGTATCCTATATATTGACCCGGATAATCAGCTATCATCATACCAAATTTCATAAAAATCCCTCCAGTGCTTTTTTCATGATACGGTCACAGATAGACAGACAAACAGACAGACAGACAAAAATTCTAAAAACTATAGATTCGGTCTCTGCATCGATAATAATATCTATTTCAATAAGATTTTCCAAAAAATATTTAATGTACAGATTCGGCTTAGTTACTATTTTATTATATGTATAGATTACAGACATAGATAGATAGAGATAGATAGATATAGACAGATAGTATAGATAACTATTACAAAAAATAGTTGTTACTTGAGTTTTTTATCTTCTTTCACATTTTTTTTAATTGATTCAAAAATGTTCACAAAAGCATATTTATGTAAAAAGCATATTTGAATTCTAGATGTGCTACTTTCGGAAATGCAAAGCAAATAGCGACATAACAATTTCTTTGCTGAAAATTTTAAAACAAAAGATACATCGCAATGCTCACAACATTTCGTATGATGAAAGTGGGGTCTTGATCTTCAGAAAATAAAGGTCAGTGAAAAGGTCACATCTATTTTTGATGCACTATGCAAATTACGCCAAACATAAAAAAACATATTTTAAACCATTAACCTCTTTCTGGACGTTGCAGGAACTTTAATAGGATATAATAGAGTAGAAAATATTTTGACAATTCTATATCCATATCCATACCAATATTATAAATGTGAAAGTGTGTTTGTTTGTTTGTCCTCCTTTCACGTGAAAACGAAGTGACGGATTGGCATGATTTTTTGTGTGGAAATTGTTGGAGGGCTGGAGAGTGACATAGGCTACTTTTTACCACGGGAGATTATCCCATTTTCACGGGAAAACTCGTTATAATACAACCCAAAAAAATATTTATGATCAGTATTACTTGAAACTTAGTATTAATGCTTTTGAATACAATTAAATAAATACGGAGTTTAGCATTTTTCGAAATTTATCCTATAAGGGGATAAAATAGGGGATGAAATTTTGTATGAAGCCTACCGTTTTAAATTTTTTGGAGTTTTAGCGCGAGCGAAGCTGCGGACTTGGCTAGTTCTATATAAAATAAATAAAAAACAGAGTTACTAATCATATTAAAGTTAATAATTAAAAGAAAATATTAATATGCATCAAAAATAAACTTACCAAAAGATATTAATATAAAGTAATATACTCCGAATCTCATTTCAGAACTAAACTCGTTGAGCCTTTACAGCGTTGAGAAGTAAAACTCACTCATTCCTACAAAATTAGTATGATTACTGATTAATTAGGATGTGCATCTATGTTTTGGTGTTGAGAGTGCACTCTATAAGCATAAAATATAGATCGTAGCACTTAGAATTCTGCTTACTAAGTTAATAACCACTGAATAATGGATGAATTTCGTACATTAAACGGACACAATATGAGTCAAATGTTTCTAGGTTTTAAAGACCACAGATTCAAATCATAACAATAAAAAAAAATATAATACACTTAATTAAAATTTAAGGAAAATCTCAACATTTTTTTGTCTGGAGGCAAAATTAGCATTTTCATAACATAACTTGACGATGTTTGAACAAAGGGGTCAGTCAGAATCTATTATGTCAGGTGTTTCTTCACCACTTCAGTTAAATGTATCCAGGGTGGATTAATATCGTCTAGAGTCGTGTGGGGTCTGATGGCTTAAGCTTCAGGTGGCAATTGCTTTATGTAACACTCGAGATGAAATACAGAATCTTAGGAATTTTGTACTAACTATTGATGTTAAGGATTATGTTTATAAGAAACTTTAGTAAAAGAAACTAACAAAAGAATTCACAAAATTACATTTTTAAGATATGCAATCTGAAAAGAGCTTACGTTTGAACAAATATTTGGATAACATTATTTATAATTCAACACTTGTTTTTGAAACTTGTTGCTTTATTTTAAACTGTATAAAGAAGAAAGCAATTGGTGCATAAATTAAATCGCAATAATTAAATATATTATGTAGTGTGTATAGAGAGTTCGTTGATACTCGTATTACAACGCTTGAGGTAACGCATCATTGTAAATATTAAAATATATATGTAATTTTATTCTAAGTTATTGTATTTGAAATGTCTTTTCTATGCAACATTTATTATTATAATTTGAACAAATTTAAGATATACAACATAGAAAAATCAGATCGATTCCTCACATAGTGAACTTATAATAAATAATAATACTTACGTCACTAGAATGCAGGGCAGTGGTAGCCCAGGGGTAATGTGCTCGCTTGGGAAACCAAGTAACGCGGGTTCAAATCCCACATGTCGCACCTCTGATACTTTCATGTGCGAATTATTTCCAGCATGATCACTACTTGTCTTACGGTAAAGGGTTTTCCTTTACCATAAGGAAACCTGCATGTCTGAAAGAACCTAGCAAGTATCGAAAGACACGTGAAGTCCGTCATCCCGTACTTGGCCAGCGTGATGGACTATGGTCTGATCCCCTCGTATTGAAGGGAGGTATGGACCTGAGCACGAGCCCCGCAACGTTAAAAAGGGCTGAATACATTATATATTATGAGGGCATCATTTAGTCTAGGTTTTTCTTTTGTTATATTATGTACTATTGTTAGAATGTACACTATTAGAGATCTATGTAATAAATAAATAATTAAATAACAGAGATTAAATTTAAAACAATTTACCCATAAAAAGTCGATATTTCAACATCAAGAGCTTTTAATCCATCATACTAATTAAAAGCTAAATGGCAACGAAACCAAACTTTGCTGCATTCCGATTAAATCTAAATATTCAGTCGGGCATACTTCTATACAAGCTTAGCGTACTGGAAGTGCTAATGATTTTTTATTAGTATTATAACTTTTATTACTTATTATTAATATTATTACGTTGAATGATTTGAATTATTTTTAATATATAGAATATATATATGAATATTGTTATTAATTTTACTAATGAGAAAGTTTGTGTGTTTTAATTTGACCTGGAGTAACATAAAAACTGCTTGTAAGGCACCGAAGCAAAGCGAGGGTATATCGCTAGTATAGCTATATCGATCATAAAAATGTTCCGGTCATTTTACGATATAGCACAAATTGGGTACTACACAGTCACACACAATTTCGCATTTATAATATGTATATTAATAGTATATATATGTATGTATATTTTAGATAAAGCGTTTAATATATGTATAATGACGTAGAAAATTGTGCATAATTATTACTTAATATTCGTAGAGTAACTATATGTACAATATAAGTGTTAAAGAACGTCAAAAAAACTGTTAAAGAACGTTTGTGTGCTAAAGGCTATTATACAATAAATGATTTTATAGAAGATAGCACGCCTTGGGAATGAAGTGATCGCCTCCAGGCTACTTCAACTTTATAGTAATATTGTAAATTATAATTTATTAAAAAAATATTAGTCCCGCTGAGTTTCTTTCGCCAGTTCTTCTCAGGTCTGAGGCTTCTATTTTCCGAACTGGTAGTAGACTCATGACGTTCAGTAAAAAATTGTAATAATTTAATGCTGAATAAAATATTTTGAATTTGAATTTGAATAGTTCTTAAGCACAAAATTCTATTACAATCATCGGTGCAACAGTGTTTTAATTAATACCAAACTTTCAATACAGCATTGATATTTGAAAATGCTCATATATTTTACTATAGAAAATTCAAATTATTAATTAAAATATTCAATCATAATTGTTAATGGGTCATTTATCTTGATTGAAATGTGGTTCTAACAAAATAATAATTAGCAAACCACAATAAAGTTTGACGACACGTTTGGCTCAATTTGTAGTGACCCTACTTGCTGTGCCAGAGGTTGCGCGTTCGAGTCCCGCTGTGGGCATTCATTTGTGTGATGAGCACGAATGTTTATGCTCCAGTCATGGGTGTTTATATTTATAATATGTATGTATTTAAAGTTATATATGTGTAGTGTATCAACTATCTGGTATCCGTAACACAAGCCTCGTAGCTTACCATGGAACTAGATGGTGCTGTGTGTTAATGTCCCAACATATTTATTTATTTATTATTCATTTAAAGTCCTTTTCAAATTTTAAATTGCAGATAGAAATATAACTGAGTGTAAACATCAATAGATATTAAATATTAAAGGAAGGTCAAAGACGTAAGTAAATATTATATTTTTTATACACAAATATAGCTTTTTTTTATTAACGTTGAGAAATTCATTTATGTGTATCACCTGCGTACATATAGATTGTTTGAAATGAAATGAAATAAACTTTATTCAATTAGACATATTACAAGTGCTTTTGCATCGTCAAATTAATGTAAGCGTCAGTGTAGTCTGTCCGTGAGGAAGCTACCACCGGCTCGGAAAGCAGTTCTGCTGAGAAGAGCCGGCAAGAAACTCAACAGTTGCTCTTTTAAATATGGAAGTTACATTTATTTTATTAACATAACAATATAGATAGCCCACATATGAGTCAATAATACTCAATTCCACACATTTTCATCAACAAGAAACTCTTGAACAATGTAATACGTTTTGCAGCACGTTTGGGACTCAACGGCTAGAAAAGCGAGTACTAGCCACTAAAACCCAACGAAACCTTCCTCGTCTTCAAGGGATGTCGCAGGAACGTTTATCTAACCATCCTCAACCATGACGCCCTGACGGCTGAACTGCCTATGCAGACCACAACAACCATGGGGTTACTCCCGCGGTCAAACCCAGTAGCAACCCGCATGGTACATTGCCTACCAAGCATGACTCTCAAGTGATTTTTTTGCTTTCACGCCCGGCTAGATTGCCGGACGCTAATTAACGTTATATTTTTTAACGTTAGCTAGTTAGATATTAGAACCTACAATATGAGAGATTATCCTTTAAGTACTCTTACGGTGCAGTAAGAATTTTTAATTATAAATTCTTAAGAAATAATATTGTGGATGGCATACTCTGTAATGATGGATCATGTCTAAAAAAGCACTGCAGGCGCTTTTATGCTGTCAGCAGTCAGGAAAAGCAACATCCAATGTATCTCCTCATTAAAATTGATCAAACACGCCTTAGTCAATGGGTTTCTGATGTGTGTCTCTAGCTTTTTGTATTTTTTCATACAATAACAGAATTTTTAAAACATTGACAACAATTTTAAGATTAATGATGAATATTTTCGTAATGAAATAGTCGGTCATTTATAACGTCCCACTACTAGGCATGGGCCTCCCCTTAATGCAAAGGGGGATCAGGTCATAGTCCACTAGACTGCCCAAGTGCGGGTTGTTGGACTTCACTCGATCTCGATGTTTTCCTTCACGTAAGGCAAGTGGTAATCATGTTGAAAATGATTCGCTCTTGAGAATGTGGCAGTTGCGAGACCCGAGATTTAAACCCGCTTCACTTGGTTTCCTAAGTGAGCGCATTACCACTGAGCTACCAGAGGGCCTAGACAAGTGGCATAAACGCTAGTAGAATAGAGTAATCAATGTATGGGACTGACATATGTTTACGACTTCAAATTTGACTCAACGTATCGCATTTGTAATTGGCTAATTGACTAATTGTTGTCATGGTAACCGTTGTCATTGTCTGACAAATATATATTATTGTATTTATTGTTATTGTAGAAAAGACTGCTAGGCGAAATAATCCTTATAATTAGTGAATTTTTGATAAAGAAATCCTAAAAATCCTATGTGTTGCTCGTATACGTTTAAATTTTAGTGCATTTCACAATGTCAAGATGAGGTTCACAAACAAAACCATGACTACGTCCAAATTGTTATGGAAATTGCCAAGGCGTTAGCGTTTATCGAAGAAGAATCGATATGGAGCGTTTGCCACTTGTCTAAGCCTTCTGCTATTGTTATTGTCACAGTATTATTTGTACAGCATATTATCTTTATTACAATGAAAGTTGATAACGAAAGAGGTTTCTTTAATAAGATTCTAATGAACTTATTTTTTTTTATTATTGTTCCTCCTATAAATCCTTTAAGAGCACTCTTTGTAAAACCTTTGTCAACTTAAGCATTATTGGTAAAATGTAGACTTACTTAAAAATAGAATAAATATTTTGCTTTTACTTTTGTATCATAGATCTATACATATAATAAAATTGTAACTGATCGCTGTCTGTACATGGAAGATATTTGAGAAAAACTATTATTATGAGTCTTTATTAACGCACTAGAATCCAAAACAATGATTTTTTTTATTTTTGTTCGTATGTTTGTCGGTGCGTTTGTGTACGATAATCATAGAAACGGCTTAACTGATTTGGGTGCGCTTATCACTAATATATTGTGGTAAGCATCACTCAACATATTTTAGTATTTGTTTTATTTCAATTGGTTCATAAATAAAAAAATTATGTCAATTTAAAGAATCACCCAGGGTCAAACCAATAATATATTTTAAAGTAGAAGTAGGTACATAATATATTTTAAGTTTTTTTTTTCTATGGCTTAGAGTTGCGTTAACAGACGCAATACATTCTGCCAGTGTCACGTTTTGTGAGGAAGACACGAATGAGATTGAGCGGTAATTTTGAAATTTAGCCGCTTTAATGTGAAATTAAAACTATAAATGAATGATCGGTCTACAGGAGTAACCTACAACAATAGAAAACTTAAGCTTTTTAATGGTTGCAAATATTAATTGTTATATGAAACAAATATTATATTATGTATTACAGAAGTAGCAGGTAGCTTTCTGATGAATTGACTTTGTACACATTTTTTTGTAAAAAATTACACATAGGTAAAAAAAATTAAAATATTTTTTTTAAAAGGCTTTATGCCTTATTTAATAAATCTATACTAATATTATAAAGAGGTAAATTTTGTGAGTTTGTGATTTTGTGAGTCTGTGACGTTGTAGGGGGTAATCTCTGGATTTACTGAACCGATTTAGATAAAATTTGGTAAGAAGATAGTTTGAGACCCTGGGTCGGATAAAGGATACTTTTTATCTCGGATATCACCCCTTAAGGGGGTAAAAATGGAGATGAAAGTTTGTATTAGTAAGCAAGTTAGGGACGAACCCGAGCGAAGCAAGGGTGATTCGCTAGTGTACTACAAATTTCTACCACATTTTAACCTATTACCACCAAAATAATTATCTTAGAACGTAAGTATAATAGGTATAGTAAGTACATAATTTGATTTCCGTACGAGTCCGATAGCTTGGCTGCATGCCATATTATGGACGAATGCTTTTAGGCTAACGAAATATCAACAAATAGTTTTACATACATAGCTACACCCAGTATACATATATTATGTTTATATAGAATTCGAAATAGCCCTTATTTAGAGAAGTATACAAAATTTCCCTTGGGATGGTGCGTTGCATGTGTCTTTTAAAAATTGTCTATATTAGAAGCAACGGGTTAGATTCCCACGAGTGACAAATATTTATTGCATTATAATCTTTTATTTGCCTAATATAGCCTTCAAAAATAATACTCAATGTCTTTTCTTTTTAGATATATATTCATTCCTTATAGTGCTGCAGTCATGAGTTTTATTGTTATTCGAATATATACTGTATGTAAAACGACTAGTTTAATCGCAACAGATAATTTTGTGTTTATCTATATTAATATTATAAAAAGGGAGTTTGTTTGTTTGTTTAAACTCGCAAATCTCAGGAACTACTAATCAGATTTGAAAAATTATTTTTGCTTTAGATAGCCCGTTTATTCAGAAAGGCTATATTATATAATATATAGTTTATCTATTCCATACTAACTGAAACGTACCTAGGGACGAATCCGAGCGAAGCGAGGGTAAGTCGCTAGTTCGGAATAATAAATTTATCTAAGAAGATGAAAAGGTAGTTTGTAAAGGCTTTGTAAAATAATCTACCCGTATGGTGATATTTGTCAATCAAGTCGAAAAAAATCAACCCTTCTAGCGCACACAAGCTGAAAATTGGTAAGCCACTAGTTTATTTCATAAATATTCCTTTCTTCAAGCGTAAAACGTATCTTAGATTTCTATATATCTTGACCAATGACGGTGTAGTTTTACTCTAGTTTTTAGTATTGCAGTTATTAGTACTTTAATCGTCACATTTCCTAAAAGTCTGAAAGAAATCGCTATTTAGCAGTAAGACTGCCTTTTGTGTCTCACAAATTTCTTTATCTGCACTAATATTATAAAGAGGTAAAGTTTGTAAGTTTGTGTGTTTGTAATGGAAAACTAAAAATTCGCTGAACCGATTTAGATAAAATTGAGAGAGAGAAAAAAAAAGTTAGTTTGAGACCCTGAGAAAGATATAGGATATTATCCCGGGTTTTCATAAGGTTTTTATACCGGAAATCACCCTTAAGGGAGTAAAAAGAGTACATTTTAACGGATAGAAGGAAATAGATAAACTATATATATATATACATATATGTGTATGTGTTATTAGTATATATATAGTCTATTTCCTACTATTCGATAACATGTACCCAGGGACGAACCCGAACGAAGCGAGGGTGAGTCGCTAGTCTATACATATTATAAAATTCTAACTAAGCCGAATCTGTACATTAAATATTTTTTGGAAAATCTTATTGAAATAGACATTATTATCGATGCAGAGGCCGAATCTATAGTTTTTAGAATTTTTGTCTGTCTGTCTGTCTGTCTGTCTGTCTGTCTGTCTGTCTGTCTGTTACCGCATCACAGAAAAACCACTGGAGGGATTTTGATGAAATTTGGTATGATGATAGCTGGTTATCCGGGTCAACATATAGGATACTTTTTACCGCGGGAAAATATCTCATTTCTGAGAAAAAGTACAAAAACCGGTTGGAACAAAATCACGATGATACTATCTGTAAACAGTTTGGCAAGGTAACTTACTAAATATGGTAAAAACTATTAAAAATAGCTTATCTTGAAAATCAAATTATCAATAGCGCTATTTTATCCATTAAAATAGTTATTTTAATTAATATACATTTATGTGTTATTTAGATACTCGACAATAGATGTCGCCATGATTCTTTAAAATACGTAGTTTTAATTCCAAAAAAATGAATGTACAGATATGTCCTTTCCACGATTTTATTAGAATTACTACTAAATTACCCGCGGCCCTGCCCGTGTTCAAATTATCAGTAAAGCAAACTTTTTGGCTTTATAAATTAGTAACTGTCCATAATATAATAAAATTGTAACTAAGCCGAATCCGTAAATTCAATATTTTTCGGAAAACCTTACTGAAATATACATTATTAGCGATATAGAGGCCGAATCTATAGTTTTTTGAATTTTTGTCTGTCTGTCTGTATGTGACCGCATCACAGAAAAATCACTGGAGGGATTTTGATGAAATTTGGTATGATGAGAGCTATTTATTCGGGTCAACACATAGGATACTTTTTACCGCAGGAAAGTATCTCATTATTGGGAAAAAATACAAAAACTGGTTAAAATAAAAGCACGATGATACTATTAACATATTAGCAAGGTAACTTAATTATGTATGTTAAAACTATTAAAAAAAGCTTACCTTAAAGGAATTTATATCAATAGCGCTATTTTATTCATTAAAATAGTTATTTTAATGAAAATTTATTTGTGTTATTCAGATATTTGACAATAGATGTCGCCATGTGTTTTTAAAATACGTAGTTTTAAACCCAAAAAAATAATGTACAGATATAACCTTTCTATGACTTTATTAGAATTACTACTAAATTACCCGCGGCCCCGCCTGTGTTCAAATTTTCAATAAAACAATTTTTTTGGCTTTATAAATTAGTAACATATTACGAGTAGTAATATTTTGTTGGCAGAAACAATTTTCAAGTTAAAATATTTGTAAATTTTTATTGTTTAGTAAATAATGTTAATATTTTTTAATCTTTTAATGTAAAAAATGGGCAAATGCAAATCCAAGCAAGGTTTCGTATAGCAAAATGCTGTTGTTTTTCTTACTTACGCGTTTTGTTAGGTTAACACTAAAATAAATACAAATAATATTTACGTTTCCACAATATCGACTCATTTTATCAATCGTAAAAAAAGTCGATTCATATTATTTAAAACATTTTATGGGAAACAAGTTTATGGCTGTTAAATTGACAAAGCGGGTAACTAAAAATATTTCATGTTTCAAAAATTATGAAAAAGTGTTTTAGGAACTGTTATACCTCAACTTCTTCAGTTTTTTTTTGACACCATTTCTTGGAAGGTAAAGGCTTAAAGGAAACAATAAAATGCTTACGACTTTAATCATATTAGCCGAGCCATATGAAATAATAAAAAGTATTTGGTTAGAATTATTTACTTATTAAACTTTCTTTTGAAATTCGTTTTAGACAATATTACTAATTACTAACTAGCGCTAACCAATCCATGTTGCGCGACAGATTAATATTAAAAAAAGTTGTCATTATGTACTTTAAATAATCAGCTAAATCTTAAATTAATCAATAGCTGTCTATTAGTAAAAAATGATTAAAATTAATTCCGTAGTTTGAGAGTTTATCGCCCGAAACTAAATAAACAAACAAAACAGAAGTATAGGCATATGTACATAAATGTTATTACTAAAACAAAAAAATACTAAATCAAATATGAGATTAACGGAGGAACCTTTGTAGCATTGTCAATCACTGCCATTATTTACCAATCATGCGGTGTGCAATAAAAATGATATATGTAAGAGTATACTAATGTGTAAAGCCTAAGAATTTGGTTTTTGATTTTGACGCGGGCGGAGCCGCGGGCAATGCTAGTTTTGTTAATATAATTCTTTGTGGTATAGCTAAAATATATATTAGAAATAAATAAATATTATGTATATTGTATATACATTTTTATAATTTTAAGCTGAATGCTCTGATAATAATTTAGCACTTGCAAAAATTATACTTCCAAATGATATTAAAATATTCTGAAACTTTTAGCAAAGTAACTTTGAAATGGCAGCTCTAGTGCTAAAAGTTTATTTTTATTAAATACTAGCAGAACTCGCGGCTTCACTCGCGATCAAACTACGAAAAATACGAAATTTCATGCAAATATGTCCGAGGAATAAAAAGTTTCATACAAACTTTTATCCCTTTTTCACCCCCCTTGGGGGTTAAATTTTGAAAAATCCTTTCTTAGTGGATGCCTACGTCATAAGAGGAATACGAGTGCGAAATTTAAGTTTCTAGCCCTAAGGGTATGGCCTGTGCGTTTGTTTTGACTTCGTTAAAACTTTCATCCCCTGTTTTACCCTCTTAGGGGTTGAATTTTAGAAAACGCTGAAATACGTAACTTATTATTTTTACCGTACTCAACTCATACGAAATTTCATGCAAATATGTCCCAGGAATAAAAAGTTTCATACAAACTTTTATCTCCTATTTCAGCCCTTGGGGGGTGGAATTTTGAAAAATCCTTCATTAGTGGATGCCTTCGTCATATGAGGAATAATTTTGAATTTCAATTTCAATCGTGAAATTTCAATTTGCTAGCCTTAAGGGTTTGGCCTGTGTATTGATACATCAGTCAATCACTTTTGCCTTTTATATAATAAGATTTTATTGCTTCTCACTTACTTCCAAAAAGGAGAAACGCTCAATCTGAGAGTATATTTATTATATATTAGGTAATTTATGAACAAATGTATTAAAGTTTTATTACCAGTATAGCTTATATCTTAAATACAGGCCAGCTATGTAGTAAACTTCATCTAAATCTGTCTAGCTGTTTCGGTATGAAAAAGATAGTAACAAATATATTTACTGAACTTCTAAATTACTGAAATTCTAAAGATATTTGAAAAATTGCCCCACAAAAACAACGCAAAAAAACGTATGAGTGGAGTGACAGGCCAAAATGACATGATAAAGTGTCCCATTTCAAATGATAAAAATAATATCAATGGCCATGGAAGCTTATATCTATAATTTTAAACTTATCCAGTATCTATATATCTATGATTGAGCTGAAATTCTAGACTTTGGATACAGATGACGTAATCTATGACAGTCCTGAATACTTTAGCAGCTATTTAGTGCAAATATTTAGGTACTATGAGTCATTGAAATATAAAAAAATAATACAACAAAAGATATAATTATTTAATCTTTAATAAAAATGTCTTAATCATACTTTTGCACCATTTACTCTTTTTAGGAAGTTGATTTTGTGGTAGACGACTTCCTGCTACAATTTTTTTTTAAATTAAAAAAAAAGGTCAACTAAGAATCGGATTCGCACACGAATGTTCATATCTATTTAAAACTTACCTAGAGATGAACCCGAGCGAAGCGAAGTTGAGCCAGTCGAGCTAGTCTATACATATTATAAAATTCTAACTAAGCCGAATCTGTACATTAAATATTTTTTGGAAAATCTTATTGAAATAGACATTATTATCGATGCAGAGGCCGAATCTATAGTTTTTAGAATTTTTGTCTGTCTGTCTGTCTGTCTGTCTGTCTGTCTGTCTGTCTGTCTGTCTGTTACCGCATCACAGAAAAACCACTGGAGGGATTTTGATGAAATTTGGTATGATGATAGCTGGTTATCCGGGTCAACATATAGGATACTTTTTACCGCGGGAAAATATCTCATTTCTGAGAAAAAGTACAAAAACCGGTTGGAACAAAATCACGATGATACTATCTGTAAACAGTTTGGCAAGGTAACTTACTAAATATGGTAAAAACTATTAAAAATAGCTTATCTTGAAAATCAAATTATCAATAGCGCTATTTTATCCATTAAAATAGTTATTTTAATTAATATACATTTATGTGTTATTTAGATACTCGACAATAGATGTCGCCATGATTCTTTAAAATACGTAGTTTTAATTCCAAAAAAATGAATGTACAGATATGTCCTTTCCACGATTTTATTAGAATTACTACTAAATTACCCGCGGCCCTGCCCGTGTTCAAATTATCAGTAAAGCAAACTTTTTGGCTTTATAAATTAGTAACTGTACATAATATAATAAAATTGTAACTAAGCCGAATCCGTAAATTCAATATTTTTCGGAAAACCTTACTGAAATATACATTATTAGCGATATAGAGGCCGAATCTATAGTTTTTAGAATTTTTGTCTGTCTGTCTGTATGTGACCGCATCACAGAAAAATCACTGGAGGGATTTTGATGAAATTTGGTATGATGAGAGCTATTTATTCGGGTCAACACATAGGATACTTTTTACCGCAGGAAAGTATCTCATTATTGGGGAAAAATACAAAAACTGGTTAAAATAAAAGCACGATGATACTATTAACATATTAGCAAGGTAACTTAATTATGTATGTTAAAACTATTAAAAAAAGCTTACCTTAAAGGAATTTATATCAATAGCGCTATTTTATTCATTAAAATAGTTATTTTAATGAAAATTTATTTGTGTTATTCAGATATTTGACAATAGATGTCGCCATGTGTTTTTAAAATACGTAGTTTTAAACCCAAAAAAATAATGTACAGATATAACCTTTCTATGACTTTATTAGAATTACTACTAAATTACCCGCGGCCCCGCCTGTGTTCAAATTTTCAATAAAACAAATTTTTTGGCTTTATAAATTAGTAACATATTACGAGTAGTAATATTTTGTTGGCAGAAACAATTTTCAAGTTAAAATATTTGTAAATTTTTATTGTTTAGTCAATAATGTTAATATTTTTTAATCTTTTAATGTAAAAAATGGGCAAATGCAAATCCAAGCAAGGTTTCGTATAGCAAAATGCTGTTGTTTTTCTTACTTACGCGTTTTGTTAGGTTAACACTAAAATAAATACAAATAATATTTACGTTTCCACAATATCGACTCATTTTATCAATCGTAAAAAAAGTCGATTCATATTATTTAAAACATTTTATGGGAAACAAGTTTATGGCTGTTAAATTGACAAAGCGGGTAACTAAAAATATTTCATGTTTCAAAAATTATGAAAAAGTGTTTTACGAACTGTTATACCTCAACTTCTTCAGTTTTTTTTTTGACACCATTTCTTGGAAGGTAAAGGCTTAAAGGAAACAAAATGCTTACGACTTTAATCATATTAGCCGAGCCATATGAAATAATAAAAAGTATTTGGTTAGAATTATTTACTTATTAAACTTTCTTTTGAAATTCGTTTTAGACAATATTACTAATTACTAACTAGCGATAACCAATCCATGTTGCGCGACAGATTAACATTAAAAAAAATTGTCATTATGTAATTTAAATAATCAGCTAAATCTTAAATTAATCAATAGCTGTCTATTAGTAAAAAATGATTAAAATTAATTCCGTAGTTTGAGAGTTTATTGCCCAAAATTAAATAAACATACAAAACAGTAGTACCTATAGACTTACATAAATGTTATTGCTAAAACAAAAAGTGCAATATTACTAAATCAAATATGAGATTAACCTTTGTGGCATTGTCAATCTCTGCCATTATTTACCAATCATACGGTGCACAATGAAAGTGATATATGTAAGAGTATACTAATGTGTAAAGCCTAAGAATTTGGTTTTTGATCATCTGAACGCGGGCGGAGCCGCGGGCAATGCTAGTATTGAATAAAATCAAAAGAGAATTGAGCTTATTTATAGTTCATGTAACTTAACATAAAATAAAAGAATCTATACATATATTAAAGAGCAGTGATAGCCTAGTGGTAACGCGCTCGCTTGGGAAGCCGAGAGAAGCGGGTTCAAATTCCGGGTCTCACATCTCTGATATTTTCATGTGCGAATCATTCCCAACATGAATAATTGTCTTAAAGATGAAGGAAAACATCGTGAGGAAACCTGCATGTTTGAGAGAACCTAGCAAATTTTCAAAAGACGTGAAATCCGCCAAATCGCACTTGGCCAGCGTAGTGGACTATGGCCTGATTCCCCTCGTATTGAAGGAAGGCCTATGCCTAGTAGTGGGACGTTAAAAAAAAAAGCTGAATATATACATATGTACATACATATAATAAAAGTGTAACTGATTGCTGTCTGTACATGGAAGATATTGGAGAAAAACTAAAAATCTTTATTAACGTAATAGAACCCAAAACATTTAGGTTTAGAATTTTTATCTGTTTGTCTGTGCGTTTGTGCGCGCTAATCTCAGAAAAGGCTTATACGATTTGGGTGCAGTTTTCACTATTATGTATATTATTGTAAGCTTCACTTCACATTTAGTATTTGTTTCATTTCAATCGGTTCATAAATAAAAAAGTTATGTCAATTTAAAGAATCATCTAGGGACGAACCCTAGCGTAACGAGGGTGAGTCGCTAGTCCGAAAATAAGATTGATTTGTGAAAGGAAACATAACATCAAACTTGAGAAGTTTTGGTCCACAGCCTCAACGCGTGTTTCTGTAAAAATTATCCTCTCGTAAAGTTTGGATGGAACACTATCACGGATGAAAAACTTTCAGCGTATCCGTGATAAAGTTGAACGAGCTCGGGATACACTTCTAATATATAAGTTTTATATTGCAGATTTATTCACTTCATTAATTTCTTAAAATTATATCTTTTTGACGTGATATGTTTATCTTATTATGTTACAAGCAAATAAATTATATAAAACAGTTGTATTTATAATTATGTATCTAGAGGCTTATCTACATCACTCGAGTGCGTCCTTAGGATTGGATGGCTTAGGAATTCATAAAAGACAATCATACAAAGAAAAATCTTTTCTTTTTTTGAGCCTGGAATCTGAACGGGCTTGAACGAAACAACTGACGAAAGTTTCATCACAATTAATTTATTTTAAACTATCTAGATCCAAAATGTTGCATAATCCTACTAATCCATACTAGTATTATAAATGTAAAAGTTTGTGAGGATGGATAGATGTTTGCTGCTCTTTCATACCAGAACAGCTGAACGGATCTGGATGAAATTTGAAGATTATCTGGAATAGCGCATAGGTTGCTTCTTATACCGGAAAAATGTACGGTTCCCGTGGGATAGATAATATACTCTAAAAGTTTTATAAACAAACTATATGCTTTTTCATTTTAAGAGAATTCACGTAACTTTCCATGTATTATTGTACTTCTGGGCACGGGCCTCCCTTTAATATAAGCCAGATTAGGCTATAGACTACCACACTGGCAAAGTGCGGTTTAACGGACTTTACATGACTTTTGAAAATTTGCCCGTTTCTCTCAGACATAGAGTTTTCCTCACGATATTTTCCTTATCGTACAAAGGATTATAATGATGTTAAAAATTATTTACACATGAAAATATTTGTAAGGCGAGACCCAGGATTTGAACCCGATTCACTTGGTTTCCAAGCAAGCACGTTACTGGGCTAGCACTGCCTTGTACCTATATATACATTGTTACTAAATAAACACAGTATTTTGTATTTAAAAAACTTTTCTTTACTTTTGGTTTATTTAGAATTAATAAAAATAACTAAAAAATTGTATTTCATACAATCGTCCCACTCATATCACGCAGGTCTTACAACAATTTTATTTTCATAGTAATTTAATTATGGGATTCCTTGAAGCTCTGGTCAACAATTACTTCAGTCAAACTTCTATATCTAATATAACAAGCAATCGAAAGATGTCCCATCCTTCATCTTTGACCTTAAAAATGATAAAGTCATCTTATTAAATCCCATAAATACCCATATTTCTCTCTTTCTCGTATGTTTAATAAATAGAAATATTAAATCTGATGTAAAGGATTCTGGAAGGAAGGGGAAAAAACGCTTAGTGTCAGAATTTAAAATTGCATCCCGAACAAAGAAGACATTGTCAGCAGCAGTTAGAACCTTCTCTCCTTTGTAGAGTGTAAACTTTTATCAACACCTGCGATGTCACTAGAATGCTAACACTGTTTGCATACTTGAACTGTAAAATCAGGGCACATTGTTAAGCCCGGTTTACAGCTAGCCCCCAAATGAACTAGATATGTCTGCCCGTGACCACGAATAATAATTAGTGTTGGAAACTTGTGCAAGTTTGTTTTAACAAATGTCACTTAATATTAATTTGTATTGAAATTTTTAAATTATACATTTCTATAACCTAGTACCTTATGTTTTTTCTTCTTCTTCTTTCTAGGTGGTACCAATAATAATAAAGTGTAATGTTTACATTTCTCCTTTATAATTGTAAAAGAAAAGCTCTCTTTCATATTAATAATTTTATTCGTTTTTGAAATTTTATTAAAACTTAGTAGATTACAATACAAAGTTATTCTTTTTTAGTAGATAAGCGGGACCGGAATCAAGGATAGCCTATCCCGGATGCGATCTATGTTTTTGCCAAATTTTATCAAAATCTATTCAGCGGTTAAAACTTAAAAAGGTAACAGACTTTTACATTTCTAACATTAATTTAAAGAAAGCTTATTCTCTTAGTCTAAAATAATTATTTTTAACTATAATTTCATTAAAATCCTTTTTCAATAAAAGTTTTCATTAAAGTATTAATAAAAGAAGGGAGCAATTACTTAAAATATTAAACAATAAAACTACTATTATCTTCTCATTGTACAAAGTTGTTTATGTTATATGTAAAGAGATTATTATGTAAACACATTGAAGTTTCATCCGGCGATGAAATTCAAACAAAATCTACTAAAGTAGACAGAAGAGAAACAGAACTTGTTAATCCGTAGAGAAGTTTCAGTAGAGTAAATGTCGTCACATCCTAAAAACAGCATTGTTATTATCATGCTAATATTATTACGTACATGCATTAAGCAGCAAGTTTGAACCGAAGCATAAAAAACAGAAATTACACTGTTACTTAAGACCACATTCGAAAATCGTAATGTATATTATTTATCGATAAATAGCTATGTTTATCGATATTAGCCCTATCGATATATGGTTACTGACATTTGTTTTTGTAACGTAAAATGTGATATTTACCACGTTTTTCACTTATTTTAATAAGTTATATTTATCGATTTAATGACCTCAAGCATAGAGCAAAAACTAATCGATAAATATTTTATTACAACGAACAGACAAATATTTTATGTAGAACGAATTAACACAATAATGCCAGTATACTAAAGTTTTCGTGGGATATTGCAACATGTTACCTCAGGAACGGGCCTTTTTTAACATTTTAAAAAATATGATGTAGCTGTTCCTTACATTTAGATAGAAGATCAACTTTACACACAATAGCACTTTTAGTTGAAATCTAAAAATAACGCCGGGTGTGCCATTAGTTCTAAATAGCTTTCTATTGTGCGCCTTATCTCGGTTAAGCCTATTCAATGGATTTGTTATTATTCAATTTTATATCATACTCACTTTGGTTACTTTACGCATAGTAATTTAGTGCTTTTTGGATATAATAAAGGTTAAAGGCTGCCTGGAAGAAATCGCTCACTTAGCGATAAGGCGGCCTGTTGTGCTACTTCTTTTTTAATATAATTTTTTGGTGTGCAATAAAGAATATTTGATTTGATTTTAATAAATTTCGTGCATATTAATATCAGGCTCGGAATCGTTATAAATAATTTAGTTTAATTCGGTAACGTAATTGTTAATTCATCTCTCGTTCTTTGACCGATTAATGAAAACGAATGGTTTAGTAAACCGAAATAGTAATGGTATTTAGTAACGGTAACTGTCTCTGCCCACTACACCGTCTCATACCATGACCGTGCTATGAACGTATCCGCACGCGTTTATAACCCGTATGCTCACCGGTTCAACAACGTCGCGTGTCAGGCACGGAGCGTACCGGCACCGGCAAAATATTCTCGCCGACAATTGTTGACGCTCCGTGCACGGCACGCGACGGTGCCGGTCGGTGACGGAACGGTCTAGTGGGCAGAGTCTCATACATTTCAATACAAAGAATATTTTTTTGCCTGACACGCTCCTAGCACGGTCATGGTATGAGACGGGGTAGTGGGCAGACTCCTTTATTCTTAGGGAAAGGTTGGATTTCAGTGTTGATACCGAAATAAACCGGTTAATTCATTCATAAATATAAAATGTGCATGCATCCTTCTATTAAGCCATTCACTATTAGCAAAGACGCGCCAAATGTAAACACACAAAACTCATTTTAACCGATTAATTTTATTCATGGAACCTAAACTCGTCAATAACCGTTCTCTTCGGTTTAACCGGTTAAAAAACGTAACCGAAATCTAAAACCGAAAAGTGTTTCGGTTTGGGGTCAATGACTAAAACCAGTTCAAAAATTGAACGGGTTTCCGAGCCCCGAATTTGATATCTAAGATAAAGTCCAATACTTATACAATAATTATTTATTCAATTCAATTCTTTTGTACAGTACCTCCAAGGAGTGCACTATTTGGGCACCATTTACTTCGCTAAGTTCAATAATATGACCTTACTGGGTGAATTTTTCAAGTGGGCGTGAATGACCAAATCCGAAATTATGAGGAATAGCGAAAAGTACTCAAAGGAGTCTCGGGCCCGATTTTCATGACAACTAAAAGTACATAATTGGATTTTTGAAATATCAATTTTCCTAACCAGGAATCGAACTTGTTGATTTTGAAAAAAAACACATACTGTATCATTACACCATTCGATAGTGTTGCTAATTAGGAACGCATTCTGGGAAGTAATGACATACGGCAAACTTAAGGAAAGAGCTCATTTTTAGCAAAATATTTTTTTTATTTTTTTTTTCGTTAAATCAAGACGTCTTATGTTATCTCCTGGATGTAGCTTTTGCAAAATGCATCCGGAGCGGTAACATTTATAATTGTATTTTTTTAGAACTTTACATATCGTAGCTTGAGACACTTGAATATTTTCAGCTACATTGCGGGTGGAATTAGCGGGAAATGACTCAAAATAGGCCAGAATAGTTATTTCTGAATCTTCATTACAAATACGTGGCTAAACTAATAAAGCTTACTTTTGACAAAGCTACCTTCTTGTTTAAGATTATTTACCGTTCTTTGGAGACGCTTAACAGTTGGAATTTCACGTTGAGGATACTGGTTTCGGTACTGTACCGAAGCGCGAGTAGCACTTCTCCAATTGATAAAATATGCTTCCAGTAGATCAAATAGTTCATCATTGGTTAAAACCATCTTCAAATCACAAAATTCAAGTTTCAAGTAGGTATTGCTTTTATAAATTATTTTAAAAAATACGGAACAGTACGCAAACAGTTAGCAGTAATCAACGAAACGTCGAAAAAACTCAAAATTATTGTCGCCAATTCACTTTACGTTCTAATTTCAATTGTTAATTTTTTTTCTTATACTGTGACCTTTAACCACGAAGAGAATAGAAATTTGAAATTATAACATAATGTTGTAAAGAAGAGTGCGCTCCGGGTGTGTATTGAAAATAATATTGAGCATTATTCCGAACAAGGTAAAGGTAATGTAGGTATGATTAATTATTAAAGAAATTACTTTAAAATATGAAGCATCAAGCAGTTTATTAAAATCCAAATCCAAAATTTTCCTTAAGTTTGCCGAATGTCATTACTTCCCAGAATGCGTTCCTTATAAGCGACACTATCGAATGGTTTAATGATACAGTGTGTTTTTTTTTTCAAAATCAACAGGTTCGATTCCTGGCTAGGAAAATTGATTTTTCGAAAATCCAATGATGCAGTTTTAGTTTTCATGAAAATCGGGCCCTAAAATCCTTTGAGTACTTTTCGCTATTCCTCATAGTTTCGGATTTGGCCATGCACGCCCACTTGAAAAATTCACCCTGTATAATAGCTAATAATTAAGGAAATAAAATTTCTGACTGTACCTATGAAATTGACAATTTTACTTAATTTGCCAATACATTTTTATTATGAAATCACCCTGTAATTGGGACATTTATAAGTAATAGCTACACAAACAGTTTTAATCGGTTAGACGGATTGGGATTAAATTTAGTACTCAGACTATTACCTGGAGTAACAAATAGGCTACTGTTAGTAACAAGATTTACCAAAAGATGGCGTATCTGAGTGATGCCAGCTTTAGTCGCAAGTATAATATACTAGCGACTCACCCTCGCTTCGCTACGGGTTCATCCTTAGACAAAAACAAATCTATCCCACGAGAACCGTACGTTTTTCCGGCATGACATATAGCCTATAGCCTTCCTCAGTTAATGGACTATCTAATGCAAAAAGAATTTTTCAAATCGGATTAGTAGTTCCTGAGATTAGCGCGTTCAACCAAAGAAACAAACTCTTCAGCTTTATAATATTAGTATAGATTATTTGAAATTAATTAGCATTAGATAAATTAAACCTATAATCAATATAAATCAATTACATCATATCAGATCATACGTCATGAGTATATTAAAACGTCCCGAACACCGACTCTCAGACCGAGTGAGGTGATTTAATCAACTCTAAGCAAATTCCACCTGGACCTTTGTTCATATACATCGATAATACCTGGCATCTGTTCAATAATTATATTTACTCGACCCAATGCCGCCTAAAGCAAAGCCATTATACCACGACCCTTATCAGTATAGCCATACTAGGTATGATGAGGTCTAACAGACCGGTTAAATCATGGTACTGCGATGGAACATTTATGGAAAAATAAGCTTTATGAGCAAGTTTGTAGGTGCATTTTCTTTTGTATATGCTTCACTGAGCAATCTAATGAACGCTTAATGCTCTAGGCCTGTTATACCTACATTTGCTTGTAAAAATTTACTATCAAGCACTACTCGTTATACGTTAGTGATTATTAAAAACTTAGTTTTATTTTATACAAGTATATTATATTATGCACATGGCAAGATTTTATTCTAATTATACCTATGTCGTTAGTGGAACATATAGCTCATTTTTATCCTGTAAAAGGAATTTTATTTAACGTTAACGTTTAGTATAGATTTCTCAGAGATTAGATATTGTCCCTCAGTAAAAAGTGTCCTATATGTTGACCCGGATAACTAGCTATCATCATACCTACTAAATTTCATTAAAATCCCTCCAGTGGTTCTTCCGTGATGCGATCACAGACAGACAGACAAAAATTCTAAAAACTATAGATTCGGCCTCTGTATCGATAATAATGACTATTTCAATAAGATTTTCCAAAAAATATTTAATGTACTGATTCGACTCAGAATTTTATTACACGTATAGATGTTTTGTATGTATAGATGATGTGTTCACGGTAACATGTACGTTATCTACAATAATAATTGACTCTAATTTCAACAATTGTATAAAAACGTCGTTGTACAAAAATATCGTTGTAGATCATATTAAATTGAATAATAAGAAAATACAGATAAATAAAATTTAAGTGTCTATTTATAATGTCAAAATAACAGGTTTTTACAAATGTATATAAAATTATATACGGTACTTATAAGAAAAACAGAACTTTTAAAATATTTGTCTATCTGTCTAATCTCCGAAATGGCTGGACTGATTTTGACAGGGCTTTCACGGATTATAAGCTGATGTTATAAGGAGTAACTTAGGCTACTTTTGTTTTAAAAAAGAATTAGGTTTCCACTAAAGAAAAAACGTACCTAGACACAAGTCACAATATAAAAATAGATCTGAAAGTGGAATATAAATATATTATAACTAAAATAATAGCTAGATACAAAGGTTTCACAAAAGTAAAGGCCTTAATTACTACGACCTACGCCCTCTATTCTAAGTTGAAGTACTTCAAACGTAGAGAACACAGTTGGCGTGTAGCTCAGTGTTTTAAATTGTAATAGAGTACAAAGGCATATTCAAAATTAGAGAAGTAAAATATGCTGACCTCATTTGAAATGCGCAACAAGCCTTTTTTGCCGCATTTGAAGTATTAATGTTATTTAATATTACTTTTTAAGGTTGCATATTTAATTGGGCAGGTGACTCTTCTATCCCTATACTGTTACCTCACATATGGGCTCTAAAGTCCATTTTTGTCATCAAAATTAAATTTCAATTGTATTCCTTCAAAATCTTAAAGAGGACACAAGAGTGTAACTGTTTACATTTATTATAACATAGCAAGGAAAATAAATAAAGAGATAAAAAAAAGGCATGGACGATAAATAAATAAATATGTTGGGACATTAACACACATCAACATCTAGTTCCATTGTAAGCTACGAGACTTATGTTATGGATACCAGATAGTTGATACACAACACATATATAACTTTAAATACATACATATTATAAATATAAACACACATAACTGGAGTACAAGCATTTGTGCTCATCACACAAATGAATGCCGCCAGCGGAACTTGAACCCGTGACCGCTGGGAGAGGAAGCAAGGTCACAACAAACTGAGCCAAACGTGTCGTCAATCTCTGTCGTCTGTTGTGTGTTACATACTCATTAAAAAAATATATACTGCCTAACTATCGGCCCTACCTATAAAGGGTTGTTAAAAGGTATTTTTAGTATAATAAATTTATGCAATAACGTTAACCATAGTACGTTTTGAAAGCTAGATTGAAATATTTATAGAATTTATTATAGTTGATTTTCAATAAAAATAAGCAAAAATTGATTGGAAGCATGAAACTTATCATTGCTTTAGAGTTCCTTCTTTCTCTTTATTATACAACCATTATGCTTAGATATTATTACAAAAGTCAAACGTGATCTTTATGTGGTGATAGTGATTTTTAATGTAAAATAAGATTTATAAAAAACTAATCAATTAAGACTCATTAAGCCTGCGAAGTTTCCAGGAAACTTCTGCGCTTCTGAGACTGGACCAAATGAGAGATTAAATGCGGTAAATTGAGTCCACTTTACATTACATTACATTATTCACTTAGTACAGAAAGTAAAAGAATATAAAAAGGCGAGTGTGAATTGGAAGCAAAATAAGAGAATTGAAGACAAAGAAAAAGATAGGCTTATATGATATATATACGTGTAAGTAAAGCCAGTAACGTGATTCGTGTACCCTGCATTCGTGATGCCAATAAAATATTTATTAGAAAGTAGAGCCTTTTAATTATGACCTAAGATCCAGTTTTAAACAATTTGCTAGTTAAGTTTCTAAGTATGCATGCGAGTGGCATAGTAGTGAAGTGAATAGTGAAAATGCAATGACCAATTGTAATGAAAAACATAAAAATATTGTTTGATATTCTATACTAGCAACTTAACCGCATTTTACTTAGATGTATCCTAAGATGTCTAGTAGAATCCTATATGTTATTTGAGGTCATAATCTATGTGTGTATTAAATTTCATCCAAAATTGTTCAGCCGTTTTAGCGTGAAGGACTAACATACTCATATACACGTACAAACTTTCGCATTTAATAATAGTAATCCAATGATATCCTACAAAATCTCTAATTTGAATATATAATACTAGCAACTCACCCTCACTCCGCTCGGGTTCGTCTCTGCTTACGTTTTAAGGTTTAGTATAGATTTCTCAGAGATGAGATATTTTACCGCAGTAAAAAGTATCCTATATGTTGACCCGGGTAACCAGCTATCACCATACCAAATTTCATCAAAATCACTCCAGTGGTTTTTCTGTGATACGGTAACAGACAGGCAGATAGACAAAAATTCTAAAAACTATGTATTCGGCCTTTGTATCGATAATAATGTCTATTTCAATTAGATTTTCCAAAAAAACTTTTAATGTACAACAGATTCGGCTTAGTTACAATTTTATTATATTTATGTTATATATATTTATTAGGTCCTCTATATAATCTAAATACTATTTATTCGAAGCCTCAATATAAGCCATACTAAGACAAGTGCAAACCGGCCCAGGGGCTTAATTGGTTCCTGTAATATTCGGTTAACTGCCTGTTAACGAGACGTGTGATGATGAAATTTAATTACTTTGGAATTTCATATCGATGTATTACTATTTACTACCATCTTTATTTGACAGTTAATTATTATTGAAGTTAAACTTCTTTTGGGGCGTTTGGAAAAAATAATTATGAGACTAAATTTTTACAATTCGCGCGCACACCGACAGCCAAAAAGCGACATGATGAAGTTAGCTGATAACTGTTTGTTGCCATGGTAACGTTGTTATCGTCTGATAAATAATATATAATATTATATTCTTTCCTTAAATTATATTCTATAAATATATGATTGTAATATGCCTTATTTAATTATTTTATTAATTTATCATTACTTTTACAAACAGAGAGTTGTGACATACGGGATGAAATCTTTAGCTATTTTTGTTCTGTTACGTCAAAGAAGTATAACTTCTTACGTGCGTACATACGTACACACATACGTTTTTTTTTCTTAATTTATCGTTTTGTTTTCATATATTTTAAAAGACAAAATCAATAATAAATCAGTTTTTTTAACGTCCCATTGCTGGGCACGAGCTTTCCCAGAATACAAGGGAGATTAGGCCTTTGCATCTCGCTGGTCAAATGCAGATTGATTGAAATTATTTTTGAATTAAAGAAATAATTTGAAGGCATATAAGGAATGCCATTCAAAAACTATTTAAGTTCCTTGAGACATACAGGTTTCCCCATAATACTTTCTTCCATCGTAAAGTAAATGGCAATCATGTTAAAATAATTTACACGGTCATTCACATAAAAATCTTAGAATACGCGACCCGGGCTTTGAATCCACTTCCCTCGATTTTTCTAAAGAGCATTATTAACTCACCGTACTATGTACTCACGTACTAAGAGACTCATAACACCAAAATGTTAGATGAGCATACGGCTTGGCTGTTAATAAAAAGTGACATTAGGCTATAAACATTTGCAATACAACGAGTGTCACTCACGTTTTTCCACCCGGAATATGGGGGCGAAATTGAAAGAGCGAGAGTATAAAAGTGAAGGGTGGCTGTAATTTCCGCACCTTCAAAAACTTTTTTCAAAACGCTTTACTCATTACTGTTCTTTGATATGTAATCTATACATCTATACATATCTATACATATTATAAAATTGTAACTAAGCCGAATCTGTACATTAAATGTTTTTTGGAAAATCTTATTGAAATAGACATTATTATCGATACAGAGGCCGAATCTAGAGTTTTTAAAGTTTTTGTCTGTCTGTCTATATGTCTGTCTATCTGTCTATCTGTCTGTCTGTCTGTTACCTCATCACAAGAAAACCACTGGAGGGATTTTGATGAAATTTCGTATGGTGATAGCTGGTTATTCGGGTCAACATATACAAAATATCTCATCTCTGAAAACTCGTATATAATACTAAATGTTAAAACGTAACTAGTGATGAACGGAGCGAGGGTGAGACGCTAGTATTATATATAAATATGAAAGTTTAGATGTTTGGATGGATGTTTCTCATCTTGCCAGAACGGCTGAACGGATCTGGATGAAATTTGGCACAGAGATAGATTATAGTTTGGAATAGCACATAGGCTACTTTTATCCCGGAAAAATGTGCAGTTCCCGCAGGATAGATTTGTATTTATTTTTCGGCGAACCCGAGCGGAGCGAGGGTGAGCCCCTAGTTTATCCATAAATCATCTGCGAAGGGTCTAGCCAAGTAAACCATTTGAAGAAATTGTACTAAAACAGTAACTTTCATAACTTATTTGCATTTCAAAATTGAACGATGAATTCATTTAACGAGAATTAACGAAACAACAAAAATTTAGCTGCAATTAAAAACTTATAAAAGCCTCAAAGTAGAAACCGAACATTTTGTTTTACTTAAACACAAAGCAGTAAAAAGCTAACCGCGAAAAACTTTGTATAAAATTTTGATGTATGATGAAAACAAATCTGAATAGTTTTCTTGAGAAAACTCAACTTTTATTATTTTATTTTAGTTTCTTAACTTGTCAGTTACTCTGCTTTTCGCTATCAAGTAATTTGTTTTGTAACCTAACACGCCTCTCTAACACCAAGAAATAGCAGGTTGATTTTAGTTTATCTTCTGTGTGATTAATATAAATTATCTTGTGCGGGATTCAAACTCACGATATCCAGCTCACTTAAAAAAAACTTCCTTTAACTTAAGACTAACAAAGAACTAGAGAAGACTAACTAAGATTTACAAACAATTTTAATGGTTCCTGTTCCATAAAAAAGATTTAGAAATTTTAAAGTACACATGGATGTTTTATGAAAGGATTTTTGAAGCTGCCTCATTTGCAGGGGTAAAAAACAGTGACAATTTTTTTACGGGAAAAATTATATTTTATATTCTCTGTAGGTACCACATGTTCGCGATATAATAGAATTAATTTCGGTATGAATAATGACTGTTTAATTCATTATTAGACAATATTTAAATATGATACTTTGGAAGAAATCAGAATTAAAATTGATGAAAAATTGAAATAACTAATGCCGAAATCTCATGTTTGCATAATAACGTCGAATTCAAAAATATGAATAGCTTGTTCTTTTGTCAAATTAAATATTACATTATATAATAATCAATATTGCCATATAAATCAAATTTAATATACATACGACAAGTATTGCAAAATTTTATAAAAATTACAGTTGAAAATTCCTTCAAATTAAACATCAATTTCATCATAAAGCCATCTCATTCGAACCAATCGTTACACTCTTTAAACTTTTATATATTGAAAAAGTTAATTTCGCCACGTAAATATTATATGCCATCGCTTAATAAAATAACGGCTCGAAATTAACGAGATGAATCCGTTATAGAGCCGTATATCAAAATTAAAATTCGTTTGAGTGACAGCTTCAATTCATGAACACTTGACAGTTTATTGGTGCGCTACAATTAAAAAATATGAAAATTTTATAAAAAAAAAAAATCTGCATTTTTATTATTTCATATATCATTTTTTCATTAGGTATTTGTTTATTATAGATGTTTTTTTCAGCGCAATTGTAAAGTATATACATAGTAATAAAAATAAGTTATACGTTTGTACGAAGTAAATATTTTCCAGTAATTTAACATAACATACATAGGGGAGACCGGGGCTGGTTGACCAAGTTTCAGTTTAAAGGTTTCTATTTCTATTTCTTTAGAGTATATTAATTTAAAAACGAGTTCAGTTCATAGATTAACTATTAAGCTTTCTAAAAAAGTTGCAAAAAGCACGTTATTCATTATGATATAGAGTACAGGCCAGTTTTTGTAGAATAGGAAAAACTGGTCAACCTACCCCATGCTTGGGGTAGGTTGACTATTCACCTGGGGTAAGTTGACCTATGAAGTTGTAAGGGCAAAATCTACGAGGAAATAGGATAAAAGACACAAAGTTGTATTACTCATTTTTTTATTGAAACCAAGGCGATCTTCCGCCACATCAATTAAACACAATAAAATTCAAATTATAAGAATAAACAATCAGGCATTTAAACATTAGGTAATTTGAGTACCTAAAAATAAACAAAGTTTTTTCACAAAACACAAAACACTTTCTCATTAAGTATTTAAAACAAAATGAAATAATTTCTTGCAAACTTTAACCATTTGGTAACAAATTATCATATATATATATATATATATATATATATATATATATATATATATATATATTCGTATATATGTTATAGGGATATTATTTTATTAATAAAATAAATTATTTTGAGATCATACTATCCAATCAGTCTTCTAAATCGGAGGTGCAATTTTTGCATTCATAGAACAATATGTTCTCGTTTATACATTTTGTGTGTGCCCGCAACTTGCACACAGTGCACTGAACCCATTCTTCTCCAAAAATACTGGAGCGATAGGATTCAGTGCACTCCATACAAAATGTTTCATCCTCATCACTTTTCTATTACATCTTTGGATGTACTCCCTCTATTAGTCTTTCTTTTGTATGTTCGCATGGTCCTGAAACAATATCCATAACATTATGTTGCTGGTTGACCAGGTGGTCAACCAACCCTGTTATACATTAGTCTACTAGCCCCGAACCACTTTTTAACTTTTAACCACATTCCATAACCTCAACATTGCGACAAAATCAAATAGAATAATACATAAAAGAAAGAACATGAATCAAACATTCGTTATAAACTCTTTGACAATCAATAACCATGAATATATAGGCATTATTACAAATAATATTACGACAAAAAAAATTACTTACGTGTGTTGTTTTTCAATATTACGTTCCTTCTCTCAAACAACGTGCGTGCGCGACGCCGCGTTCCCGGTGGCTGAGCGGGGAGAGCTGACGGACTCTCGTGTCTCACTGATTAGCTCAAGGCTATTGCCTCGGACGAGTTTTTGATAGATAGTCAAGCTACCCCTATAGTCAACTAGCCCCGGTCTCCCCTACATACTCGTATATCTCGTTAGCAATTTATTATTAAAAACGATAAAAAGTGAATTTTATTCAACATGGCAATAATTTATTTTTTTAACAGTAAAAACAGGTTTTCTTTGCCTATTAACAGGGACGCCTAAGTTAAAGTTAAGTTATTTGATGTTGGTTTTGGTTAGGTAATTTTTTCTATTAATGTAAAAAATCACCCCACTTAAAATTCCAATTTGCAACCTTTAAAGCAAGCCGGTATAAAACACATGTAATATAAGTATAATAATAAATAATAGTGACTCGATTTTACTTTGCTTACTCTTCAAATATAATAATATTGTGAAAGTTGAGTAAAGCATAGCTTAACTAAGGGCTAACAAGAGGCTTCCATATGAATCTTTTGTGTTATATAGGTACTTGATGTACTAGAAATAAATGTAGTTATACCCTTAGCAGAATATCTTTCTTAATTTACCTATTACATTCAAAATCGCAAAATTTGAATTACATATAATGCTAATAATTGACGACACGTTTGGCTCAGTGTGTTGTGACCCTACTTGCTGTGCCAGCGGTCGCGGGTTCGAGTCCCGCTTTGGGCATTCATTTGTGTGATGAGCACGAATGTTTGTACTCCAGTCATGGGTGTTTATATTTATAAAATGTATGTATTTAAAAAGTTATATACATATGTGTAGTGTATCAACTATCTGGTATCCATAACACAGGCCTCGTAGCTTAACATGGAACTAGATGTCCCAACATATTTATTATTATTTATTAACTTTTCGTGGTGAAGGGGCTCGTTAGTGTCCGGAATTCTAGTCGGGCGTGAAGCTAAGAGACATACCGGGAGGTGGCCCACTTTGATAGGCCTCGTACCATGTGGGTTGCCTGGTACTTCTCCGATAGCAGATTAGACCGTAGAACCTCTTTGATGTTGTTGTCTGCCTCGGCAGGCCAGGACGTCGTGGTTGAGTCCAAAATCGAGCCTGCGACGTCCTATTAGGGGCCGATCCAAACTATACTTCCGATCACAGTCCGTTCTCGGTCCGATTTCGGTCTGGTAAAGTTTTTTTATGCTTGCCTTGCCAGAGTGAGATTTAATCGGAACGTGACTCTTACTGATGGTGTGAATGTAATCATTGTTTCTTGTATAACAATACTTTACTAGACCGATATTAGACCGAATACGAACCGTGATCGGCACTATAGTGTGGGTCGACCCAAAGCGGGGAAGGTTTCATTGGGTTTTAGCTGACAGTTCTGGCTTTTCCGGCCACGCCCCATACAAACAGTATGTTTACGGCATGCGTTAAGGCATGTCCCAATGTAAAAAAAGTGATACAGTATAATAATAAGTATAAATTTAAATGGCCCGTAATATTTTATTTATGACTCATTCAAATAAATTGTTATTGTGCCATCCCGGTCAGAGATATTAAATATTCATATTCAGTTCACAGTGGCCGATTTTGTAGCGGTCATAACATAATTATTGCCGGTCAATTTGGTTTATGATAGCATTAAACCGATTACATCACGTACGGCGGCTAAAGCCGTGCTTCCTTTGAGCCATTACCGACGTTATGAGCTAGTTAATTCCTCTCGCTTTGCCGTTGGAAATATAAATTTGATTATTTTTATATAAATTATATTATAATTTGCGGGTTTATTAAAAAAATATATGTTTTCTTGTCAAAATGTAATATTTTTAATTGGAATTTTCAATTATAATGTACGTACTTATTTTTTTTTTGAAACAATAACCCTCATTGGTTTTACTACTTTGATACGTTCCTTTAATTTTGCAAAAGATTAATGTGTCACTTAAAGCTACCGTACTTAAGCTAACACTTCTCGAGGCATAAAAATTTATCCGTTTATTAAAAATAACTTTATGTTAAAATAACTTAAAAAAGATTTTTAAGAAGTTAAATTTGTTAAATTCCAAATAAAAGTATTTCGGATTTTATCGATGGTTTTTGATTCCCGGAGTTTCGAAATCTTTACAGCAAACATGTGACCATTAAATAGATATATACCATGTTTTCCTTACTTTTTACAAATTCACGATACATTAAGGCATGTTACTAATCTATACTAATATTATAAAGCTGGAGAGTTTGTTTGTTTGTTTGTTTGATTGGTTGAACGCGATAATCTCAGGAACTACTAATCCGATTTGAAAAATTCTTTTTGCATTAGATAGTCCGTTAACTGAGGAAGGCTATAGGCTATATATCATGCCGCAAAAATGTATAATTCCCGTGGGATAGATTTGTGTTTGTCTAGGGACGAACCCGAAGCAAGCAAGTGAGGGTGAGTCGCTAGTGAACTATAAAGCGACAGACAAAAATCCCAAAATAAAGAGCTCTTTTACAGGAAATATTTTCCCCGTAAATATGCGAATTCCTGATTTTGCAAAAAGTTTAAGCAGCACTGAATTTACCTTCGCAACGAATCTCACATACTTCATCTTCTCTACTGCATGTTCAATCTTCTCTACATTATGAAAGGATGCTGTAGAGATCTCCATTCTTTATAACTTCTCTTATTTTCTCACCAAATCTTTTACCGTCAAAATTAGTCTATAGAATTATTTTTCATTATACAATAATATGTATGTATGTATCAATGTAAGTATTTATGTATGTATGTATGTTTGTATATGTGTATGTTTATATAATATAGATATAGTTGATGTTTGTAATTTGGACCTACACCGCACCTTATTAGTTTCTGGTAGAAGTTAGGTCTAGTAGTAGTTAGGTTTCTGGTAGAGATCTCTCACAGTGATAAGTCATCCTTTGTACACATGGTTACTGTTGTCTATTTTATCTATATTTTTTTTGGTAAATAAATAAATAAATAAATAAATATAAACTGAAACTAAAAATCAAAAAGGATAGTTAACACCTCGAGGACCGCGAGCACACCGGTGTGCTAGATAACAATTGAATTCTCGGAAATTCGCACGGATTTCTTAGAATTTGTCCGGGAGGGATTAAAGTAAACATAAAGTAATATCTATTAAACGGGTTAAACCGGTGGGATTCATCTAGTAGATATGAAAAGAAATTGCGTCCATTCAGCTGCAGTTACCGTTGGAATTTCATTAAGTACCGCTTTGTACCGCGGTGTACGCAATATTTTCCTCTCTATATTTAATAAAAATCATATTACCTGCACCATGGAGCTTCCTTCGTTTATTAACTACTAGTGATTTGCCCTGGCTTTGCTAGTTTAGAGGAAACGTTCATAAATATCATTCGTTAGTTAGTTCTGTACTTTATTTTAGTTTAGTTGGATAAGTCTAAAATAAGTTTTAATAGACGAAAATGAATGTAATAATGATGTTTTATTAAACCGTATGTACTATACTAATATTATTAATATTAATAATGTTAAAGAGTGTTTGTTTGCCCGTCTTTCAGAGATGATGCCCGAAACAGAGTGACGGATTGGTGTGATTTTTTGCAGAAATAGTTGGAGGACTGGAGAGTGACATAAGCTACTTTTTATCTATTTCCACGGGAAAACACCCTATAATAAAACCCACAACAACTCATCATACCTATGTATATACATACATAGGTATGATGGGTTGTTATGGGCTTTATACAATATAAAGTCTATATTCTATCTATTCCATACTAACTGCCTCGGTGGTGTAGTGGCTAGCATGTACGGCTGCACACCCGGAGGTCCTGGGTTCGAGTCCCGGGACGGGCCAAGTTTAGTTATTGAGTCTTTCTGTATAGTAAGCCTCAGTAGCAGCCCGGAGTTGGGAAGTTGGCGGTGTTTCACCCCCGTGCCTCGGAGAGCACGTAAAGCCGTCGGTCCTGCGCCTTAACTCTCACCGGTCGTGTCGAATAGTCGTCCCACCGGAGTATGAGAGTGATAGGAATAGAGAGTTCACTTGTGTCTGCGCGTACATTTGTGCACTATAATATCTCCTGCGCAGTTGGCTAGTCTCAATGAGATTGGCCGCCGTGGCCGGAATCGGTCAGGAGGACATTATTATTATTATTATTATTCCATACTAACATACAAAAGGGACAAACCCAAGCGAAGCCAGGGTGAATCGCTAGTACATAATATATATACAATGTACATACTCATTTTAATCTCCTCAACAAGCAAAAATAAGAAAAAATATAAAATGCATATTCTTTAACTTTACCTTACGTGATATAAAGTAGAAGAATTCATCTTTACAGGAAACGATTAAAATTGCATCAAGCTGCAGCGCGGACGGGAATTTCAATAAGCATCAGTATCGAGACTCACGCAATATCTTCTCAATTTGAAGTAAATTTAACCTTCTGTCGTTTACTTTTTTCTATAATTTTAAATTAAGCTTCCTATTAAATTTTATGATATTCTCGTTTTGATTCTGATTTCTGATATTGCCTTCATCTATCTATACATATAATAAAATTCTGAGTCATTAAATATTTTTTTGGAAAATCTTATTGAAATAGTCATTATTATCGATACAGAGGCCGAATCTATAGTTTTTAAAATATTTATCAGTCGGTCTGTCTGTCTATCTGTCTATCTGCCTGTAACCGCATCACAAAAAAATCACTGGACAGATTTTGATAAAATTTGGTATGATGATAGCCGGTTATCTGGGTCAACGTATAGAATACTTTTTACTGCGGGAAAATATTTCATCTCTGAGAAATCTATACTAAACGTTAAAACGTAACTAGGGACGAACCCAAACGGAACGAGGGTGAGTCGCTAGTATAACATATAAAATTATATCTAACGAAATCATTTTTTTACATTGGGAAGTGTACAATATGCTAGCATACCTCAAAAAACATTCACATAATCAATTAATCAGGTATTACTTTTTTATCTGTTTGTTTATGATCTCTTATATCTAGAACGGTTGAATTGATTTTGATAGGATTTTTATGGATAGATAGAGTCCTTGGGTTAGCGTTATAGAGAATAGAAAAATAGGGACTATGAATAGTTTTTAGAAAAAATCAATTCACAAAGCATAGTTCGTACAAACATTGTATTTATACGTTTTAATTTAGACAGTACAATTTACTGAACAACTTGCAATATATATTTTGTAATGTAGTACATTTATTATTAAAGCAAAGAACAACAAAACCAAATAGAACTGTCACAGCGCTCAAAGCGATAGTACTTTAAGTTAGATAACTTAATTTCTAACAATACTCGTTCCTTTAAAGAACACAAATTGGTTAAGGAATCTCAAGACTACCTCAGTCCAACAACTACCTCTCACACTTTACAAATACAAACCACAGTTTGTATTATAATGAAATATAAGTTAGTTTAGAATTAAAATCAACAAATATTGTAAGGTACTTTGGTGGCATTACTGAATTTTTAAAATCATTTTGTGAAATTGTGTGTAGGCATTGCATGTAACAAGTATATAACGCCTTTGAGACGTCTGAAACCTTAGTCTCTCGCGTAACCACGATTATCGGGAACGAACGAAACGTCGGGAACCAAAAATCAAAATAAATCTGCGAAAAAATCCGAAAAGTTAGTTTTATTGAAAATGTCAATTATCGCGTAAATCTAAGAAAGTATTAATAAAATCTATACTAATATTATAAGGCTGAAGAAGCTTGTTTGTTTGGTTGAACGCGCCAATTTCAGGAACTACTGGTTGGAATTGGAAAAATCTTTTTGTGTTAGATAGTCCATTTATCGAGGAAGGCTTTAGGCTATACATCATCCCGTAAAAATGTGCTGTTTCCGTGAGTTAGATCTGTTTTTGTCTAGGCATGAACCCGAAGCGAAGCGAGGGTGAGTCGCTAGTATAGAATAAAAACATAAATATCTGACTTAAATAAAACACTACGGCTACTATTATAAATATGAAAGTTTGTATGTCTGTGTATTTGATTGAGAGTAGGACTGAAGTAACACAAGTTTTTGCTAAAAACGTATATAGACGGAATCAGTCAAAAAAATGTCAAAGTCAAAAATAGTAGCGTAATTTTTCTGTTTATGCTACTATTCAGTATTTGGCCATACAGATCGTTTACTTTCTTTAAATAATAAGGGAAATTTTCAACAGGTATTAATCGTTAATTTACAATTTTTGAGTAGAAAATATTAGGAACTAGCGGCTCACCCTCGCTTCGCTCGGGTATACCTTTAGGAAAACATAAACAAACCTATCCCACGGGAACCGTACATTTTCCCGAGATAAAAAGCATGTCTATGTGTTATTCCAGACTATAATCTATCTCTGTGCCAAATTTCGACCAGATCCGTTCAGCCGTTCTGGCGTAAAAGAGTAACAAACATCCATACGTACTCACAAACATTCGTATTTATAATATTAACACGGATAATGATAAATAATACAATTAATACTACTTTTTTTTTGTATTTTTAAGCATTAGTTCTCTACCAATTTAAAAGAGAGATTGCATAGTATTAGCTTATATTTTTTCTTTATGGTAACGGATTCATATTCTTTATGCTAACGGATTTTATGATTTAAAATCCGTTAGCTATTCTTATTTATTAACATTTATTTACTTTTTACTATAATGAGTATTCTATTAATATTTGTATACTGTTCTAAAACATTACATAGAATATTATTGTTTGGCTTCATGTTCAGTTCTATAACACTGTCTATACTATTCCTTAGTCTGAGCACACAGGTTACTATTAGGTAACTAGCACATCGCTATCTATACATATTATACAACAAAGTCCCCCACTACGTCTGTCTGTCTGAACGCGATAAACTCAAAAAGTAACGAACATATTTTCGTACGGCTTTCACCAATGGGCGGAATGATTCATGAGGAAGGTTAAGGTGAATAATAAATTAATATGATTTCGGAAAAAAATCCGACTGACTGAGAGCTTTACTGGCGTGCGCCAAGTAAACTATTACAGATAGAATCGCGAAATGTTCTAATAAATTGAAAAACAAAAATTACTACAAAAAAATCCGCGATAGCATATGCTTATCTTTTAAGATGGACTCACAATACCACTTTTATGGTTCTCAAATTGGCTCTAAAATAGCGCTTTATTTGCGAAGATGTTTTTGGCATGGTGTTAAGGATTAACATCTCTAGATCTAAATAAATATGTTAGATAACTTTAAAATTTAATTTAGATTAAAACTGACCTTTACACCGTTTAAATTAGATAAATATCTTAGAATATCACAGAATGAAAATAACTCGATAAACGTAATAATATCCTAACTACGACGTCAGCGAAGGCAGTGGCAGACGGGGGCGAGAAGGGTCCTAGCATGTCGCTCACCGACGCGACCATAGATACCTACTTATTGTAGGGTTATATATAGGGTATATTTTATTCCTGAAATGTTTGGGATTCCTGTGCGAAATTGAAAACCCTTTAAAATAACTTAAGATTCGAATTTACGTTTCATTAAAATTTCCAATAGAGTTATTATGAAAACAATGCTTGATATTTAAACAATCTAACTCTAAAATTAAAAATATATTAGCGAATAAGGCTTATTATACCGTCACGGAAAACTTCGTAGATATCAATGTGTGGAACTAATGTCTGATTGGTTCTCACGTACGATAAATATATAATAATTATTGTATTACAATATTGCACACAATTTTAAAAGAGCTACTGTTGAGTTTCACGCCGGCTCTTCTCAGCAGAACTTCCGATCCGGTGGTAGATTCCTCACGGACTGACTATACTGACATTTAATTTAAATTTAAAATGTAAAATTGACGATTTAAAAGTGCTTGTAAAAGTCTATTTGAATAAAGTATAACTTGATTTGATTTGATAATGTGTTACGGAATTATTCGCACCTAGGGACGCACCCGAGCGAAGCGAGGGTAAGTCACTAGTAGTACAATAAATACTAATATTATAAAGAGGAAGGATTTGATTGTTTGTTTGTTTGCACCGAATATGCTCCGAAACTACTGAACCGATTAAGATGAAATTTGGCAAGAAGATAGTTTGAAACCCTGAAAAGGATATAGGATAGTTTTTATCCCAGAAATCATCCCTTGAGGGAGTGAAAATGGGGATGAAAGTTTGTATGGAGAATCAACCTAGGGACGAACCCGAGCGAAGCAAGGGAAGGTCGATAGTTTTACAATATTTTAAATAAAACGCGGATTTATTTTGATTTTTGGTTCCCGACGTTTCGAATGCTTTACAGCAATCATGGTCACGGGAGAGACTAAGGTGTTAGACATCTCAAAAGCGTTATATACTTGTTACAGACAGTGCCTACCCACAAATTTACATTTGTGGGTAACCAAAACGTCGGGAACCAAAAATCAAAATAAATCCGCGAAATAATCCGAAAAGATAGTTTTATTTAAAATGTCAAATATTCGCGTAAATCTAAGAAAATATTAGTTTTACAATAAATTAAAAAAAATCTCGTTACATAGCTGTTCAATTTCCGAATCCAATGTACGAAGCGTTCGTACTCGTGATTTCGATTAATCTTTAAAGAGTCTCTAGAGGATGGCAACTACGAGTATAATTGAAATGGAGTTAAATCGACTATTCTCTATGTTTATGTCATTGGTTGTTAGAAGCATATTTTGCTTGTTAACTGTCTGAACTTGGCACTTATCCAGTTTCATAGTGCGATTACCATCTGACCTCCATAACGCTGAAGGCAAAATAATAACTCATTTGGAATGTCAGTTGTAATTATTTATGTAATTCATAATTAATAGTTAATTCACGTCAAAAAGCTATAATATTTAGTAAATAACAACTAAATCTCTATTTATAAATAAAATTTATGTATGTGCTTGCTTTATTTATTTTTTTAGGAAAACATACAGCTTTTATCTATATATATACATAAAATGCTTTGTCCTGACTGACTGACTGATCGATCAACGCACAGCCTAAACCGCTGGTCGTAGAAACGTAAAATTTGGAGGACATATTCCTTATACAATATAGGCATCCGCTAAGAAAGGATTTTTTTAAATATATTCCCTAAGGTGGTAAAATAGGGGATAAAAGATTGCATGAAACTTTGTTATTCTTAACGCGAAATGCACGAAAAATGGTATTTAGCTTTAAGATGAAAAATAAGAAATAAATGTATTAGATTTTTTTCGAAATTCATCCCTTAAGAGGGTAAAAAGGGGTTATAAAGTTTATATGGGCAAACAATTATTTATGATAAGAAATACTTGAAAGTTGGTACTAATGCTCTTCAATACAATTAAATAAATACATGTTTTAATATTTTTTCGGAATTCATTCCATAATGGGGTAAAATAGGGTAAGAAATTTTTGTATGAAATTCTGTAATTGATGCACAGAATAGTATTTACCTTTGAAATGAAAAAAGAAACAATCAAATCTTTTCTTTTCAAAATTCATCCCTTGAAAGGGTAAAAGGGGGTTGTGCTGTTTATATGAGGAAAAAAATATTTGTGATCAAAATTACTTGAAATTTGGTATTAATATTCTTCAATACAATTAAATGCACATATATTTTAGTTTTTTTTTAAATTCAGCCCCTAAGTGTAATAAAGTATGCGTAGCGAAAACAGTTTATTTTTCCGTAATTTGATCGCGGGCGAAGCCGCGGGTTCTGCTAGTATTACATATTAATAGAATTAATAACATATACATTAACCAAAATAGTTTTCACAATTAAAAAAGAAACAGAATGCAAAGATAGATCAAGTCAAGAAATGGTACCTATTTACATAAAGTAAAAATAAATAAGAACAAAAAAGAAACTCTAATCCAATATCAAATTAAAGAAAATAACCCAAATAATTAAATTAAAATAAAATCTATACTAATATTATAAAGCTGAAGAGTTTGTTTGATTGTTTGTTTGTTTGTTTGTTTGGTTGGTTGAACGCGCTAATCTCAGGAACTACTGGATGGAATTGAAAAATTCTTTTTGTGTTGGATAGTCCATTTATCGAGGAAGGCTTTAGGCTATATATCATCCCGGAAAAATGTACGGTTCCCGTGGGATAGAGTTGTTTTTGTCTAGAGACGAACCCGAAGCGAAGCGAGGGTGAGTCGCTAATGAGAAATAAAGCATGCAGCTCTAACCTAACATATAATATAAAGGTACTTAATGTTGATGCCTAATACCATACGTTAAATTACTCGTATATCTTAGAAACGAGATTTAAAACGAGACAAATGATTTTGAAAATACAAGATGATGAAAATATATTGTTAGACTCTAATGTAAAAGGATTCTTTTACAATTTTTTATAGATCTCATTCTTGGAAATGGATTTTGTTTATCTACTTGAATTTTTGGGGAAAAGTTAATTAGGATTTATCAAGGACTTTAAGATTAATATTTGAAGTAATCTATACTAATATTATAAATGTGAAAATTTGTATGAATGTATGGATGTTTGTTACTCTTTCACGTCAGAACGGCTGAACGGATCTAAATGAAATTTGACACAGAGATAAATTATAGTTTGAAATAATACATAGGCTATTCTTTATCCCGGAAAAATCTACGGTTCCCGTGGGATAAGTATGTTTTTTTTTCCTATAGGCGAAGCGAGGGCGAGCCGCTAGTTATTTGATATATTATATGTAAGTAGAAACTTACTAAGTTTCAGCATATCGTCGTCTTAGTGCTTATTCATTTAAGCTACCAATACTCGGTATATGTACTTTACAGTGGAGAGTTTTGTTCCTCTATTTTAAAAACAAAGCTTCAATTCTAAGATTTATATACAATATACATTTATGTATATGTAGATGAGATACATCTTTTCGGCTTTTTTAAATGAAATGCGTATTTTATACCTATAGAATTGAAATTTTAAAAATCAATAATTCTGTAAAAAGTAAAATAAAACATAAATCGGTGAAGTGGTCATTTGGACAAATAAGCACTCAGACGACATACTTATTATATACTTACTTTATTTAGTTTCAGTCACAGATTAATTTAAAAGATTTATACATATTTTAAAAATTATTTTTATTCTGGGAAAATGAATGAAATCTGCGGAATAAAGTTTTGTATTGTAAGTATTGATTTTGTTTAGTATAGCAAAGGCGGTGTATGGATAGTCAAGGTATATACACTGAAATTTCCGTACCAGTATACAATTATTAACATTATGTAAGTTCCAACGTACGGTGTTCAGTGGATGGATACGGGCTGCCCTACGAAGTTAAACAAGATGAATATGATCAATAGCACTGACAAGCTTAGACAAGACAACACTTGACAATTACTGCCGAATGGAAATTATAAAGATTGTATTGAAATTATAAAAAAATCAAAGTTTTTTAGATTTAATCTCCCATATTAGAAAACCAAAAATTGTGTGGAATTGACATATTGACGCGTTATATCCTGCAAAACTTCCTTTTAGTATATCGTAATATAAGGTGCTATTTTATATTTATCTAGGTACTATATACAAATCAGTATTATTGACGTCCGTTAACCAATTTTTTGACTACAAAGTAGGAAGTGTTGAAAGATGGGGGTTCCACTGGAGCGATGTCCTTGATCTTTCAAGCGTTAATAGGTTACAGTTGCTGTTTTATATCAAACAGCCTTGTGTTTCGCCACCAGTGTCTAAATAAATTTTCTATAATATAATTTAATTCATGGTTCTTCTTAGAAAGCCCAGACAACTAAGGGAAAATATGGAAATTTTTACCATACTCGTATGTAATTTTTGTTCATTTCATATGTAAACCAGATAGTACCAAAACTCTTAATCAACTGTAATACTTACTTTTTCATATATACATATAGTAAAATTGTAACTAAGCCGAATCTGTACATTAAATATTTTTTAGAAAATCTTATTGAAATAGACATTATTATCGATACAGAGGCCGAATCTATAGTTTTTAGAATTTTTGTCTGTCTGTTACCGCATCACGGAAAGACCACTGAAGGGATTTTGATGAAATTTGGTATGATGATAGCTGGGTATCCGGGTCAACATATAGGATACTTTTTACTGCATGAAAATATCTCATCTCTGATAAATCTATACTAAACGTTACAACGTAAGCAGAGACGAACCCGAGCGGGGTGAGGGTGAGTCGCTAGTAATTTAATATCAAAATTCTTATTAGAATCAATTACAAATGGTAAAGCTTTATAATTCTTTAATTATAAATTCGTGTATTATAAAAGCCCTTCAAAAACATCCGTTCATTAACTCTTTAAAAAATTCACTTCGCTCCACCTTCAAAGTATTCGTAATTCCAAGTGTTGTTCTCTTAATTGACTGCCTTTTGTAAACATAATTTGTATTTAATTAAAATCTTCAAATTATACACAAAAACCCTTTAAACATTTTACCTTGTGTTTTTTACGAATGAATTAACTTCCTTATTGTTCCTTTCCCAGAAGAAGTCACTATAAGATCTTCTGCCTTTATTGAAACACTTGTTATACAAAACGTACCTTGTGTTTTATCTGAACTAAATCGAAATAATCTGTATGATTCATATAATTAATTTATAATATATAACAAGACATTTTATTAAATAAAACTATCTTTTTGGATTTTTTCGCGGATTTATTTTGATTTTTGATACTATCTGTAACATGTATGTAATGACCTTTAAGACGTCTAAAAACTTAGTCTATCGCATGATCATGATTAAACATTCGAAACGTCGGGAACCAAAAATCAAAATAAATCCTCGAAAAAATCCAAAAAGATATTTTTATTTAAAATGTCAAATATTCGTGTAAATCTAAGAAAGTAACGTTATTTGTATATCATAGTGCCCATGACACCATAAAACACTTTAGGATTTTTAAAACAAATTTAAATAACAAAGACTATTTCAGTATAGTTTTTTTTTTTTTTTATAAAAATGTTTCAATTATCAACGTAATGTCCTCCTAACCGATTTCGGCTTCGAAAGCCAATCTTACTGAGAGTACAAGAGATGTTATATTGCACAAGTATACGCACACATGCAAGTGCACTCTTTATTCCTGTACACTTCAATCCGGGTCTATCCATCCATCCTATCCTGTAGATATTGTATTCAGAGCATTGCATGCAATATTACACGTATTCATGAATTATATTAAAAAAACTTTTTATATAATAGCTTGTAAATGGACGCTATTCACGTCTAGACATCTATACATATTATAAAATTGTAACTAAGCCGAATCTGTACATTAAATATTTTTTGGAAAATCTTATTGAAATATACATTATTATCGATGCAGAGGCCGCATCTATAGTTTTTTGAATTTTTGTCTGTCTGTCTGTCTGTCTGTCTGTCTGTCTGTCTGTCTGTCTGTTACCGCATCACAGAAAAACCACTGGAGGGATTTTGATCAAATTTGGTATGATGATAGCTGGTTATCCGGGTCAACATATAGGATACTTTTTACCGCGAAAAAATATTTCATTTCTGAAAAAAAATACAAAAACTGGTAGGAACAAAACCACGATGAGACTATTTGTAAACAGTTTAGCAAGGTAACTTACAAAATATGGTAAAAACTGTAAAAATAGCTTATCTTGAAAATCAAATTATCAATTGCGCTATTTTATCCATTAAAATAGTTATTTTAATTAATATTTATTTATGTGTTATTTAGATACTCGACAATAGATGTCGCCATGTGTTTTTAAAATACATAGTTTTAATCCCAAATAATGAATGTACAGATATGACCTTTTTACGATTTTATTAGAATTACTACTAAATTACCCGTGTTTAAATTATCAGTAAAGCAAACTTTTTGGCTTTATAAATTAGTAACTATCTATAGTTTTTAAATTTTTTTCTGTCTGTATGTATGTGACCGCATCACAGAAAAACCACTGGAGGGATTTTAATGAAATTTGGTATGGTAATAGCAGGTTATCCGGGTCAACACATAGGATTCTTTTTACCGCAGGAAAATATCTCATTTCTGAGAAAAAATACAAAAATTTGTTAAAGTAAAAGCACGATGATACTATTAACATTTTAGCATTTTACTTATATATGTTAAAACTATTTAAAAAAAACCTATCTTAAAAGAAATATTAATAGCGCTATTTTATTCATTAAAATAGTTATTTTAATGAAAATTTATTTATGTGTTATTTAGATATTTGACAATAGATGTCGCCATGTGTTTTTAAAATACATAGTTTTAATCGAAAAAAAAATGTACAGATATAATCTTTCTATTACTTTATTATAATTACTACTAATTTACCCGTGGCCCTGCCCGTGTTTAAATTTTTAATACAACAAACTTTTCGCCTTTATAAATTAGTAACATATTAGTAATATTTTGTTGCCCGAAACAATTTTCAAATGAGAATATTTGTAAATTTTTATTGTTTAGTAGGTAAATAATGTTAATGTTTTTTAATCTTTTAATGTAAAAATTGGGCAAATGCAAATCCAACTCGCGCATTATAGGTTTCGTATAGCAAAATACTATGTTGTTTTTCTTACTTACATGTTTTGTTAGGTTAACACTAAATAAATACGAATAATATTTACGTTTCCACAATCTCTACTCATTTTTTCAACCATAAAAATAAGTTCGATTTATATTATTTTATAACATTTTATGGAAAACAAGTTTATGGCTGTTAAACTGCCATAGCGGGTAACTAAAAATATTTCATATCTCAAAAACTGTGAAAAAGTATTTTAGGAACTGGTATACCTCAACTTTTTCACTTTTTCTTGACACCTTTTCTTGGAAGGTAAAGGCTTAAAGGACACAATAAAATGCTTACGACTTTAATCATATTAGCCGAGCCATATGAAATAATAAAAAGTATTTGCTTAGAATTATTTACTTATTAAAGTTTCTTTTGAAAATCGTTTTGGAAAATATTACTAACTAGCGCTAATTAAGAAAAGTTATCATTATGTAATTTAAATAATCAGCTAAATATTAAATTAATCAATAGCTGTCTATTAGTAAAAAATGATTAAAATGATTTGAGACTTTATCGCCCAAAACTAAAAAAAAACAAACAAAACAGAAGTATAGACATACATAAATGTTATTGCTAAAACAAAAAATGCAATTTAACGGAGGAACCTTTGTGGCATTGTCAATCACTGCCATTATTTACCAATCATGCGGTGTGCAATGAAAGTAATGTATAATGTAAGAGTATACTAATGTGCAAAACCTAAGAATTTGGTTTTTGATCATCTGAACGCGGGCGGAGCCGCGGGAAATGCTAGTAATTTATAAAACTTAAAAATATTAAATTCATTTTGTTGTTCTACAAATCCTCGCACTAAAGGTTGTATGCTAGAGATTGCTCAAGCAATAACACCGCCTTTGATACCTTTTTAACTTTTGCTTTACCTACATTTTATACTCTTTATTGTCTGTGTAGTAAAGTATTTATCTCGGAGTATCTACAACACTAATGTTTTTGGGACATATATGTATGTAATACACGTTGTATAAGTTATATTACTGAATCGTTTCCACACATTTGATTTATTTATTATACTATTTTATATATATACTAGCATTTCCCGCGGCTCCGCCCGCGTTCAGATGATCAAAAACCAAATTCTTAGGTTTTACACATTAGTATACTCTTACATTATACATTACTTTCATTGCGCACCGCATGATTGGTAAATAATGGCAGTGATTGTCAATGCCACAAAGGTTCCTCCGTTAAATTGATTTTTTTGTTTTAGCAATAACATTTATGTATGTCTATACCTCTGTTTTGTTTGTTTTTTTAGTTTTGGGCGATAAACTCTCAAACTACGGAATTAATTTTAATCATTTTTTACTAATAGACAGCTATAGATTAACTTAATATATAGCTGATTATTTAAATTACATAATGATAACTTTTCTTAATTAGCGCTAGTTAGTAATATTTTCCAAAACGATTTTCAAAAGAAAGTGTAATAAGTAAATAATTCTAAGCGAATACATTTCTTTATTTCATATGGCTCGGCTTATATGATTAAAGTCGTAAGCATTTTATTATGTCCTTTAAGCCTTTACCTTCCAAGAAAAGGTGTCAAGAAAAAGTGAAAAAGTTGAGGTATAACAGTTCCTAAAATACTTTTTCATAGTTTTTGAGATATGAAATATTTTTAGTTACCCGCTTTGGCAGTTTAACAGCCATAAACTTGTTTTCCATAAAATGTTATAAAATAATATAAATTGAACTTATTTTTACGGTGCAAAAAATGAGTAGGTATTGTGGAAACGTAAATATTACTCGTATTTATTTTAGTGTTAACCATACAAAACACGTAAGTAAGAAAAACAACATAGCATTTTGCTATACGAAACCTAAAATGCTCGAGTTGGATTTACATTTGCCCAATTTTTACATTAAAAGATTAAAAAACATAAACATTATTTACTAAACAATAAAAATTTACAAATATTCTCATTTGAAAATTGTTTCGGCCAACAAAATATTACTAATATGTTACTAATTTATAAAGCCAAAAAGTTTGTTTTATTAAAAATTTAAGCACGGGCAGTGCCGCGGGTAATTTAGTAGTAATTATAGTAAAGTCATAGAAAGGTTATATCTGTACATTTTTTTTTGGATAAAACTACATACGTATTTTCAAAACACATGGCGACATCTATTGTCAAATAGCTAAATAACACATAAATAAATTTTCATTAAAATAACTATTTTAATGAATAAAATAGCGCTGTTAATATTTCTTTTAAGATAAGTTTTTTTTAATAGTTTTAACATAATATATAAGTAAGTTACCTTGCTAAAATATTAATAGCATCATCGTGCTTTTACTTTAACCAGTTTTTGTATTTTTTCTCAGAAATGAGATATTTTCCTGCGGTAAAAAGAATCCTGTGTTGACCCGGATAACCTGCTATTACCATACCAAATTTCATGAAAATCCCTCTAGTGGTTTTTCTGTGATGCGGTCACATTCAAACAGAGAGAAAAAATTCTAAAAACTATAGATTCGGGCTCTATATCGCTAATAATGAATATTTCAATAAGATTTTCCGAAAAAATATTAAATTTAGGGGTTCGGCTTAGTTACAATTTTATTGTATGTATGTATAGTTACTAATTTATGAAGCGAAAAAGTTTGCTTTACTGATAATTTAAACACGGGCGGAGCCGCGGGTGATTTAGTAGTAATTCTTATAAAATCGAAAAAAGGTCATATCTGTACATAAAAATTTTTGGGATTAAAACTATGTATTTTAAAAACACATGGCGACATCTATTGTCGAATATCTAAATAACACATAAATAAATATTAATTAAAATAACTATTTTAATGGATAAAATAGCGCTTTTGATAATTTGATTTTCAAGATAAGCTGTTTTTATAGTTTTTACCATATTTTGTAAGTTACCTTGCTAAACTGTTTACAAATAGTATCGTCGTGGTTTTGTTCCTACCAGTTTTTGTATTTTTTTTCAGAAATGAGATATTTTCTTGCGGTAAAAAGTATCCTATATGTTGACCCGGATAACCAGCTATCATCATACCAAATTTCATCAAAATCCCTCCAGTGGTTTTTCTGTGATGCGGTAACAGACAGACAGACAGACAGACAGACAGACAGACAGACAGACAGACAGACAAAAATTCTAAAAACTATAGATTCGGCCTCTGCATCGATAACAATGTCTATTTCAATAAGATTTTCCAAAAAATATTTAATGTACAGATTCGGCTTAGTTAGAATTTTATAATATGTATAGATATATATATATATATATATATATATATATTAAGAATAACGTCATAAGATTGAAATAGAAAATAGAGAACGGAGAGGTTCTATAGAGTAGAGAAGGAGGATTATGTGCTGTCAGTCTGTACTCTATAATATTTCTTTTTATAAGAAATAGGGGTTTTTTTATAATATATCTTAATCTTAATAAAGCAACGTAGACAACACAACTTAAACCATTCTAGAAACATGAATAGACAAAGACATGAAGATTGAAGAACTATAGTACTTTGTTAGGTTTACGCGAATATTTAAATTTTACTTAAAACAATTTTTTCAAATTTATGTTTCGAATGCTTTATAGCAACCATGGTCACGGAAGAGACTCATTCAAAACGCTGGAATTAAAAAACTAAAGAAATTCGAGAAGAATCTAAAAAGTATTATAAGTTTTATTTAAAGAATAATATAATATATGCGACTTTTTGATATGAGCAATGATCTCACCAAAAACTTTTGGTGAAAGCATTAGAAGGACTATAAACGGGGCAGTATTTATATAAATAAAAATGAGTGTTGGTAAGCGCATAATTCAAGAATGTCTGGACCGATTCGGCTAATTTATTTTTTGTATGTTCCTTAAGGTTCACGGAAGGTTTTGATACTTAAAAAAAACTATATCCATGTTACTATATCCAAGCTAGGGACGAACCCGAGCGAAGGGAGGGTGAGTCGCTAGTAACTAATAGAAAAAATAATTTATACAAGTGTAAATTAATGTATTTACATAATATTTGTATTATGTATATATTATATACAATTAAATATAATAACTATTTATAATATTAGTGTATGGATATCGATTAAATTCAACACTCGTTTAATTATTGTTAAGTGCTTAACGGCGCCGAACCAATTTGTTGAAGCAAATACAAATATAATTTTATTACTAACAAATATTGTCCAAGTTAACGAAGTTCATTTGTCTGCTTATTACTGTTTTGACCTAAATAACTAGTCTTTACTTCATTACCGAAATAAAAATTTATCTTTCCTCTGACATTAGTTTAAAGGTCAGAACTCCAATAATATTAAAATATGCTATACTAAAGAAATTAAAGTTTATATTATAGTAAGAGATAGCTCATTAAATATATTCTAAACTAGCGACTCACCCTCGCTTCGCTCGGTTTCGTCTCTAGGTTGATTCCCCATAGGGATGGTGTCCAGGATAAAAACTATCCTATATCCTTCCCAGGGTCTCAAACTATCTTCTTACCAAATTTCATCTTAATCGGTTCAGTAGTTTCGGAGCCTATTCGGTGCAAACAAACAAACAAACAATCAACTCTTTCCTCTTTATAATATTAGTATAGATAGTTTAATCTATGTACAAAATCTATACTTACTAGCTTTAAGTGTTAAATATATTTTTAACGAAGTGAAACTGAGATTTAAGTGACTCAAATATTAGGAAAATCGTCGTAGCACTGTATGTTTCTCTTACATTAGACTGGTGGTAACTGGTTTGATTCCTGAAATCTATAACTTACATATAGACATAATAATTATAGTATTTCTAGTGTACTAGACTAAACTATGTATGAGGAAAACACATATTTATAGTGTACAATTGTGTGACAAACTTAGGTACAATTCCAATCTCCTAACTTCCATAGTCCGTTGGGACGGCAACCCGACATGACCAGAGTGAGATCAGGTTTAGAACTGCTTCACATACATTCACACAATGATAATAGTTTATAAATAGTTATAAACAAGTGGAATTTTATTTTTTTCCTAATAGAACTTTAGACTTCAAAGCCGTAGTGCTAAAAGTAATTAACACTACGCCTTAAAGCCTCTACTTATGACTGCGGGGACACGTTTTCTACTTTTTTATAACTTTTACAGAAATTATTGGGTGTTTTGTTTTATACAATATTCAGCTTTACTAGAATGTTTTGACCGATTTCAAAAAAAGTGGATTTACATAACTTTGGCTTTTTGTGTATAAGCTTATGGATTGTGATATCTTCAAAAATTTTAAATCGATTTTAAAGTGATTTCAAAGATTAATTAAACTTCTAGGATCATACCGTATACATTTTATATAAAGTTTCGTCGCGGGTTCGAGTCCCGCTGGGGGCATTCATTTGTATCATGAGCAGGAACGTTTGTGCTCCTGTTATGGGTGTTTATATTTATAATATGTATGTATTTAAAGTTATATATATATATATATATATATATATATATATATATATATATATATATACATATATATATATGTAGTGTATCAACTATCTGCTGTCCATAACACAAGCCTCGTAGCTTACCATGGAACTAGATGGTGCCGTGTGTTAATGTCCCAACATATTTATTTAATTCCAACGAGAAGACTTGTAATGACTGCATTATCTATCAGATATATTTTGCTTAAAATATATAGTTTTACTATAATATTTCTAGCTTCGCGTCACAAATGCTGTGGAGGATTATCCTAATCAACAAAGTAAGGAATTCATGCACGCTTTCCACAATAGCTTCTAACTTCACGGTTTATACTTTTCACACAATGTGCTACTTTTATACTGCCATAAACCCGTAATATGGGATCTGTCATTATGTGGAGTGGAATCTTTGATGGACACACGTCTGTGTCCTTTGTTATGTCTTCCATGTTTTATTATCGCACTCAAAATTGTATGAGTATTCGCTTTTAATTTAACTTTCTTTTTGATTTTGAAATGTTTTTATATTTTACTAGCGACTGACCCTGGCTTCGCTCGGGTTTATCCCTTGGTATGTTTTAACAGTTAGTATGGAATAGATAGACTATATAAGTATTATATGATGTTATATAGCCTTCCTCAATAAACGGGCTATCTAATACAAAAAGATTTTTTCAAATCGGATTAGTACTTCCTGAGATTAGCGCGTTCAAACAAATAAACAAACTCTGCCTCTTTATAATATTAGTATTAGTATAGATTTTGCTCTAGTTTTTGCCCGTGGTCTTAGCGGTGCTTGATCAAGGGTACATATATCCGATCCCAGGATGCAATCTATGTTCTTGCCAAATTTTATCGAAATCTATTCAACGATTTAAGCGTGAATAGTAATAGGCATAGTTACTTGTACATTTATATATTATTAATTAGTTTGGATTTCATTCTTATTACAGTGGATTATGTAGTTTATCATACGAGTATTTACAAGTTAAAAATATTCGGTAATGTGGATTTTATTGGAATAACTAGCGACTCACCCTCGCTCCGCTCGGGTTCATCCCTACTGACGTTTTAACGTTTAGTATAGATTTCTCAGGGATGAGATATTTTCCCGCAGTAAAAAGTATCGTATATGTTGACCCGGATAACCAACTATCACCATACCAAATTTCATCAAAATCCTTCCAGTGGTTTTTTCCGTGATGACAGACAGACAGACAGGCAAAAATTCTAAAAACTATAGATTCGGTCTCTGCGTCGATAATAAAGTCTATTTCAATAAGATTTTCCAAAAAATATTTAATGTACAGATTCGGCTTAGTTACAATTTTATTACCTACTAGCAGAACCCGCGGCTTCGCCCGCGATTTAACTACGAAAAAAATAAACATTTTCATAATACATACTTTATTACTTGCAAAACTAAGTTCGTGTAAGTTTTATTATTTCTTAAAGATATATGGAAAACAAATTAAATTTTAACGATTGTAACTCAAAATTTCCAGTATCTTAAAAGATGTTAAGCGTATATTCTGTAAATAAATTTACACTTTAGGTATTTAGCAAGCTCCACTACCTGTGTTTTTTGCACATTTTTCTACTCCATCGTTCCAAAGTTAGAGGAAGAGAGTACAATGATACAATCGCATACAATATTTACGACTTTAGAATCTTGTAACTCGGCTAATGTGGGTTTTTTAACTAACATACAAACAGGCTAACATCTACATTATTTTTAAAGACCCAGTGCTATGTACACCTGAAGCTTACAGTCTCCCTCCTTCTTCTTCTTTTTTAAGTTACACATATAAAGTGCCATTCTTATTTTGCTGTAGCTTTTTGCCCGCGGCTACGCTCGCGTGGACTGAAAAATTTGCGCAGTTTTAATTTCCATTGAATTTATAGGTATGTTATAGTTGTCGCTGCTGTGGCTCGCCGAAAAGTTATACATAATTTACCTTTGGATTCAGAATAATTTTGTTTTTGTACTTTATCCCACACACTAAGTGTGCACTAACAAATAACTTGAGCCATGTTACTCTATTTAAATATATTCAACAACTCAAAGTTCAACGCCCAATTTTACCCACTTAGGGGCTGAATTTAAAAAAAACTACAATACATGTTTGTTTAATTGTATTAAAGAGCAATAATACCAAGTTTCAAGTAATTCTGATCATAAACAATTTTTTCCTTATATAAACAGTATAGCCCCCTTTTACCCTTTTAAGGGATAGATTTCAAAAAAAAAAAAGATATTTGTATTGTTTTAGTTTTCATTTCATAGGTAAATACTATTTTCAAAAAATGATAAAATAGGTATTTATATAATTGTATTGAAGAGCATTAATACCAAGTTTTAAGTAATTCTGATCATAAATAATTATATGCCCATATAAACTTTATCACCCCTTTTTACCCTTTTAAGGGATGAATTTCGAAAAAAATCTTATACATATATTTATTATTTTTCATCTTAAAGCTAAATACTACTTTTCGTGCATTTCGCGTTAAGAATGACAAACTTTCATACAATCTTTTATCCCCTATTTTACCCCCTTAGGAGATGAATTTCGAAAAATCCTTTCTTAGCGGATGCCTACATTGTATAAGAAATATGTCCTCCAAATTTCACGTTTCTACGACCAGCGGTTTAGGCTGTGCGTTGATCGATCAGTCGGTCAGGACAAAGCATTTTATGTATATATATAGATATATATAGATTTAAAAATAACAATATTTAATATACTTAGATACATAGTTATTAAAATTACGAAATTAAGCAAATTTTACAAAAATAAAATAATCCACAGTAATTGAATAATTAATTATAGTTATTACATAGTAACAATATTAGTTAACATTTTTTTACTTTATACTGCGAACTTAGTTTCATTGTAATACATATGTATGTATGTAAAGCACGTATTAGTGTATAAATTCAATTTATTGGAAAAACCATTCACACTTTATGATTAATAAAGTTTTATAGAGGATTGAGGATTGAGAATAGCTCGAAATTAAATTTGCATAGGCCAAAGTGTTTATTAGACACCTACTTTGTGTTCGTAAACAAAGAATCACTTATTTCTAAGCATGAGTTATTATCGCACACTTTAACTCGCCTGGGTTAAATACAGGTACTAGCATAATTTATAAATGCGAAATTCTGTTTGTTTGTTTGTTACCTTTTTACGAATAAACAGCTGAATTGATTTAGATTAAAATTGGTATGGAGATAGTTTGAAACCCTAGGAAGGACGTAGGATAGCTTTTATCCCGGAAATCATCCCTTAAGGGAGTGAAGAGGGGGGTGGAAATTGTGTGGGAAATCAATCATTTCTCAAGTAAGGGATATAAAAGTCATGATACCTATGTAGGTATATTATTATGTGATCTGTGTACAGGCATAATTACACATCTTTTTAAAGAAAATACTCAAAATATTAATACTTATCAGGATACTAAATTACTCATTAAGATTGTGGGTACGTTTGTCAGTCCTGTACGCTAAAACGGCCGTGCGGATTTAGAAAAAGACCTGAAGAAACACAGGCTAATGTTAGTATTAAAATTTATCATAAGGTGGCGCTGTCTGTATATAATTTAATAAACGCAAAAGGCACTAAAAGGTGAATAAAATAATATATTTATAACAGATGTAAAACGTAATTATTTGCCCCCATTTGTCCTAACCGTTAAGATTAATTAGCCGTCTCGATTATAACGAACGGTTGTCCCTAACAATTAATAGCGGCTACAGAGAAACTGTAAGCCTAATTTCTAATTAATTATAAGTGAACGCCATAATTTTCAAAGTTTCAGACCTAAAATTATTTATCTTTGGTTTACCTGACATAGGTAATAAGTAACTAAATCTAAATTAACTAAAGCTGATATCAATATGTCCATTTAGAGGTTCACTGAGCCCATCTAATTTGGATGGCTGCGTTTTGAGAAGATTATATTTTACAACTAAATAATCATTTTCTGTTCGTAAATAAGTATGTGAAGTTCTAAGTTATGTAATTCCATTGAAAAAATGTTTATATTGCCTTTAATTTTCAACAGAACTGTTTGTTTCAACTCAGATATAATAATGCTTTTCAGTTCGGTGAGGTTTTTGTCTAAGATAACTTGTACTACTTCTAGTTAACAAAATTCATTCTTCTCTATTTAAATTATAATAGCACGTGGAGTGTCTGTTTGTAATATTAAAATAACCACTTTTTACTAAATGCATATGGATGTATACACGGTACACATACCAAAACAACATTTTTTACAATTTTTGTATGTCTGTCTGTCTGTCCGTCTGTTTGTTTCGGCTAATCTCTAAAATGGCTGGACCAATTTTGACGGAACTTTCACTGGCAGATAGCCGATATAATAAGGAGTAACTTAGGCTACTTTTATTTTAGAAAAAAAATAGGGACCCACAAAAAAAAATTTAAAAAGATAAATAAAATTGAAGTGTCTGTTCGTAATATTAAAATAACCGCTTTTTACGAAATACATATGGATGTATACACGGTACACATGCCAAAACAGTATTTTTTGTCTGTCTGGTTTTTAGCATTTTTTTTCTATGTACAGACATTCGACCTCTACAGTTTTATTATATGTATATATGTATAGATTACATATTATACTAGCAGTACCCGTGGCTTACAAACTTCACAGGATCACCCGCTGGACTAATTTTAAGACTGCCTGAAAATTAAATCAAAATCGCTCCAGCCGTTTTGAAACCCACATCCATACATTAGAGACAACGATTTTTATATATGTATATAGATTATATATTCTTGTAATAAAGTGTATTACATTTTGACATTTGCAGATTTCAGCTCTATTATGAAAGCCACAAATTAACATTAATATTTACGTCGGTAATGTTTTAATATAATGTAATTGTTAAATAATTAATTCATGGTTTTGCTCGTAATGATATCAAATTAAAAAGCTTTAAAGCTTGTGGCATATGTTTTAAAAATAATGCACCTAAATAATTAGTATGTACTACTTTTTGCCCGAGGCTTCGCTCGCGTGATAAACGGGGCGGGGTTCAAGGGTAGCCTACGTCCGATCCCAGGATGCAATCTATGTTCTTGTCAAATTTTATCGAAATCTATTCGGCGGTTTAAGCGTGCAAAGGTAACAGACAGAGTTATTATTATTAAGTATTTTGGGCTTACCTATTTTAAAAAAAAAATGTGAATATTGGAGAAACTATATTTTTCAGTATGTACTTTATTTTTATTAAAAAAAAATATTTTTAGAAAACGAAGAGTCCTTCGGGATAAAAGACGCATAAAAAATCCTTACTACGTAGAAATCTCTGCTTGACATGCTTGATATCACAACATTAGCACAACCTTCTTTCGTATTATATCATAAGAAAATTCACGAATTTCGCTAGATCTAATATGTGAAGCCTCCATTACATCTAAGCTTAATACATACGTAAATTAGAATAACAACGGGAGCTCGGTAAGCGTGCGTTTAAAAATTCAGATATACAGCCTTAATTTACCCCAAAAAAGATTCATATTACATCGAATATTATACGCTTGTACTTATCTCGACAAATTACTTTTTCGCATGTCCCCGAGCCAGGGTTCGTATTAAAACTTTGCAAATTTACACTAAATTGCATCGCGTTCAAGGTTCAAATGAGCATTTTGCAGTGTTTTCTTTTGCTGTATTATTGACACTGTGTCAGATATCACGGGTTCAATTCTCGGAGTAGCAATACTAATAGCATCTGTGATGCTATTTGATTTTGTTTATTGTAAAGCTATCTATTCTTTAATTGCAATAAAGAATATATTTTGTCTAAAAGCATATAAGTCAATATAAATCAATATCATCCCAATTGAAGATATTTTCCTCAATTGGAATTCGAACCCGTTAACTCTGGCGTAGATACGAGTACTAAGACCACTACACCAGACTATAGGAAAGAAAATGTTAGTGATTTCAGAATTAAAATTTATTGTTTTATCATTTAGATAAATAGTACCTATGACATCTTTTAGAAACAGTATTGTAAAATCTATAGATGACTCCTATACCTACTATTGACAGAAACTCCCCAAACACCAATTTTGTTTAAGTAATTATTTTTGAATAATTTGTGTATAAATTTAATTATTCGTATACAGGCTTTCAAAAATATTATTTTACTCCAGATTTCGGTGTTTTCCGTATAGGCGCGGTCCTAATTACATAATGGAGTGGTACCTACATTCCTATACATAGCAATTCTAGGGAGTGTTGATTTAACGTATTGTCATTGTCATGCGATATATGAACTTGGGATCGGCATAATATGTGAAACTTAATAAGTTGAATGTGATTAGATATGCATGTTTGTATGATAATGTATGTTTCGGCGACGCTATAAGTTAGAGGTCGCAACTTCGAGTCTCTTTCGGGATATTAATATTTTTAATAGTATACGATAAATAATTATATATCGACACCTGCAACGAAAAATATTGTATCTACCTTAAATATAGTATATAATATTTTAAATAGATTTTGTAGAACGGATATAAAGTTTATTATTATATTCCCAAAAATTGAGCTACAATCTTGTTCCTTGCAGTAGTCAAAATTATCACTACATATTATAAAAAAGTCTGTCTGTCTGTCTGAACGCGATGAACTCAAAAACTATCGAACGGATTTCTCACGATTTTCACCAATGAACGGAGTCATTCATGAAGAAGGTTTAAGGGTATAAATTCATTAAGGTTTTGTATCAATTGGCTGAAATATGACGATGATTGTTGAAGATATCGAAAAATATATTTAACTGTAGCAACGTTGTATGTACGACGCACCCAAGCAAAGCGAGAGAATGTCGCTAGATGTATTCCTACTTAAAAGTTCTAGCTGAAGGCTAATTATTAATAAGGCTTTTTAAAGAAATATCTAATATAACTTTTATACAGATAAACGTATATACCCTTGCAGTAGAGTTACTTAAGAGAATCTACATAATCTATATAATAAAGCTGAAGAGTTTGTTGGTTTGTTTGGTCGAACGCGCTAATCTCAGGAACTACTAATCTGATTTGAAAAATTATTTTTGCATTAGATAGCCCGTTAACTGAGGAAGACTATAGGCTATAGGTATACCATCCCGAAACAATGTATGGTTCCCGTGGGATAGATTTGTTTTGTCTAGGGACGAAGCCGAAGCGAAGCGAGGGTGAATCGCTAGTTACATATAAATCGGTAAAGACAACAAAACTTCAGTACCTTTTTATCCTCTGTTTGTCTATCTATTTTCTTTATTTTGTTTAGAAGCTATTGAAGAGCTTTAGTTTTATTAATAATATTATCGAGTTTGAACTACATCATTTTACGATTTTACCAAAAAAAGAAGCGCCGGGAGAAACTCAGTCGACAAGGTACTAATAAAATAATTGTATTATACAATATGCATCTCCATGAACTAGTTAAAATAAAATTCATTAATATACTCGTATGTTCATATATTTATGTATTATTATATCCTTTTATCTCATTATAAGATAAATCCTAAACAGTAAATAGTAATATTAAACCTGATATTCTTAATATAAATTATATTCAATCAATGGGAATTTGTATAATTTTAATTAATCATATTCTATTTGTTATTAATATATTGATACACGAGGTATTATTTATTATTATTATTAATCTGCCAAATATTTCATAGCGTTAATCAAACCAATTTACTCAACGAATATTGACTTTAAAATCGTTTGTCTTATATTTGCTAATATAGTTATTTTCTCGATATCTCATATAGGTGTCTAATAGAAATCCTTCTACATTACACATATCTATACATAATAATTCACTTGAAGAATGGCTGAGTAAATTTGGCATTTTTCAGAATGTTTGTAATCTAAATGAGGTTTTTAGAACAAAAATTGGAACAGTTAAACGAAAAGTTGGGAAATTCAGGAAAAACTGAAAGTGTTTTAAATACAATATTTGGATGACCTCAAAGATCTTAAATACATGTATTGAAAATGGGTCAGGAACAACGTCTGTCTGGAACGAGTCAGCTCATTTTTTACAAAATTAAATAAGATTAATTTCATTCACATCGTATTTAGAATACTAATATTGCTAAATTTCTGGAAAGAAAAGATAAAAATGTACAAAGAAATTTTTAGTTTTTCATCCATTCATCATCCTGATGGAAATAATTTGTTTCAAAAGTTACTCATAAGTGTTACTATTGTTTCTAAGTTAGATTTTTCCGATTTTTCATTCTCTTTTATTTAAGCTCAGTTAGATAAGATTGTAGATAATGAAAACATGTCGTAGGCGGATTACCATCCGACATTTGTAACAATATACATATATAAAAATCGATGTGTGTATGTGTGTTCCCTATGGATTCCAAATCAAATCAAATTAAAATATACTTTATTCAATTAGACTTTTAAAAGCACTTTGGAATCGTCAATTTTACATTTTAAATTTAAATTAAATGTTAGTGTAGTCAGTCCGTAAATAAACTACCACCGGCTTGGAAGGCAGTTCTGCTGAGAAGAGCCGGCAAGAAAAAAACGGCTGGAGCGATTTTGATGAAATTCTCAGGCAATCTTCAGACTAGCCCAGCAAATCCTGTGAAGTTTGGTTACGATCAGATGTAATGTATAAAATTTCTTTCAAAATTTTCTTCCATGATATGATTATCATAGTTTTTAGTAAAAACATATTATAAGGGCAATGATAGCGCAGATAGCTTCATGTCGTAAACACGCAAGCAGTTGAGAATGAAAGTAAATGTAACAATTAATTACATGGTTTATATCCATTATGTTAGGCGCTTACCTTTTTGCCTTCTTGGTCTAATGTACCTTGTGGCTTCTTGTCTTTGGTCCTGGACTTAATTCTCGAGTTGTGCAAATAAGAGTTTTTGAAGTAAAACTTCTTTAGAATCGCTGTGATTTGAAACTCGATGAAACGGAAATGCAACACTTTAAAGAGACAACCACATAAATGTCGGCGAGAGAATGAGATAGAATACATTGCCATGTTGCCATGGTAACCGTTGTTATCTGAGATAGAATACCTTACACAGGAAGTAAACAATAATAAAATTAATTACTGAATAATATGTAATGTATATTTATATCAAATAAAATGTAAAATAACTTTTAAACTTGGTAAAAATATTATAAAAAAAAAACCTTATAATTGTTCTAATCCTGATACTCTACATTCATCTCATTCTCTCTTAGGTTACTTTTCTGAAGATTCACTTCTACCATCTGTGAATTGCACAGATACACTTTTTTTTCGCAGAATTCTTAGTAGCATTTTGAAATCGATGATGTAATAACATACTATGTTATTACAACATCGATTTCTCAAAGAGTCAAGTGACATCATCCTCATGTTGTTGACTAACCGAGTTTCATATTTGCGTACAAACTTGTGCACTACATTATATCCCGTATAGATTCCAGCTAGATTCGCTGTTCTAATCGAAAATCCGTTAGAAGGACACTTTTTTTGGGTTTCGTCAAAATGGAAAAAATAGCAGCCATTATTATTACTTACGTACTATTTATATTAGTGACTAGCACTTCACTCTCGCTTCGCTTCGGATTCGCCCCTAGACAAAAACAAATCTATCCCACGGGAACCGTAAATTTTTCCAAAACGATATATAGCCTATAGCCTTCTTCAGTTAACCGGCTATCTAATGCAAAAAGAATTTTTCAAATCGGGTTAGTAGTTCCTTAGATTAGCGCGTTCAACCAAATAAACAAACAAAAAAACAAAATCTTCAGCCTTATTATATTAATAATGTAGATTGTTTGCAAATAAAAATTATTGTTTATTTTACTAGCAAGTATTGCAAATATATTAATAATAAACTTAAAATATATTTATTGTCTACGCAACGCTAACTAAATTCACGAAACTAGAAACTTATTATAAACTAGCGACTCACCCTACGCGCCGCGCCGCTCGGGTTCGTCCCTAGTTACGTTTAATTTAACGTTTAGTATAGATTTCTCAGAGATGAGATATTTTCACACGGTAAAAAGTATCCTATATGTTGACCCGGATAACCAGCTATTATCATAAAAAAATTCCTCAAAATCTGTCCAGTAGTTTTCTCGTGATGCGGTCACAGACAGACAAAAAGGCAAACATTCTAAAAACTATAGATTCAATAAGAAAGCCCGGCGGAATATTTCAATAAAATTTTGCAAAAAATATTTAATGTGCAGATTCGACTTAGTTAGAATTTTATTATATGTATAGATATAGAATTATGTTTATTCATATTATATAGGGTAAGGTGTAGGTACTTCATATTTCTCTCAAATATTATAATATGGTATGACACCAAGAGTGTGTTTAGGACACGAAACCAAAGGAAAAGCTTTTTTCTTCGATTATTTAACCCTATCACCATACATACCTATTACATACTTACATAACATCTATTGGTCATTGGTGAACTGAAATAAAAATTGTCAAAATCACTTTTATTGGCCACGCTTTAAATAAAGTTTAGAACTTATAAATTTTAGTTAAGACATATTCTTGCCTTCATAAAAAAAGGACGCAACTTCGTCAAAGTTGATTTCGAGATATTTGAAGTTTTGTCTTACTGCTACGTTAAAATTACAACTAGTTTTGATGTAATTACGATGAAAATGGTTATGGTACGAGTATCTTCGGTTTATAAAACTAAGAGCTTTATAAGTAAGACTATGGAGTAGAATTGTTTTTGCTGATTCCAAATCTGCATTTAAGTCATTTTTGATCATATTGTTAGTTAGGGCCTTCTTCATTATGATGGCAGTATTAATGTATAATAAACATTTTTTTATAATAACTTTTATTGTTGCTGAAAACATTTTTTTCTTAACATCAAGTTACAATAAAACATAATAATTTGTTATGATACAATAAATAAAAAGACTTATCTTAAATATTAAACAAACTACTATGTATAAATACACTCCATTTAATTTTTAGTATGTAGCTTTGTAGTTTTAGAAAATTCCGATAGATGTCACTACAAAACATGATAATGCAAGCTGGATAAAATATATTTTTATTATGACACAAATAAATTTAATTTGGTTCTAAATGTTTTAATATTAAATAACGGATTTAAATAATAAAGAATATTTACTATATTTATTTATGTTGCATCTATAAACTTGTGACTTGTGAGTCTGTGGTTTTCCGCTAGCAAAATGTCAGTTTGGCTCTAACTTTTGCTACGTACAGTAATGTAGGAGCTTATTCCGGCCTAAAGAAAAATAAACACGTACGCCGTAAAAATTTATACGGCTTCAGTGTTAATTAAAGTATAGAAAATTAAAATTTCATCTTTATTAAAGGTAAAAGAAGGTAAGAAAAGTATTTGATTACTTATTCTATTTTAAAAACTTTTGTTACAAGTGTATTATTTTATACAAATAGTTTATTACTTCGTAGATAATTTATATTGAATTGTTATTTTGATTAAATTAAGAATAAAAAAAAATATTAAATAATAAGAAATATGCTTACATAATATTGCAATTCAATTAAAATTATTATAATACGTATTTATAAGTATAAAAAAATTAATAATAACTTTCTGTATTATTTTAAATTGACAATTACTATTAATTAATATTTTCATTCAATAAATAGGTATAATAAATTCAGTTTTACATATTTTTTATTATTTTTAAGACAATATTATGCATTCAAAACTGTATACTACACAGTAACGCCATCTATTGTAGAGTAAAAGGTACCGTACTACTACTCAAACCTAACAAACGATACTTGCATATTAATGAAACACTTTCTGAAGTCTTTAACAGATGGCGCTGTTTTTTTATTTTTTTGACCAACTTCAAAAATAAAGAGGTACTTATTAGAGCGTATTTTTCTGGTGTCTGTTACGCGATATCTACGCGAATTATAAATCGATTTTCATGATTCTTTTGAGTAAATACGTTTTATCACTTACTGTCGAAAAACTTAAGAATGCTTTTGTAGTCGATGTACTCTTAGAGTTAAAAAATAATTTTAATTAAAACTATCTTTTTAAGTATTCGAAGGCACTAAATTCGGGAACCAAAAATCAAAATAAATCCGCGAAAAAAACCCGAAAAGACAGTTTTATTTAAAATGTCAAAAAATCGCAAAGTAGGTATTCAAATTAATTATTTATTAAATCGGTACGTTTTTTCTAAGAAAATATTATAATTCATAAAACATAGCTGACTCTTTCCACATACACCTACTAAGTCTTTGACAACACGGCTTAAATCGAAAATCTTGAAAGTTAATATAAAATGTAATAACGGCCCCCATGGTTTATACGTAATAACACCAAATGAATCCATTTGTTCAGTCTTCCGAAGGAGTGATTCTATAAAAAATGCAATATTATTCTTACTTCAAAGTGTTTCTTGGTAAGTAAATTGAGTTTTCTGCCAGAGGAAAATAAACAGCCTTATAAAGCGTAATGAAGGATGGGATGCAAAATTGTATTGGATTGACGTCTTAAATAATTGGCCACGATTTTTATCCCGCCCGTAAAAGAAAATATTCTATTATCTAGACTATTTTTTTATATATTTTATATTATACCTACTAGCAGAACCCACGGCTACGCCCGCGTTTAATCTACAAAATAACTATGGCTTGTTATACAGCGACTCACTCTCACTTTGCTCGGGTTCGTCGATACGTATAATATTTTTCATACAAAAATACTAAAATCTTAAAAATGGGGGTTGGGGGTAGGAGGGTGAAAAATACAAAAAGAAAAAAACATTAAAATTAGTCGAGCCGTTTCAGAGGAGTGCAACCACAAACACCGCGACATGAGATTTTTATATACCTATTAGGTATATTATTAACTAGCCTCGCTCTCCTCGGGTGCATTTCCAAATGTCTTGAGTTTCGAGTATATAATATACAGATAGTGGGTTTTTGGCAAATTTTATCACCAACTTTGGTAGCCATATATGTAGGTTACACATAATATGTAACTGCAGGTCATATTGTATCTGTGTAGAAAATTTCACCCAAATCGATCCAGACATTTTAGCGTCAAGGAGTCTGGAGTAACAGTAGAAGTATGAATAAGAAAGCTTAACTGACATTGATTTACTAAAACGCAAGATACACAGTCAGAAAGTCACACTACGCCGTCACTTTTTATAGAGATATTTGTTAGGAATTTTGCATCTAGGGTTTTACTCGTATATATCAACTAGCGACTCACCTTCGCTCCAATCGGGATGGTACGTTTTAAAAGTTAGTATAGATTTCCCAGAGATGAGATATTTTCCCGCGGTAAAAAGTATCCTAAATGTTGACCTGGATAACCAACTATCGTCATACCCATCAAAATCTGTTCAGTGGTTTTCTCGTGATGCGTTCCCGGACAGATCTGTATCGATAATAATAACTATTTCAATAAGATTTTCCAAAAAATATTTAATGTACAGATTCGACTCAGTTAGAATTTTATTATATGTATAGAATATAGATGTTAGCTTACTTTTAACAGTTATTTTTAGGTTTCTGAATAATATTAAATATAGTTATTTTGTTTCAGAGCGAAAGCGCGACTAAACTTCAGCATGGTAAAAAAATTCTTCTACATGTTACAAATTGTTATAGCAATGTTCAAAATGTATTTTATCAAAATATTGTATTTCAGTATGGATTCGTGAATTACGCTCTCGAGTTGTTAGTCACCAAAACCTATGGGGAAGAAACATGGGAGAAGATAAAGTAAGTAAATTAACATAATATATCTAAAGCTATAAACGTAGCTTACCCATAATGCTATGAAATAGGATGTCGGTGGAACAATCAGTCCCCCTAAACGCTTACGTACTAAACGGTTACGTAGCCAAAACGAAAGGAAAAGAACAAAACGCAACCATTATAATTTCGACATGTTCATCTGTCTGTATGTAACGCGACAATTCTGCAGTCAAAATATGAAAAATAAATTGGGTTAGTAATCCGTGCGTGTGTTACAGAGGGGTGAAATAAAAATTTTAAAGCCGCATAAAAGTAGGGAAGGTATCTCTAAAAGGTTTTTATGTCAAATTTATAATAAAGCTTAGGTTAAGACGAATACACAGGCAGACAAATATTAAAAAAAAAATAGTGATTTAACAACTTTGAAATGATGTATGAGAATGATTATTATCTATAGAAAAAATATACGTTTTTTTTTTAATAGTTAAATATTTTAATTTTATTTATTAGTATGGACTATAGATGCGTTGGTAATATGTTATAAAATAAGTTCTAAATTAAAACATGTTATAAATTAAAAAATAACAGGAAGAAGGCTGAGGTCGCAATGGAGGGGTCGTTTTTGGTGAGGCAGATATATGAAGATGATATAACATACAATTTGATAACCGCTGCTGTTGAAGTTTTAGGTAAGTAAGATTATATTATCAATCATTGTGCCATTTTGGTATTACGTAATTATCTTTTTATTGTTGTAGGCTGCTCCTGTAGATCGATCATTCATTTATAGTTTTAATTCCGCGTTATAGCTCCTAAATTTCAAAATTACCGCTCAAACTCAGCAGGCAGAATGTATTGCGCCTGTTAACCCAACTTTAAACCACTAAAGAAAAAAAAAAGATTATATTAATTAAAATTTGTAATTTTTAACCCACTTAAAGAAAGAAATACCTTTGCTATATTTTGATCTCGCTATATTTTCGTCAATCTTAAAAAATATTGTAATCGAATGGAAAAAAAGCAATAAAGTTATAATAAAAATAGTTTTTAATTTCTGTGTAACTGCAGGAAAAAATCTTTGAAAACGAACTAAATATATCAATAACTTGCTGCTTTTTTACAGAAAAACCGGCTGATGCCATTTTAGAGTTGTTTGGGATGACTTTCTTTGAATTCTGTCAGGATTCTGGATACGATAAAATCTTGCAAGTACTCGGAGCGACGCCGCGAGACTTTCTTCAAGTAAGACGTAGAGAATATTTCATTCAATTTTCTATAGCTCAATATAGGTCATGAAAACAAAATTTTGTGATATTCTAGCTTTAACTAAGTTTTTTAGGTATATTTTAAAGGTATTTATGCTTATAAACTAAAAAAATAACACAAAAATACTTATACATGATACTACAGTATTATAAGAACAGCAAAAGACCCTTCCAGTGTTATTTCTCGGCTCGAGTGTAGGCTGTTACTAAAAAAACTTAATATAAAATCCCGAATACAATATCTAATCTAAGACTCGAACCTAGGCCTCTGACTCGACCTCCAGATCTGATACATGCTAACTACTAAACCAACGAAGCATTTAAAATTATTTTTAAATACACAATTTTTGATAGAACCTAGACGGCCTTCATGATCATCTGGGTACTCTATATCCGGGGATGCGAGCCCCTTCGTTCCGCTGTACGGAACGTCCGGAAGATGGAGCATTGGTCTTACATTACTACTCGGATAGGCCTGGCTTGGAACATATCGTCATTGGTATTGTCAAGGTTTGTATTATATTATGTTTATTATCTATCTTTTTTTGACTATAAGATATTTAGATTAAAGCATCGGAACGTCGGGAACCAAAAATCAAAATAAATCCGCGAAAAAATCCGAAAAGATAGTTTTATTTAAAATGTCAAATACTTGTGTAAATCTAAGAAACTAAATTGTAAGTTTTGGGTAATTTTTCCGTTTACTGTTTCTATAGGTATTTTTCTAAAATAAATAATTATAATATAAAAAAGAATAATTGTTATAAATACTAATCTAATATAATCACGCTTAAACCGCTGAACAGATCTCGATGAAACTTGGCAGAAACAAAGATGGATTATTTGGAGATCATAGATATGGGCTAGCTTTGATCTCCTCACGTTTACTATACGAGAGAAGCCACAGGCAAAAACTAGTATTTTTATATTATCTTTTAGACGGTTACAAGTAAACTACACAAGACGGAAGTGAAAGTGGACATCCTGAAGACCAAAGAGGAATGCGATCACGTACAATTCCTTATAACAGAAACGTCCAATCCTGGACGCGTGTCGGTACCAGAAATAGCTGAAATCGAAACTTTGTCGCTTGGTAAAGTTAAAGATTTATTTTATTTTCTAGAATATTCTTTAGATATATTAATTTTAGGCCAAATAGTTTTATATTGACTAAATACATACGTACGTATTTCTAACTTGGTTTCTTTTCTTTTATTTTCTTTCACATTTTTCGTTTTATTACAATTATACTCATAAAGCTATAAAAGTACACTTTTTTAAAAACCATACTTCCACTGTTCTTTTATACTTCATTCTTTCAAATTGCATGAATTAATTTTATTTTTTATGTAAGCTCTTAAACAAAATAACACGGTTAATTAATAACCGACTTCAAAAAAAGGAGCTATTAATTTGACATGTATGTATGTAACATTATTGAAACCGCAAAATCACATATAATAATCTATTAGGCTTTCCAAAAAAATGTACAAAATTTTATGGTGTTTTTTTTTTAGAATTCGGTTAAATTTTTTTAAGGCGTTAATGTTTTGGCCAAAAATAATAATTTCCAGAGCCAAAAGTAAGCCCGGAGACGTTTTGCCGGGTGTTCCCCTTCCATCTGATGTTCGACCGCTCGCTGAGCATCGTGCAGGCGGGCCGCACCGTGTCGCGCCTGCTGCCGCGCGTCACGCGCGCCGGCTGCAAGATCACCGACGTTCTGGATACGGTATGCTATATTTGTTTTTGTTATTTAGATGAATAATTCATTTAATTGTAATAAGATGTGTTGTTTATGTTTGTATATAAATGTAGTTTTTAAGGCTCTGCTATCCGTCCGTCTGTCTGTCAGCGGACTGTATCTTATGAACTATAATAGGTGGAGAGTCGAAATTTTCACAGAGTGCGTATTTCAATTACCGCTATAATAAAAAATAATAAAAAAGCCAAGATGGCGAATTACAAAATGGCCGCCATGCAAATAAAAAAACGATTAGTACATCGTGTCCCTTATATCTTGTACGATGATACGGAACCCTTCGTGTGCGAGTCCGACTCGCATTTGACCGGTTTTTTTTTCTAAAATTTATATAAATGTTGCTTGATGATAAATCAAATAAACTAAATTCTAGCGTCGTTGGATTAACATCTCAATGCTTTATGTGTCTTGTATTGTTTGTAAAAATACTTATATTCATAAGAACTTAACATATTCCTCTTTTTTTTTAAATACTGCTTTAAATGTTCACAAGACTAACAGATACAAACAAACAAGCAAGTTTTTTTTTATTTGGGCTATGGTATCGGACAAAATTTATTTATAAGTGTACATAATACACAAAATATTACAATATTTACAATTCAATATATATGTATATAATATGATACCCTTCAGCAACAACTAGGTATTAGTAGAAAAGTACCTGGCGACCGAGCTTCGCTCGGTGTTCTTTTTTGTTATAATATCATATTTTTTAGATTTAAAAAAAAAGAACTAAAAACTTGGATATATACAAAAAAAAAGGTAAAACTTTGTATCCAATATCCAATATGATCCATATAATGTTAATCTTGCACCTTGGTCGTTTGATCACGATGCTTATGCCTGAGTGTAAGAAATACGAACATAAATATCGAACATATTCTGCGTAGAAAACACGCGTTTTCCCAGACATGAGACTAATCTAGATCGATTTTTCGTCCCTGAAAGCCCCCCCATACCAAATTTCAGCGAAATCGTTAGAGCCGTTTGCGAGATCGCCGGTATAAATAAATATATAAAGATATAAATATACAAGAATTGCTCGTTTAAATATATTAGATATTAGAAAATAAATCGTTATTTCGTATAATAGTTAATTAAGCATGAGAAATAAATAGCATATTTCATATGATAATTTATGTCAGTTTTAAGGTCATTGACAAGATAATTGAATTGAATTCAATTGAATTGAATTTATGTTAAGGTGAGACCACATTTGGAGATGACGTTTGCGAATGTACTCGCTCACATCAATACGGTGTACGTGCTGAAGACCAAGCCGGAGGAGATGGTGGTCGCTGATCCTCATGATGATATTGCATCTTTGCGTTTGAAGGTGACTGTCAAATATTATAATTTACAATGTTCTTGTATTTTTAATTTACTATATTCTTATGTATCGTGCAAATATGATTTTTTTAAAATTAATCTTGTATAGCGGCGAAGGCGCCCGTTCAGTAGTTTATTATTATTTATTTATGTGCCTTATAATATTATATATATTATAAGGCACATAAATAAATAACATGTGTATCTATACTAATATTATAAAGAGACAGTTTGTTTATTTATTTGAACGTGTCGGGAAGACTAACATATATTATTGTAAAGGGAAGGAAAAGAAGAGTTTGTTTTTTTTTTGTACTTAAAATGTGGGCGAAGCCGCAGGTTCTGCTATAACAAAATAAAATAACAGAATGTCGACAAAGGATAAATTATCTCTTTAAGAGATGTCTTCCAGGAACTCTTTAGAAGTGTGAAAATAAGTTAATTTAGTGCGGTATAGGTACAGTACAGCATTAAACGGTATAAACTTTATATTAAAATATATCAACTAAATATTATAATTACACAAAAGTCATCCATCATCGTCCATTGACGACAATTTAAGTACCACAAACATTAACAAGATGGCGCTATTGTCTGCATGAGAGCAGATAGAAAAACGCTTTAATATAATAACTAGCAGAACCCGCGGCTTCGCCCGCGATCAAACCACGAAAAAATAAACTTTTTCGCAATAAAACATACTTTATTACTTGCAAAACTAAATTGTGTAAGTTTTATTATTTCTTCAAGATATATGGAAAACAAATTAAATTTTAGCGATCGTAACTCCAAATATCCAGTATCTTAAAAGATGTTAATCGTATATTCTATAAATAAATTTACACATTAGGTATTTAGCAAGCTCCACTACCTGTGTTTTTTGCACATTTTTGTACTCCATCTTTCCAAATTTAGAGGAAGAGAGTACAATGATACAATCGCATACAATATTTACGACTTTAGAATCTTGTAACTCGGCTCATGTGGGTTTTTTAACTAACATACTAACAGGCTAACATCTACCTTATTTTTAAAGACCCAATGCTATGTACACCTGAAGCTTACAGTCTCCCTCCTTCTCCTTCTTTTTAAGTTACACATATAAAGTGCCATTCTTATCTTGCTGTAGCTTTTTGCCCGCGGCTACGCGCGGGTGGACTGATAAATTTGCTCAGTTTTAATTTCCATTGAATTTATATGTTATAGTTGTCGCTGCAGTGGTCAGCCGAAAAGTTATACATAATTTTCCTTTGGATTCAGAATAATTTCCGTTCTGTACTTTATCCCACACAGTAAGTGTGCACTTACAGATAACTTGAGCCATTACTCTATTTAAATATATTCAACAACTCAAAGTTCAATACCCAGTTTTACCCACTTAGGGGCTGAATTTAAAAAAATCTACAATACATGTTTGTTTAATTGTATTAAAGAGCATTAATACCAAGTTTCAAGTAATTCTGATCATAAACAATTTTTTCCTTTTATAAACAGCATAATCCCCTTTTACCCTTTTAAGGGATAGATTTCGAAAAAAAAAAGATATTTGTATTGTTTTATTTTTCATTTTATAGGTAAATTACTATTTTTCGAGCATCAATTACAGAGTTACATACAAACTTTCATCCCCTATTTGACAGCCTCATGGGATGAATTTCAAAAAATGCTAAAATACGTATTTATATAATTGTATTGAAGAGCATTAATACCAAGTTTTAAGTAATTCTGATCATAAATAGTTGTTTGCCCATATTAACTTTATCACCCCCTTTTACCCTTTTAAAGGATGAATTTCGAAAAAAATCGTATACATATATTTCTTATTTTTCATCTTAAAGCTAAATACCATTTTTCGTGCATTTCGCGTTAAGAATGACAGAGTTTCATACAATCTTTTATCCCCCATTTTACCCCCTTAGGGGTTGAATTTCGAAAAATCCTTTCTTAGCGGATGCCTACATTGTATAAGGAATATGTCCTCCAAATTTCACATTTCTACGACCAGCGGCTTAGGCTGTGCGTTGATCGATCAGTCAGTCAGGACAAAGCATTTTATGTATATATAGATTACTTATAAAAAATATCGCTTTTCTGAAAAAAAATCTGAAAAAAGAAATGTTCTTTAGAAAAAGTACCTTATAAAAGACGTATAGATAAACTTAAAAAGCAAAATTTTATCTAAATACAAAATTTGATCCAGATCGTTAGAGCCGTTCACAATATACGTAAAATAAATTTACACACAAGAATTGCGCGTTTAGTTTTAAAATTAAGTAAGTGATTATATTTAATTTTATGATCCGATATAATGTTTAGAATTTTGAAAAAATCATTATGATTAAAACAATTCTTAAGATAGTTAACCTTTTGAGTTAAAATAATTGTGTTATAACATTTTATTTTTATTTTCAGGGTCAAATGCTGTACATTCCAGAAACTGATGTTGTAGTTTTCCAGTGCTACCCCAGTGTGACTAATTTGGATGACTTGACACGGTACAGACATACGTAATAATTAAAATAAACTATATTATCTGTTTCCTTCACTTAAAAATATATTAAACTAGCGACTCACCCTCGCTTCGCTCGAGTTCGTACCTAGGTTGCTTCCCAAAACAAACTTTTTTGTTTTGGCTTCAATATTTTTTTTTCGTGGAACCCTATTTTTTTTAAATAAACGTAGCCTAAGTTACTCCTTATTACATTAGCTATCTGCCAGTGAAAGTCCTGTCAAAATCGGTCGAGCCGTTTCAGAGATTAACCGAAACAAACAGACAGACAGACAAAAATTGTAAAAAATGTTGTTTTGGTATATTTACCGTGTATACATCCGTATGCATTTAGTAAAAAGCGGTTATTTTAATATTACAAACATACACTCCAATTTTATTTATTTGCATAGATTATATTTATAAAATTTATTTATAATGACTTTCCACTGAAAATCTAAACAAACATATAAACAAAGATTATTAATATTAGTAAGATAATGGTAAAAATGATATATTATTAAATAAAAGATTCCTAATATCTTTAATGTAGGAGAAAAATGTTTATTCTGTACTGCCCTAACATATTCATATTTTCAGGGACACAATAAGATCGTTCGTCCTAACGATTAATGTTAATGCAATATTATTAACGCGAAATGCGAAATTTATTATTATGTCCTGTCATATTATTCCATATTAACGTCTGTATAAAGCAAACGGAGACACGGGTATTAACTAGTTTATCATATTTTCAGTCGTGGACTCTGTATCTCAGACATACCCTTACACGATGCGACAAGGGACCTGGTACTCATGTCGGAACAGTTCGAGGCGGACTACAAGCTGACACAAAACCTGGAAGTCCTAACGGATAAGTTACAACAGACATTTCGTGAATTGGAGGCTGAGAAACAGAAAACTGATAGGTATAGTTGGTTCACGTAATATTGTTATATTTAGATATAATAATTATTGAAAAAATTAAAATCAACAAATATTGGAAGGTACTCTGGTGCCAATTTTGATTTTTAAAATCATTTTTGCAAAATTGTGGGTAGGCACTGTCTGTAACAAATATATAACGCCTTTGAGATGTCTAACACCTTAGTCTCTCCTGTGACCATGATTGCTGTAAAGCATTCGAAACGTCGGGAACCAAAAATCAAAATAAATCGGCGAAATAAGCCGAAAGGATAGTTTTATTTAAAATACTTTCTTAGGTTAAACATATTTTTTACATTTTAAATATAACTTGTTTTTATTTTGTATTAATTTGATTTTTTATTCCCAACGTTTCGACTACTTTACAGCAATCATAGTCAAGGGAGTGCCCCTTAAAAGTCTTGATTTTCTGTCTGTCTGTGTTTGGGAAAACAAATTGTTTGTTAATACGGCCAAATGAAGATTGACATCTTCAGAGTTAGATGTAAAACTTCATTCGGCAATATCAACATAGCAAGGTCCATCCGAATAACAATCAGACATTAAAAATATAAAATAAAAACCAATTTCCAGACTTAAAAATAAACTGCTTTTTGACACAAAAAACTTTACTATTAATATCTGTTTACTTCTCATATTTACATTATTTTTTTACAATAGAAAATTATAAAATAACCAGCAGACGCGACCATGCGTTGCTGTGGCACACATATGAAAATCGTTAATTTTGCAATAAAAAAAAGAAATAATAGAAAAAAAAACTATTTTTAAGTTGGAACAAATCACACATTTTAGTATACACAAGATAAGTAGTTACGGTGTTCATCGTAGATCAACATTGTGACACCGGAGTTTTATATATTAAGATATATCCAAATGTTCGATTCCTTGATATTTCTATTAGCTATAGCGATAATAGACATAGAAAATAACCTTCCAGGCTTTTATACTCAGTGCTACCAATAAGCGTAGCGACAGAACTGCGTCATCGTCGGCCCGTGCCCGCGCGTAGATACGACCCGGTCACCTTGCTCTTTAGCGGCATTGTGGGGTTCGCGAGCTACTGTGCGAGGAACATCGACCACAAGGGCGCCATGAAGATAGTGAAGATGTTGAACGATTTGTATACGGCGTTCGATGTGCTCACTGATCCTAAGAGAAATCCGGACGTGTATAAGGTCAGTGATCTCGTGTATTAGTAGGTTATGGTCACAACCGTGGTCGTTAATTGGCTATGGTCATGACCATACTGTGGAAGGAACATCCACCATAACGGCGCCATGAAGATAGTGATGTTGAACGATTTGTATACGGCGTTCGATGTATTCACTGATCCTAAAAGAAACCCTGATGTGTATAAGGTAAGTAGTATTATTAGGTTATGGTCACGACCATGGTGACTAATGACTATGGTAACGTTCATGGTCGCTGAACATGGTCGTGATCACGACCTTTGTGGTCGTGATTATTGGGACGAAGGTAGAGTGTATTTTGTGAGAATAGGTACTAGAGCGTCATGAAGATAGTAAAGGTGAAGAAGGTGAAACACACAACACCATCTAGTTCTATATTAAGCTACGAGGCCTGTGTTATGGATACCAGATAGTTCATACACTACACATATTATATAACTTTAAATACATACATATTATAAATATAAACACCCATGACTGGAGTACAAACATTCGTATTCGTCACTGTTAAAATAGTAGATTTTGTAGTAAAAATTAAAACAGGCCAGTAGTATTTTTCTAGTATTTTTATTTATCTTACTTGAGAGAACAATTGCTTCTTTATTTTTGATACATGACGCCATGACGGAAAACTAAAAAGTATAATATTAAAAAGGAAACAGATAGCATACAAAAAAATAATAAAGATTATAAAATTTACCACAGATTACAACACGCCTCCTTAAATTTATAATCTTGAACTTTCACTTAAACAGTATATACCAAACTATTCTAAACATATTTTACATAACAACTGCTGCAACATAAACATATTTAACTGCAAATAAACATATTCTATGTATACTAAATTAATCTTAATCCTAATCTATTTTTAAGAAATGTGGTTTTATTTAAACTTTTAGTTAACATGTCTGCTAAGTTAAATTTCGAATCAATTTTTACAATATCAATTATACCTTTTTCATAGTTTTCATTTATATAATGATACTGCACTTCGATGTGCTTTGAATTCTTTGTAAAATTGCCATATTTAGCAATCAAAACTGCACCTGAATTATCTTCGTACAGTTTTATTGGTTTATCAAATTTTACATTAAAAGATTCACTTAATAAGTTTCTAATAAAAAGAACTTCTGTCACTGCTTCTGACATAGCAATATATTCTGCAAAAGTTGAACACTTAGTTACTGTACTTTGTTTATGTGTTTTCCAAAAAATTAAGTTACCATATAATCTAATTATAAAACCTGTTGTAGACTTTCTATCTGTATTATCTCCTGCATAGTCAGAGTCTACCATACAATCTAATATTTCAGTATTTACATTATCATAATAGGTTAACTTTAAGTCCTTAGTCTTATACAAATATTTTAAGATTCTCATAGCATATTTATAATGCGTACGGTCATAACAACTTTGATATCGACTTAAGTAGTTTACACTGTAAGCTATATCTGGCCTAGTGCCTGTACTAATATACAATAATTCACCTATTATATTTCTATATTTTATACTATCATCTACTTCTCTAGCTTGTTCTAATTTTAAGTTTGTTTCCATAGGAGTATCATATAACCTAGTATTTTCCAGATTATATTTTACAGCCAAAGATTCAATATATTTAGTTTGACTTAATGTCATTCTTTTTCTATCATCACTATAATCAATATCTATGCCAATATATCTTTTAATTTTGCCTAGGTCTTTCATTTCAAATCTTTCCATTAAACTAGTTTTTACCTTTTATATTTTATCTTTATCTTTACAACAAATTAAGAGGTCATCAACAAATATTAATATATATATTGGATCTTTGCTTGTATTATTTACATATAAACAGAAATCATAGTTACTTCTAACAAAATTTAATTTTTCAATATATTTGTTGAAACAATCATACCATACTCTAGGGCTTTCTCTAAGACCATAGAGTGCCTTTTGCAATTTGTAAACTTTATTATACCCAATTTCATAACCTTTCGGTTGATTTATAAACACTTCTGACTTTACACAACTATTTAAAAATGCTGTCTCAACATCCATTTGTTCTATGAATAAATTATTTTTACAACTGTATGATAATAAAATTTTCAATGTTTGCATTTTTCCTACTGGTGAATAAACATTTTCAATATATTCCTTTTGCTGGAATCCTCGTACAACTAATCTAGCTTTATAAACATTATTACTTTTCTTTTTAAAGACCCACTTGACATCAATTACCTTTTTATCTTTTGGCCGTTCAACAATTTGCCATGTGTTATTTTTGTTTAAGCTATTTATTTCTGAGTCCATCGCTATTTGCCATTGTTTATAATCGTGGGAGTTCATCGCCTCCTCAAATGTATTAGGTACATTAGCATCAATGTAATTTACATAAATAAAATGTGATACTGGATTACCATATCTAGAAATTGGAGTTATCTTTCTTTTTAACCTTTTGTTAATTAAAAACATGTCCCTATTGTTACTTAAATTATCATCACTAATAAGATCTTTCACATCATTATTAGAGCTAGTTTCATTTGAACCTACAAAGTCTTCATTACTGTCATTTTCTAATATTTCATTTTTTATACTTGAAGTTATGTTATTTTCCAAATCCCTATCCTTTTCATCGTCAAGTTTTTCTAAACAAATTAATTGAGTATTTTCTTCGACTACCTGTACGTGTCTGGCATTAATAATTCTATTATTTAATAAAACTCTATAACCATTTTCATTATAACCTACTAACACTCCTAGTTGGGCTTTATCATCCCATTTACTTTTTCTTAAAACTTCTGGAACCCTGACATAAACTCTACTACCATAAATCTTTAAATGCTCTACATTAGGTTTAATACCAAAAAATATTTCATAGGGGGTTTTATTCTCTACTGTATTAGCAATTGTCCGATTTTTTAAGTATGCTGCTGTTTTTATAACTTCAGGCCAATACCTTTTATGAATTTTAGCTTCTCTCATTAAACATCTGCCTATGTCCATAGCAGATCTATTATATCTTTCCGCTACTCCATTTAATTCATGGACGTAGGGTGGACACGGTAATAACTCTATTCCCTTTTGCCTAATAAAATTATAAATATCTCGATTTAAATATTCTTTACCATTATCACACTGTATTTTCTTTACTTTTTTATTAAATTTATTTTCTACTAAATTAACAAACTCTATAAAATAATTTGCAGTTTCTGCTTTGCTTTTAATACAAAAAATTCTTGTACATTTACTATAATCGTCAATAAATGTCAAAAAATATTTTTCTCCACCATAACCAGTTATGCTATGTGGACCGTTTAAATCAGTATGAATCAATTCTAAAATTTCAGTAGTCTTAGTTCTATTATTTTCAAAAGGTACATTAGCCATTTTGCTTTCAATACAATTTGAACATTTCATTTCTATGTTTTCAATTTTATCTGGCAAACCATCTACTAATTTATTATTAATTAACTTATTTAAATATTGAAAATTTACATGACCAAGTGCCCTATGCCATTTCTCTTTATTAGTTAATTTTATTGTGTTTACATACATTTTATTGTTATCAATTTTTGAAACAAAGCTTTTTATACAATACAAATTGTCAATTTTGTTAGCAACAACTATTAATTCTCTTGACTGATTATAAATTTTTGCATTTTCATTTCTTGCTACTATTGTGCAATTTTTGGTTATTTTTGAAAAACTTAACAAATTTTGCTTAATACCTTTTACAAAATAAACATTTTTTAAATCAACATGTTTTCTATTATAATAATTTGTAAAATAAATTTTGACAGTACCTACTTTGGTCGCTTTTAATATTTTACCGTCTGGCAGTTTCACATCAATGGGAATTTTTAAATCTATATAATTATAAAAATATGTCTCATTGTTTATAATATGGTCTGTACACCCACTATCTAACAACCAATTAATTTCACTATTTTTATCACATTCCACTTCACTACACCCCGTTACCTGATTTACTTCCGGGTTACACACTTGAGCTATCCATGACTCTGCTACAAAGCCCTCTTGCTGAGTGTTTGACGACTCACCTCTGGGATGACCTGGACCTCTGCCTCGGCCACGACCTCTGTGAAATCCACCTCTGTAACCTTTGTTGAAACCTCTCTGTAATCCTTGCTGACCTTTTAGATATCTTCCTTGGTAGCTTTGTTGTCCTTGACTTTTCTGACCATGCCAACAGTCCTTCCTGAGATGGCCAGTCTTTCCACAGATAAAACATTGTGCTTTAGTTTTTGTTGTAAAGGTACTCATATTACTTTCTTGTCAGTATCACTAGTAATCATATTTTTCTCTTTTATTTTAGACTTAACATAATCCACTGTTCTTTGTTCTTCTGGAATAACATCAATAAAATCTCCAATATAACTATAACTTGGAGGTAAAGCTCTGAGCAAGTATCTCATCTTCTCGGGTTCATCTATATTTCCACCAGCCGCTTTAAAATCGTTCGTTGTTTTCTCAAAATCAACAAAAAAATCTTCTATAGTATTGTAATTGTTTAATTTAATCTCTTCAATTTTTCCCCTACATATTATTTGCATAGCAGTAGATTTTGTTAAGTACATTTTGTCGAACTTTTTTATCATTTCATGAGCTGTTGTACATTCTCCAACATATTCTAATTGTTTATCTGAAATTGTGCTCATTATTATAGTTCTTGCTTTTAAATCCATTTTCTTCCATTCCGTGTCTCGATTTTCATATTTAGCAGGCATCATGCAAATGGCGGGCTCATTACATTCTTTGTATTCTAGTAAAGTTAGTAACCTTAACTTCCAGCTTGAATAACTTACACCATCAAAAATGGGTATCATTATGTCTTCAATCCTAGCTTGTTTAGCCATTTTGGTGATACTACGCGTATAAATCTATTAATTTCTTCACTAATTTAAGCGTTGCGTATTTTCCGCGTGGTCTGTTTTAATCTTACTGAATCACACTTATTAATCAACTACGCTCTGCTACCATGTTAAAATAGTAGATTTTGTAGTAAAAATTAAAACAGGCCAGTAGTATTTTTCTAGTATTTTTATTTATCTTACTTGAGAGAACAATTGCTTCTTTATTTTTGATACATGACGCCATGACGGAAAACTAAAAAGTATAATATTAAAAAGGAAACAGATAGCATACAAAAAATAATAAAGATTATAAAATTTACCACAGATTACAACAGTCACACAAACGAATGCCCCCAGCGGGACCCGAACCCGCAACCGCTGGCACAGCAAGTAGGGTTACTACAAACTGAACCAAACGTGTCGTCGAAATTATTTTAATGCGCCTTTTGAATATACTAAACAGGTGGAGACTGTGGGAGATAAGTATATGGCGGTATCGGGACTCCCGGAATATAAAGTAGCTCACGCCAAACACATTTCGCTGCTGGCTCTCGAGATGATGGATCTTTCTAGAACTGTAACAGTAGATGATGAACCTGTGGTAAGATAATAATCCCATTAATAAAATGTAAATGAATGCGAAAGTTTGGATGGATGAATGTTTGTTTGTTACACAAGCACGTCGGAACGGCTGAACGGTTTTGGATGGAATTTAGTAGAGATAGATTATAATCTGGAATAGCACAGGTAATTGTTTATCCCGAAAAAATGTACGGTTCCCGTGGGATAGATATGTTTTTGTTTTTCACTAAAGACGAGTTGTTAGTTATCTATAATTTACGCTTTTGTTATGTTTCTCAGATCACTAACCAAGAATCTAAAATGAATGAATTTTCTTATTGGATAATACAAATGTACTAAAATTCTAAGTGTGATCGTAAAGATGTAGTGTACAGTATTTATGATTTGATTAAACTTTTGGTAACTCAAAGATACCTTTTTAAATATATCTTATTAACTGTAACTATATCGTATTCGCTACCGATATTGATTATATTACGGATTTGCTCAAAAACATATTTATATAAACATTGGAGGAATATTATCGAATTTGATCATGAATCAAAAGAACGTCCATATAAATGAAACTCATACCGATTGTTGACACTAGCTTATCATTGGCTATCAATTAGTTATATTCTTTTTACCCAACTCGATCCTAAGCTCTCCATATCTGAAACGACCGAGTATCAGATAAGTACTCCTTCACGCTTCGGCTAAACGGATTTCAATTAATTTAGTACAGAGATAGACTGGTCTCAAGTAACACACAGACTACTGTTAGTCATAAAATGCCAAAAGGTGCATATATTATTATAAATACAAAGTATAGTTAGTAGTTACGCTAGTAATCTATAGGTACATATAATAAAATTCTAAATTATTATCAATACAGACGCCGAATCTATAGTTTTTTAAATATTTGTATGTCTGTCTGTAACTGCATCACGAGAAAACTACTAGATAGATTTTGATGAAATTTACAACATGTAGAATATTTTTACTGCAGGAAAATATCTCATCTCTGAGAAATCTATACTAAACGTTAAAACGTAACTAGGGACGAACCCGAGCGAGGGTGTGTCGCTAGTACATATGTATATAAAAGTTACTATTGTATCCCCAGGGTATAACAATAGGTATCCACTCAGGAGAGGTGGTGACGGGTGTGATCGGGCACCGCATGCCGCGCTACTGCCTGTTCGGCAACACCGTCAACCTCACCAGCCGCTGCGAGACCACCGGCGTGCCCGGCACCATCAACGTCAGCGAGGATACTTATGCGTGAGATACTTTTTATTGACCACTAAGATACTTTATTGTTACCTCAGTGCTTATTTGTCCAAATTACTAATTTACCGAAAGAGTTTTTAGTACGAAATTATTGACTTTTAAATATGTCAGTTCTCTTGGTATTAAATACATATTTTGTTTTAATATTTAATAAAATAAGTAATGGTCCTTTAAACAAATAAGCAATAAGGCAACTTTTTTTATAAATTTGTTGTTTTCTCGTTGTCATCGTTTTAGTCAAGATGTTTCTTTTGTCATATAATGTACCACTATTAGAATGTATGCTCTGTTACCAACTTACATTCATAAACGACAAAAAAGCAAATATGGGATATTATAGGGGAAGTCAAATTTGATAATTTGACTATTTTTTAATTTGATTTGATCTGCACCGTTAATGTCAGCGAAGATACTTATGCCTAAGATACTTGTTAGCCTTTTAATAGTAGGCTTTTTTTATTTAATGTTATAGGGAAAGTCAAATTTAATTCTCATTTTTGGGATCTTCTAAGGTGATGGTGGAAAATAAAATTTGCTATTTTTTATTCGCATAACAAAATACAAGAACGTTCTAATGAAATGCGCGCAGCTGTTCTTGAGTATGCCACGTACGTTGTACAGACAAACTTTAACCTGTCTTGAACTTCAGCAAAAACTTTGAAGATGATTTTATATACGTAAAAGTTGGATTAAATTATTTAACGAATACAAACTTAAATACAAAGAACATATATTAAATTTAATCACAATTAAATAAAAGAAAATTCGTCATGCAAATTTTATTTCAAATATCATAATTCATAATAAGTTTAATCATCCAACAAATCTAAATACTTCTTCAACGCTGGAGGTATCGGCAATTTTTGTATACCAAACGGTAATTCAAAGTTATTCCACAACATTTGCCTAATTTGACACCTACACAAGTGTTTTAATTCAACCGGTTTCAAACCACACCGTGACGATGGAACTAAATGATCTTCCAAAATGTCTCCATACTTTTCCAACGCCATCTTTCTTTGATAATTATAATCATTTGGTAATTCCAAATGCTTTAACGCTGCTTTATCAACAGTTAGATTAACTCTGGGAACAGCTCTTAAGGCTAGCTTAAGACATGAAACCAGTTCATAAGGATACTTTCTATTATACTCCTTCAATCTGTCCAAAATTGATTCAATAGGGTTAGTTGATACATGATCAGCTGTTATTCTGGCTCCAAATCGCAAAAGTATCATAAGTATTTCAGAAGCTCCCATTTGTATGACTACTCTAACTGGGGATGCCTTTCCACAGCTTTCCAACGGAACGTCGATAAAACGATAGGTTTTTTTACCGTCTTTGTATTCTAAGCTAGCGTTTGTAGCGTGGTCTAGGAAAAATACAAGGGCGTGAACGTTTTCTTCTTTATCGTTGAAGTCTGATTTCCATCCAGCCAGAAAGTATGGGGCTGATGTACCGAATATAGCTCCTGTAAAATAAAAAATAATACGTTTTATTATTATTATTATTTTAAAGTTCGTCCTAATATCTTTTTCTATTGGTAGTATATTAAATCAAAATACATTTATTTATGTATCGATCAATTTGAATATTCTCAACTGGTATTATAATTTTTGATCGTGTAAAGATTTCTTGTGGTTTTCCTTTCTATGGATATAACTAGGACTTTATTACTTTTTATTACTTATACCGAAAAGTACGCTGTTATTTATTAGCTATCCCATATTTATTTTACATTTGACAAAAAAAAATTGACACATGTGACAAAAATGTGGAATTGATATCGAACTATAGATAGAAAGTCTCTTTGCATTTTCTTATATTAAGATATTGCATTGATGTAGTTATTAAATTACAATACATATATATGTACGAATATGGTATTATCAAAAGAAATACCTAACACTTTACGAGACTTGAACCCGCGACCTTCAACATGAAAGATAGTGTGACTTATATCCTCTCTCTAAACTAAATCTTAGTAATGTTATGTACTCGTATAGTAGAGTAACGTTAAGTAAAAAAATGACAATATTTACCCAAAAATATTCTTTCAAAAGTACCCTCGCAAGCGTACATTTCGTCTAATAAGGCGGCAACTATACCATTATCTTGTAAGCTCCAATCGAACGCAAGTTTCATAGCTATGTAAAGCATATTGTGGTACTTCCCCATAAGGCATACATCCCCGTTGTCGCTTTTACACCGGTTATGGTACCTCAGGGCGGACGACACGAACGATTTACATGTTGCATTATCAGACCTGTTTTGTCCTAAAAAAGAATAAAACAATACTGACTATTTGACTTATTATATTTATACTTTTTTAGATTTATACGAATTTTCGATATTTTAAATTAAAATATCTTTTCGGATTTCTTTCTTTTTTTTTTAAATTATTCCACCCTTAGAGAGAGGAAATTTTTGGTCCATCTGTAGAAAAGAAAACAATGTGCAGTTAAACTTTAATTTTGATCATTGTAGAAATAACACTTTTGCACGACATTATGTATATCTTAGAATCGTAGGTATTCGTATCTATATAAAGTCGAATTTTTTGTCTGAAAACATCTTTGGTATGTCGATAAATGTTTTTTTTTTATAATATGTAATATGTACATCTTTATCCAATTAACGTTGTAGAAATCGATGAAGAAATATTTTTATATCATTTAGAATTTCCATTTTCTAATTAGGATAATAAGAGGCCAAAGTAATTAGTAGTTTTTAAACTACACATATTATTTATATCTATAAGGGGGCATTGTAAAAAATCCAGATCGATATGCTACATCGATTTCTCTAGACGATATTATATAATTGGAAAAAAATGAACAATAAATAACTGTAGAAGTCGATTAAAAGTATATTTTTAAATACGTAATTATAATATGCATATGTATAGGACCTATTATTGTTAGTATGTGTGGCCAATAGTAGATACTTTAAGAGATCGCTGGTTCGAAGTCCACACAGCAAGCAATTTCTGAGTATTGTCAAGAATTCATGAAAAATCTTAAGGTGATCTACATTATGAGACTAGTTTAAATTTCGTGAAAGTAGTTTCAATAAACACGAAAATAATTTCGTACACTATTCAGTGTCACGGATGTCTCTACTTTTAACTTCGCAAAGTGCATTGGGCTTAACAAATGAATTATAGACAGATATGCTTTATGTATGGATTTTTGTTACTCTTTCACGCCAGAACGGCTGAACAGATCTGGATGAAATTTGGCACAAAGATAGATTATAGTATGGAATAATACATAGACTACATTTTATCACGGAAAAATACACGGCTCCCGTAGCATAGGTTTGTTTTTGTTTTCCTAGAGGCGAACCCGAGCGAAGCAAGGGTGAGCCGCTAGTTGGTAATTTTATAAAGTTTTTTAATATGGATTTATCACATCTGTATGTATTTGCTTTAAAATTTTAAATTATAATATACCTTTGGCACATCCTGCAATAACTGTATTAAAATACTCAACCAGTTCTCGCCTTTTAAATCTTTGGTTTAAACCGTCCCGTTTAATATTGCAGAACACTTCGTCGAAATAAAAATCCATAAACGAATCCATTGCTCATAAAAATTTTGCACTCAAATATAAATAATTAAAAAACACATTTTGACTTATAATTTTATAGTTTTCTAACTGACTGTTTTAAAATACGTCCAAAAATTACTATTTTGAAGTAAAACAAGGAAATTTAATAGTTTATATTTTTATATTTTGTCTGTATAAAAACTGTTTTTTACTCGACAGCTGGTCTAGTAATAGACGTAAATCAGTATGTTGTCCCCTTGATAATGTAGGAATACTTACAACTGTCGTTTAATCTCCTTAACTTTGGTTACAGGTGGGAAGCCGTATTGAATAGTGTTTTGTCGGTTTTTTAAATCTCATAGTTTTACGTAATTAAGTTATTTTCGATTTATGATGGAGATAATTATTTTAAGCCAGCGACTCACTGTCGCTTCGCTTGGGTTCTTCCCTAGCTTGCTTCCCAATACAAACTTTTATCCCCATTTTCACCCCCTTAAGTATGTTTTCACTCCCTATGTCTTTACCAGGGTCTCAAACTATCTTCTTACTAAATTTCATCTAAATCGATTCAGTAGATCCAGAAATTACCCCCTACAACGTCACAAACTCACAAGCTTTACCTCTTTATAATATTAGTATGGATTAGTTATTTACTCGCTTGCTTTCTATTTAGCTCAAAATAAGTATTTGAGCTAAATAGAAAAATTGAGAAAGCTTATCTCAATAGATTATGATATAACATAGCTATATAATATATTACATTTATGAGGCAGTTGGTAGCCCAGCGGTAACGCACTTGCTTAAGAAACCGAGTGAAGCTGGTGAAAATCCCGGGTCTCGCACCTCTGATATTTTCATTGTGTGAATCATTTACAACATGATTACCGCTTGTTTTACGATGAAGAAATAAATAATAATACTTAAGAAAACCTAGAAAGTTTTCAAAAGACATGCTCAATCCTCCTACCAGCACTTGGCCAGCGTGGTGGACTATGGCCTGATCCCCCTCGTATTGAAGGCAGGCTGTGCCCTGCAGTAGAACGTTAATAAAGGCTGAATAAAATATTACATTGTAATCAAAACTACTGTTTGGACTGTTCTCGTAATAGAAGATCCATCCCAACCTCGATTTGCTCGAATCAAGTCAAGGAAGAAATTCAATTTCAATTGTAAATAAGACCATTGTTTGTAATTTTTGTAGGGATAGACAAAATATTTTATATGTATAATATTATTGTGTATTAATATCAAATTTATTGCTATTTTCAGTTATCTAATGCGAGAAGACAATTATGACGAACAGTTCGAGCTCACCTACCGCGGCCACGTCTCTATGAAGGGCAAAGCTGAGCCCATGCAGACCTGGTTCCTGACTAGGAAGAAGGTTTAAGTATCAAATAGCACTACTTTACTTTAATTTTTAGTGGATTGTACTATTGAAAATTATCGTATCTGATATATTTCTATCGGTAATACTAATATTCTATCCTTCGATTGTATTGTCTATTACAAATATAATATTACCATATTTAATAGTTTCTTTCTTCTATAGAAAACATAGTAAGTGGGACAGTCAAAAGATTTCATTTTATGCCTACAAATGAAGATGTTCTCGTTTTAGTTATATTATGTGATATTTTTGCTGATTATGAAGCGGCTTCAACGGTTTTTCAAGTGCAATTTGCTATATAAAGGCAAAGTATTGAATTTTGGTAGTCTAATTTAATATTGGTTTTATAAGTATTGAAGCTTTCATGGTCACTAGAAATATTTATAAAATGGGATATTTACCAGGTTTTTCACTTACCGAAACATCGGGAATTTATAAAAGTGTGTGATAAACATGGTGGATATTTATATATAACTCACATACGACTTTGTTCGTGGGATATTTGGGTTCGTGGAATTAATGCAGTAGATACTTTTATTCAGCAGAGATAATTATTATAGTATTGAAAGTAAAGTGTGTTCTAAATTAAATTAGTAGAATTTTAGATGAAAGGTCGCGTTTATTTGAATTTATGTCGATATACAAGTTAATGTTCTCCACATAGTTTCGAATAGTCATATTATGTCTACATTATGCATGACACTTTAAATTAATGTATTAAGATCATTCATTATTTATATACGTGTTTTATTGTAATTATAAAAATTATACATTCAATAATTATTTTTACAGTATAAATATATTATGTAATGATAAATAAAATATTTCAGCTGTAGTATCATATAAAAATCAAGTTTTTTATGTAATTTCGATAAGAAATTACAGTTATTTACAGCTTAGTAACTTTTTAAATATTAATTATTATTTAAATATTAATATTTATATAAAATAAATTTGCATTTATTGTAGTACTTAAACGTATATTTATATTATTTATATTTATTAATTACACCTGATAACTATATGAAATAAGTTAAAAGTGTGCACGTGGCCTAATGATACACGTAGTATTGGTATAATCGAGGCCTATAGTGGCCTAACTATCTTCACTATTAGTAACATTATATGAACATTCGTATTTAACATCGATTTTGTAGTATTTTAAGTAAAACTATCTTTTCGGATTTTTTCGCGATATTTTTTTTTAATTTTTGGTTCCCGACGTTTCGAATTGCTGTAGCAATCATGGTCACGGGAGAGACTAAGGTTTTAGACGTCTCAAAGGTAAACATAGTTGTTATAGACAGCACCTATCCAAAAAATTACAAAATGATTTCCGATAATGCAAAATTTTGTACGTCGGGAACCAAAAATGAAAATAAGTCCGCGAAAAAAATCCGAAAAGATATTTTTATTTAAAACGTCAAATATTCGACTATATATAAGGAAGTATTATGACTTTGTAGTACTCGTAATATGAAACATAAAGCGAAAGAGATATTTAAATATATATAAAAAATAGAAATATTCTCCTATTTAAACAATGTACTTAATGAAATTGTTTTATTTATTTACTATTAATAGGTGTATTTGTTTGTAGCTGTTTTCATATAGTCTAGAGCCTAATTAGCAAAACTCGTGTATAATTATTATTATATATAGATATAGTTAAAGGTCTTCATTATTTTCTTATATATATAGTTACTTTATCTCACAGCACTACGTAATGATCTATAACATCATATGGGATTGCTTCTTATAAAGAAATAAAGGTTGAATTATGCTGGTACGATTGAAATTAAACTTTTGGCTGAATCTATTGATACAGTAACTGTACGACTTATATTATTTTTATTAATGCGGCTATTGATTATCAAAAAAAAAAAAATTTATATTTTTACTTAGCAATGAGGATAAGAGAAAAAGTATGGGTATTTACAAATCTAGGATCGCCATCTTTAATTTTAGCTTTCGAAAGAGACACTATATATAAATATATTGTGTCTCTTTCGAAAGCTAACATTAGAGGAGCGTAGCCTCAACCTACGTTATCTAAGTCGGGCCTGTCGCGTAATCGAAAATAAAACTTTAAAAAATATATTTTTTTTTCCAGATGCTCTTAATTTAAATTAAAAAATAAACAAAATAAAGTAACTGAAAATTTAATTCTACATTATTAATACAGTTACTGGATTAATGGTCACATCGTTAACTTTTATTATATTAGATAATTTATTATACAACCAATTGAAATCCAGTTATTTTATATTTACTATGAAATCAAACAGACAGAAAAAAATATGTGTATAGAAAACATATGAGGCATATATATATAAACTTGTTTTGTTATTGCTTTATCATAAAATAAACTATTCAAAGCTTATATTTCATGTTTTATAATTTTTTTTTTTTTAATATTTACTTCATCGTTAAGTTTTATGTATAAATTCTAGTCATTTGTTAAACGTCAAGCTTTAATTTTATTGTTTCAAAATCCATGGATATTGTTAATGTACTGTTCTTTAACTAGTCATATTTAATAAATGTTTAGTGAACATATATTGTTTTATTTCTCATCCAATAATTAACTCGGAGATGAGATATTTTCCCGCAGTAAAAAGTATCCTATATGTTGACCCGGATAACCAGTAATCATCATACCAAATTTCATTAAAATATTTCCAGTGGTTTTCCCGTTATGCGGTAACAGACAGACAGATAAAAAATCTAAAAACTATAGATTTGGCTTCTGTATCGGTAACAAAGTCTATTTCAATAAGATTTTCCATGACTATTTAATGTACAGATTCGGCTTAGTTACAATTTCGTTACATGTATAGATTATTATTCAAAGACAAGAGACATTATTTTTTTTCGATTTGACGGAAAATTTCGGATGTTAGACAGTAAAAATAGCAAAAACTCCACATTATAAACCTAAAACGGATCTTCTAAACATTAACACGACTTCAATACACAAAACTTAAAGGCAAGGCTGTATATTACGACAAATACCTAAAAATAAGCGGTTTGGAATGTCGACTGACGACCTCCACTGTCCGGTTGTCCGGCAAGATCGAAACGTTCTGAGAATATCGCCAAAATCAAAATCTGTGGTACTTAGTTATAAACCTTTCTCTTACATATTCATATTATATTTATACGCTCTCATTTATTCGCTTTTTCTTTTATGTATACCGAGAACAATTCTCATCTCTCGAACTCTACTGTTGATAAAATCGCCTATATTAATTATTAAAAATTAATAGGTAATATGATAATTATTAATAATTAATTCAGGGCGTCATGCATTGTAGCGAGATTCTATATGTCATTCTCATTCAACTCCTTTTAACGTCCCACTGCTGGGCACGGGCCTTTCTTCAATACGACGGGAACCAAGCCATAGTCCACCACGCTGGTCAAGTGCGGGTTGACAGACTTTACATATCTTTCGAAAACTTGCGTTCTCTCAGACAGGTTTCCTTACTATATTTTCTTCACTGTAAAGCGAGTGGTAACCAAGTTGAATAAATTTGTGTATTTATATTATAAATGCGAATTTCGTCATTTCATTTTCGCTCTGTCGCATAGCAACAGAACTGCTGGTCGACGTGAATTATTGCAATCGGTAGAGATTAGAGTTAGAGTGTAGAGGCTATATTCTATGCCCATAAATGAATTTTATCTTAATATGGCTTCCTTCATATTGAATCAAAGGAAAAGGATTCTAAATTATCCCAATTCACAGTGTTTGTATTTGTTAGTTAAGATCAGACTAAGCTAGATTTCACGAGGATAAGTCGATTTTAATCATATTTAATAGAAAGAATCAAACAACATGAAGATATTTGTTACAATTTTACGTCTAAAATACATACGTCTAAAACACATAAAGCTCGAAAAATAATTTGTTATTTTCCCAAAGTCGGTAAGAGACCTAAAAATTATTTATCCTTTTTTCCCTAAAGTCGGACACGAATTCCGCTTCCATTCTATTTTACATACATATAGCGTAATCAAAATAATTAAAAAAATATATTAAAAGCTCACTAATTCTTGACTTACTTAAAAACAAGTTGTAACGGTTCGCCTCAAAATATAATACATGTGCAGTTAACTTAAACGTTGTAGTTTATCTAACCGTGTTTCATACTTTTCCTATGAACATCGTTATTACTATTTATCATTAAAATATAACATAATATTATATTATATATCTTACTGCCTCAGTGGTTTAGTGGCTACCATGTAGGACCGCAGATCCTTAGTTCGAGTACCAGATTGCTATTGAGTATTTTTTTTTATTTTTATTATAAAGGTTTGATTGCAGTTGTTACATTTCTTGATACATTTGATATTAATTTTACATAATAATCAATTGTTAAAAGTACTATATTAAAGCAAACACGACATGCACAATTACTTTACATCCCGTTTGATTCTAATCAACTTAAAAGTTCAGCTATTAAGTATTTCTGTCGAGAAATTCTCAGTAATAGCTCGGAGTTGAGAAGGAGGCGGTGTTTCACCCCCGTTCCTCGGAGAACATATTAAGCAGTCGGTTCAGTCTTAACTCCTAACGGAGTATGAGAGACGAGAGTGAAAGGAATAGAGACTTCATTTGTGTTTGTGCGCATACTTGTGTCACGGGAACCGTACATATATCCGGAATGATACATAGCCTATACCTTTCCTCAGTAAGCGGGCTATCTAATGCAAAAAGAATTTTTCAGATCGGATTAGTAGTTCCTGAGATTAGTGCGTTCAACCAAACCAAAAACTCTTCAGCTTTATAATATTTGTATAGATTATAAATGCAAAAAGAATCTAGGTACGCTAGTAGATACAACATATTTTAAGATTTGCAAATGTAGTGGGCACATAATCAAATCCAAGACTACTATTTATCCTGGTCTATCAGGTCATAGAAAATTTTAATGAATTAATTCAAAATTTTAACAACCTAAGGAAAAAACCCACAACCACCTTAACACTAACTACCTACCCCTACTGTCACTGTCAGATAAGATGTACATATGAGTACGTATGTATCACACTACATCGAAAAGAAGTATCACAAAAAAACAATTCGCCACTTTAGTGTTTATTTGTTCAAACGACCAATACTTGTACAGTACAGAGTTTTTACAAAGCTTAATTTCTAAGATTTATATACATATATAAATAAAATATATTTTTTCATCTTTAATAAAGTAAAATCTGTCTTTAATCCTAATAGAATTGACGTTTAAGCGTCAATAATTCTGTATTACAAACTATTTCGGTAAATTGGTCATATGGACAAATAAGCACTGAGATGACGAATTTGCAAAAAAATAATAATCATATCGTTAGGAAAATGAATTATAGACACTCTAGTACTTTGAAGTTATACATGATATTAATTGAAAATTTATATAAAATATAAGATATCATAATACAACTAGATAGAAAAAATAGTCTGCTAGTAAATTGTTGTGACATACGGACAGACGGAGATGACGAAATTAAATTTTGTTTTTGCCTATTAATTACGGAACCCTAAAAACTCAACACGCAAAGACGTATTGAACCAGTCCATGAGATTTTCCATTAACAGTAATTCGAATTCAACGGTCAAACTTTGTAGCTTTTATTCGAACAATATGTTAAAAACGATATATATCTAAAATGTACAATCCATTGCTGTTTTACTAAGTATAAAAATTTCTACCTTCGTTATAACAGAGATGTAGTAAAAAGTGAGTGTTTCTGCTTCAAGTGGATTTTTCTTTAGTACAAGGTGTTCAGGTGTCATGACATCATTGCTTTTGGATTCATCCAAGCGAGCTTATCATGCAGAGATGTGTAACTCACTCGTGAGGCGCCTCATTTGAGGCACTCGTGATCGCAAATTGAAAGAGTTACTCGAATTTCAACTTTGAACCACCTCACTCGTTCACGCGTCCTCACTTAAAAATCGACATTGACATTTTGTCATTTATTATTGACATTAAATTGAGGCGAGTACTCGCGACTCGCGAGTGAGTATTGAGTGATTGAGTTAGCTTAGTCAGCGAATGAAGTAAGTACTCGTGAGTCGACGCGTATATTTGCCTCGCTTGCCGCTGCCTCGGGCAATCGGCTGAGTTCGGCTCGGGCTCGGCTCGTGAGGTGAATACGCCGACGTACGATGCCTCGCCTCAAATGAGGCGTACCTCATGAGTACCTCACGAGGTAAAATGAGGTGCTCCCTCATCCTCATATAAAAATGATGAGTTACCCATCACTATTATCATGTATTATTTGCATACATTTGTAAACTTTTTGTTTTATTGTCAGGTTTATTTTTTGTTTTATGATTTGCTTTAAAATAAAAGTTAATATTATTATTTTACTTGTATTTTAAGTTATTTTTTGATAAGGTGACAATGATCGGTCCATATTATTACTCTCCGGTTAATCAAGTTGCTAAGCATTTCTTAAAAGACATAACACCTCGTCTTATCGCCTCTACTGGTGACGGGAGAGCTGACGCATTTTTCGCCCAAAGAATCGGCATTGCCATTCAACGGGGAAATGCGGCTAGCATTCTTGCAACTATTCCACGCGGACATGATTTGTACATTAATAACTAGGTAAGTGTACATTTGTTTTGTACACATAATTAAGTATATTTGTAATTTTCTTTACTGTAAATAAAAAAAAAAGATAAAAAAAATCAAGTTGTCCGTAACATATATAAAAAATCTCTTTAAGTGTTTTTAATCGGTCTAAATTTTTCAACGGTGTCGTGATATGATATGAGTTAGCTAAACTAAAACATCGACACACCTGTATCTATTATCTATTTAGGAGTACGCACACATTTAAAGATTTACAATAATTAAAAATTATTATTATTTACTTTTTAAAGGAATCAATTAATATCGGTTATATAATATAATAATTATAAAGGATTCTGTTATTCATCATCTCCATGCCTATTTCCCATTTACTTTAAGTCGGCCTATTCATACATCTTCCGTACCTACTGCTGATCGGTTTTGGCAAAAGTTTTACGACCGGCCGCCTGCCTGACATCAACCCTCTTTGGGATAAAAGATTATATGATTATCTTTCATAATCACCAATGTCAATCATTATCACTAACTACATCAAAATCGGTTAAATTAGCCTAACCATTTAACGTTAATTAACAATTTTTAAAGTCCTAATGAAGACAATTCTAGTAGCAAGATAAAGTCTAGGTTCCATGCTATTGCAAGCGAGTAATTATTATCCAATTAACACCATATGGCGTAAATTATAAAAATGGTGATCAATGAGCTTTTATATAGATAGGTAGATTTTCATAAAACATCTTTAAATTATTCTGCTAAGAACAAATAAAAACAAATAGCATTAAAATCGGTAAATTCATTTGGGATATACGACCCAAGAAACAGGTAGTTCTAACTAAATCATACAGAGAGGTTCAACTTTTGATATCTTATTATTTTGCAAATTCTTTAATTAGAATTTTTTAAGTAATTTTAGTTTTTCATTATTCAAAAGATACTTTTCAACCAAAATAAGTAGTATCGATGTATTTTATATTTGTGAAATAATTACTTTATCAATTACTAGCGGCTCACCCTCGCTTCGCTCGGGTTCGTCCCTAGGTACGTTTTAACGGTTAGTATTTTCCCGTAGGATTGAGATAATCTCCCGTGGCAATAAGTAAAGTAAGCCTCCAACTAAAAAATTCACATAAAAAATCAACCCGAATCCGTCACTCTGTTTCGACGTGAAAGAACAAAAAAAAACATATTTTCACATTTAAAATATTATATATTATATCAATATCTATTATTGTTAAGTAGATAAGCCTTATCAAAACAAACAGCAAAAAATTTAAAAGTTTCACAATTACATTATACGCTGTATTTATTAGTAAGAAACACATTATATATTATATTTATATCGTATTTCTCAATAAAAACGGTTAATTGATGACCAAATTGAATTCAACTTATGTTACAATTTAGGTCGAATTTAATAACTGTCTTCATATTACTAAATAGGCTTTTTATATCGCTTTACAGTAAATTAAGTAATAATCCACTATTACATATCTCGACTTGAACTGATTAACTAATGCATTTATATTATATTAACATTTAAATGCCCTTCATTATATATTGCAAAAGCTATAGTTTCTATAACCCACCATGCCACACTGCACTGGATTGACCGGTACAGGTATAATATTTACGCAAAAAATCATATTTTCCTTCGAAAATAATGCGCAGATCTAGAAATTGTATCTTAAAACGTGTGACATTCGGCTCAAAATTCAAAACGACATTGATAATTCAAAAACAAGTGGAAAAAAATATGCAAAAAAAGTCGACTCGTGCGCATGTGAAGGCAAGTAATGGTCATTGATTAAATGATCTAAGACGCTATACCGTTCAATATACCTATTGGTTGTTCTCACGAGGCCTCAAGGTTGATTATTGACTGTCGAAGCGAAGACTTTGTGTGGGGATTTTGTGAACTTATCACGTAGAAGTCAGTTCTCCACTGTCACTCGTGGATGACGCATGCGCGTAGCCTGTGACAACATTGGTCGGTTTAAATTTTAACGTCAAAAACAATTTCATATACAGTGTGTCCCGTTAGTGCATAGTGACATTGAGTTTTGAGTGCTTATATTTTAGATCGGATGTCTTATGATTTTGGTAAGTAACAATTATGTTTAATTTTAATATATATAATATTTTCTAAATACCTCCATTATTTATTATAATTAGCTATTATAATCACTTACAGATTGATTCTATTTATGTATATGAAGTATAACGTGAATGTAAGTCATTTAGTACTAACTTGTGAACAAAATGTTTGATTTAACGTTTAAATATGAAATTTTACACTAAAAATGTCGCAAAACCAGTTATTTGAGTCAAGTAAATGACAAATTTTGTATTGGACATACGAAATTCATATATCATAATGTACTTGCAAAAATCGTATCACCAAGGTCGTTTTCAAGGAAAATTAAAACGAGATTCAATTAGCATTAGAGATCTTCATTATGATAATTATCGTAACAATACAAGAAGTAAATGGTCTTCATGCAGATGTTGACTTAAGTTAGTAGCACAAGCATTTAACATAAACTCACATCTGTCCCACTTCTAGTTATTTTCACTACCTGTCTACGAGCCACGCTCTGTTGCCTATAGATTCAATTTCATTATCGGAAATAATAATATAAGTAAATAATTTTGTGATGTGTGAAGAAATTGGAATAATCAATACGCCGTAATTACTGGTTTGTGTACAACAAACAGACATACACGCCAAGTAATTACTTTTAGCTAGATATTCGAGTTAGTTAATGCGATGCTTTATGAGTTTAAAAGAGAAATTTATTTTGTATTTAATTTTTATGTATGCATAATTTACAAATTAAAAGTTTCTTGTGTATATTATAGTCACAATCACAAGTGTTATTATCATTTTTGAAATAAATTGTTGATTTTTTTTTGTTTGTTATAAAAGTTTGTGTATAGTAATAATTTTTATATTCATTTCTATCTAGAATAGTTTTTTAACAATATTAATATAGCTGATAAAAATAAAACAGTAATAAAAGCTGTATATGTAAGAAATTATCTAAAAATATCTAATAAAAACTTTGCACCATTCTAAGCAAATTTTGATTAAATTCTGTTAATTCCTTATTTATGTACAAACATACATAAATACTAGTTTATTAATAGTGAAGCTATTTTAAGGTATGCGAAAACTTGTAATGCGTAAGGTCATATTATACACCTGAGGTAAACGCACAGTGGAAAGTGCTATAACGGCGATTTGAATAAACTTATAAAAAATAAAAACTAAGATGTTATCAATCTAGTTTTATGAATGTGGAACGTTACTTTCAGTTTGCAATTTAAGCATTTTTATATTTTGTGAAATTTCTTTTCGCTATTATCTACATAAATGAGAATGTTGGAATTTTAATACATTGGAAGAGTAAAAGTGTTCAAATACTTAGTTTATAATAATATTCAGATAGTTATACAATTTTAAGTAAATAAATATTTTTTTTATGCGAACGATCGTAGGTTCGAGTCCCGTTGGAGGGATTCAATTGTGTGATGAACACGAATGTTTGTACTCCAATCATAGGTGTTTATATTTATAATATGTATGTATTTAAAGTTATATATGTGTAGTGTATCAACTATCTGGTATCCATAACACAAGCTTCGTAGCTTACCATGGAACTAGATGGTGCTGTGTGTTAATGTCCCAACATAATTTATTGATTTAATTATTTATTTACAAATATTAACGTTATTTTACGTTCAGAATTTAAGATCATCCATATTATATGAAACTCATTACTATTATATTACGAGAATGTTAAACTTTCGAAGTACTCAGAGAGTATTAGATACCAAATAAAAATATTTTTATATTATATTTTTGATCGCATACACACATTTTATGGCATAATGAGTGACTCTGACTCAAGGGCTCCCGTAAATATATTAGTTCAAATTAAAAATATTTTATTCAGCATTAAATCACTACAATTTTTTACTGAACGTCATGAGTCTACTATCAGTTCGGAAAGAAGAAGTCCCAGACCTGAGAAGAACTGGCGAAAGAAACTCAGCGGAACTAATATTATTTCATTATATTTTTTATAGACTTAACTAATTACTTATAAAAATATTTTATAAGTTAAACTTGCTTTCATTTACCATTTATTAAAATAATTTCAAGCTATTTTTAAGCAAATTTTAAGAAAATATCCATGTTACCTTAAAATGCTACTTCAATCAAGTATTTTGTATCACTATCGAATAATCTCAATATTTAATCTTACGCCAAATAAACCGTTACGTTAAGTGGTATCATAACAACCTCCTTTACTGACATGACAAAAATGGAACACGCTGTATAATAATCGTCTTTGCGTGGTTAATGATCTCTTGTCAGTATATATATTACTAAGAAAATCTGGACTATATTCATCATATTATACGATTAAATGAGGCAAAACGGTGGCCTACTCCAGAATAATATATTAAATACTATTTTATAAACTGCGAGCACTCTGCATCAGATTCGTCTTATAATATTTCTTTTCATCTAACTTCACTACCCCTTTTTCTCTTAATTAAGGGATTGAATATAAATAAAGATCTAAACAAATGCAAATATGAATCGCAAACTAAGGGTTCCGTAACATGATAAATTAAATTTATATTACGTTTTAACATAATTTCTTAAGAAGGTAGTTAAAAACTAAAATAACAACAACATACGGACTGACGTGATCAAATTATTAGTGATCCGTTTTTGCCCTTTAACTACGGTACCCTGAAATCCTTTATTAGCGGCGATCTTTATCATATATTTTCTGTCAAAGCCTATTATTAGTTCGCTAGGTAATAGTAATGTAAATAGAAATAAGCAATGTTATAAATAGATTAGAATTGTTTTGGAAAATGAGTTGTATATGAAAGAAACAATAGATTTTTCAAAAACGATCAAAACTAAGATAAAGGAAGGAAGTTACGCATTAAATTTACATTTTAATGAAAAAAGTTAGTTATACTGAAAAATGACAATATTTGAGTCTGATTCATTTTTCATTATTTTTCATACTAGAACATCTATTATTAAATTAAAAAAGAATATTATAAAATATACCTATACATAGTATTTGTACGTATATAATTATCTATATCTACAGATAAATAAAATTGAAGTGTCTGTTTGTAATCTCAAAATAACAGCTTTATACTACATGCATATGGAATTATGTTCCTTAATCTTAATCCTATTAAGTACCTATAAGAAAAAAAAAATGTCGGTCTGTCTGTCTGTCTGTTTGTTCCGGCTAATCTCCAAAACGGCTGGACCAATTTTAATGGGATTTTCACTGGCAGATAGTTGATATTATAAGGAGTAACTTAAGCTGCTTTTATTTAAAAAAAAACAATTAGAGTTCGCTCAAAAAAATTAAAACCTACCTAGGGACAAACCCGAGCGAGACGAGGGTGAGTCGCTAGGTTAATATGTAATGTAAGCATGCCTAAGTTTCTGCACAGTTCTTCATTTTTATTATATTATTTTACTTGGTGTGATTTAATGGCGCATAAATAAGTTTTCAATTTCTTCATCTCAGTTCAAGTTAAAGTTATGGTTAAATGATATAAAACAACAGGCGTCTCGCTCCACCCAACAACGTGTAAGGTTTCGATGGGAACTAAAAAGTAACAAGAAAAAGTAGAAGGATACACGTCACCGCCCTTTTTGTTCCTCACGAAGGTAGAAAATATGGATGTGGTATGCTATTTACTAGAGATATGCTTTAAATTTTAATCATTTTTCACTATGAGATTGAAAATGAGATGTAGTTTTAATCAAAGGAGTAGTGAATCTATTACCTACATATAATAAAAGTGTAAATGATCGCAGTTTGTACATGGAAGATATTTGAGAAAAACTATTATTGGGAGTCTTTATTAACGCAATAGAACCCAAAACAATGATTTTTAGATTTTTAGTCTGTTGGTCTGAAACGGCTTAACCCATTTGGGTGCGGTTTTCGCTAATGTATTGTGGTAAGCTTTACTTAAGTTTTGTTTTATTTCAATCGGTTCATAAATTAAAAAGTTATGTCAATTTAATAATCACGCCAGTTAATATATAAATTCGTGACTAAATCCAATAAATGTACTACAAATACATACGTATTACGAACTCCAACAAACAGATCACGACAAATGGACCTTTATAGTCAATTAAAACATTTGTCCTGTACGGTAATTGAACTTACGTCCTTCCTTATAGATATCAGTGCCACAAAACGCTACAGCAATCATCATGTTAACATCAGATTAAAGAGAATCTTTAATTCAACGGACTTCTACTAGGTAGGTACTACAGTAATATAAATTCTCATAATTTATCCATTGCATTTGTTCTAAATATAGCACATCGTATAATCTAGACGTCTTATAAACTAACCGAGCGGGTGAGGCTCTGCATGCCAACAACCTATATATGGATAGGGTTATCCACATTTACTGTTGGCTTTGCCAATTTTAGCTAGTACCTATGAAAATAAAGAACTTATATTATCTATACAGATAAATAAAATTCGAGTGTCTGTTTGTAATATTAAAATAACCGCTTTTCACTAAATGCATATGGATGTATACACGGTACATAATACCAAAACAACATCTTTTACAATTTTTGTCTGCCTGTCTGTTTGTTCCAGCTAATCTCAGAAACGGCTGGACCGATTTTGACCCGACTTTCACTGGCACATAGCTGATGTAATAAGGAGTAACTTAGGCTATTTTTATTTTAGAAAAAATAGGGTCCCACGAAAAAAATTAAAACCAAAAAAAAATTTGTTTTGGGAAAGAAATTGCAAATAAGAGGATTTTGATCAAAATTTTTAACTCAAAAATGACTGTAAAATAAAATATCGACGGTCTATTAATTGCTATTTGTATACAAAACTTCAAAATGAGTTCGTGTCTGATAATATATTGCGTAATTTACACAAAAACACACCCAAAATAATACCCTCCATTTCTTAAGTCGACTAATTATGTTGTTGTCACGGAGTCAGTACGCATATATACGGTATAAGTATTGGTAATTAAAGCAAAGTAAAAGGACGGCTCATGACTGCGATATAAGGAAATAATTTCCAGAAAATATTATCTGTATAAATCTTTTACAATTTACATCTTTATTAGAAGTAAACAATGAGTTAATGTGTATTTCCTTTGTTAAAAAGCTTAGCTTTTTTTCGACCATTTGAATACATAATTAAAAATCTATTTTTATTACATTCTGTCATGTGTTTAGGTACAATTATTTGCATTATTGTAAGCTTACGTATATCTATACATATAATAAAACTGTAGAGGTCGAATGTCTGTACATAGAAAAAAAAATGTTAAAAACCGAGTCAGGGGGATGTAAAAAAAGAAATACAACAAATCCAGATTTTTTCAAATTTTTGTTTCTCTGTCTGTTTATCTGTTTGTCAGTTTGTCTGTTTGTACGGGCTAGTTCTAAACATTTACTTTATTCCTTTACAGAGTATATACCATTATTTTCCAACTCATCTTTTGAAAATATGCTTATTTCTAAATCATGCTACAACTATCATACTACAACTATAATGATCTATTAGATTATAGCAAAAAAACTATAATTTGCACCGCCTAATTAAGTATAACTACATCATTTATTATAGTTTAATCACAACGTTTACATCATCAATAAATATAAACAACTCTGTATTCAATTATCTCACTCACATCTTGGGAGGCATATTTATGTATTAACAGCTTAAAGTTATGTCTTGAAACCTGTTCGAAGCTCAGGAATCAAGGACAGCATCGAATGATATGCACATTTAAATCTGGCTTTTTCCATCGCAGAATGAATAAAATATATACTTTTTAAACCGTTACATGACGTAATACATAATTTCCAAAAGTAAATCAAATGTAAGTTTTGACCGACTTTCAAAACAGGAGAAGTTGAGAAAATCGAGTATAATTCTGGTATTTTTTTTAGTGTATGAGGTGAAAAAAGGGCTGAATCCATAATATCTATGATTAGAACTTACTAGCGTAAGGGTAAAGTCATTAGTTTTTATATCATTTTGCAGACGTACCTTTTAAAGTAAAAAAGTATTCATTTTTAATGAATTCATTCCATAATCTTATATTTTTTATTTGAGAATTCATGAATAATTCATTTGACGATACAAAATAAGTGTATTAATATACAAACTAGAATACATTTATACGTCAATAGCAACCGAAAATATTATGTTGTACTTATAAGTTATACGCAGTAAAGGATACTCAGTACTCTGTCATTTCACTGCATCTCTAGTATTCAGCCCTTATTAACGTCCTACTACTGGGCACGGGCCTCCCTTCAATACGAGAGGGATCAAGCTATAGTCCACCAAGCTGGCCAAGTGCAAGTTGGCGGACTTTAAAAAGGTTAGGCTAGGCTTGCTAGGTTCTCCCAAACATGAAAGTTTATTCATAAGGTTTCCATTACCATCCAGCATATCTAGCCATACTATCAATTTCATTAGAAAAATTCTAACAATTTAAGTTTCAAGCACAACCCTAGAGAATATCAAAAGTTATTTTATTCCCACTAAGACAGCATCACTTACGCGTAGAAATACTTGTATCAATTCAACAATAGAATATTTTAAAGCAATCCACAATTCATTCTGACGGTCAGATTTATAGCAGGATTTATGTCCCTCTTAAATGGAAGGGAGTCAAACTTCTGATATTATCTTGCGTTATTATAAAGAGGTAAAGTTTGTAAGTTTGTAAGTTTTTTGTAGGTAGTAATCTCTGGAACTACAGAACCGATTTAGATAAAATTTGCTATGAAGATAGTTTGAGATCCTAGAAATGACATAGGATAGTTTTTATCCCGGAAATCATCCTTTAAGAGGATGAAAAGAAGGATGAAAGTTTGTATGGGAAATCAATCATTTCTCAAGTAAGAGTTATGAATCTGAATCACATGTACCTATGTATATGTAGTATAATATTATATAGTCTATCTATTCTATATTAACCTAAAAACGTGACTAAGGACGAACCCGAGCGAAGCGAGACTGAGTCGCTAGTATGTTTATATTTAAAGGATAATCTCTGCAACTATTGAATTGACGCTAACAATTCCTTCACTAACCAGAACGTTAGATAACCCTATAGACTACACAATATAGACTACGTTATTGAAGATACAGATGGGCAAAACCACAGGCGACGCTTAGTTATAATATCATGATACCACACGTACATAAATGTTTAGAAATGTCTATAAAAAAGAATTGGTCACATTCTATGTATGATATAACGTATAGAAAATTTCACTCGTCTCGGTCCATTAAGCGTGGGATTGACGAAATTTTGGTTCCACCACACCTTTACAACTATTGTACGTTTTCCAAATACAATGTTCCGGACACTGCGTCCTTTAGCCGAAGCGAAATGGCTGATGCTTGTTCTGTTTTTTGTCCGTGTAATTTATGAAAGCTACTGTCCACTTGATATTAGCTCTTTAACCGATTTCAAAAAGGAGGTTTCTCAAAACTTCGGAATAATATTTTATTGCCTTATCGTATCCCGGAGTGAAACTTGACGATCATTCATTTACGTGAAAATTAGAGAAAATTATGAAATTATAACTGTATTAACCAATTTAAGCCAATTTTAACCTACTTCTATTGAACCATATAATTTTGTTAATATCCCACGGAAATCCCCTCATGTAATATGCCCTCATAAAATTTCTATATAAAAAAAAGCTCTATTCCTGCGTGAAGAACAGCAAATGAACATACATACATTATCTATTATAATATTAATAAAGATTTTTTAACAGTGAAGTTATAAAATATAAAAATCATCAAAGTGCTTATTTTTAAATGTAACATAAATCAAAAGCGAATTACAAACGAACAGCTTCTGAATAATTTTATGCTTATTTCGAGGCAATTTATTGAATTTTATAAGAGACTGGATTGTTGAACAGGTTGCCAGGCTGATGACCCCAGGCACCCAGGACTTTCTTTTACCTCCAACATTAAATTAAGGGACCGACAATAAAAACTGGTCATATAATGGACTCGCTGTACGAAATAATGGATGTGGTATTTTAATTTGATATATAAAAAATACTTACTCTTGTTCCAAGATTTCTCTCGAAGACTCTTATATCGTTATTAATAATTGTATTTTTTATATGATCTTTAATCTATTCTCCTAATTGAGTATGGTTTTGTTATTTGGTGGTGTTTTTAATTAGTAATTAATGTTTAGTGGTGGGACATTAACACACATCACCATCTAGATCCATTTTAAGCTACGAGGCCTGCGTTATGGATACCAGATAGTTGATACACTACACATATATAACTTTTTTAATACATACATATTATAAATATAAACACCCATGACTGGAGTACAAACATTCGTCTTCATCACACAAATAAATGCCCCCAGCGGGACTCGAACCCGCGACCGCTGGCACAGAAAGCAGGGTCATTACAAACTGAGCCAAACGTGCCGTCAAAATACTATCTATACTAAGACAACTAAGATCACATAATACTTTACTAGTGTAGTACAAAAGGATGATATTAGAATATATAGACAACTAGCGACTCACGCTCGCTTCGCTCGCGTTCGTCCCTCGGTACGTTTTCACGGTTAGCTATGTTTATACATAAATAGTAGCTTGCTACTACTAAGATATTCATTAAAATTATAAATATTAATAGTGCGTACGCCGTACACGAACTTTGTTCACAATTTCAAGGGTTTTAATTTTTTTTCGCAGAACCCTGATTCTTTTTCTAAAATAAAAGTAGCCTAAGTTACTCCTTATAACATCAGCTATCTGCCACTGAAAGTCCCGTTAAAATCGGTCCTGCCGTTTCGGAGATTAGCCGGAACAAACAGACAGACAGACAGACAGACAAAAATTGTAAAAAATGTTGTTTTGGTATACGTACCGTGTATACATCCATATGCATTTAGTAAAAAGCGGTTATTTTAATATTACAAACAGACACTCCAATTTTATTTATCTGTATAGATAACAAGATTCAATGTTTTGTTCAGTATCAAATAACTGTAATATGAGTACGTATTTATTAAATTATAGTAATACTTATTACAATAGCCTATTATTATAAATTCGAAAGTTTGTATAGCAGTAGCCCCCGCGGACGCACCCGAGCGAAGCGAGAGTAAGGCGCTAGTTAATATTTCCTAGTGACATAACTCCACTCTCTACTTTTTTAGAAGATAACATAGCAAAAGTCTACACCTCAATCAGAAATCGAACCCACTACATCCATCATATAAAGCATTCAGCTATTATTGTTGGCTATAATATTCATTTTATGTAAACTTAATTCTGACTGAATAAACATAGAATGAAGATGCTTAATTATCGTTGAGTTTCTTGCTTTAAAATGACACATTTCATGAATTATAATGTTAATTTTTTAGCATTTGCTTTTTAAATAAAACATTCAAAGTGGAAAAGGTCGATTTCATAATAAAGGTATTTTATATAAGCTATGCTTATTCTTTGTGATTTCTAATTTGGAATCTATCGAATTTAATTTATAGGAATGTAACTTTATATTAAACCTAAATAACAATAAATTCCTTCTGGACCAATTTCGGTCAAGGGGACCAATCTCACTAAGCTAGCCAACTTGCTAATAGGGGAGATTTTATGGGGCACAAGTGTATGCGCAGACATAAGGGCATTCTCTATTCCATTCATTGTCAAAGAACTGCTTTGACCTAGGACTCGAACCTTGGACACTTAACCAATATGGGAATATTTTCCTAGTATGTTATAATAGTTTTATAAACTACTAGCGACTCACCCTCGCTTCGCTCGGGTTCGTCCCTAGCTTGCATTAAATGACGATTGATCAGTTTTCGACCGGAGAGGAAAAATGATTAAATTACTAAAATGGCTATTAAAAAATAAGGGTTGATCGTAGAAGGGTGAAAATTGAGGATTGTATGTATTTTTGTATGATGTATCATAAAAAAATAGAAATTAAAAATTTTGTCTAAAAAATAAAAAAAATATTTAGGGATGGACTACCCCTAACATTTAGGGGGATGAAAAATAGATGTTGGCCGATTCTCATAGATACGGGATAAGCACAAAAAATTTCATTAAAATCGGTCAAGCCGTTTCGGAGGAGTATGGCAACGAAAACTGTGAGACGAGAATTTTATATATTAGATTATTTAATAGGAAATATATATACCTACATCTATACGTACTCTATACAGGTAAATAAAATTGAAGTGTCTGTATGTAATACCAAAATAACAGCTTTTTACTAAATGCATATGAAATTATATACGGTACTTATAAGAAAAACACAAATTGTAAAATTTTTGTCTGTCTGTCTGTCTCTTTGTTCTGGCCAATCTCCGAAACGGCTGGATTGATTTTGACGGGACTTTCACTGGCGGATAGCTAATGTTATAAGGAGTAACTTAGGCTACTTTTATTTTATAAAAAAAAATTAAGGTCTCGCTCAAAAAAATTAAAACCTACATAGGGACACGCACCCGAGCGAAGCGAGGATAAGTCGCTAATTCTAATATAAAACTTAAATCGAAGAACATACAGACAAGAGTTGCTTTTATTATATTAATAATTGCTTTATAAGTGCAATAATTTAGTTCAAATCATCGAAAAAGCTGTGAACTAAATCACCAACAATATTGAACGTAACAAATCCGTAATACAGCCAATTTGTAAAGTTCTAACATTCAGCATACGTCGAATTGTTACGCGTCGGCGAACAAAAATTGTCTTTTATTTTATCCATCATCCCCTACTAATGAATCGCTATCAAAAATATCTATGAATTTACAACTATTATAGCAATGCTCAATCAATTATTACAAATTAACTGGTTTTTTAATTCACATTTTATAGATAAAACTATCTTTTAGGATTTTTTCGTGGATTTATTTTGATTTTTAATTCCCGACATTTCGAATGCTTTACAGCAATCATGGCCGAGGAAAAGAATCTGTCGAAAATATAGTTTTGTTTAAAGTATCAAATATTCGTAAACCTAAGAAAGTATCATATTTTATACGTTTCTATGATTATAATATTGATTTTTTTACCGTTTGAATATCGGAAATAACTGGGTCGTAAAATCTAAAGCACTAAGTACCCACGCTTTATCAGTGCATAACTCAATGCAGTATAAATGATTAGTCAGTTGTAGAGTCTGGCTGTTAACATGTTATGCAAATTAATTAAAATAAGTGAAGTTGTGTCGTATTCTGGTACAATAACTATACAGTTAAACCATTGTTATTAATGTTTATCGATTCACAATATCGTTACGCCTTCGAAAGCGAGTATCGAACACGTCAACATGGTAGTGGGATAGTGAAAGTGGATCGTTTGTCATTTTAAGTTTGTTTACGTGTTTTACAACGAATGGTTTTTGTCTTATAATTATCTAATGAATATTAAATGGCGGAAGGTTTTAAGTTAATTCAATATAACCACGACATATCCGCCATATTGTATGTTAAAAAAATATTTATAAAACGGAAATTATAATATTTATTTCGTATTAACTCATAATATTCTAATACAATATCAAAACTAAATAAAATATTTCTGTAAGTTATACATATGTGTAGTTAGGTATACATTTTCTTTTATTCATTTTCACCAACTTTCTCTTTTCATGTAGAGAGAGTAACGAATTTCATATTATACATATATGTATATTATGTATGTATGTATGAAAGTTTATATTTAATATACTATAATAAGGTAAGGTATACGTACATTTTTACATATTATATAAGTCTTTCTCATTTTATTGTAAAGCAGAAATAGATACAAATGAGAACTATTAAAACGTTTTCAAGGAAGGAAGAACTCTCTGCCCATTTCTCAGTAACTTGGGGTTGACGCAATATATCTTCCATACTGCTGATAGGTTTTGGCAAAAGTTTTATGACTGGCCACTTGCCTGACACCAATCCTCTTTAGGACGGCTGTTGTTTATCCGTCATCGTGTAGAGGACCCAAGGTGCGATACAAGCTCAGGGACCTATAGGTTAGGTATTATCTTTTAGTCGTTAGACGCCTTGTAACGTGTAGTATTTGATCTTACGTTTTTTTCTATTTGCCGTGATATTTCAACGTCTAATTTAGATAAAAATATTAATTTTTTTCACCATTTGATCGAAGTTAGGCGTGGCTTAATACTTGGGGAGTTCTTAAATTTACTTCTTGTAATAGGTATTTTCCATATTATTTACTTTTAAAACAATTTTTATTAGTAATACTCAAAGTTTTAATATATTTTGTAATAAATTTTGAACACATTTTTGTTTTGACGTTTAAATCTATTAAAATACACTAAATATTTTGAAAAAAGAATGAAATAAAATTAGTGATTATAAAAAAATAGCTAGTACCATATAGTGAGATAATATACTTTGAAAATATATAATAATTCAACTTAATGAAATAAAAATGTAATAAATAATAATTAATTAAGTAAAATAATTAAATTAAAGTTATTTTTTTCTTACTCAATACTAACTCTTCTTAGTCAATTTCTTTCAAATAATTACATCACATCAATATAGATACAGCTATTTTAAGTGTTTATTACGAAAAAAAAACTTCTCATCATATACATAATACATGCATATAAAGTCATTCCACCTTCAATTTTTTCTATGAGAGTATTAAAATTATCATTACTCTAAAAAGACTGTAAGCATCCCCTTATCTCTTTTCTACCCGCTCGTGCTCTATACATATTTCACCCGCTTTTAATCATTTTTTTTATACTAGCGACTCACCTCGCTTCTCTTCGGGTTCGTCCCTAGACAAAAACAATCTATCCCAGGGGAACCGTAAATTTTTCGGGGATAATAAATAGCCTATAGCCTTCCTCAGTTAGGGGGCTATCTAATGGAAAAAGAATTTTTCAAATCGGTTTAGTAGTTCCTGAGATTAGCGCGTTCAACTAAACAAACAAACTCTTCAGCTTTATAATATTAGTATGGATGTTTCCAGACCGTCTTATAAGTATTCTTTATATTAGTTCTCATTCAGACTAAGTTGCATAGCTCTTTAGTAGGTTTTTATAGATTTTCCTAATGATATCATACCATTCTATATAGTTTATATATAATTATAGTTCATTTAACAATGCATTGCAAAAACTACAATCTAAATGAATCATCGCACAGACGTCATTGTGCTTTAATATCTACGAGTATTTATATAAATAAGCAGCGACAAAACAGTTCAATGCCTTTTTCTCCTCTGTTTGTCAAGCGATTTTCTGTTTTTTTTTTTTTTTTTTTTTTTTTTTATGGATTTAGTGATATCAATAAGAAGTTTTTATATAGATAGGTAAATTTTATTCATATACGTTTTCCTCAAATTTTTAATAATGACTAATTTCGAACACTCGACCGCTCGAATGGTCTAAATTCGAGACTAGTTATTTAACAGAGTTTTTTTAATACAGTATTAATAGTAGATCCTTATTAAAATATCAAATAAAAAGAAACTAGCAGAACCCGCGGTTACGCCCGCGTTTAATCTACAAAAAAAAATCTTTTTGAATGTACACAGCGATGAACCCGAGCGAAGTGTATTTTCATAATATTATTCGTACAAAAATACTAAAATCACGATTAAAAAATGGGGGGTAGGGGTAGGAGGGTGAAAAATACTTTACGACCTATTCTCATACCTAACAAATACACAAAAAAAATCATTAAAATCGGTCGACCCGTTTCGGAGGAGTGCGACCACAAACACAGTGACACGATATATTTATCTAGATTGTTTGAAAATAGTGTGTTATATAAAGCTATTTTTTTGGCCTTACGTTACTGTACTACATATTTAAATACAATAATCATACTATTTCCACATAAGAAATGCTTTACAAATGCTGTTTAAATTATAAGAGGACACAACATGTACAAAAACGAAATTATTTTAATTTATGTAATAAACAAATATTTATATTTAAAAAAGATACTAAAAGATCTCCATTAATACATTTTAAGACTTTCTTTAAAATACTTGAATATTTCTTGTCTCAAAACCGTAATGGCATCTTGAGCAATATCCAAATGTTCAATTTTCTTAACGATGTCATTATACTCATACTAGCGACTCACCCTCGCTTCGCTTCGGGTTCGTCCCTAGACTAAAACAAATCTATCCCACGGGAACCGTATATTTTCCGGGATGATATATAGCCTATAGCCTTCCTCAGTTGATGGGCTATCCAATGCAAAAAGAACTTTTTAAATCGGATTAGTAGTTCGTGAGATTAGCGCGTTCAACCAAACAAACAAACAAACAAACTCTTCAGCTTTATAATATTAGTATAGATGTAACTTCTTCAAAAACATTTGTAACTTATTGGCTAAATGAAATAAGAAAAGAAAGCTTCGTGTCGTATTAGCTTTAATTTAGATTAGAATGCTTATTTAATTAAAAATATATTAGAGAAATTTTCTTTCATATATTTTATTTTATGTTAATGGGGGTTATATGTACATATATTATAGTACAATCACATATATTGAGATAATGTATTTTGAAAATATATGTATTCAGTATTCAGCCCTTTTTAATATCCCACTGCTGGGCACGGGCCTACCTTCAATACGAGGGGGATCAGGCCATAGTCCACCACGCTGGCCAAGTGCGGGTTGGCAGACTTCACAGGTCTTTCGAAAATTTGCTAGGTTTTGTCAGACATGCAGGTTTCCTCACGATGTTTTCTTTCACTGTAAGGCAAGTGGTAATCATGTTAGAAATGATTCGCATATGAAAATATCAGAGGTGCGAGACCCGGGATTTGAACCCGCTTCATTCGGTTTCCCAAGTGAGCGCGTTACCACTGGAGAAATTTTCTTTCATAATCGTCTAATAATTTGACGTCTACATTTTATGTTAATGGGGGTTATATGTACATATATTATAGTACAATCACATATATTGAGATAATGTATTTTGAAAATATATGTATTCAGTATTCAGCCCTTTTTAATATCCCACTGCCGGGCACGGGCCTACCTTCAATACGAGGGGGATCAGGCCATAGTCCACCACGCTGGCCAAGTGCGGGTTGGCAGACTTCACAGGTCTTTCGAAAATTTGCTAGGTTTTGTCAGACATGCAGGTTTCCTCACGATGTTTTCTTTCACTGTAAGGCAAGTGGTAATCATGTTAGAAATGATTCGCATATGAAAATATCAGAGGTGCGAGACCCGGGATTTGAACCCGCTTCATTCGGTTTCCCAAGTGAGCGCGTTACCACTGGGCTACCACTGCCTCCGTAAATGTATGACTTCAACTTATTGACTTAATAGTATAATAATTACTTAGATATGTTTCGTTACTGTGTTAATTTAATTCAACTCTTTTTTTTATTTATTAATGATTATAAAGTATATGTTATTCAAAATAAACTAATAGAATGTTGACAAAGGATAGCTTATCTCTTTAAGAGATCTCTTCCAGAAACCCTTCAGAAGTGAGAAAATAAGTTAATTTAGTGCGGTGTAAGTTCCTACAGCATTAAATGGTATAAACTTAATATTAAAATATGTCAACTAAATATTATAATTACACAAAAATAAATATATTTATACACACATACATAAATACAGAACTGTTTTGTATTTACCTATCTATATAAAAAAAATATTTTCATTTTTTTATTGGTAACACTAAAATTCTACTACTAAATAATAGCTAGTAAATAAAAATAAACAGAAAATCGATTGACAGACAGAGATAAAAGAGGTACTGAACTTCTTTGTCTTTTCTCTTTATATAGGTGTAAAGAAATTATATGCCAATATGTTATGTATATTATGTTTGTTATAGGTAGATATGGAATAATAAAAAAATTAATGTATGTACATTTTTATACATCCTCTAACATTAAATTGATCCTCTACATGACATCTCTCTCACATCTATGGGATGACTTGAAGAAATCTCTTAGATAAGTTTAAGATACACCTTTGTCTATGTAATTTTAAATTAAATGTCTGGTTTTAAGCACGCCAGCGTATACTTTACTCCACTAAAGCCATGACTGCATCATACATGCATTAGTTGGATCTCATAACATAACAAATAACTCAGTATTATTTGTACCGTAAAAATCCTACAATATTAAATGAGTAGCTCTTATTTTAGGTATCTCAGGAACGTCTCTAAGGATTTAGATCTTTTGTATTTAGATAAGATTTTGTTTTTTTTAATTTATCTACATATACGGTTGCTTTTTCTGTAAAAACGTAAGTTTAATATTTTTTCCAAAAAACGTCTAGATACCTATAGTATTTTATGTGTTATAGTAATAAGTATACAAATAAAATAATACATTTTTATTACTTAGTATATTACAAACCATAACCTCTAGCTTTTATAATTAACTAGCGATAAAAACAAATCTATCGCACGCGAACTGTGCACTTTTCCGGGATAAAAAGTCTATGTGCTATTCCAGACTATAATCTATCTCTGTGCCAAATTTCATCCAGATCCGTTCAGCCGTTCTGGCGTGATTGAGTAGTAAACAAACACCAATCCATCCAAACTAGCACTTATAATATTTATGGGATTATCATTGGAGTAAGTTGCAAAAGCAAATATATTTGCCTATAAATCAAGTATCTTATAATTGTCATTGAAAACATTCTGATAGAATGAAAGTAACTTAAAATAGAAAGATGATTCACTGCGAATTCTCAAGTAACCGCGCAAGGGATATTCAAAAAATCTTATCTCACTGGCTTAGCAATACTTGTTAATGAATCATGTATTACGTGTACCAAAATACAAAAGCAAAACGGAACTGTAATAGTGTTTCACTTCAAAATTTAGCACATTCATCCTAATAAATAACGAAAGTTGCAGTAAGCGCTTAATTTGAAAGCTCACATTTCGAAACGATGTATAAAATATCTAAATTGTTGAAATAATTTAATATATGTTACATACGATGTTATGATTTAGTTCGATAAATGGATATTAAATATAATTTTAACCGACTCCACAAAAAGAGAATGAGGGAAAAGTATGTAGTAATATATAGATAGGTACGCGATGAATAGATTATTAACGATTTATGTGAGTAGATATACATCATGGCTAGCAAGGACTTGTTTGTTTGTAATCGATAAACTACTGAATCAATGTTAATAGTCGTTTCAACTTAAGAAACCTATGTTATGCAAAAGTACACAGGCTTTGTTTTATTCTAATAATAACAAGTGTTCACTCTAGAATATCACTAGGGACTGACTCAGGGACATCACAATGGATCACTAGAATTTTTTTAAACAAATAAAAATAAGTATCGCCGTCATTACATTTGTATGATGCATATTAGCTTTCCTGTACATCATTCTAATGTTTAACGGATATTATTTTTTTGTAATATCCGTTTTATTCTATAGATATTTACATTTTTTTATTTTATTTGCAAATTGTTGTATATTAGAAATATGTAAGTAAGCAATTTATTTTCATGGTTTATATCCGCAGAAGGTATTCATAGTCAATCTTAGGCACTTTGTTAAAATTGTGTGAAAGCCTTCGTATTGGTATATTATCTAACTGAAAAACAAAAACAAATCTATTCCACGAGAACCGTTATTTTTTTCGGGATAATAAGTAGCCTATGTGCTATTCCAGAATATAATTTATCTGTGTCAAATTTCATCCAGATCCGTTCAGCCGTTCTGGCATGATTGAGTTACAAACATCCAAATATCTAAGCTTTCACATTTATAATAGGTGTAAATAAGATTAAATTTCCAAAATATGGGTACATCAAATGCTTAAAATATGCTTATTTAAACAAATTTAATACCACTTGCCTTACGGTGAAGGAAAACATTGTGAGGAAACCTGCATGTTTGAGAAAACCTAACAAGTTTTCGAAAGACGTGTGAAGTCTGCCAACCCGCACTTGGCCAGCGTGGTGGACTATGGCCTGATCCCCCTCGTATTGAAGGGAGGCCCGTGCCCAGCAGTGGGACATTAAAAAGGGCTGATACATACATATAAAGAAAACCCTCATCAGATTTATAAAAAGCTAGAGATTTACTCTCGCTTCGCTCGGGTGCGTCCCCAAGCTTCAATGATTTAGGAGCGCATAAAAGACAAACGTCTAAAGAATCTTTTTTTTAGCCAGCGCACAGGCGTATACAGAATAACCTAGCATAAATTCATCAAAGTCGGTTCAATGGCTTAGGAACGCATAGAGAACAAACAATATACGAACATTCATTCTCTAATCTATACTAATATTATAAAGCTGAAGAGTTTGTTTGTTTGTTTGGTTGAATGCGCTAATCTCAGGAACTACTAATCCGATTTGAAAAATTATTTTTGCATGAGATAGCCCGTTAACTAAGGAAGGCTATAGGCTATATGTCATCCCGGAAAAATGTACGGTTCCCGTGGGGTAGATTTGTTTTCGTCTAGGGACGAACCCGAAGCGAATCGAGGGTGAGTCGCTAGTACAACTATATTTAGCTTATTTTGGATTAAAGTGGAAAAATAATGTCTAAAAATATACGATTAAAAACCTCCTTACGGTAAGACTTACATGTCTGTAGAAAGTGCATATAATTTGTGACTTTGGAAAAAATACTCTTATACATATATACTCTGGCTTATAGCCTAATGTGCATCTTTTATTTGTTTATTTCTTCTTTTGAATGTTTCTTTTGTGGTGTACAATGAAGTATCTATCTAAAATATATCTATACCCATTAATTCAACTCAACATTAAAAAATCCAGTAATGTTAGAATAAATATTGCTCCTTATAACCGGCTTCAAATGTTTTTAATGAAAAAAGTAGAAGGCTTCTAAGTTCGCCAGTATCTTTCATTATATATTTTTTATATACTTATGTATGTACTTATATATTTATTCGAAAAACATTTATAAATCCTTTATCCTTGAACATACTGTTTACAATTCAGATATGTCGCTTTCTGATGACGTGAAATGTGAACGACCCGTCGCTGACCGAATGGAACCTATGCAGTGCTTGCTATGACAGTTAACTTTCTTACTACACATTCATTACATTAAAACGAAAATATCTATATAAAATTACTAGCACTTGACCTTGGTTCTGCTCGCGAATTAAAAATAACGGATTTTTATACAAACTCCTAAATCCTTTTTTAACCCTTTAGAGGTTGAATTTCCAGAAGTACTTTTTTATATGTGATATTCTTATAAAGAATGTACTTTCCTCAAGTGCTCGGAGTTCTTTTTTCTTACATCCTATTTTTTAGATAAAAAAAAACTAAAAACTTGAATAAATACAAAAAAAAAGTAAAACTTTGTATCCGATCAAGATTCGAACTCGGACACACTTATGTTTATGCCTGAGTGCAAGAAATTATCGAGCATATTCTGCGTAGAATAATGCAAAAGAAAACCGCATGAAAACTCGAAAACACGCGTTTTCCCAGACATGAGACTAATCTAGATCGATTTTCCGCCCCCGAATTAATATTTTGCTGGTTCAATTTTGCTGGTATAAATAAATAAATAAAGATATAAATATACAAGAATTGCTCGTTTAAATATATTAGATATGAATATGTCATCTATACATATTATAAAATTCTAACTAAGCCGAATCTGTACATTAAATATTTTTTGGAAAATCTTATTGAAATAGACATTATTATCGATGCAGAGGCCGAATCTATAGTTTTTAGAATTTTTGTCTGTCTGTCTGTCTGTCTGTCTGTCTGTCTGTCTGTCTGTCTGTTACCGCATCACAGAAAAACCACTGGAGGGATTTTGATGAAATTTGGTATGATGATAGCTGGTTATCCGGGTCAACATATAGGATACTTTTTACCGCGAGAAAATATCTCATTTCTGAAAAAAAATACAAAAACTGGTAGGAACAAAACCACGACGATACTATTTGTAAACAGTTTAGCAAGGTAACTTACAAAATATGGTAAAAACTATAAAAACAGCTTATCTTGAAAATCAAATTATCAAAAGCGCTATTTTATCCATTAAAATAGTTATTTTAATTAATATTTATTTATGTGTTATTTAGATATTCGACAATAGATGTCGCCATGTGTTTTTAAAATACATAGTTTAAATTCCAAAAAAATTAATGTACAGATATGACCTTTTTTCGATTTTATTAGAATTACTACTAAATCACCCGCGGCTCCGCCCGTGTTTAAATTATCAGTAAAGCAAACATTTTCGCTTCATAAATTAGTAACTATACATACAATAAAATTGTAACTAAGCCGAACCCGTAAACTCAATATTTTTTCGGAAAATCTTATTGAAATATTCATTATTAGCGATACAGAGCCCGAATCTATAGTTTTTAGAATTTTTTCTGTCTGTCTGTATGTGACCGCATCACAGTAAAACCACTAGAGGGATTTTTATGAAATTTGGTATGGTAATAGCAGGTTATCCGGGTCAACACATAGGATTCTTTTTACCGCAGGAAAATATCTCATTTCTGAGAAAAAATACAAAAACTGGGTAAAGTAAAAGCACGATGATGCTATTAATATTTTAGCAAGGTAACTTACTTATATATTATGTTAAAACTATTAAAAAAAACTTATCTTAAAAGGAATATTAACAGCGCTATGTTATTCATTAAAATAGTTATTTTAATGAAAATTTATTTATGTGTTATTTAGCTATTTGATAATAGATGTCGCCATGTGTTTTTAAAATACGTAGTTTATCAAAAAAAAAATGTACAGATATAACCTTTCTATGACTTTACTATAATTACTACTAAATTACCCGCGGCCCCGCCCGTGCTTAAATTTTTAATAAAACAAACTTTTTGGCTTTATAAATTAGTAACATATTAGTAATATTTTGTTGGCCGAAACAATTTTCAAATGAGAATATTTGTAAATTTTTATTGTTGAGTAAAAAATGTTAATGTTTTTTAATCTTTTAATGTAAAAATTGGGCAAATGCAAATCCAACTCGCGCATTTTAGGTTTCGTATAGCAAAATGCTATGTTGTTTTTCTTACTTACGTGTTTTGTTAGGTTAACACTAAAATAAATACGAATAATATTTACGTTTCCACAATACCTACTCATTTTTTGCACCGTAAAAATAAGTTCATTTTATATTATTTTATAACATTTTATGGAAAACAAGTCTATGGCTGTTAAACTGCCAAAGCGGGTAACTAAAAATATTTCATATCTCAAAAACTATGAAAAAGTATTTTAGGAACTGTTATACCTCAACTTTTTCACTTTTTCTTGACACCTTTTCTTGGAAGGTAAAGGCTTAAAGGACACAATAAAATGCTTACGACTTTAATCATATTAGCAGAGCCATATGAAATAAAAAAATGTATTCGCTTAGAATTATTTACTTATTACACTTTCTTTTGAAAATCGTTTTGGAAAATATTACTAGCTAGCGCTAATTAAGAAAAGTTATCATTATGTAATTTAAATAATCAGCTATATATTAAATTAATCTATAGCTGTCTATTAGTAAAAAATGATTAAAATTAATTCCGTAGTTTGAGAGTTTATCGTGAAAAACTAAAAAAATAAACAAAACAGAAGTATAGACATACATAATTTTTTTGTGGCATTGTCAATCTCTGCCATTATTTACCAATCATGCGGTGCGCAATGAAAGTGGTATATGTAAGAGTATACTAATGTGTAAATCCTAAGAATTTGGTTTTTGATCATCTGAACGCGGGCGGAGCCGCGGGAAATGCTAGTTTTAAATAAAACTATTTTTTCGGATTTTTTTCGCGCTTTTTTTTTTAATTTTTGATTCCAGACCTTTACAATGTTTTAAACTCAGAATACAGAGCAAACCAATTGTTCTGTATTCAGAAATTTAAAGCAATTCAATTCTTTATTATGTGGCTGTTAGGTGTGCCAGTTGGGCATAGATTACTTCACCAATGACGTGTAGAATGGAGAAGACACGGTGGAGATAAGGTATTAACCGGTTCAAAAAAAGACATTCACATTGAGTTTGATTGATGAACATAGCTTTAAATCAATCATCGTCACGGGGGAGAGACGGTCTCTCGAAAAGCAAAATAAATCTCAAAATTAAAATGTCAAAAATGTCGATATCATGTCAAATATTTGCGTAAATCTAAGAAAGTATTATACATAAAACTAGAGTCCGGATTATATGCAACATAAAAAGCTTGTTATATGATTCAAATATGCGTGAAAAATGCTTTGAAATATGCACGAAAATTGGCAGAATATGCAAAAAAAATGATAAATTTTAGGAACCCAAACAAAAAAAAGTAAGTTACAAGTTAAAAGTAACTATATAATTGAATATTACTATAATGACGATTCTATATAAAGGAGTAGGTACTGTATCCACATAATATGACATATTATGACATATACTGCAACTTATACTGCATACTGCAAACTTAATAAACACGCATGTGAAGTCACAAGCGAAAATGAATACCAAAAAGTAGTTTTTCGATAATATAATCCTAACAATTTTCAAAATTAATTAAATGTTTTGACTTTTTAATTAAAACCGTTTTTACAAATAAAAAAAATGTACATACTTCTTTGGCGTAACAGAACAAAAATAGCTAAAGATTTCATCCCGTATGTCACAACTCTCTGTTTGTAAAAGTAATGATGAATTAATAAAATAATTAAATAAGGCATATTAGGCATATTAAAATCATATATTTATAGAGTATTATTTAAGAAAAAAATATAACATTATATGTCATTTTTCAAACAACAATACCGGTTACCATGGCAACAAACAGTTATCAGCTAACTTCATCATGTGGCTTTTTGGCTGTCGGTGTGCGCGCGCATCGTAAAAATTTTACTCTCATATTATTTTCCAAACATGGCAAAAGAAGTGTTACTTCAAAAAATCGCGATGCAAAGTTGTTGTTGAGCTGTCAATGAACGTCTAAATAAATTTCGTCTTTGTCCACGGTTCAACGATCGCGATGTTACGGTATCAGTTTTTGCCACAATTAAATATGCCCGTTGAAAAACTTTTGTTATACTCTCAGTTATTTTATTCGCTTATTAAAATAACGAGATAGTTTTAAAAATATTTTTTTAACTATCAAATTAATGCGTGGGCTTTCACTAAAGTTTGCTGAGATTTTAATTAAGTCAATCTATGTATAGGAAATTTATTTAAAATTGACCTCAGATTAAGTTTTTTCATTTTACCACTAAAACTTAATGAAAACGGGATGCCAATGTTACAATATAATTATTAACATACGTGTACTCAACGAAAGATAGAAAATCAAACTTAGTGAATTAAGAACATAGTTAATAACAGAAATAAAGGATATTTTAAAAAAAAATCATAAGTGTTACTCATTACTGCTTAAATTGTCATACTTGTCACTTCTTGATAAAAAGTCTATGCGTCCGTACATAATTTATCTCCATACTATATTTTAATCAAATCTAATGACACCACGTAAACATTTTCACGCAAAAACTTAAAAATATCACCCATTTTTTATTCATCAAGATTTGTGCATTATTATCTAAACACCTGTAGAAACTAACAAGATTCGTTTTTCTATAATGTTAACTTCAACAAAAAACTTAGGCTTTTTATCCATAACGCTCTTATATCCGTAACCGCCCGTCACAAATAATCACGACTTCGCAAGGCCGATGATATAATCGTGCATATTACAAATAAAAAAATTAATCAAAATATCATACTTCGATAAATAATCAATTTATGATATCTTGATAGTTTAATAATGTGTCGTGTTAAGTAATTTATTAACCGACTTAAAAAAAAAGCTCTTAATTCCGATGTTTTTTGTGTATAATAAATAATGTAGCTCTTTTAATGTCCTACTACTGGGCACAAGCCCAGACCAAATATAGTCCACCATGTTGTCCTAATGCGGGTTGACGGACTTCTCATATATATATTCCGAAAAATGGTTTCGAAAGTTAGGGTTTTTTTCATACATACAGGTTTCCTCACGACACAGGAATATCTTGAGAAAAACAAAATAACAAAGCCATAGGCAATGAATATCAATCTTGCGGATAGTAAAAACAGTAAGTACAATTAAGTGGATTAACCTATATAAATTAGAAGTTTAAATAGAAATACAGACCGTCAATTGTAACTTGCATTAAATAAGATAGTATAAAAGAGAAAGTAAAAAGTCTTTCCATACTCAATAAAAAGACAATAAAACATAGTATAACTATTTACGATCAATAATTATTTGGCGCTTTCGGATGCATTAAATAATGCTAATGAGACACAATTACGAATGTCATTAATGTTGTATAATCAATATCTTGAATGCTTGGTCAGATTTTGAAGTGAAAGTCTCGATAAATCTCGGTTCATTGGTAAATAACACGCAAAGATTTGTATGGGATTTAAAGCAATCAATGTTAGTAAAATAACTAGAAATATTAAGTTGATTCGGTCCAAATTTAGTTTGAATCGACTTTAAATATTTTCATATGTTGATATAATAAGAATTTTTCTAAACGACGTGTATTTAATCAAATTGTTCAACATTACGACGAAAAAGTTAGTTGGAATTTTTATTATACTATCTTTTGGCCTCTTTCACGTGGGAATGTAATGTAATGTAATATTTTATAAGTTATTTGTACTAAAATAATAGACAGACAATATTAATTTATTTTTATATACCTTAATGACGTTGTTTTTAAAATTTTATGTATATATGACTGAATATTAAAAATGGCGGTTATAGGATCATAAAAACAAGCTTATTATTCAGACTCCAAACAATACCCAATAACCTTACACGTAGAAAGGATATCCATGATTACGAAAGAATCTAAAAATAATAAACATTCTCCTTCAGCGCTTTAATCGCTTTAAAGAAATCATATATACGTATCAAAATAAAATACAAAGCGCTGAAAGCGCATGATTTAACATAACACCGGAAATGCTACCTGAGACGGTGATACCTTGCAGGACATTGTTATGCGTACACCCTACAAAATAATGTTAAAACCATACTATTTCAAAGAATATTCAATCTTTTATAAATGGAATAAAAGCTCAAATCGTATTTTTATAATTAATTATGCTTTTTGATAGTTTCTAATAAAAGAACCTGCCAACATACTCGTATATGAGTCATTCATCGTTGCAGGACTTCACCTTGAATGGAATTTTAAAATTATCTCGTAAAGGGCATTAGACTCTTAGACTTACTTTTATATATAATAAAAATATTATGGCTTATGCTGGAGCATTGTTCATTCTTAATTGATCCTGTCCTAGCAAAAAGCTAAGATCGCGGATTCGATTCTCATACGCAGTTAATGTGATCGAGTTAAGATAAAAAACCTTTTTATTGGAAATTAATCATTATCTTATTGACTCTTTAGTGGGGACAATAGTATGGCATGTAACTATTTAGTGCTAGTACCTACCTCTGGCTCTGCTTGCAAGTTGCACGATTGCTGCTTCTAAGTTCTACACTTGGCATTCTCATACGTGGACAAAGAATAAACAATTTATTAATTTAAGATATTAATATATGTGCATATTTTTAAGTCCTTTTTTGTAGTGTTAAATCCTTGAAGGAGTAATAGCGATAAGAAAAAACAAACAAACACTCAATTTTTTTCTGTAAATCTATATCAATTACAACTAGTAAACTTCATCCTTCTTGATATTTCTGTATCTTTATTCTAAAAGTTTTATAATTGGGCTTGTATTGTTTTCTAAATTGAAACATTCTATAGACAAGTGATAGTTATTAAAAACTATCGACTCGCCCTCGCTTCGCTCAGGTTCGTCCCTAGGTACGTTTTGACACTTAGTATGGAATAGATTTTTTTAATATATTTTTTTTTTGTGAATTTATCCGATGTTTTAATAGATCATAAATATCGGTCCAGCAGTTCTAGAACTATTAAGTGTTGTAACAAATCCCACTTTGTTTTATTATTTATATATATAAATATTTAATATACAAATATATTCAATATACACGTTGACTACATTATAATTATATTACAATAAGCATAGATATATTAAAACAAGAAACACTAACTACAATATTTATTATTACAACTAAGATGGTTTCAAATCTAGTCGGACTTAAGTAAAACTTAAGTCACTTCTAAATTAAGATAACAAAGCTATGTTTCTGACACGTAATTTGTGAACTTACGTCATTTCAAACATTTGATGTCGACTAACAGTCTCAGGAATTTGCATCTATCCGGCGATATGGCAGTTAAAATTGTGCTTCACGTTTGATATTTATAATAAAATCTTTTTTATACCTTTGTGAAAACTATTATTACATATGCATAAGTTTGTATGTCTGTATGTTTGTTACAGTTCGACAGTTTTGTGTGAAATTTAGTACAAAGATAGATTATGGCCTGTAGTAATACATAAGCTATTGTCTACTGTTAAACACTAAGGCACGCGTCCAAGTGAAGCGAGGGTAAATCGCTAGTCTATACATGTATACCTATAGTAAAATTGTAACTAAGCCGTATCTGTACATTAAATATTTTTTGGAAAATCTTATTGAAATAGACATTATTATCCTTACAGAGGCCAAATCTATAGTTTTTAGAACTTTTGTCTGTCTGTTTGTGATCGCATCACGGAAAGACCACTTGAGCGATTTTGATAAAATTTGGTATGATCATAGCTGGTTATCTGGGTCAACATATAGGATACTTTTTACTGCGGGAAAACATCTCATCTCTGAGAAATCTATACTAAACGTTAAAACGTAAGTACGGACGAACCCGAGCGGGGCGAGGGTGAATCGCTAGTAAACTATATAAATAAAAAGAAAACACATAGATAAATAAGTTTTAAGTTCATGATGGGTATATGTCTAAAACAGAAAAATAGCCTAGTGTAGTCAATGCTATTATATTATTTCATCCAGTACTGGGATGTGTGTTTATTGATGTGCTAAGGCTATATATTAAAATTTATTAAAATCATAAAATGTGGATATTTAATAGCATGCTGGCTGCACTACTGTGAAGCTACGCGTTTATGTTAGCCAAGCTGATATACATATTATACAAGTGCCTATATCGTCTTAGAACTATACGATCTAAGAGGTCATTACAACATCATTGTCCTTTAATATACCCAAAAATTACCTAACACAGTACAAAGTAGTATTTCAGCATTATAAAGAATCCCTATAACATTTACCTATCCAATTGAAGATAATCATAAACTTAATCCATTCGCTGTTCTCCTTGTTCTCCCTGAAACAAAGATTATTGTTTAGTTGTCATAATATAGGTGCTGTCTGTAACAACTATAAATTGACCTTTGAGACGTTTAAATCCTTAGTCTCTCCCGTGACCATGATTGTTGTAAAGCATTCGAAAGATTGGGAAACAAAAATCAAAATAAATCTGCGAAAATATCCAAAAATATGTGTAGTTTTCTTCAATCATAAACTTGTTAGGCAAACTTATTTTTACTAAATAAATATTTGGAGTTAAATAATGAAATGAAAATACTGTTGAAATTTACAGTCATGATGCTTAGGATTTTATTGTAAAGCAAAACCTATGGTAGAGGCGCATTCACAAATCGGTCATAGCTGATGAAAGCAGTACGTGATGCTACTGTCAATTGTCTCGTCAACGGACGTTTACTTTCGAGTGGCGTTACTTGTGCTTATGCAGAAGATCTATTTATGAAATACATTGAATGTAAAAATACATGAAATTTTCAATCTGTATATTAAAAATATGAAATCGTGTGTTTGTTTATCCGTTCATTCTGTTGACGTGCTATAGAGATAATTTTTTTGAGATTGACTTTTACGTCACTATGGCATAACCGAAAAAAGGGCTATGTGTTTGACCTATATGTATGTAGGTCTGATCCTATATTCCTTCGTAATTACTAAACGGCCTAACCGATCAAATGATCCATATTTCATTAGATTCGTCTTAACAACGCGAGTGTCATATTTTTTTTATTGATTATGTAAATCGGATTTTTTTTAGTGTATCGTAAAACTTGCACTTGAATGAAGTTAGGCCGCTCTATTTGCAAATAAAACGATGCGAAGTGTATCGTTGAGGAAGCCCAACTGACATGCATCGTCCTAAACCTATCGAAAAGTTAAGACTAGTTTAATGAGTCACTACATTCCTTTTTAATCCTTTCTATTAAACTTCTAAAAAGTCAGAATATATCATATATCAAGCAAGAACAATATATGTTAAAGGAATAAATTTAAAAGTTAAATCAGTTAAAAATAGTTTTACCCTAAGAAAAATAAGCAAATCTATAATTATTATTAATAAAGTATCTATTTATTTGACACTTTACTTTTGCCCATGGCTTCGTCCTCGGAATACCTACGAGTATATTATGTTAGTTAAGTTAATGCAGTAGTTAGTTAATTAAGTTAATTAATTATAATTAGTAGTTAAGTTAATGCGCTGCAGCACCATCTAGTGCCGAATTATAATAACGTAGATAATATGAACACCTTAAATACATCAATATTTTAAAGATATAAACTGAGAACTTCTAAAAGTTTTACGATTCTGCACAAACGAACATTTACATTTTAAGTTATAAAGATTTTTCGACACTAACGTAGAGCCTTTAGTAGTAGCCTTTCAAGTTCCAAGATTAGGTAACTTTTTTATATTGTACTATATATATATATATATATATATATATATATATATATATTATATATTAACTTTTGTAAGTTGTACATATTATCGTAATTTATCTTGAATGTTTATTTTTAACTTGAGATCAGATTACATAAGCTATAATTTATTTTAGAAAGGTTATATTTCATTGGTGAATACCACACAATCGTCGCGACGTCGATGGTCAACCTAACTATTAAATACAGGGCATTAAATTTAATTGGTGCTTAGATGTGATTAATGCTTACTTGTGGGAGTGTGACTTACATAATTAGATTTTTTATATATAATATCAATAAACTTAACAAGAATTAATATATAAATATTTATAAAAAAAACGTGTTAAGCTGTTTGTCATCAATGAAGTGAATAACTGTACCGTAAGTGGCACATAGACGAAGGGATAAGTACTCGTAATTAGCAAAGTTCTCTCTATTTTTTTTAATCAAACTAGTTTGTTCCCACGACTCCGCTTGCGTGATAATCGTAACAATGAACAATTAATGAAATAGCTGTTTTTACAACCGCTTTAGTAACTATAAAGGTTATATCTAACAAACAAATATACAAATTGTTAGCACTCATCTATATGAGTTGGCGTTTAGTAATAAAAACACTTTTTTCACTGGCACTATTTTTTTATTATCACAGCCACAGCACTTGTACAGCACTTATTACTTTTCTTATTCTTAAGCTAGCGGCTCATCCTCGCTTCGCTCGGCTTTGTCTCTAGACAAACAATATTATTGTAAAGTTTCATTAAAATCCAATCAGTAGTTTTTGTGTACTAAGCTGAATAAGTTACTATAGTTTTTTTTTAATTATCCCACAGGAACTCTTTAATTTTTCGAGATATAAAGTATCTAAGTTGTTGACTGGGGATATAAGGTATCACCATACAAAATTTCATTTAAATCGGTCCAACGGTTTCGGAGATTAGCCCGTACAAACAGACAAACAGATAGAGAAACAAAAAATTTTAGAAAATCTGGATTTGTTCTATTTCTCTTCTTACATCCACCTGACTAGGTTATTAGGATTTTTTTCTATGTACAGACATTCGACCGCTACAGTTTTATTATATGTGTAGATTCACCAAATTGATTAAGAACTGAGCTAGTTTAGGACAGTGTTACATTTTTATAATCTACCCGAGACAATAAATTGACTAAAATCGTTCAATAATAGAATCAACAAAACTTTTTATTTAATTAAATTAGTTTTATATATTTTTTAAATAACTTTATAATTATTATCTATACAAAATAATGTTTATTACATACTAGCGACTCACCCTCCCTTCGCTCGGGTTCGTCCCTAGCTTGGATATAGTAACATGGATATAGTCTTTTTTTTAAGTGTTAAAACCTTCCGTGGACCTTAAGGAACATACAAAAAAATAAATTAGCCAAATTGGTCCAACCATTCTTGAGTTATGCGCTTACCAACATTCATTTTTATTTATATAGAATAATGGAGTGTACACCCGACATTTGTTGATTACCTTTTTATAAACCAACAAATTGTACTTGTTTACATATATTAAATGTCAATTTACTTATCTACTAGATCATACTACTTAAATTTTAATGGCATACGGCGAGTTTTTACTTTGCGACAGTTCTAACTGCTTCAGCGTACGGTACATGCAACCGGTATACATTTTCTCTGCTGATATGAATCGTGTACGGTAAAAATTTCTACGCTCAAGTCACACTTACCGAATGTCGTTATTAGAATAATTGACGTGCAATATTATAGTAAATAATTAATGAACTATAAAAATATTTATTTGAAGACTTTAGAACCGTTTTTTTTTTGGGATTCATTACCTATACGATTTTTTTCAATAATCGTCAGACTAATCTATACTAATATTATAAAGCTGAAGAGTTTGTTTGTTTGCTTGTTTGTTTGATTGAACGCGTTAATTTCAGGAATTACTTATCCAATTTGAAAAATTCTTTTTGCAAAAGCGTGGGTGAGTCGCTAGTGAATTATATAGACGAAGTCCGTCAAAATAAATGTCAAAAATCAAAAATAGATTTTGCCATACAGTTTTTTATAATATTAATAATAAAAATAATACACATTAGTTCTCTGTAATTATTATATTTTTCCTTTATTGTAATAAAATCCATTAGCAATTTTTATTTATTAACATTTACTTACCACAGTATACAAACCTTTCGTTTTAAAATTATAGTATAGACATATTGATATGGATCCCTGAGGAAACTGAAACCAAGGTATTAGCTCGTTATCTATATGAACATAATTTAACATGGGCTTTTGTATATCATATAATTTCATCCAATGTCACATCAATAACCTATCAATCTAGATAGTAAGGCACCTTAAGAGTTGATCTGTAATCACTTATATTATAATTTTCTTTAAAAATTGCATAAATTTTAAAGCTGATACATTTAGCAAGATGCCTTATTAAGAAAAGAGATCTAGAAAAAGCTATAGAAAACAAACATTAAACTAGTTTTGGTAGTGAAGGCTGAGAACAAGGTCCAGTCTCTAGGACATGTTAACACATTTACTACACTTTATAATTTGTTTTTTATGATGACCTTTAAAGTTGCGAGCATAATTCGTAAATGCTCTTATAATGTCGTAAGCTATATGCCGCAACTCCGAGCGTTTCCTGTTCTCTATAAGCTTTTAATTAATCAATGTATTATAAGTGACGATTATTTTGAAATTAAACTTTTTTCGTATTTTATTTTGATTGTGGTCGATGAAAGTTGTACATCAAGAATATTCACGGGAGAGACTAAGTTTTTAACGTATCAAACGTTTAACAGAACGAGACGTTACGTCGAGAACGTATTATAATAATAAAGAAAAAAATACTTTTAATTGAACGTAAAATAATCGCGTAACTAAGGAAGTATATGTATGTATTATTTTAATTTGTTTATATTATATGTACGTTAATTTTTTTTTATATAATTTCTATTGCACAACGCATATGTAAAATATAAAAAGGGTAGACTCATTATTTATTTAAATTACACAGAATTGGAGGGAAAGAGGTAAATTTCATTTACATTCTAGTAATGTACGTACAAGTGTATAAACAAACATATTAATAAAAAATATAAGCATGTATATTGCATGTGTGAATAAATGAAAAAAAAAATAGAACAGTATTGAAAACTTTAAAAATATTGAGCTTGTACTTCGTCATTTAAAGGACACGCCAAACACGTTTTAATAAAAAAATAAAATAAAAAAGAAACAATTTAATTGCATATAGAGCAAATTTAAATTACCTACTACATGTAAATGTTATTAACGTTTTTAATAAAATCAATTTAATTTTCAGGATACAATTACCGTTACGGTGCATTAGTGTTATGATATTGACTTAGCCAGCTTTGGATAGGTTATAGGTTCAAGTCATAAGCATAGTAAGCGGGGCAGGGATGAAAAGTAGTATATGGCCATCCCCATGAAGCAATCTATGTCTTTTGCTAAGTTTCATCAAAATCTGTTCAACGGTTAAAGCTCGAAAATTAAATAAGCAGACAGACAGAGGGACTTTAACATTTTAAATAATTGTATAAGGACTAGAGTTTTCAAAATGTAGGTATACTTAGTCTGTTTTTTTAGTAATAAGTACAATCATTTAAAAAACTTGTTTCATACCATTCGGTCGTCACGACTGTCCAGTGTAAACTATTTTTGTGTACACACGAACCCAAACAGATGCTAAGTAAATAAAATATCTTTCTCATACATAATTATATCGTCTTTCTCTAAAGGTTAACAAACTTAAAACTAATAAATTTTTATATTTTGTTATATAATGTGTTGTGCCACTCGATACACTGGTAGCTTGGCTTATAAATTACTTTAAATTATTTTAATCATATGATGTAGAAGTTGTCGTGTAGATATGTTCGTTGCCCTCTATGGTTTATGGTCATGGGTTCAATTTTTAAAGGTTTCCACTCATTTTGTTTTAATACAGAAACAAATTACATAATATGTATAAAAAACCATCAGCGTATACATAAGTAAAGCCGTTTTTTGTTAGGACATAAAAACCTACTATGGAAAAGAATTTAAGAAATCTTTTGAATAAGGGATCTTGTACTAGCTTTCGCTCGCGAAGTCACTCGCGTTGTTTATTTATGTATTATTGCTCCTTTCAATAATATAATATGACCTTCGCCTTTCTCAATTTATAAGCTACGAATGCTTCAAGATTTTTTTTTAAATCTGACTGGTAGTTCTTGAGATTAGCGCATTCAAACTAACAGAAAAACAGCTTCTCTTCTACACATATGTAAGTACTAGCGACTCACCCTCGCTTCGCTTCGGGTTCGTCCCTAGACAAAAACAAATGTATCCCACGGGAACCGTACATATTTCCAGGAAGATATATAGCTTATAACCTTCCTTAGTTAACGGGCTATCTAATTCAAAAAAATTTTTCAAATCGGATTAATAGTTCCTGAGATTAGCGAGCTCAACCAAACAAACAAACAAACTCTTCAGCTTTATAATATTAGTATAAATAAGCATGGCCTTTACGTTATATATAAAACAAACGAGACATGTATGGTAATTTGTGACATATTTCAAAAGGTTGTTTGATGGAAAAACAACAAACGACAGGTTTTAAAAGATTTCCAAAAAAAATATAGCATGAAACATGTTTTTACGTAATTTAACATTACATACTGGCTGTTTTTATAATACTTAGGTAATTAGTATTATGAGTTATTTATACTTTGACCAATTTCAAAAAGGAGGTACTCGCTTCGGTTTTTTTGTGAGTGTGTTAAGTGTGATTTCGCCAATTATTAATCGAGTTAATTTTTTTTTTACTATGAGTGAGTTATTTTTACGAAATTTTTAAAATGGCTCATTTTATGCCTTAAACGTTGCGGAAAATCATCGATATCAGATTATTATCTAGTAAAACCTATGCCTATGTTTATAATAAAAAAGCAGCGAAATGAGAAACACCTGATATTATCTATATTTAACCGGCTTTGACAAGGTAGGTATTTATGTACTACAAAACTGATATTTATTACATTTTTTTTTTCAGAATAGTTGGTGCTCCCATATTTATATAGAAATAAGCACTAAGTTTTAGTCTAAAGGGGAATAATTAGTAGCTATGTTTAAAAAATATGTTTAAAGTTGATGTACATTTTTAAAACGTAAATTACCTACGAAAAATTAAAATGATAAACACAGAAATACCTATTCATATTATTAGAATTCAGATTTATGTTAAAATATATAATTTATCCATTTGTGTGCTGCGCGTTTACGGTTTTATAATGACATGCGTCCTTGCGATTGGATGTGACATATAATAACCTTCAAAAATACCTAACGAGTCATATATAAGCAAAATAAAATTCATAAATATGTATACCTATGGAATTTATGGCTACTAAAATTACCAAAAAAAAACATGTTATGTCATAGGTTATTTGTAACAAGCAATACGTTAAATTTTCCGCTTAATTTGTAACATAGAGTAGGTACATATTAGGCATATATTATGTTTATCGGGACAGTGGAAATCATTTCTAACATGATTACCACTTTCCTTACGGTGAAGGAAAACATCGTGAGGAAACCTGCATGTCTGAGAGAACTTAGTAAGTTTTCGAAAGAAATGTGAAGTCCGCCAACCCGCACTTGACCAGCGTGGTGGACTATGGCCTGATCCCCCTCGTAATGAAGGGAGGCCCGTGCCCAGCAGTGGGACGTTAAAAAGAGCTGATTACAAATATTATGTTTATCAGAAATGTATAATATACCTCGTAAAAAGTATCTGTAATACAAAATACTAGATATTATTGGAAGTAGTATTTAATACTAAAATTCAGAATAGGTTGTATTCAATTATTTATCTATAAAAAAATATTTTTTTATGTTCAACATTGATTGCTAATTCTCCACAATCTAAAAAATGTTTTTTTTTTTACCTAAATAAGACCAAAGTGAAGTCGTTTTTTTTAAATCACCCTCATTTTTTCTTCAATAGGGTGTCATTATCATTACCCCGAAAAATAAGTCTCTCTTAAAGTGCGGTTTCGGGAATTATCAGAAAAGTGCCAACCGATGTAATATTTCTAAAATTATTTGTATATTAAAAGCCTAAAAAAACTATTTCAAATACATAAAAACATTATACATACATTCGTATCTTAAACATGCATTTCAAATATTCATCTCAATTATAATACCGAACCGAATAATAAAACCGAACGAAAAGCTCAATTTGAAGAAATATAGACAGCAACTGGATAATTTACAGACAGTAGTCCGAGAAAAGAGGCCGGCGATGTTCAACAGGAAGGAAATCGTACTGCACCATGATAATGCCAGACTACATGCTGTTTTGGGGACCCGTCAAAAAATTGCAGAACTAGGCTGGGCAATTCTGTCACATCCACCATATTCCCCGGACTTAGGACCCTCCGATTATCACTTGTTTTTGTTCTTACAGTTTTTTTTGAAGGGCAAAAAATTCAAAAATGGAGAAGATATCATACAAGCACCGGTTCAATTTTTCGCATCAAAAGGAGGTTTTTTTTTCAAAAATGGGATATATAAATTACCCTCACGCTGGCAAAAAGTCATTAATAATAATGGCAATTATATGTATTATTAATGTTTATTGACAGTAAGAAAAAAATGTATTTTATTTTATTCCAAAAACGGACAGAACTTTCCGGTAGACCTATCTGTTTTTAAAGTATCTAAATTATCTTAACTTCTGAAGTAAGCTAAAATTAAGCAAATCCTCTTATGAATTCTTATAAAGTCTTAAAATTTAAATTATTTAAATAATTTTCTATTTTAAATATTCGTTAATAAAAACTATATTATCTGTAATTATTAAAAGGTATTTTTATAAATAAACTACGCGAGTAGAACCACGGGTGATGGTTAGTTTTGAAATAAATATGTTATAATTATATTTACTTACCTACTGTTTATAGACAACATTTCTTAGGACAAACAAACACAGTAAAAGAAACTTGCTAAGTAACTATATATAGAAACTGGTCAGGCTAGAATTAATCCGTCCGTCCATCCGTCGAAACTTGAATGATATGTTAAGGTCGACATTTAATTACGTTATGTTTTCTTACTAGTTTTTATAGACGACTTTGTTTGCGTTTACAAAGACTCAGTTGTAAGATTTTATTTTGTTATGAATAGTTTTTAATTGTTTTTTTTTTAATTACCTATAATAATTAATTAAGTTAGAGTATCTGATAAAAGAACACATGTATTGAATTATCCCACGGGAATGTAATATGATCTATAAGTATCATAAAATCATTTATTATATAGATAAGGCTTAGTTCCAGTAAAAAAAAATATAATTATTGAATATCAAGCAACGTTTAGCGATGACGGATTCCATTACTATAAGGAAAAATTGTTTTTATAGATTTTAATCTGAAAAATATGAAGGCGTCATGTTGAAATACCACTGTATATTTATACATTGTTAAGAAAATAATAGTGGATATTTTTTTTAATTTAAAATAATAAATCTATTCTAGGTAGTTAATTGCTTCTTGTCTTAAGGTGAAGGAAAACATCGTGAGGAAACCTGCACGTCTGAGAGATCCTAGCAAGTTTTCGAAAGACATGTGAAGTCCGCCAATCCGCACTTGGCCTGCGTGTTGGGCTTTGGCCTGAATGGAGGCTCGTACTCAACAGTGGGACGTTAATAAAGGCTGTATACATACATACTAAAGTCAGTCAGTCAGTTAGTCATTGTAAGTTATATAAAGTAGATTCATAAATCATAAACGCAGATACCTATTAAGTGGTATAACACGCGTTAAACGCGTCTTCATTCGACCTTGACAGCATGACTTTTGACAAACTAAATGTCGGGATCGGATATAATTTTAAAGGCCATAGTGATTACGATCGAAATAATCATATAGACATTAACATTTTAAACTAGATGCAACTCGTAAATAAGTCAAATAAAGCGACAGTTTATTATTTTGATGATAAAATGTGTAATCGTACTATCCTACTTATATTATAAATGAGAATGTTTGTGAGGATGTATGGATGTCTGGATGTATGGATGTTTGTTACTCTTTAACGCAAAAACTACTGAATGGATTTTAATGAAACTTTACAATAATATAGCTCATACATCACAATAACACATAGGCTACTTTTTACCCCGGAAAATGTAGTTCCCGTGGGATACCTTAGTTTTTTTTTCTAGAGGCGAACCTGAACGAAGCGAGGGTGAGCCGCTAATGAATACATATAAATACATTAAATAAGATGTGTGTATGTTTATGTTAAAACAAAGGTGTATAATAATAAAAAGTTGCCTTTAATAAAAGTTATTATTATAAAACATATTAAGTAACCTAACTCTATAGTTTTAAATTTTAATTGTCTACTTTAAGAAGCAGCAGGCGGTCTAAAATAAGCTTGAACCGAAACTTAGTAATAGCTATTATTTAAGATTATTTCACAAAATTTCACTCATTATTAAAACAATGACTATTTCCCCACTGTCGGTTCCCAACGATGCACTTTTTTCAATACTCCGTTTGTTAAAACATTATTTTTTATCTAAGAACATAATACAAAATAGAGTAAAATGCTTAACATCTTAAGGTGTCACAACTTGCTCTATATCGTAACACAGACTAATAATTAATAACAACAATAATAATTAAATCTAAAAAGGAATAAACTAAAAACATTGACTCTATTTATTAATAAAAACTTGCTTTAAGCGGTAATAGAACAAGCGACCTCTGTCATAATAAATAGAACTGTCAACTTACTTGTAGCTTAAGTCTGTAATAATGACATAAGAGTAAAATAATATACATATTTCAAAGCGTTTTTAATATTAAATTCAATCTACTAATATTACAAAGTTTTTGTGTGTGTTTGTTTGGTTTTTGTTTTTTGTTTGTTTTGTTTGTTTGAGCGCGCTAATCTCAGGAACTACTTCCGATATGAAATATTCTTTTTGCATTAGAAAGTCCGTTTATTGCGGAAGGCTATAGGCTTTATTATATCCTCATGCTACCGCCCAAGGGAGCGGATCAGGAATCATAAATGTCAACAAATCGGGCAGATTTCCATACATTATTACTAATAACATAAAGCCAAAGAGTTTTTTTTTTGGAGTTTTAACGCGAGCGAAGCCGCAATTTCTGTTAGTTGTAAGATAAAATAATAATAAATAATAAATAAATATGTCGGGACATTAACACACAGCACCATCTAGTTCCATGGTAAGCTACGAGGCTTGTGTTATGGATACCAGATAGTTGATACACTACATATATAAAACTTTAAAGTTTAAATACATACATATTATAAATATAAACACCCATGACTGGGGTACAAATATTCCTGCTTATCACACAAATAAATGTCCCCAGCGGGACTCCAACCCGCGACCGCTGGCACAGTAAGTAGGGTCACTACAAACTGAGTAAACGTGTCGTCAAGGGGACATATTACTCCTTTTCTCTCATAAATACGTGACCGACGTCAAATATTTCCATGGTCTATTGATCAAATTGACGAGTCTAATCTTGCAATTCAAACATAATAATGAGGTCATACAACTGACACGTATCATTTTATCTGACCCACATTCCAGTTTAAGATCATTATGTGAAAATTCTTATCACATTGTTTTGCAAAACTATATTCATAGTATATTCAGAGGCACATTTCGACATCTGAAAAGAACAACATTGTAACTTTTTAACCGACTTCCAAAAAAGAGTAATTTTCTTAATTTCTCTTTCTATGATGGTAGCACTTTTACATTTTGACTTAAAATTTTTTTTTCCTTAATTACGTAATTGTTCATTTTTCAAAGATTTCCTCTATTAGTGCGTATGTTCTTTTAGTGTGTAATATATTTAAAAAAGTTAAAAAAAAAACAATTGCGCATTAAAAAATTATTTAAGGAGTTCAGCGTAACTAATATAGGTTTTATATCAAATTGTACTTTATCTGTATTAAAAAATCGCAAAGAAGTATCCTAAAAATTACATTTCATGCAATGTAATGATTATAATAATTTTAAAATCAGTTTTTATTATTTATTTATAAACAAACAGCGAGACATTAAAGTTAATGTATAAAATTGCTAGCCTTAATAGCCTTTATAAGATTTTTTTAGATCCCTACAACATTCCAACACCCATACGTGTCATTAATGCAAGAATAAATGAAGAACTAGTCAGATTTTTGCATTATTACCGGTTTTGCAATTTTGAAATATTTTCCTCTGTAATCATTAATTAATATGCAAGTACATTATACTAAATATCCAGTTTTCCTATATTCTCTCATAGAGGAAACTTCAATTTAATATGGAGCAAAAATGTTATAATTGTTATAAGTAACTTAAAGTTAAATCAAGGGATCGTAGGTTCGAATCCTGATTAAAAATTTTTAAATTTTAAACATTTAAACAAAACCCATGCCTAATTTTTCCATACAAACATCGTTATGTCGTTCATACAAATTCTATGTCTATTCGAGACTTATTGTTTCTATAGAAATTATTTTGACTGGCCAAAAATTACTCAGCCAAAAACCATGACTTTCTTTACATTTATAATATTAACTAGCGACTCACCCTCATTTCGCTCGGGTTCCTAGGTTGTTTCCTCATACAAACTTTCATCCGCATTTTCACCCCCTTAAGGGATGATTTCCGAAATAAAAAATATCCGATGTCCTTTCCAGGGTCTCAAACTATCTTCTTACAAAATTTCATCTAAATCGGTCTCGTATTTATTGAGTTTATTCGTTACAAACATACAACAATACAATTTTTTCCTTTTTATAATAGTAGTGTAGATATAGATTTTATTATAAATGCATAGCTTTAAATCATTCAAAAACAATATATTTTAACTGAAGACCTATACTAAAACAAAATTACAAAAGCGGATCATATCCACCTACATACTGTAAGTTATATTACCGTCTGTACATGTACATTATGTAATACCGCTTGTACCGACGAAATGAGTTTGACATACTCGTATTTATATGTGAATAGGTTTATGTAATACGTTAATGATTATATATCACTCCTAATATGCATATATTGTGAAGACACCTGCATAGCTGACATTTTAAAATGTCGTATTAGCTTAGAAATAATTTTAATTGCCGTACACTTTCTTAAATAGGTAAATTTTGTTTGCTTGCATGTGGAGATAGTACGACTTCCTAGTCCGTACTAATATTTTTTTTATTGGAAAAGTACAGTGTTTTTACGTAAAAACGTCTCATTTATAACCAAAGTGTAAAAGCAGAGTCGAAATATTCCGGCTACCATTACCATTTCTTCCCTAAAAGTAATAAAAAATTATCTGGCTGTCATCAATATTTTCTGACCTTTCATTATAGGTACTATGATATATTATAATATTATGTATATTTAAAATTTATTTATATTTTAAAGAAGCTAATCTGCTGTTATACCACGATTTATAAGGACATAATAAAAGAATATATTATATTACAAGCGATTTACCCTGGCTTCGTTCGGGTGCGTCCCTGGGTGCGTTTAATTATTTTTGAACCTAAGTAACCTATGTTACTGCTTATAATATCAACTATTTGCGAGTGAGTCCCGTCAAGATTAGTACAGCCGTTTCTGAGATTAGCCGGAACAAAATTTTTAAAAATTGTGTTGTTCTTATAAGTACCATTTGTAATTTCATATGAATTTAGTAAAAAGCTGTTTGTAATTTTGACATTAGAAACAGACACTTCAATTTTATTTATCTGTATAGATTTATCAAATCACGGAACAGATTAATTATGCAAATATTACGCGTAATTTCGGTTTAATCGCTTTACCGTATTTTGAATACAAATAAAATAAAATTTCATACTATTCTAAGAAACGTATATAGCTTATTAGTGAAAGTCTAATTAAAGAAAAAATATTTTTTTTTTTTTGATAAATCAAATTATTATTCTCTTATAATAAGATAATCTAATATATAAAATTCTCGTGTCACAGTTTTCGTTGCCATACTCCTCCGAAACGGCTTGACCGATTTTGATGAAATTTTTTGTGCTTATCCGGTATCTATGAGAATCGGCCAACATCTATTTTTCATCCCCCTAAATGTTAGGGGTAGTCCACCCCTAATTTTGTTTTTTATTTTTTAGACAAAATTTTTAATTTCTATTTTTTTATGATACAACATACAAAAATACATACAATCCTCAATTTTCACCCTTCTACGATCAACCCTTATTTTTTAATAGCCATTTTAGTAATAGGAAATTATTTATATGGCAAAACAACGTTTGCCGGGTCAGCTAGTTATATTATATAAAGCATATAACTAATAATAAATCTATCTCACTCTCAGAGAGAAAGAACATGTTAATTATTCAATTAAATCAACTAGATAATCATTATTATTGTTTCATATTCCGATTTTTAATGATATTATCTAGAATCACGACACATTTCTTTTCACACCCCGTTATTTTACATTTTTTATTTACATTTGCTCTTGCGTGTACATTTTTCTTGATACATCCATACATATGTAAAACACTTACTTGAAACGTCTGTTCATAATTATATGAGACTTATGAGTGTTAATAATCTTAAAATATCGAGTTACGAGCGAAGACTTATTAATAAAAAAAAACATTTGTGTATATTTTTTTAATCAGTAATGTTTAATGATCTTTGATAGGACTTGTTATTGTATTCGAGTATAATATTCCTGATATATATATATATATATATATATATATATATATATATATATTATGAAATTTTATTTTACTATTGTTCTATTTACTGTTGGTAATATTACTGAATTAATATTCAGTTTGATAGATCAATGTGTGATTACTTACTGATTACTAATGAGTATTTCTCGTAATCTATTACTTTACCAATTAGATTCTAAAATACTCTAAATTAATTACCTAAATTATATTATTATATATTACATATATTAGATAGGTAACTTAACAAAAAAGATATTTATATAAACGTATTTAGAAACATAGTTTTAATCTACTTCTAACGATCTACTCTTGCGAATTATTCTTCTTCATTTATTTTTTCAAACTAAAATCCACAGCTACATACAGAAATAGAAAGTACATAAAGAAAAAAAGTCCTTATATAAGCCAATTTCGGATTTTTGTTATTTATGCAATACAGATGGGTAGACTAAGTTTACATATATTAAAAAAAAACAGTTATAAAAAAAATAAGTAAAATAGTCTATATTATGTAACGTTATTTAAATAACATAATATGTAAACTTTTAAAACTTTTTTTTTTAATTCAATCACTTAAGTCATAAATAGCTTTTATATGGGAAACAATATATTTTTACTGCAGTCAAATTAAAAAAGCAACTCAATCAAACTGAGACAAACCTATAGTTTTAAACAAAAACCAATTTTCTAAAATATACTTTGACTTAAGTTAAACTATTCAAAGGGATACTAGTTAACTAAGAAGTGCTAACATAAATATTTTCACTTCCACACAAAAGGTTGTATATTTAATGACAATTTTAATGTCAATTTTAATGTCTTAGCTTTTCCCTTTAGTTTGTATGATTTATGAGCTGATTCCGCTGTGAAATTCGACATCGAACTTTTACTTCGAAACGTAAACAACAAAGTAGTTGGTAGTTTGCATTAGTGTCCACAAAATTTTAAGGCTTAATTAATAATTATTATTTGCTAAAATGAAAGGTACTTTCGAATTTTGACAGATTATGAGTTCTTGTCAAAATAAATGTGTACAGTGCTACAAAGATCATTTGGCACTTAGGTGACATTGACATGAGGGCCTGCGTGTGAAATTAGGGTTTTTCTTTTATAAAAAAAAAAAAAAAAAAACTCCTAACCTCTCTAACACCAATTCATATTTTGAGATATTTTTATACTACTAATATTATAAACACGAAAGTTTGTAAGAATGTATGTATGGATGTATGTTTGTTGCTCTTTCACGCCAGAACGGCTGAACGGATCTGGCATAACACATAGGCTACTTTTTATTTCGGAAAAATGTACGGTTCTCGGTCTCGAACTCGAGCGAAGCGAGAGTGAGAAGCTAGTTATTGAAATAAAAGCACGAAACATCAACAACAAACATCAATTCCAACTTCTCTTAAAAATGAGGCTTTACAAGATGGCGGTGTTAGTTCTGATTTCGGCCACGAGCCAAATGATCTTTGTAGCACTGTATTTATTATTAGTAGGGTCCGCCCAATAGTCGAAATTGGACCAAAAACCTTACAGATTTTTTTATTGATAACACTAAAGCTCGTCAAAAGCTACTAAATAAAATAAGAAAATCGGTTGGCAAACAGAGTAGAAAAAGGTCTTTGCCTACTTACAGTCGTATATAGATTATTTACTAAGCAGTATACTTATATAAAATCTCATGGGATTTTAATGTTTTTTTTTTTTTAAATAAATAGTTCATATAAGTAAATAAATATGTAATAGCAGTGTGGTTATGTTCTTGAAATAAACCATATCAATTAATGTTATATTGAATTTAAGAATTAATAATATTGATTCGATCAAAAAATGTACAACCTGGACTTCCAGTCTTTGAAGTCGGTCAAAAGGTAATTTTTTTCGAATCTACTACCAATAGGTACTTCATACGTAAAATGGTTATTATAATCATATTTAAATCAAAATATATTAATTTTACTCATTTTACGTACATAAGAAAAAGTAAATAAATTAAAAACTACTCATGTTTTAATCATTTGTATAATATACTTAAAATTTTTGTATAATACATATACTTAAAATATCATATATTTAAAACAAAAATACTAACGTTCATTTTGCTTAAAAAATAAATGAATAACCATTTTATTTATAACCATTGTATTCTTTTTTGTAAGTCGGTCAATATTTCATTCATCCATTCATCGTCCGCTTGAACTCGATACCAATTAATCGCGTAATATAAATTTAAATCGATTAGATTCGTTTTTTAGTTTGGAAAGTGTTTTGTTCTAATTAACAATTTTGTTCCATTATCGGGTTCCTTTTAAATATTTTCTTATTATATAATATTATCTACTTTACTGTAGAATAGGCCTCAATATTTTTAAATAACGCATATCATGCTCTAAAGATATTAAAAATATATGTATGTCGAGAGAATGTCGCAAGTACCTTTCAGATACGAACGGCTATTTAAATTATATCAATTAAATTCTTGTTTCGATTAAAAGAGGGAACAACATTAAAATTAGGAATTCGATTAATTCAATCTATACTAATATTATAAAGCTGAAGAGTTTGTTTGATTGATTGTTTGTTTGTTTGTTTGTTAGTTTGTTTGTTTGTTCGTTTGTTTGGTTGAACGCGCTAATCTCAGGAACTACTGGATGGAATTGAAAAATTCTTTTTGTGTTGGATAGTCCATTTATCGAGGAAGGCTTTAGGCTATATATCATCCCGGAAAAATGTACGGTTCCCGTGGGATACAGTTGATTTTGTCTAGAGACGAACCCGAAGCGAAGCGAGGGTGAGTCGCTAGTTAAACATAAAGTTTGAATCCGACATCCGCATTCCTAGTTAGGTTATTGATGCGTACTTATGGGGGCCTTGTAGTGCGTGAGTCAAACCACCCTATAACGTCCCACTATCAAGACCATAGGGTTTACCCTATGGCTATAGGGAGTAAGAGTCTCACAGTCCCCTGCCTATTATTTATCGATAGAGAGATAAATAATTTTGCTAAGCGATATAAAAAACTGGTGTTTACTTTTCGAAATAAGTTGTCCTAAATTCAAAAGCAAACATGACGATGTATTTAAAATTTACCTATATCTAACATATTATGTACAACTGACATTATTACATAACTATAACGGTGTAATGAGAAATATTGCCATAAGAAGTTTTGACGCAATCCATTACAAAATCTATCAATGGTTACGTCCGTAAAAAAATCGTGTACTGTCAATGCGAGCGTTGTTTTTTTTTTTTTATTTAAATGGATTAATAGAAATGATCAATCGATATATAAAACTGGTAGGTGATTAGGTCAATATATGATGCACGACTTTTAGATCGCGGTTTTGCTCTCCTGGTAAGTGGAGTACAGATTTAAGGTAAAATAATATTATTCTGCTGTGTTAACTTGAAACTATTTATGTTTTTATTATTAAACATTTTAAAAATATTTCTTTATAAGACCATCTATGTGGAAAGTATTTTTGCATAGCTATTAGTAGCTATTTCTTATTTCTTATTTATGATACATTTTTTAATTTACATATTGCATTCAGTTGCTTTTTTGTTAAGTAAAATACATAATACTATGAACATACCTATACCATCTATACATACAGATAAATAAAATTGAAGTGTCTATTTGTAATGTCAAAATAACAGCTTTATACTAAATGCATATGGAATCATATACCGTACCTATAATAAAAACACAATTTATAAAAAAAAAAGTCTGTTTGTCTGTCTGTTTGTTCCGGCTAATCTCCGAAACGGCTGGACCAATTTTAATGAGACTTTCACTGGCAGATAGCTGATATTATAAATAGTAACTTAGACTATTTTTATTTTAGAAAAAGAATTAGGGTTTCGTTAAAAAAAAATTAAAACGTACCTAGGGACGAACCCGAGTGAACCGAGGGTGAGTCGCTAGTATAAAATATGTACATACATTTATATTACGTCATGTTGAATCAAATGCAAGATCGCAATAAATTCAATTATCTTTATGTTTCTGACTGTACTATTACAAAATTGATGCTATACAAGTATTTTTCATCAAAGCGTTGCATATTTCGGTTATTTAGTGACCAAGTGGCATAAAATAACTATCACGTTAACTTGTAATAATTTTGAAAGTAACGGCATCGGAGATAACACACGTGCGTACAAATAAAATTATTAGAAATCACATTTTCTTTACACTTGCAATATATTTTTGTTATAGAATAATCTTGGTGCTGTGTTTAAGTAGACTGATACAAACTATGATGAATCTTAATAAACCTTGTATATTTAATTTGCAAGAAGTAATGCTCTCAATGTCTTAATAAGATCTGGAAAAGCGGTCAATCTATACTAATATTTTGGAAAGATTTATTTGTTTGTTTGTTTGTACCGAATAGTCTCCGAAATTACTGAAACGATTTAGATGAAATTTGATAAGAACATAGTTTGAGACCCTAGAAAGGACATAGGATAGTTTTTATTCCGGAAATCATCCTTTAGGAGGGTGAAAATGGGGATGAAAATTTGTATGGGTAAGCAAACTAGGGACGAACCCGAACGAAACGGGTGTGGGTCGCTGTTTAATATAAAACTATTTTCATATACAATTTTATTTTAATATTTTACTATACATATATTATATAAATAAAGTTACATTCAAATGAACATGATTACGACTAGCTAACATGGTGAAGTAAATGATTATAAAGAAACCTGCATGTCCTGAAACTAATAGTTGGAAGACATGTGAAGTTCGCATTTGGCTATGGTGGAACTATGGCGTAATCCTCTCATACTAAGAGGCCAGTGTCCAGCAGTAGGATGTAGAAACTAGAAAGCCGAAAGGGCTGAATTATATTAATAAATTACTTAACCTAAGAAATGTTTTAAAATTATAATATTATTTTGTATGTATAAATAAGTAGGTGTATTATGTACGTGTATTGTATATTTCTCTTATTTGTTCGCATTGAAGTTAGACCATTACGTAATGACACTTTAAACCTTTCACAAATTAGCACATTTTGCATGTTTCAGAACGTACAAAGAACAGAAAACAGTGGAGTTATGTGAATAGGTGCATATTACATAATTATTTTTAACAAATTACGTTGTAGACTCTTATTTAATTATAATGTGTTTTTATGATGATTATAGCACATTTCAAATATCACATTTTTGTAACTACATATTTGAAGAGATTGTTCTATTGTTTGATTGTTTGTTTTTTGTTTTTTTTTTCAGGTAAACAATCATAGACAAGCAATAGAGGTCACTCGTGCGGATTATTGACCTACACTAGATTGGCAACCGGAAACATTATGCCTTATACACCCACAACAATCTAAGCCAATACACCTGACTCGAATAACTAACAATCGAAAGAACCGTTAGTTAATTATGCCAATTCATTAACTCGCAACATGATGGAGGAGGTGACCAGCCGACCCAATGTGGAGTATATCCCCCCGCTCCCCACTAAAGTGAAGCAAATTACCGGATCGACTACTTTTACGCAAATAACTAGCGATGATACTAGCCTCAGAGTGAACGGATTCGATAGCCGGTCAGACATGGACTCTCTAAGTTCGATGCACTCTCTTGTCCTTAATTCGAAGACACCAGCAACAACGGTATATTTAGCGGCGACCCAGCCAGAGCGACCTGCGAGTACACCTAGCTCAGACGTACTCTCAAACGGACCACATGTAGTTACGATCAGAATAAACACAGATGCGGACAAACCCAAAGCGCCGAAAATTTCAAGCGTCCATCTCAAAAGTGACGTAGATTTAGACACCTTCAAGTTAACGGAAACAAACAAGAAAAATAGCAGCTTAGTCAGACTGAATGTAGAGGAGAACCAGCCCAAAATATTGGATAATGAGGATCTTTCTAAAGTGGATAAGCCACCGTTTATTTATTGTAATTCGTACGTGAACACAATGTCAAACATTGTGATGTCGAGTGGTCAGTGCTCTCCGAGCGATACTTTAGATTCAGGGACGTGCAGTGACCTAGATGGGACACCACCGCCGCTTCCCAAAAAGAAGACGTCTAAATCAAGCTCTGGGAACAAAGCCGTCTCTGTTACTGTAATTAGCCAGTCAAGAAATCAAAGCGAGGTCGATTTCGAAGATAACGATTCTAACATATCGTGTGACTCGTTAAATAGTAGCGAGTTAAATGGAAGCGTGCACGCCGACGAAAGTCACAGCGACGACGCGAGTAAAAAAGAAAAGAAACAGTCTTCCGAGCCAGCGCCAGAAGCGCCTGTCAAAGTGAACAATAAAGATGGTAACTTTCTACCGCAGGGTCTCCTACAAGACATTAGAGATCGTTCAGCGAAATTAACAACGATTGAAACCGAAAGTGAAGTGCAAACTGAACGGAATGAGGAAAAGAGCGAGAATATTAATGAAAATGTAAATTTATCGAAGGAAAGCGCTCAGCTCACATCGTTCCGTCTAGTTTCCCAGCTTAATAGTGAAGTGAAGAAAAACAGTGCGGAATCGTTGCCGGTGACTGTCGCCAAAACACCCATAATTATCGAGAGTACGTACGAAGAAAGAAAGCAGTCGGACAAAATGAAGGACGAAAGTATTTGTTATAGCAGCCATTATTTTGATACGGACAAATTTTACGATTTCCACTTAAACGAAAAACAATTTGATGATGTGTCAGTGAAAAGTGCTAGTGAAGATAATAGTGCGCGTACCGAGATTTCCGATATGGAGTATTTTGCGGGAATAAAAGATTATAAAAGTGAGGAAGCGCCTTCGACTATAAAAAGCTCGAAAGGGACAATACGTGGAGTGAAAAATCGCGTTCGTGCTGGAATCGCCACATTTTTACAGATGCAGAGCACAACTAAGGTATTTTTAATTCACCTTTTTCTAAATAGGCATACATAAATCTAATTTTCTGTTAGACTACATAATATATTTTACTAATAATTCTTTAAAATAAAATTCGCTAAATTTTCAGGCAATTACTACGAAATGCTAATGAAATTATACCGCTTTGTATGTATAATGAAATTATACCGCATGTAAATCATGGTATAAACTATGAGAACATACGAATCATTCCGACTAGTACATACAGATGTTAACCCACATTTATTACTATCCTGCCCTCTAACCTAACCCGTAATGAGAATCATAAATAACGGCTCTTGATGGACTTGTGAGATAAGATAGCAAGAGAAACGTCTATGCACTTTTTGAATAAAACCAATAATGCTTTTACCACAACTTATAGCTAACTTTTTACGGAATTCAAAAAAAGAGGTTTTTTAAATGTGTATTATGAGATATATTTGATATTAATTACATATATATATATATATTTTTTTTATTAAAAAATTATATTAAGAGTGAACCCATGTTAATAAAAAAAACAATACAATATAACCTATCTAAAGGTGGAACAATCGTTTTATGTGATTTTGAAGGCATTATTTTTTAGTAAATAATAATTTAATACAACTATTCAATATATAAACTACCCGATTAATTAATTAACGTCATCTTAACTATAAACTAATTTTAAAACCAAATAATTGATCTATTTTATTACTGAAAATATAATATTTAGCTTTTATTACTTCGATTCTACCTGATAATTAAAAAAATCACCCTAACTGTTATCAGGACTTTTCTATAAAAACAATATCTAGTGATATAGGAAAAAACTGCCGTACGTCCATTATTCAAGTTACTTTCCCAGCTTAAAATAATCAAAAGTATAGTATATGAATATAATATGTCAACAAACACACTAAGAAATGTATATTATTTCTTGTTTTTATTAGTAAAGTGCAATGTCAAAACTAGATTACAAATCAGAAAGTTTGTGCTGGCTCATTATACACGTAATGGTTTTAGAGGTCACAGTCAACATTTGAAAGTGCACGCGAGCACGTAGCTTGGTGTTTATTAGGACTTTAATGATGTGATACACTAGCGAAACAATGTATATCGATATACGGCTAGAGGAGAAAATTTACAGGAGCTCTATATGGTATAGCTCTATTTTTAACCCCCAACGCAAAAAGAGGGGTTTTATATTTTTTACCGCTATGTGTGTATGTCTGTCTGTACCACCATAGCTCCTAAACGACTGAACCGTATTTTGACCGCTATGTGTGTGTCTGTCTGTACCACCATAGTTCTTAAACAAGTGAACCGAATTGGATGCGGTTTTTTTTATTTGAAAGCTAGGTTTTTGGCGATGGTTCTTAGATATGTTTTATCAAAATCGGTTCAGCAGTTTTTATGTTGGGGGGTTTTTAAATTTTAATTATTTGATATAATTTTGTCAAATCTTAAGAAAGTGTAGCAATTGAAATATTAATTCGAAAGTTATGATATTTGGTGTTTATTACGTCTTTATTATGTAACCAATCAATGGATTTGAATAAAATAATAGATAAAGAGATGCTTTAAATTAAGTTATTTATATCTATTAATTTTAATTTGCATTAATAAAACACATTAAACAGCGCTGTATACGCCTGCAAAGTTTCTTAGCACAAAAAAAGATTTTTTGTTTAGACTTTAGTCTTTTATGCATTCTAAAACCAGTCAAACTTTGGGACGCACCTGATTGAAGTGAAGATAAATTACTAGTAATTTAGAAAAGCTTTAGGCACTTTGACTCATTCAAACTTTATCAAATTAGCAGCAGCTTACTTTACGTAAGTTTTACGAGCTTTTAACATTAAGTTCCAAAATATCCTTTAGGGAGTAAAACCTTTAATAATAATTCTATAATATTACTAACACGTTTAATCCCTTTTGAGTTTGAGTTATTTAATAGACAAACATGACGGCGAAGGAAAACATCGTGAGGAAACCTACATGTCTGAGAGAACCTAGCTTTACGAAAGACATGTGAAGTCCGCCAATCCGCACTTGGCCAGCGTGGTGGACTATGGCCTGATTCCCTTTGTATTAAAGGAAAACCCGTGCCCAACAGTGGGACGTTAAAAAGCTGAATACAAACATGACAATAATATAAAAAAAAAAAAAAACTATTACCTAGCTCTACCATGACATACCATGAAATACTTTTGACTAATAATTTGTATCGCGAAAGGTTCCATATAAAATACATTGTGTACAAAATCAACTGTGACAAGTTATGTTGTTCTTTTGAAATATTTAAATACAAACCTTCATGGTGTATAACAATATACAATGGCTAAGACAGTGTTTTAATAAGCAACTACTAATTGTTCTTGCGGTTAAGAAATGGTTGTGCTATTCGTCAAAAATGATATATTCAGTAATTTCCTTACGAATTTTCATATCTTAATTGTTATAATATAAAATAGCGTTGTATATATATATATATATATATATATATATATATATATATATATATATATATATATATATATATATATATATATATGGCAAATATATAACATATCATATATATAGCCTATATGACCCTGTATACATGGTGTATACATGTGACCTTGTTACTAATAATGATCTCTTCCAGCAAACGTATATTCAAAAGGAAATTGTATAGTAGTATCGATAGTGGTTGGTGCACATACAAAAGGAAAAAAAAAACAAAAATAAATTATTAATAATAGTAATTCTATAAAATAGCTTCTGCAGTTATCATTTTGATGAATAAACGCTAAGAAATTGAATAAACAAACAGTAGGTTTTCTTAAACTTGTAGCGAAGTTAAAAAAAATAGCTTATAAATAGTAGCATAAAAGTATATAATTAAAATATACGTGTATATTTAGAATTTGCTATTGACAAGTTTTCTGTCGATACCCATATTGTGATATGAGTGGTTCGTCAGGACCACTTATACCACTCTTGACCATATTTCGGCTATGGACAACTAATCTTACGTGTTAGATATTTGGGAAGATGTAGAAGAGTACACAATTGTAAGCTCAAAGGGAGGTATATTATTCCATTTCTTCACTATAACCCTCATGATACAATAAGGTCAACTAAAGCTAGATCAGGCAAAATATCGACTGCTTTCTTCTTAACTTCAAGATGGTACTAAAAAATTTGTTTCTAGAAAATTCAATATCCAAGATAGGCAGAACCCGGTCCAGGACTCGAACCTAAGATCTCTACAACGAAATCTTATGCTAAAAGAAACCTCTAAACACATAACCGTATTTGTTTACGTCATACAATAATGATTACATTATTCTTTAGATGTATTTTGTTACTCATTCGTACACAATTGAGTAAAATCGTATTACATTACACAAAACATTGTTGATTGATGAGTCTTTACGTAATTGTTCTTTTAGTAGATACTAACTAGCTTTCCTTTGCAATTTTAGTTGCCACTAGCTGATCCCGCGGCTTCGCTCGCGTAGTCTTATGTATAACTGTTTATATCCAACAATTGCAAAAAAGATTTTTCGAATCCTCATAATGTTAGTTCCAGAGATTAGAGCGTTTCTAACAAAAACAAACAAACAATCTTCCGCTTTATTATATTAGTATAGATAACTTTTATATATTGTCATATTTCCTGTATAGTTTGATTAATGTTTATTTATGAAAGTATTAATACATAGATATTGAAGTGATTAGTATTAAAAAATCAGAAGGTCAACCTTAAAAAAATTACTTAAATAGTGAAAACATCCATACTAATATTATGAATGCAAAAGTTAATCTGTCTGTCTGTTATGTTTTCACGTCTAGAACGCTGGACCAATTCTGATAAATTTTGGTATAGAGATGGAGATGGTAATTTTTGTCGCAAAAATGAAACTTGAAGAGGGTGAAATAGGGGATGAAAAGTATTGGGAAGGAATTCGTTATATCATATAATTTTATTAAGATATAAAAAATATTTCGGCATTTTCACCAATCTAGTCAAAATAAGGGATGATACAACGTTTTTTTTTTTAAGTTAATCAAATCAAATATTCTTTATTGCACACCACTATTTTATACTGCATAGTTGAAACAGGTTAAAGAGAAATTATGACGATTAAAGTACTTACTTATTTTTCTATATTTATGTTTGTGGATATATGTACATATACCTATAGTATATTCTATACTATATTAAAACGTACCTAAGGATGCACTCCAGCGAAGCGACGGCACGTCGCTAGTTATATAATAAAAAATAAATATTTTTTTATTTTCACAGGTCATTAACTTAACTCCTAACAAGAACTCTAGCTCTAATATTTGATTCATAAACACATAAATCAAGTTCAAATTAACCTACTTATAATGAGTTTAATTATAGCCCTTATATTTCCCGCTTTTCCAACTTAGCAATTAAAGTAAAAGTGCCATTTCCTTTAAGATCCCACGATGAGTAACGGAAGAGACATCAAACATTCAATAGAACTAGAAATACGTTGGGAAAGTTCTGTTAAAACTATAAAAAGTGTTGCTATGTTATAGAAAAGTGTGTAATTATCGTCCCATATATGGTTAAAAGAATGTATGTATGAGCTATTAAGACGCTGCACTGTTTGCTGGAAAAAGGCACTTTTGTTAATCTCATTTTAGATAATCTGCATGCAATAAATGTATACAATGGTTTTGATTTTACGTTTACTTTTCTATTTTCTATTAAAATAGCTTGTAAGTAGTATTTTCTAATAGAATAGACAGAGAAAATAGATAAGTGTCAAACTGTAGATTCATATAATACTCTTTTGGATTTACGCAAAATTTGACATTTAAAGAAACTTATTGATGTAGTCACGGGAAAGCTGTTTGCTGTAAACGATTCTCAACGTCGCGTCGGGGGAGAAATATGAAAAACAACCATAAAATCCCATAAAATGTTTTTTTTTAATTGTACGTATAATTTTGGTGCTAATCTCTGGAACTACTGATACTTATTAAATAAGATTATAGGCTATAACATAAAGGTACGACATTTAAGCGTTGAGCAGATCTATACATACTTGTATAATGAAACAGTAACTTATCGAAATCGATGTACGCGTTTCACGCAAAAACTACTGAACTGACTTTAACAAAATTTTGTGTAGTGATAACTTATTACTCGGGTCAATGTTTAGGATACCTTTTACTACAGGAAAACTTTCATTGCCACGAGAAAACACAATAACTAGTTCTATCAAGTTTTTCTTAAAAATGTACTTGTCTAACGCTGCCTAAACCTTAAGAGATACATCAAAACAATGTACTAGAAAATTGTCTGTATAAGTCCTACAGAAAAATCTGCAATAGCATAAGTCTTTCTCCTAAGGTACACTAGCAATAATTATTCATATCTATATAAAACGTACATAGGGGGGAGGGGGGGGGGGGGACACCCGAGCGAAGTCAGGGTAAGTCATTAGTACATATATAAAATATGTGCCGAATCGCGATCAAAAGTTAATTTACTATACAATTTAGTATAAACCAACGAATTACAAAATGAAGAAATTAATGATCTATTTAAAAGATAAATCGAAAATATTTACACTTCATTATTCATATATAAAATTATATCGAAGCGATGATCGAGAGATCAATCGCCCGTAAAACACTAACGCGGTTGCGCACGCGCCGTTTTCTCTGTAACTTAATGTACAATTTGTAAAATGAGACTAGTCATTACACGCGTCGTCTCTCATTATTGTTAATTGGTTACGATTGAGTTAGTTCAATTTATATGGCAAATTAGATTTCTATTATATAAATGTATAATATATAGGTAGTTTAAAATAATTTGTTCTCATTTCACTCAGTTTTCTCGTGCTTTATTAAAATCCAACGCTTAGAGTACCAGGAGAAGAAGTATCTTACATTCTTTCTCTCCAATAAATTATCTTACTTGTAAAAACATATAAAATGACATAAAGAATGTTCGATTCAAAACATTATTACGTTAAATTGTGTCTGTAACAAGGTGATTATATTATTTAACTAGCGTTGCGGGCGACTCCTCCTGCGTGGTTTATTTTTGTATGACTTCTTCCTTCCTAAAAGTATCTTGATGCTAAATTGCCAAAAACGCAATTTTTATATCTTTCCCGAAAGTAAAAACTTTTAAAACAAAAAAAAAAGCTCAAATATCGTCTTAGAGAACATATAGATTTTTACACGATTGCAAATCTCACGTTACGAATACGAAACATGAGATTTACTTTATCTTCCGTATGTTTTATCCGACCTTGATACTATATCGCCACTTCAAAAACCTCGTACATTCACTTGACATAAACAATATTACAGTTTAATTGCTGTTATTATTTAAAATGTTATTAATTTTGGAATTTAAATGGATTTTATGAGCGATATCTGATTATAACTATGCTGTCTTAAATTTGGTTTAGTTTTATGGTTTTATTTGTTGAAGTTCTTGCATGTTCCATTCTCAGTCTGAAGTCATTTCATTTCAGTTATTTTGGATACACAGCACCGTCTAGTTCCATGGTAAACTACGAGGCTTGTGTTATTGATGCCAGATAGTTGATACATTACACATAAGTAGGAGTTCAAACATTCGTAGTCATCACACAAATGAATGCCTCCAGTGCCATTTGAACCCGCGACCCCAGACACAACAAGTAGGGTCACTACAAACTGAGCCAAACGTGTCGTGACGAATGGAGAAAACTAAATTATTATAATATAGACGGAGCCCGCCAAAAAATATGTTAAAGTTAAAAATAGTACCGTGATTTGTTGTTTATGTGACTATTCTCGGATTTGTCATACAAATTGTTTACTTTCTATGAAGGAAATTTTGTATATTTATTAGCTGTTAATTTACAATTTTTATGGTTCCGTACCTCAAAAGGTAAAAAAGGAACCCTTATAAGACCTCTTTCATGTCCGTCTGTCCGTCTGTCTGTCCGTGAGTCACTGATTTTTAATAATGAATAATTAAAATAATACTATATTCTTTTGTATTTTTTAAGCCTAAGATTTATTTACTTATCAATGTAATAAATATTCTTTTAATATTTGTATACTATTTTAAGATATTATTGTTTGGCTTCATGTTTATTTTTATTACACTCTCTATATTATTCCTTAATCTGCGGTTTTATTAAATAAGATAATGTATTCAAATGCATTTGATTTATTAATTTTCTCCTTAGACGTTTCTAGAATACATTCACCTGTCTTCTATAAAAAGCGAGGACCGCAGAATATATTTCCATGACAATGAATATATTTTTACTATTTTTAAGCATGTGATAAAATTATAATGTTACTGCCGGACTGCTATTAAAAATATGAAAGTATGTGCGTGTGTTGTTTTGTAGAACTTTATTACTTACTTTTGTCGGACTTTATGATTTATTTTGATAAAAAGTAGGTATACAGAAACTATCTCCCCCAACCTGCGTTTACCTTGTGGTGGGGGGAGGGGGAGGGGGAGGATGGAGGGGGGGTCTCCTTACCGTCAGGCAGTTCTGGCAGGCGCGAAGCCAAGAAGCGCATTTTGGGAAGTGCCCACTTCCGTGGGCGGTGTGTCGTGCGGGTTGCTTCTTCTGACGGCAGAGTGGACCTTTGAAGCAATCTCATGGTTGTTGTGGTCTACTTCGGTAGACCTGCCGTCAGGGCTTCGTGGTTGAGTGCGTAAGCGATCCTGCGACGCCCCTTTATGACGGAGGAAGTTTTGTTGGGTTTTAGTGGGTAGTAACGGCTTTTTTAGCCGGCTTTTTTTATTACGCATACCACCTGTAGAAATACAGGTGGTATGCGTAAATGCATTTCCCAACATTAGAAAAAAAAAGTTGCAGAAACTATAACCTGGAGTAACAAAAGCTAGTCTTAGACCTAGGCATCATTTAGAATCCAACAGCAAAAATGTATGCGCCATATGTTTTTATTTACACAGATATGAAGTTAATACATATGTTTTACTTATTATAAAATGTATTGCGCAAAGATGAGATGTAATATACGAACGGTTTTCGGCCAAGGTTAATTTTTGCGCATGATTACGAAAATTGTTTTGATATAAATGAAATGAGTTTGAAAGGATTTTAGTGAATATAATACATAATAATATATAGTATACTAATAACATACTCTCGTTTAACTTGGGCGCGTTCTTAATTGCCTATTTATTTATAACTAGCGACTCACCCTCGCTTCGCTTCGGGTTCGTCCCTAGACCAAAACAAATCTATCCCACAAGAACCGTACGTTTTTCCGGGATGATATATATCCTAAAGCCTTCCTCGATAAATGGGCTATCCAACTCAAAAAGAATTTTTCAATTCCATCCAGTAGTTTCTGAGATTAGCGCGTTCAATCAATCAAACAAACAAACAAACTCTTCAGCTTTATAATATTAAATTAATATAGATATTATATTATATGCAGGTAGCGTTACTTTGACGATATTTCTATTACAGCCTATATGTATGTATATTATTTTAAATTATATTCTGTGTATTAAATTTCATCTACATAAATGTATTCAGACTTTAATTTCGCATTTATTGTTGACTAGTAGAGTATCAATATTTGTTATTTATACAAGTTATTTTATTAAACACTGATAATGTAATTAAATTAAACTTATAAATATATTTAAGTTAGTAATAAAAATTAATTAATTATTATTAAAAATATAATTTAAACGACGTGGTCACTCTGTGGTTAAAATTCGACCATAACCACTGTTTATTTAGTAAAAACAGTTTATTTACCAAAATTAGAATTTCGAAAACACATTATAAAGATAAGTGGATTTTTTTGCCTATTAAAAAAAACTATTTCCAACTTTTTTTATTGATAACACTAAATAAAGCTTATCAATATCAAATTAGCTTTTAAACAAAATAAAAGAGGAAAAGGCACTGAATTTTTCTGTCCTTGCCTATTTATATGTACATAAAAGATTATACATAATATGATAATAAAAATGGCTAACTATACTTAATCTTGACCCTTTGTGTATTTTTTTTTATTTCTATTAATGAATAACTATTGTGCTACATGAAAACATTATCTAATAAAATATTTTAATACATAAATGTGGCCTCTAATTAAATATTAGTGCTATTTTAATTTATTCCGAATGCACTGAACAGACGAGATACGTCATTTTTCACTTTCTTTTACAAATCTCATATATTATAATAATTTAGACATTCAGCTTAAAATTAATGAAACCACTTAGTAATATCATTAGTTATTTTACGACCGGAACGAAAGTTTGAGATTTTTTAATTTTAATATGCAAAATTGTAGTGATGATTTTATTCTTTCTAATGTTACAATTTTAAAAACTCAGCTTTAATTTACGGAACTCTCTTCTTATCTATTTTTGAGTCTTAATTATATACATTTTTAATGCAAAATCCAAGTAGGATATATTTTTTATTCAACATTAAATTATACATTTTTTTTAAATTGATAAATAATAATTATTGTCTAATATTGAAAAATTTTGAAGATTATCAACAAACCAAATAGAGATGCGCCGAATGTTCGGTTCAATGTTCATCGTATTTTTATATGTATGTGCGTATTCGGCGGAATATTCGGTTAATTTGCCGAATAATTACTGAATAATTATTTGGTATCATTTTATGATTAATATGTGTTAAAGACTTTATACTGAAAACTGTATATTACCTACTATTTGTAAATAAGACACACTAATTTGGATAACAATCATTTATTCAGAAGTTTAGAAGAAAGAAAAAAATCAATAAAATTCAACTTTTGTAAACGTAATTATGCGTATTTATGCGAAAATGAATCGAGTCATTCGGCCGAATATTTGATTCCGTACATTTTGGACGGAATATTCGGCCGAATATTCGTATTCGGTTAAACCTGGATTCGGCGCATCTCTTATTCCCAAGGCGTTTCATCATCTTTATAATAAGTAACCTGTAGTACACAATCTTTTTATTTATTTTTTTATTTTTGCAATAGAAGCTTGTCATGCTTTAAAGGAACATAGGGTATAAATAAAACTAAGAGCTATAGAGAAAATTTAAAATGTTTTATCTTTATACTATAATAAGAGATAACAAAATCCTAAAACAATGATAGTAATAAAATTATTTTGAAGCCTTATTCTGAAAAACATAATCTATACATATTATAAAATTCTAACTAAGTCAAATCTGTACATTAAATTTTTTTTGGAAAATCTTATTGAAATAGACATTATTATCGATGCAGATGCCAAATCTATAGTTTTTAGAATTTTTGTCTGTCTGTCTGTCTGTCTGTCTGTCTGTCTGTCTGTCTGTTACCGCATCACAGAAAAACTACTGGAAGGATTTTGATGAAATTTGGTATGATGATAGCTGGTTATCCGGGTCAACATATAGGATACTTTTTACCGCGGGAAAATATCTCATTTCTGAGAAAAAATACAAAAACTGGTTGGAACAAAACCACGGTGATACTATCTGTAAAGAGTTTAGGAAGGTAACTTACTAAATATAGTAAAAACTATTAAAAATAGCTTATCTTGAAAATCAAATTATCAATAGCGCTATTTTATCCATTAAAATAGTTATTTTAATTAATATTTATTTATGTGTATTTAGATACTCGACAATAGATGTCGCCATGTGTTTTTAAAATACGTAGTTTTAATTCCAAAAAAATGAATGTATGTAGAATTACCTACTACTAAATAACCCGCAGCCCCACCCGTATTGAAATTATCAATAAAGCAAACTTTTGATTTTAAAAATGAGTAACTATACACATAATAAAATTGTAACTAAGCTGAATCCGTACATTCAACATTTTTCGGAAAATCTTATTGAAATATTCATTATTAGCGATATAGAGGCCGAATCTATAGTTTTTAGAATTTTTGTCTGTTTGTCTGTACGTAACCGTATCACAGCAAAACCAATGGAGGGATTTAGATGAAATTTTATATGGTGATAGCAGGTTATCCGGGTCAATGCATAGCAATGCAATTAAAATTTTAGCAAGGTAACTTAATATGTTAAAACTATTAAAAAAATCTCATCTTAAAAGAAATATCAATAGCGCTATTTTATTCATTAAAATAGTTATTTTGATGAAAATTTATTTATGTGTTATTTATATATTTGACAATAGATGTCGCCATGTGTTTTTAAAATACGTAGTTTTAATCCAAAAAAATAATAATGTACAGATATGACCTGTCTATGAATTTATTAGAATTACTAGGTACTAAATTACCCGCGGCCCCGCCAGTATTCAAATTATCAATAAAACAAACTTTTTGGCTTTAATTTAGTAACATATAAGTAATATTTTGTTGTTCGAAACAATTTTCAAATGAAAATATTTGTAAATTTTTATTATTTAGTAAATAATGTTAATATATTTTTTCATCTTTTAAAGTAAAAATTAGGCAAATGCAAATCCAACTCGCGCATTATAGGTTTCGTATAGCAAAATACTGTGTTGTTTTTCTTACTTACGTTAGGTTTTGTTAGGTTAACACAAAATAATATAATACGAATAATATTTACGTTTCCGCAATATCGACTCATTTTATCAACCGTAAAAATAAGTAGAAAACAAGTTAATGGCTGTTAAACTGACAAAGCGGGTAGCTAAAAATATTCCATATCTCAAAAACTTTGCAAAAGTATTTTAGGAACTGTTATACCTCAACTTTTTCAGTTTTTTTTAACACCATTTCTTGGAAGGTGAAGGCTTAAAGGACATAATAAAATTCTTACGATTTTAATCATATTAGCCGAGCCAGATGAAATAATAAAAAGCATTTGCTTAGAATTATTTACTTATTACACTTTCTTTTGAAAATCGATTTGGAAAATATTACTAACTAGCGCTAACCAATCCCTGTTTTGCGACAAATTAACATTAAGAAAAGTTACCATTATGTAATTTAAATAATCAGCTAAATATTAAATTAATCAATAGCTATCTATTAGTAAAAAATAATTCAAATTAATTCCGTAGTTTGAGAGTTTATCGCTCAAAACTAAACAAACAAAACAGAAGTATAGACATACATAAATATTATTGCTAAAACAAAAAGTGCAATATTACTAAATCAAATATGAGATTAACGGAGGAACCTTTGTGGCATTATCATCACTGCCATTTTTTACCAAGCATACGGTGCGCAATGAAAGTGTTATATGTAAGAGTATACTAATGTGTGAAACCTAAGAATTTGGTTTTTGATCATCTGAACGCGGGCGGAGCCGCGGGAAATGCTAGTTTAAAATAAAAATATTTTTATGTGTCTGTTTTTCAATTACTATCATTTACACCTCAAATTTTTACTTCGTCTTTCACATGTGATTAATTATGAGGTTTGATAACTATGAGTACCGATAAACAATTAATTTGAATATGTTTCTGTACTATAAATACTATTCTTTGTCCAAGTACTATAATTATTTGCGGAACTCTTGAATCAGCCTTGATATTTGCGCGTACTTTCATTCGAGGTAAAAAATGTGATTTGCATAACGTACGACTCCAACTGTTTAATAATATGCACAGCTGCTGTTTATAATGCTATATATGTTATATGTATATACTTTATACTCACTATATCTATACATATAATAAAATTGTAACTAAGCCGAATCTGTACTTTAAATATTTTTTGGAAAATCTTATTGAAATAGACATTAATATCGATATAAACTATAGTTTTTAGGATTTTTGTCTGTCTGTCTGTCTGTTAGCGCATCACAGATTTTTGTAACAGACCAAAAACCACTGGAGGGATTTTTAAGAAATTTGGTGTGATAATAACTGGTTATCCGGGTCAACATAAAGGATACTTTTCACTGCGGAAAAATAGCTGATCTCTGATAAATCTACATTAAACGTTAAAAATGTAAGTTGGGACGAACCCGAGCGGAGTGAGGGTGAGTCGCTAGTACTTACATATAGCATTATAAGTATATATTTAGCTGGGTTAGTGAATATTTTGTGCTGATTATATTTTACTCGTATCGATTAAATGTAAATATCGATTCATTATATCAAACATTGACTTAACCCGTCAATTCCCAGTGTCACCTGTAGGTGACAGATGTTTACAAATTTTTTTAGACCACATCGCATTTATTTTTTCATGTCATTTCTTTATTAGTACAAAGCCAATAAGTAGTAGAATACAATTTAAATTTTAGGAAACACTGAGAACACGTTATCTGTCAAAGTTATTCAGTTGTTTCGCGCGTAATTGGAGTTTTCTTACTTTGTGTGATTTCTTGCAATATAACTTGAGAAAAATATGCCCAGACCGTAAGTATTGTCTTTTTTTTCTATTGTATTTCATAAATGAATATCTAAAGTGTAATTTAAATGTATCTTTAGATAAAAATAATGTACACCATGATTACTACAATAACCAAAAGATGACTTGTCACCTGTAGGTGACACTGGGTACTGTAACTACTTATTACACTACTTATTACAATTCAATGTACTTGGTGTTTGCACGGCTTTTTTTGCGGTCGGCCTTATTGCTCTCTGTGGCGATGGTATTTTAGAGTTTGTTTATGCCTTACATATGGATCTTGGATGAGATTGCCGTGAAATTGCACGCTGGGGAGGATTTAGGCAATATTATTTTGTTTCCTCCGGATGACGGTGTGGTAACCGATGTAGATAGTGAAGATAAAAATGAGGCTAACATTCTGTATCTGTCTAGTCGCATGCTTCGGTCTCAAAATAGAGGTACAAAATAAACCTTCTGTCTCTAGGGAAAATGTCTATCAAGAGCAGGAAGAAAATTATGAAGTTGAAGAAGAAAAAAATGAAAATACCATAACAAAATTGTACTCTAATACTTCGTTTATTGCTTGCGGTAAAGAAGACTGTGATGAAGAAGTCTTTATAAACTTACAGGTAGACATGACGGCCGTTGAGTGTTTCCAATTGATCTATAGTGACAAAAATATAAAGTTTATAGCTGATACGAGCAATTTGTACGCTTTACAGAGAAATCACACTCTACATGTAATAACTGATGAAATTGCAGTGTACATTGTAATATTGCTATTTACAGGATATTTGACACCCAAGTGTATGATAATGATCTGTGAAGTAAAGAATGATACCCACAATGAGCTAGTAGCTTCCAGTATGTGGCGAAACGGATTTTTCGAGGCTCAGCAATATTTTCATCTTTGTGTACAGTACTTCATTATCATCACCAATCATTTTGAAAAAGTTTGCTAATACTTTACAAAGCTAAATAAACAAAAATCCCTGTAAAAAACTTAATGTTTTACTTCTACAGAAATTAAGGGGAAACTGTATAAACACTACGTATATTGCCCAGTGTCACCTGTAGGTGACACCCCTATAAAAAAATATACGGGGGTGGTAGTTTTTTTTTAAAGTTTTTTTTTGTGTAAACTAAACGTATCTATACTATTAAGCAGGAGAGATGGTCTGTTTTTACTTTTTTACACGAATGGGAATTGACGGGTTAAATACGTAAGTCATACTAACATATTTAAAGATAATCTTAACTCAGTAATATAATTATAAATTATATACTTAATTTGACCTGTAAAAATAATTAAGTTATGTGAAGAATATTATACTTATTTACGAATGTAGGAAACATGTATTCAGCCCCTTTTTAATATCCCACTGTTAGGCACGGGCCTTCCTTCAATACGAGGTGGATCAGGCCATAGCTCCACTACGCTGGCCAAGTGCAGGCTTGCGGATTTTATAGGTATGTCATTCAAAAACTATTTAGGTTCTCTCAGACATGCACCTATCCTCACGATCTTTTCCTTCACCGTAAACCATATAATAAATTTAAATTCATTCGAATGTTTACTACAATAAATGTATCCAAAAAAGCTGTCAATCTAGTAACCTTTACTGAACTTTTTTGCTTTTCCATGCAGTCTTACTTTGTTTATTTTGCTTATAATAATTGAAAATACGAGTTCGCTTACGATTCATGGAACACTGTGAGCACAACGCGATTGGTATTATAAATTATAATACCATTACCGCGTTATTTTTAATCTGAGATAAAAAATAGAAAATTGCCTTACTATACATATAATAAAATTTTAACTGAGTCGATCTATACATTAAATATTTTTAGAAAATCTTATTGAAATTGTCATTCTTACAGAGACTGAATCAATATTTTTAAAATTTTTGTTTGTCTGTCTACCTGGGAACGCATCACGAAAAAACCAGGACAGATTTTAATGAAATTTGTTATGATGATAGTTGGTTATCCGGGTCAAAGATAGTTTTTTTTAAGAGGTTAGACATTTCAAAAACACCGTGAATTGAAAAATGGACTTAAAAAGTTTTTATATAGACATAAAACAAATATAGTAAGATAAAGATTTTAAATAGCACTTGTCATAATTTTAAAACGCATGAATAGTTTCTTAAATAATATTTATGCATGAAGAAAAAAATCCATACAAACGCACACGCGAAAATGTTATAATAGAATTAAATCGATGATAGATTATTCACTTTACGACTACACTCTACATTTTGTATGAAACACGCAAAAATTAATCGAAGCGACTGAAGCAATTATCTATAGCAAAAGTGAGGAAATAAGCTAAATAGAATGGAATGACGATATCTGCACTAGTAATGGATTTAGGTTTTGCACTTTATTTAAACAATATGTGGATGTGTCATACACATTTTGGGCTAAAAAACTAAAAATTAAAACAATAAAAAATTAGTAGGTGTTTAGTAATAATTAATTGTCGGTCTGTTTGTTGTCGGTTACTTAGTTTTCTCTTTTAACTTTTGTACCCGGATTGCTAGTTATTCTTAATTTGTTCGTGGCTTTCAAATTTATTTTCACATTTTAATTCTACAATACTCTACGTTAATAATCTTAAGCTACAATTGTACAGTATTTAGGTAATTGTTGATCGGTTTTAAAAAAGAAGGACGTAATCAATTTTTGCTTGTGTTCTACGTGATATCTTTGCCGATTGAGTACAGTATACATATTCATGATTTCTATTCAAGAATTTTTCATTAAATTCTAAGTATGTTTTTATGTACATTTTTAAGTTAATCTATGTAACCATTAAAGCAAAATGGGAAGACAAAAATATATTTGATTGAAAATATTACATATATATATATATAACAGGTCCGTTTATTTAATTAATGACTGCCATGGGAACCATGAACCAACCATCATTGTCTTATGTGAAAAAAATGATGTGAATGATATGGGTCAATTACATGTCGGATTCCAAATTGAGAGTTTCGAACCTTCACAAATGATGGTATTTACCAATAAAATTGGGATTTATATCGATTAGCTTTGGAATAAATATATAAAGCACTCTAAAGGTAGGATAGATAGACAGGCGGACGAACAGCTTATATTTAATAATAGGTTTCTGAATTGACCCTTTATATCTGTAGATAGAAAGTGCAGAGTCACTTGCTCTTTGTCTATATCTTAAGGTATACAGCACAATGAGAAAATTAAAAAGAAAAAAGAGCGAAACTCATTATAGCTTGGTATCTTCTTTATCAATTTCATATAGCTACACCGGCCAAGCTCACTGAGAATAGCCGACTGGGTAGAAGATATTATTGTTCACAAGTACATGCACAGACGTAAAGGCATTCTATTCATTTAATCTTATATTCTGGTTACATGAGGATTCGCCACGAACAACAGATGGAAAAAAAGAATCGATAGCATACCATGAAAATATCACCTATTGTCCAATTGCTGCTGACAATTTCATAACAGAAAAGACTAAGGACTCTTTAATCCAACCTGTGCTTTGAACCTAGAACCTCACGATCTACAGCCGTCATTCTAGCCAGTAAACCAGTGAAGCAGTCGTAAAAACATCTAGCATATTATGGATCGAGACCTATCATCACAGTTTTTGAGCTCACAGGAAACGTTATTTCCTATCGGCATTGTTTCATCGATCCATCTCTAAGCATGTTACTTAAAACCACTTTCACTTACGCAATAATCTCATTCTAATTATAGGGGATTCTTATGTATTATGAAGTGAGCGTTTTAGTTTTGAGTTTTCCTTTTGTTTATTGCCTACTATTGCCTGATATCGATTACTAATAACGCCTGAAGTCATATTATCTGATACGTATTATATAATTGCATAAAGAAAGTCAAATAGTGGAGTGTTATAATTATATTGCCCTAGGATTATTTAGACACAAATATTAGTATAGTAAGCATTTAGAAATGATTTGCTCATGAAAATATGAAAGTTGGGAGATCCGGGTTTCCTTTTAAGCAAGCATGTTAGTAATTGGCTACCATTACTTCATGGTTCCAGAGTATTTGCAAATAATTTTGAAGTAGAACTCCGTTATTGGAAACAAATATCAATTTACCCATTCTCTATGGTAGCTAGATTCTTGTAGTACTCTCGTGAAAATTAAGATAGACGGACCAACTACTTCTAAAAAAGAATGGGTAGATTTAAAATTAAGCAGTAAGTAAAACAAACATGTAAATAGCAACGACACGCACCACCAGATTGAGGTTTGACGATAATGTGATGATGGTAACGCAGATTGGTAGTAACGGCAGCTTGATGGCGTCTGTATATGGTAGGGCTGAACCATGTGAACACTATCACAAGGCATCTATCTCTCAACAGTATGCAATAAAGATGCAGTTTTCATCTGTTTTTGTATCTAATTTAAAATTTAGTTTTAGTTAATTCCTTTAAAATTTGCAGTAGGTTTTAGTTTAAGTGATAATTATTGTACAAAGGAAGTTTCAAAGGTTCTATGTGATACTATGTGCATTCTAGTTTCTTATTCTGTAAATTACGTTAAATGCTAATAACCTTGCGACTATATCAGTCTTTAGGATGAGCAGGCAACTAAATTCATTGCTTCATTCAATAATACCCAAATATCGATATTTTTGATTTACAAAATGGAGGTGGTACTAAATTAAGTGCATTTTTTTTTTCATTTGTATGCTACACAATATTGCCAAATATAAACTGATTTTATTATTTAAAGCTTATTCTACTATAAGTTTAATATAATACTATGTATGTAAAATGAAACTATTTAACATTCTATTGATTCACCGAGCAGGTGTCACGTCCATAGCGTTACTAATAACGGAACTTCCTGGCCTAGCCACAGCGCATCCTCTAAGAATAATTTCATCTTAATTTTATGACGAAGTCAGTCAGACAGGTGTACAAACAGACAGACAAAAATATCCACTATATTTTAACTATTTAGATATAATCAATATAACTGTCTTCGGCAACCCTGACACAAATCATCATGCGGTTAAGTCAGATAACCGCAATATCGATTTCAGAGGCGTCGTGAGCTTCACTAATATATTATATCTATTCATATATTAAAGTAGCACGGTCCAGTTGGTACATTGATTTTTTTTATTCGCTTTTGAAGCTATGGTAGCCCAGAATGCTCCGGAAACAGAGTGAAACGGTTGAGTCATGAGCTCAAATCTATCAACTCAGATCACTTGAGCCCATCACTCTATCGTTCAGTCTGTCAATCAATCTCCTTCTGTGTTACAAATCTCATTTTTAACTTAATTATCACTTATTAATATGGTATATGAAAACGTTACGTTACGTTAAACGTTAGTTTCATCGCTATCGCGAACATTCTCATAAATAAAACTACGTTTCCTATGATTTTTTGCACTTAAGTAGCATTTCAAATAAAATTTACCTATTCATCCAATCCAATTAATTTACTATAAAACGTTGTTACTTTTATATAAATCATGGAAACCATTAATTCACAAGAGACTTTCAAAAATTTTTTTTTTGATTAGATTCAAGTTATATCACATATGTAATAATTTACTTTGATTAATTCGTGTTTATAAATATTGTGACATTTCAATGGTTTTCTTAACACGTTCAATTTGTCAGTGATAAAATTACGTAGTTCATATGCAATATGTAGCTAATTAACAAGTTCTTGACCAACTTCATAAAGAAAAGATTTGTTTTTGTACGTTACGCGATATCTTCGTCTACGGTGAAAGGATTTATGTGTTTTTTTTTAGTAAATAGTTAATAACTTAATGATGGTCCCATCGATCAAAAGATACTAGATACACAATTCCATGCAAAAATTCACTTAAAATTGTCACCAATTGTGTTTAGGTAATTTTAGTTGAAATAAATATATATAAATGTAAATTGAATTTTAAATACAATACTTAAAGTTGTTTTCACAATAAAAAAAATTAAAAGCGCGCTTAAATGTTTAAATGAGCGTTTATTCGGTGAAGACATTTTTTTGTCGCTGATGTATCTAGTACTTTTTTGATCGATGGACAGTCTTACAATAATTTAAAGAAAAAATCCTTCAGAGGAGAGGTGAGGAGTGGTAAGTCCTAGCTTTCTAGCTTACTAAATCGATACTAAAAAGGATATAGCTTGAGCTCTTTAGCATTTATCTAAAGCATACTACATTGCAAAGCTTCTATATTAAATTCACCATGATTTGTAAAAGACCGTTCGCTTTGTGGGTGTAATTATGACGGAGACGATGAATGTGGCACGCGGAAGGCAAAGTTTCTTATCTACGTACCTGATGACTATTGTGCTGTGGTATTTGATATTGCGTTATTGTTTTGAAAGACTGCCGTACACTTGCGACTTTTTAACCAACTTCAAAATTAGGAGGTTCTGTTATAAATTCGATTGATTGTTTTGTATGTCTGTTACTTGACATTTTAACAAGTTATGACATATCTGTATAAATATTATGAATGTGAAAGTTTATGAGTATGAATGTTTGTTACTCTTTCACGCCAGAACGGCTGAACGGATCTAGATGAATTTTGGCACAGTTATAGATTATAGTCTGGAATAACACATAGGTAACTTTTTATCCCGGAAAAATATACGGTTCCCGAGGAATAGGTTTTGTAGAGGCGAACCCGAGCGAAGCGAGGGTGAGCCGCTAGTAACAAATATGTTTTTTACGTATATGACAGGAATAAAAATCTATACATATTATAAAATTCTAACTAAGCCGAATCTGTACATTAAATATTTTTTGGAAAATCTTATTGAAATAGACATTATTATCGATGCAGAGGCCGAATCTATAGTTTTTAGAATTTTTGTCTGTCTGTCTGTCTGTCTCTCTGTCTGTCTGTCTGTCTGTCTGTTACCGCATCACAGAAAAACCACTGGAGGGATTTTGATGAAATTTGGTATGATGATAGCTGGTTATCCGGGTCAACATATAGGATACTTTTTACCGCGAGAAAATATCTCATTTCTGAAAAAAAATACAAAAACTGGTAGGAACAAAACCACGACGATACTATTTGTAAACAGTTTAGCAAGGTAACTTACAAAATATGGTAAAAACTATAAAAACAGCTTATCTTGAAAATCAAATTATCAAAAGCGCTATTTTATCCATTAAAATAGTTATTTTAATTAATATTTATTTATGTGTTATTTAGATATTCGACAATAGATGTCGCCATGTGTTTTTAAAATACATAGTTTAAATTCCAAAAAAATTAATGTACAGATATGACCTTTTTTCGATTTTATTAGAATTACTACTAAATCACCCGCGGCTCCGCCCGTGTTTAAATTATCAGTAAAGCAAACATTTTCGCTTCATAAATTAGTAACTATACATACAATAAAATTGTAACTAAGCCGAACCCGTAAACTCAATATTTTTTCGGAAAATCTTATTGAAATATTCATTATTAGCGATACAGAGCCCGAATCTATAGTTTTTAGAATTTTTTCTGTCTGTCTGTATGTGACCGCATCACAGTAAAACCACTAGAGGGATTTTTATGAAATTTGGTATGATAATAGCAGGTTATCCGGGTCAACACATAGGATTCTTTTTACCGCAGGAAAATATCTCATTTCTGAGAAAAAATACAAAAACTGGGTAAAGTAAAAGCACGATGATGCTATTAATATTTTAGCAAGGTAACTTACTTATATATTATGTTAAAACTATTAAAAAAAACTTATCTTCAAAGAAATATTAACAGCGCTATGTTATTCATTAAAATAGTTATTTTAATGAAAATTTATTTATGTGTTATTTAGCTATTTGATAATAGATGTCGCCATGTGTTTTTAAAATACGTAGTTTATCAAAAAAAAAATGTACAGATATAACCTTTCTATGACTTTACTATAATTACTACTAAATTACCCGCGGCCCCGCCCGTGCTTAAATTTTTAATAAAACAAACTTTTTGGCTTTATAAATTAGTAACATATTAGTAATATTTTGTTGGCCGAAACAATTTTCAAATGAGAATATTTGTAAATTTTTATTGTTGAGTAAATAATGTTAATGTTTTTTTAATCTTTTAATGTAAAAATTGGGCAAATGCAAATCCAACTCGCGCATTTTAGGTTTCGTATAGCAAAATGCTATGTTGTTTTTCTTACTTACGTGTTTTGTTAGGTTAACACTAAAATAAATACGAATAATATTTACGTTTCCACAATACCTACTCATTTTTTGCACCGTAAAAATAAGTTCAATTTATATTATTTTATAACATTTTATGGAAAACAAGTCTATGGCTGTTAAACTGCCAAAGCGGGTAACTAAAAATATTTCATATCTCAAAAACTATGAAAAAGTATTTTAGGAACTGTTATACCTCAACTTTTTCACTTTTTCTTGACACCTTTTCTTGGAAGGTAAAGGCTTAAAGGACACAATAAAATGCTTACGACTTTAATCATATTAGCAGAGCCATATGAAATAAAAAAATGTATTCGCTTAGAATTATTTACTTATTACACTTTCTTTTGAAAATCGTTTTGGAAAATATTACTAACTAGCGCTAATTAAGAAAAGTTATCATTATGTAATTTAAATAATCAGCTATATATTAAATTAATCTATAGCTGTCTATTAGTAAAAAATGATTAAAATTAATTCCGTAGTTTGAGAGTTTATCGTGAAAAACTAAAAAAATAAACAAAACAGAAGTATAGACATACATAAATTTTTTGTGGCATTGTCAATCTCTGCCATTATTTACCAATCATGCGGTGCGCAATGAAAGTGGTATATGTAAGAGTATACTAATGTGTAAAACCTAAGAATTTGGTTTTTGATCATCTGAACGCGGGCGGAGCCGCGGGAAATGCTAGTCATAGTATAAAATGAAATGTGATTAAAAAGTGACATACCACTACTAAAATAATTTTTATGTGGTTTAGAAATCCGCTTAAATAAGGGTGTATAGAAATGGACCGACGCTGGATGGCATATGTGTATCCGGTTAAGACTATAGTATACAGCCTATTACACAGCCTTGAAACTTGAAACTGCATAGGGCTTGCATGGTACAACATATGGACATTTTTTATCCCGAGTATCCATTTACGAAGATTGTTTTTACTTTAGTTCTGACATATAAAACAATAACGTTTAAAGAACACGCACAAATACGGACTGACGGGCACAATATTACCTCCTTTTTGGAAGTTGATAAAAAGAAAGAAAATACTTTTAAAGCGGGTAACACCACGGGCAAATACTAGATTGACCACCGACTGATAAGATTTACTCCTTGATTTAGAACAATTTTAATATATAAAACTTATAAATATAAAGAAAATTGGATGATTTAAACTTCATTATATAGTTATGGATTTATGATGAAAAAACATCAAATATGCTTGGAAATGTCAAATGCGCTTGGAAAGTTCAAATCTAATGTGGCTTTTTCTGTGCTTTAAATTAGTTATATTTTAATAATACAAAAGTAACGAATAGGGCATTAATTAGTAACTTATTTGCTATTTATTGATTTTAGATTCATGTCGAAGTTGGTTAATCCCATAAATATAATAACGCGAAAGTTTAAATGGATGTTTGTTACTCAATCACGCTAGAACGGCTGAACGGATCTGGATGAAAGGCACAAAGATAGGTTATAATCTGGAGTTTTATTCCGGAAAAATGTACGATTCCCGTGGGATAGATTTACATTTCTTTTTCATTAAGAACGAACCCGAGCGAAGCGAGGATGAGTAGCTAGTAAAATATATAATTTTTTTTCAACCAACTTCAAAAAAAGGGATTTTAATTCAGATGCATAATTATATTTTTTTGTGTTAAAGTTAGACTTAGATTTTTTACCATAAAACAATTTATAATAGTCAATTACACTAATTATAAATGCGAAAGTTTGTATTTGTATACGTTTGCTCCTCTTTTACGCTGCGAAAACTGGACAGATTTAGATGAAATTTAGAAAATAAATAGATCTCACTATGACGAGTAGTAAAATTTTCCAAAAGTTAGCGCTGCACGTATATAATATTATAATCACAAAAGGCACTTTCTGAGGCACCTGAGTGAAGTGAGAGTAAGTCTCTAGTATATTATAATATGTATTCTTACATTGACATCAACAAATTTTAATCGCAATAAAGTTAAAAAAGTTGTATTACCGGATCGATTTCCGCTAAAACTTGATCATATTCGTCCTTGCCAATGTAATAAAATTTATGACGTTTGATTTTTTATTTCAAAACTTTTTAGGATAATCTCAGCGATAATTAGAGTATGATTTAAAAAAACAACTTCATTAGTTTCTTTTTATATAGATACGTAAATTGTATTCATATATGCTCTCGTCAATTTTCGTTAAAATTCGACCACTGGTACACGAATTTTAATGTAAATACAGATATATACATATAATAAAATTCTACCTAAGTCGAATCTGTACATTCAATATTTTTTGGAAAATCTTATTGAAATAGTCATTATTATCGTTACAGAGGCCGAATCTATAGTTTTTAGAATTTTTGTCTGTCTGTCTGGGAATGCGTGACGAGAAAACCATTGGACAGATTTTGATGAAATTTTGTATACATAATAGCTGTTTATCCGGGTCAACATTTAGGATACTTTTTATTGCGGAAAAATATCTCATCTCTAAGAAATCTATACTAACCGTAAAAACATAGGGACGAACCTTAATGGAGCAAGTGTGAGTCGCTAGTCATAAATTAATCGTAGTAAATATCATAAAAGTTTCCATTCGGTAGGTAGTAGGTACCTAAGATTTATTTACAAAACCTGTTCAAAACTTTGTTGTGACGCGTATCACTTGTATCTGCAAGAAAACTTGTTAAATTAAAGCCGTAGTTAACCGTAAATACTGCGGTTTTGTGAAAGCTTAACCAGAATTAGGTCTATGTCAAATGTAGTTTCAAACAAACAATAATATTGACTATTACGAACAACATTGTAACTCTGTATATGAATAATTTAAAAATAGAAATTATTTTATTTATTTAATACACTAAGAGTATACAATAGGTATATACAAAATATATGAATATTTTAAGCACACATTTATGTACATACATACAACATATAATTAAATTCTTACTAGGTATATGTAAATTCTTCTTTTTTTAAAATTGGATACAAAACTCGATTAGGGCACAAAAATCGTAAGAGTTATTCATTAAAGTTTCAAACTAAAGCTATGCACAAAATGAACTAGGTATTTGTTTTATGCACAGTAATAAAATCTTAAAGCATGTGACACAAAGTAACAGTGAAGAAACTAACAAAGAGTATTGTCATACAAAACAGCTTACCTCATAAGGTATATTGCACTGGTTAAGTGAAATATTGCGTAGCTAGCTTTTAAAAATTATGCAAAAGAAAGGAAATTGACATACCTTTACTATATACATAAATAAAATTGAAGTGTCTGTTTGTAATATTAAAATAACAGCTTTATACTAAATGCATATGAAATTTTATACGGTATTTATAAGAAAAACACATTTTTTTAAACTTTTGTCTGTCTGTTTGTCTGTTTGTTCCAGCTATTCTCTGAAACGGATAGACTGATTTTGACGGGACGTTTACTGGCAGATAGCTAATATTATAAGGAGTAACTTAGGCTAATTTTATTTTAGAAAAAAAATAGGGTCCCACCAAAAAAAATTAATATCAAATTAATTCATTAATTAATTTTGTTTTGGGAAGCAACCTAGGGACGAACCCGAGCGAAGCGAGAGTAAATCGCTAGTATATTTTAAATTTATTACCCTCCCTTTAGGTCACATCGTTATCACACTTTAAAAAAATATACTTAGAAACACATTGCTATTTCTTCATATCATCTTCATATAATGTCATTACCACGTAAGTGCCATTGAACTACTTAACGTGATTTATTTGACACTTGTTAAAACGTGGGTACGATATTAAACAAATTGCGACAAAGGGCCGTTGCGACATACTCACTTGCAAAAGCGCAAATTGCTGATAGTTGTTGTCTTGAATAAAAAAATATTTGATTTATGCCAAGTTTTGTAATATTAGTGACATTGTCAGAATATTTGTTTCTAAATACTAAAAGTCCTTGGTTCGAGTCCTGAGTCGAGTATTCAAAGGCTTCAGGAACTTGGTGGTGTTACTCCCGTGTTTTGGGAAGTACGTTAAACTGTCGCATCTGTGCATGATTTCAATTTGTTGGTTTTTGAAATTTCAAGTTATAATTTAAATCAATTAACCAATGAAAAACAATTGATAAATCTTTAAAAGGGTATTTAATATCCTTAATGACTTCTGTAACTTAATTTAGTAATTATTATTATATTAAAAATTACAAAGATTCTCGCACTCTCTTCTCAGCACAACTACTTAGCGAGCTAATTGTAGCTTCTTCACGGGTCAACTACATTCATTTTTATTCAAGTTTATGATTCAAAAAGGAAAAAAATATTAAAATAATAAAGGCACACAAAATATTTAGGTATCTAAATAAGTTTCCACCAAAAATCGTATATTTTGGTTACAGCTAATTCATCTCATCGTAAAATTATCAATACTTTAATAGAATATGTATTCCATACCACTTTATGCAAGTTACACTTAAATTCTTATTTTCATTGAAATAAACAGAAATACACTACAATATGTCGTTCACTAGATATACATTATATTACAGAAATTTTAATCAAACTAAAAATTAAGTTCAAATGGCTCTAAGTCCGCCAGAACAAGCTATAGTGTCGATCACTTAACGGTCTCTTCCATATAGGGAAGCCAGTCTGAGTTCCATCCCTGGATACATTACAAGGCCTGACATAAGTTACGAGCGACCGCTTCGAATTCTAGTACAAATTGAACCGTTTTTTTTTTTTAATAAATACTCACCGTCTGTGTCTAGACTTATGCTGTAACATGTTACATTTTAATAGACATTTTTTTACATATAATAAAATTCTAACTAAGCCGAATCTGTACATTACATTTTTTTTGTAAAATATTGTTGAAAAAACATTATTATCGATACAGAGGCCGAATTTATACTTTGTAGAATTTTTGTCTGTCTGTCTGTGACCGCATCACAGAAAAACCACTGAAAAGATTTTGATGAAATTTGGTATGGTGATAGCTGGTTATCCGGATCAACGTATAGGATACTTTTTACTGCGGGAAAATATCTCGTCTCTGAGAAATCTATACTAAATGTTAAAACGTAAGTAGGGACGTACCCGAGCGGAGCGAGGGTGAGTCGCTAGTCATACTATAAAATCTTCACATGTAGTCAAATATAAACGTCGAATTGGTATTTTAAAATAACTTTACTATAGTAACAATACATATTCAATACTTATATAACCCTAGGTACATTTTAATTTTTTTGAGGGGAACACTAGTTCTTTTTCTAAAATAAAAGTAGCCTAACTTATTCCTTATAACATCAGCTATCTGCCAATGAAAGTCCCGTCAAAATCGGTTCAGCCGTTTCGGAGATTAGCCGGACCTTTTAATAATTGTATTTTTCTTATAAGTACCGTATATAATATTTCATATGCATTTATTAAAAAGCTGTTATTTTGATATTACAAATATAGAGAGAAACTCGTTTGGAATTTGCGCCACTATCTTTTTTTTAATTATTATTAATTTGTGCGATAATAATAAAATATAGGATATGATTTCTTCATTAAAATACACTGCAACTCCGTATAGCAGTATCTAGATTTATAATATAATCAATAAAGAAACCCTGCATGAGAATAAATTAATAATGTTACTCTTTATAAATTTTAATTAAAACTAAGCAATTAAGCATTGTAATTTCTATTATTCCTAACAGAAAAGCAATTATCTAAGAACGATGTCATCACCGAGGTGAATTCAAAGTAAATAAAAATTCTTCTCAAGACAGGCATTCTATTGCCAAACTATATGATCAAAAACGTTCACTTATCAATTTTTTTCTGATATTATCCAAGTGGGCGTCGATGGCGAAAGATTTGTTACAAAAATAATGAATGTGTTGAGAAGGAAAATTTATCTCACTACAATCTCATTAAAACTGCAATTCTTTTTTTAAAGGTTTTATCAAAATTATTATCATTGTCTAAATATTATATTATTACTAGCGACTCACCCTCGCTCCGCTTCTGGTTCGTCCCTAGATAAAAACAAATCTATCCCACGGGAACCGCACATTTTTCCGGGATGATATATAGCTTATAGCCTTCCTTGGTTAACGGGCTATCTAATGCAAAAATAATTTTTCAAATTAGATTAGTAGTTTCTGAAATTAGCGCGTTCAACCAAACAAACAAGCAAACAAATTCTTCAGCTTCATAATATTAGTATAGATTATATTTTTCTTTTATTACTTATTGATTTACTTACCACCTTAAACTATAGTCTTAAAATAGATAAGAGAGACCTGTGGAAGGTTAGACGTACGCGATGCAGGGTATCCTAGTGCGTGCGTCTCAGCACTCCACTGCCCATGTTTTGTTATACAATAATTATTGTTATTAGATTAAGGATTATATTTGTATCCATTTTTGTTATTATGAATAAAATAAATAAATCAGTGCCTTCTTTAGGCATTTTCACTCACTCTAACGTTCAATTCCGTCATCATCGCCTACTGAAATTGATCCTATGTAAAAAACGATAACCGTTACGATGTTAACGGGTTTGGACTGACAGTAGGTTTTCAACGTAGGCTAACATCGCTATGTAAACGTTGGTAATGTGACTATAAAATATAAATCAATCGCATCACCTTAGGCGTTTGTAGGCCGATACCAAGGCAGTTTGCCTTACATAACTCAATGGTACATTCTAGTTCAAATACCAGCTTTTATGAATTAAGAGTATAATAGAGAATAATAGCGTATAAGGATTTAATAGCGAATCTTTACTTATTAATATATAAAGCTGAAAAAGTTTGGTTTTTGTTAGTGTGTTTGTTTATTTGAATGCGCTAATCTCCGCATCTATAGTTCGATTTAAAATGGTTATTACGCATTTTATAGTATAAGTAGTATAAGGTCTTTCTTAGATTTACGCGAATATTTGACATTTTAAATAAAACTATCTTTTCGGATTATTTCGCGGATTTGTTTTGATTTTTGGTTCCCGACGTTTCGAATGCTTTACAGCAATCATGGTCACGGGAGAGACTAAGATGTTAGACATCTCAAAGGTGTTATATACTTGTTACAGACAGTCCCTACCCACAATTTACAAAAATGATTTTGAAAATTCAAAAATGGCGTCATTTAAAAAGAAAGGATTTGTATACACATATATTATTGTTGTTTTATTTATGCCAGGCAAAGTGTAAAAAGGTGAAATTAGTTTTGAAGAGCTTTCACATTCGTGTCTTTGTTACTCAAGCATGTATGTGGTAAATTTCCATATAACTCGATGAATCATTCAATACAAAAGTAAAGATTATTTATTAGTGACACGCCCTCTCTTTGGTCAGATTTCAAGCGATGATTTTTTTTGCTACAAACTTCTATTATATGGGATAATCTAATATATAAAAATCTTGTGTCACGGTGTTTGTGATCGCACTCCTCTGAAACGGCTCGACAGATTTTAATGATATTTTTTTTTGTATATTTGGTAGGCATGAGAATAGGTCGTAAAGTGTTTTTCATCCTCCTACCCCCAAAATGCACTTATATTAACCAATTCAAATAAATTAAAAAAACATTTGTGATTAGAATTATTATAATGTCTATCAGGTCAATAATTGTTTTGTGTTCTGACGATTACTTTTATTAAATTTTGAGGAAGAAAATTATGTTTTGTTTCTTAGAATAACGTAAGTTAAATCTATACATATATATAAAAAACAAAGTCGGGTTTGTTACAACACTCATAACTCGAGAGCAGCTGGATCGATGTTTATGATCTTTGTTTTGTTGGATTTTTTTTTCATCCCGAGTAGCAGAATCTATTAAAACATCGGAAAAATTCATGAAAAAAGATTAAAAAAAAATCTATTCCATACCTACGGACGAAACTGAGCGAAGCGAGGGTGAGTCGCAAGTTATAAATAAATTACAACCCGCCTTTAAGATGAATATTCTAAGAGTACGGATATTAGTTATATTCTGTAATTTGGGGAAACCGAGGAATACCCTATGCTTAGAATATAATATAAGAAAATAGTCAAAGAAATAAACATGGGTAGTTACCGATAACATATTCCAAGGGTTATTTTAATTGTTTCTTAATATATTTTTATCACGACTACATAGCACTTATAGGATTCCATGTAAAGTAGTCAGTTGAAAGCGTGGGAAGGACAAGCTTAGATCTTTGTCTGCATTTCATTATGTCTTAACTTGAATTATTGTTGACTTATTCAGGCTACCATTGTTTGTTACAGTTTAGGTTTCAATATGTTATAATACAGTTTTATAATCGAACTAGCGATTAACACCCGCTTCGCTCGATTCTTCTCTAGGTACGCTTTAACGGTTAATATGGAATAGATAGAGTTGTTTTACGTTGTATTGTAATCTGTTTTCCTGTGGGAATGAGATAATCTCCCACGGTAAAAAGTAGCCTATGGCACTCTCCAGCCCTCCAACTATGTCCACACTAAAAATCACGCCAATCTGTTTTGACGTGAGAGGACACACAAACACACTTTCACAATTATAATATTAGTATGGATTTCTTTATCTCATCTATTCTTCTACCACTTGCCAGCATTTTCTTTCCGATATTTTAATAATTATTCTGCTATTCATAGCAGAGACAAATCTAACAAATCAAATATCATAAAAATCGGTCCAGCAGTTTTTTGAGATATAAATGATGTAACTAACCCGATCTTTTATCACAAAGCTACTAAAACTACTTATCAAGTAAGAAAAAAATTACATATAGCCTATAACCTATAAATTATTATTACATATATATAATATATTATTACATATAGCATATAACCTATAAATTTAAATAAGTTCTAGTTTCAAACAAGTCAACCTTTTCAATCTAATTTACTTGAACGTCATTTATTAGAATATTTGAAACCTTGGCACTGGCAATAGTTTCGCTAAATAATAATTGAACTTATTTCTTTGATCAAGATCACTTGTTATTAATATTACATTATTCATTAGACCTTCTGTTTAATAGGCATGCCTTATATAAAAAAATTACAATAACCGTAGGAAGTCCATACTCTAAGGTATAGTAATGATGTTGAGAGCAATTTTTTTCTTAGCTATTAGAAGCTTAAAAACTAACCTTTTTTTTACTTTTTTTAGCTATCTAATATATTTTAAATGTTTTCAATGCTATTGTAATTTGTAGTTGAACAATAATCTAAACATAGCTGAATTTTATTTCGTTTTTTTTTTGTTTGTCCCTAGGTGGTTATATTGACATATAATTATTGACATAACTTTTTTATTTATAAACCGATCGATATAAAATAAATATTTAATGTTAAGTGAAGCTTATCCCAATTCATCAGTGAAAACCGCACCCAAATCTTTTAAGTTTTTCCGAGATTAGCGCGCACAAATACATAGACAAACAGACAAAAATTATAAGAATCATTGTTTTGGGTTCTATTACGTTAATAAAGAACCCCAGTAATAGTTCTTCTCAAATATCTTCCATGTACAGACATTTACATATAGACAGTATAGTTTTTTACACTTTTTGTGGTTTTTGACCAACGGTTAAACTATCTGTAGTAAGTCAGACTATCTTGAGATAGGTCATTAATTATAGCCGTAAATCTCTTATAACATATTAATGAGTTAAATAAGCAAGCTCTCTATCAAAAATTGCTACTCATTTTTAGAAACAAAATTGTTTTTAAAAAAATGAAGAACAAGTTTTTAGAACAAGAAGAACAAGTAGTATATAGTAATATATAGTATACTAGCGACTCACCCTCGCTTCGCTCGGATTCGTCCCTCGTTACGTTTTAATATTTAGTATAGATTTCTCAGAGATGAGATATTTTCCCTCAGTAAAAAGTATCCTATATGTTGGCCCGGATAACCTACTATGATCATATCAAATTTCATCAAAATATATCCAGTGGTTTTACCGTGATGCGATGACAGACAGACAGACGAAAATTCTAAAAACTATAGATTCGGCCTCTGTATCGATAATAATGTCTATTTCAATAAGATTTTTCAAAAAATATTTAATGTACAGATTCGTCTTAGTTAGAATTTTATTATATGTATAGATTTCATTAAATATAATTGTCAGTGTTATTACAGTTTAGAACAAACATATAAAACAATTAAAATTATTTATCTGTCAATAAAACAAAGAATCTATGTTAGTAATGCGATGTATGAAATTTATATCTTTATTCAGTTTGTATGGATGTTGTGGTAGCCGTCTAGTCACGAAGCAACTCGACCTTGTAAGGCAAACCATTCATACCGGTTTGAGGAGAGAGGGGACTCGTTGGGCATATGGACAATAACACAGTTTTTACTACTTAAGTTTTAACTTGCTTTTTATGTTCACTATCATTTTAGTGTTTCTTGAACTTAAAATAGAATTGATATCCTTTGCTTTGACCGACTTCAAGGTTCAAAAAATGAGGTAATGTGTTCGATGCGTATTTTTATCTGTATGTATTTAAGTTATATTTATTTACTAATAACGTTTGTTAGAACTTAATATTCTCGAGTTTCAATAGATGATGAGTGATTATATCTGAAATGTGAAAAAAAATAGTATTTTATTTTGATATAATGTAAGAATATTTTTCACTTGCATTTCTATAATACCTTAAATTATAAACTTTTTACTCTTTTTAAATAATATATATATATATATATATATATATATATATATATATATATATATTCTGCTCATATTTCCTGAACCTTATAGTTGAACCAAACCATCAATTTTCATCGATAATGTGTAATTTATAAATCGTAAAGTAGTGAGTAGACTTGAATTTGAATAACTGTACGTTTGGTTACTGACCTATAATGTCGTATCGCATAAAAGACATTTACATTATACGATTTTTTGATTAAAACAATAATATATCATTCATTATGATGATTACCAATTCTATTGTCACATATACCCGAGTCAGTTTAAACCCATGATCATTTCACTCAACAGTTTTCTATATCCAGATGCTACGAGCTTATGAGTTATGACTTATACTTCTATATACAAGTTTTATGTACGAGCTATATTATTGTTAAGTTTCATTAAAATCTATTCAGTAGTTTTGCATGAAAGAGTAACTGACATACAATATACATATATACACCATTAAATACTTTTGCATTTAAAATATTAGGGAGTAGGGACACATGATATAAAGATATACGTACTACAAGGGTACGCATCTCAAAAATTACCGTTAAAACTAAGGATCACGTAATTTGAACAAATTCCACTACATAAAACTCTAATGTGAACGTAACGCTTGCGCGATGCAGACTACTACTACCGCCATCTAGTGTACAAACATTGAACTTGTATTCTTAACAAAAAAATCTCATTTTATTATCTACGTTTTACAATTTCATAGCCGAAAGGTTTAAACGGGGCCCTTAATGCCGATGCAAAGCAAAGCAAATCTATTTCGATACGTATGTACAATGTACATGTACATTACAAATTAATCCATACTAATATTATAAATTTTCACAAGTCGGTATAATTCTCAATCACTACATAGTATAAAACAAAGTCGCTTCCCGCTGTCTGTCTGTCTCTATATACGCTTAGATCTTTAAAACTACGCAACGGATTTTGATGCGGTTTTTTAAAAAATAGAGTGATTCAAGAAAAAGGTTTATATGTATAATACATGCATATTATAGTACAGAAAAGTCGAGAAATTCAAAGATTTGTATTTCATACTAACCGTTAAAACGTACCTAGGGATGAACCCGAACGAAGCGAGTGTGAGTCGCTAGTAATTGCATACAAAAAACTTTTAAAACATATTAAGCTAACATTGTCTAAGCTAAATTATTAAGATATACATGCATCCATTTTAAAACAGGAAGTTATCAAATGTATAATACATTTGTTTCAAATTGATTTCTAGAATCGTTTCCTTGTTATTAGTACTACAAAATTAATATTCTATGTCCAATCTCTACGATACAATCGTTAATGAAAGATCAAATGTATGACACATCATGATGGACTACCGTTCTAATTATAATTTATAGTCTTAAAATGTCAACATAAAAAAAAATCATTATAATACATATGTACAAAAAATTTAATATATATGGAAAAATTAGCACGCTTTGAATCATTAACGAGAAAATCCAATTAAATTGAATTGAATAAAGAAAACTTATATATTATGTTAAATCTATACTATATTATATATATAATATTAATTAATATTATAAAGCTGACGAGTTTGTTTGTTTGTTTGGTTGAACGCGTTAATCTCAGTGTCTACTAATCCGATTTGAAAAATTCTTTTTGAATTAGATAGCTCGTTAACTGAGGAAGGCTATAGGCTATATATCATCCCGGAAAAATGTACGTTTCCCGTGGGATAAATTTGTTTTCGTCTAGGGACGAACCCGAAGCAAAGCGAGGGTGAGTCGCTAGTAAAAAATATATAACGTTCATTTTAATACATAGAGTATTTAAAATTATTCATAAATTTACTAGTTACGTTGCCACGTTCTTACAAAATCGCTATGTATAAATGTCGCTTTGCCTAATGATGCCGAGTTTGTTCATTGATTAGGAATAACTGGACTACATGCACTTTACGGTTAAGTGGTGTCTCACTTGCCTTAAGATTATTCTCTTGCAACCACTCAAGCAAATGGTATCGTCTTAGAATAATAACAACAAGAAAACTTTTAAATACCGAAGATGCTTTATTTTACGAGTTAGTGAGCTTTTTGCTATAAGAAAATAATATTTAAGTGCTTTTAGTTAATATGTTGAAAACTTGATATATACATGGTTTCATGCACTTGAACTAAGATTATTAAAGGGATAAATACTTATATTTAATAACAAAATATGAATTTTATAGTACTGTGAGCTGTAACTTTAAATATATTCAACTAATTAAAGTACAATCTACATATAATATAAAGAAAACTTCAATAAGGTCTGTTCAGACGTTTTCCATTAACATATGTATGAATAGACAAAGGTAAACGTTAAAACCTTTTGCTATATTATCTTAAATACGAAAGTTCGGATGGATGGATGTTTGTTACTCAATCACGCCAGAAAGGCTGAACGGATCTGGATGAAATTTGGCACAGAGATAGATTTATTATTACTTTTTATTCCAGAAAAATGTACGATTCACGTGGAGATTTGTTATTGTTTTTGACTAGGGACGAACTTGAGCGAAGCTAGTGTGAACCGCTATTTATACATAATATATTATTAATCTATATATTAATACGTGAAGCAAAAACTTTGTACCTCTTTTTACGAAAATTGCGCGGACGGAGGAGTATGCCCACACTCATTGTTTATATAGAGACGGAGTGCAGAATGCTATTTTTTTTAAATTAAATAAATAAAAAAAAACATTACACACACTACCATGTATTTGACACACACACACATATATACTCTTTTGTTTCTTGTTAAAGTCTGTTGTCAAATTGAGAATAGATTAATATTGTAATATACGCAAGACAATAAATATATAACCTAATGAATTATGGTTGATTTTCAACAACGCGGCGATCACTAGTACATAGTAAATATCTCATATAGCACATTTCGAAATCACATACACATTTCTGTTTTATATATGTGCATAGATTTACAATTAATTAGCCACAGCTATCATATATATATCCTGCAATAATTAACAGTCAGGCAATAAATTCGTTCGCATGTCAATATTAGGTTCCTGACCTATTCGTAGTGACGACACGCAATTATCAAATTCAAGAAACATTACACAGTGTTTTGTCACTGGTTACCTAAGTCTTTATACTTTATAAATATCAATAGTGTGTATGTATTTCTGTTTGTTAGCTTTTTGTTGAGACGTACATAGAAAATATTTTCTTGCAGAATAGCAAGTGGAATTTGGCTGCGTGTAGATACTATGTGAAGACTACTACATAGATGCAATTTTTAAATAAATATTTTAAACTAGCGACTCACCCTCACTCCGCTCGGGTTTGAGATGAGATACTTTCCCACAGTAAAAAGTATCCTATATGTTGACCCGGATAAACAGCTATCATCATATCATCAAAATTCGTCTAGTAGTTTTTCCGTGATGCGGTAACAGACAGACAGACAGACAGACAAAAATTCGAAAAACTATAGATTCGGCCTCTGTCTTGATAGTAATGTCTATTTCAATAAGATTTCCCAAAAAATATTTATTGTACAGATTCGACTTAGTTAGAATTTTATTATATGTATAGATTTCATTTCTTTTGTGTATATACAAAGAGAAAATTATTATAGTACATTTTTCTACATTTTTACATAATTCAATTGAAAGCTGCTGAGTAAATTATTTGCTTTTATAAAGAATTTTAGAGGTTTGAAGCGCGATCTCCGTATTTGACGATTGTTGTAAGACACAATGTTTTATAATGATCGTTCACATTTACAATTTTTACTTTCAAATGGTAGATAAATGTCTAGAAATAAAATATAATAGATATTTGAATATTTTCATTTGAGTGACAAGTGTTACTTGTACTTAAGTATTGTAACACAAAGTAACCACATAGTATCAAATAGGAAGTTATGCAAGCGAATGTAAGACATGTATATCTGCGGTCTGCACTTTGACAAAATGCGTTTTAAAGTAAGATGACCTACTTAGTACTTATGATTTATGAATTTATTTTTGACAAATTTTGTTTAGAGCTTGAAAGCTTGGATAAAGATAAAAAATTATTTTGTTAATTAATAAAAAATATATATTTAACTAGCGACTCGCCCTCGCTTCGCTCGGGTTCGTCCCTTCTTACGTTTTAACATTTAGGATAGATTTCTCAGAAATGAGATATTTTCCCGCGGTAAAAAGTATCAGCTATCCCATACAGAATTTCATCAAAATCCCTCCAGTGGTTTTTTTGTGATGCGGTAACAGACAGACAGACAAAAATTCTAAAAACTATAGATTCTGGCTCTGTATCGATAATAATGTCTATTTCAATCAGATTTTCCAAAAAATATTTAATGTATAGATTCGGCTTAGTTACAATTTTAATATATGTACAGATTTTATTTAAGTGACATCTATACATACCTATTATAAAATTCTAACTAAGCCGAATCTGTACATTAAATATTTTTTGGAAAATCTTATTGAAATAGACATTATTATCGATGCAGAGGCCGAATCTATAGTTTTTAGAATTTTTGTCTGTCTGTCTGTCTGTCTGTCTGTCTGTCTGTCTGTCTGTCTGTTACCGCATCACAGAAAAACTACTGGAGGGATTTTGATAAAATTTGGTATGATGATAGCTGGTTATCCGGGTAAACATATAGGATACTTTTTACCGCGAAAAAATATCTCATTTCTGGAAAAAAAAATACAAAAACTGGTAGGAACAAAACCACGACGATACTATTTGTAAACAGTTTAGCAAGGTAACTTACAAAATATGGTAAAAACTATAAAAATAGCTTATCTTGAAAATCAAATTATCAAAAGCGCATTTTATCCATTAAAATAGTTATTTTAATTAATATTTATTTATGTGTTATTTAGATATTCGACAATAGATGTCGCCATGTGTTTTTAAAATACATAGTTTAAATTCCAAAAAAATTAATGTACAGATATGACCTTTTTTCGATTTTATTAGTATTACTACTAAATCACCCGCGGCTCCGCCCGTGTTTAAATTATCAGTAAAGCAAACATTTTCGCTTCATAAATTAGTAACTATACATACAATAAAATTCTAACTAAGCCGAACCCGTAAACTCAATATTTTTTCGGAAAATCTTATTGAAATATTCATTATTAGCGATACAGAGCCCGAATCTATAGTTTTTAGAATTTTTTCTGTCTGTCTGTATGTGACCGCATCACAGTAAAACCACTAGAGGGATTTTTATTAAATTTGGTATGGTAATAGCAGGTTATCCGGGTCAACACATAGGATTCTTTTTACCGCAGGAAAATATCTCATTTCTGAGAAAAAATACAAAAACTGGGTAAAGTAAAAGCACGATGATGCTATTAATATTTTAGCAAGGTAACTTACTTATATATTATGTTAAAACTATTAAAAAAAACTTATCTTAAAAGGAATATTAACAGCGCTATGTTATTCATTAAAATAGTTATTTTAATGAAAATTTATCTGTATTTATGTGTTATTTAGCTATTTGATAATAGATGTCGCCATGTGTTTTTAAAATACGTAGTTTATCAAAAAAAATGTATAGATATAACCTTTCTATGACTTTACTATAATTACTACTAAATTACTCGCGGCCCCGCCCGTGCTTAAATTTTTAATAAAACAAACTTTTTGGCTTTATAAATTAGTAACATATTAGTAATATTTTGTTGGCCGAAACAATTTTCAAATGAGAATATTTGTAAATTTTTATTGTTGAGTAAATAATGTTAATGTTTTTTAATCTTTTAATGTAAAAATTGGGCAAATGTAAATCCAACTCGCGCATTTTAGGTTTCGTATAGCAAAATGCTATGTTGTTTTTCTTACTTACGTGTTTTGTTAGGTTAACACTAAAATAAATACGAATAATATTTACGTTTCCACAATACCTACTCATTTTTTGCACCGTAAAAATAAGTTCAATTTATATTATTTTATAACATTTTATGGAAAACAAGTCTATGGCTGTTAAACTGCCAAAGCGGGTAACTAAAAATATTTCATATCTCAAAAACTATGAAAAAGTATTTTAGGAACTGTTATACCTCAACTTTTTCACTTTTTCTTGACACCTTTTCTTGGAAGGTAAAGGCTTAAAGGACACAATAAAATGCTTACGACTTTAATCATATTAGCAGAGCCATATGAAATAAAAAAATGTATTCGCTTAGAATTATTTACTTATTACACTTTCTTTTGAAAATCGTTTTGGAAAATATTACTAGCTAGCGCTAATTAAGAAAAGTTATCATTATGTAATTTAAATAATCAGCTATATATTAAATTAATCAATAGCTGTCTATCAGTAAAAAATGATTAAAATTAATTCCGTAGTTTGAGAGTTTATGGTGAAAAACTAAAAAAATAAACAAAACAGTAGCATAGACATACATAAATATTATTGCTAAAACAAAAGGTTCAATTTAACGGAGGAACCTTTGTGGCATTGTCAATCTCTGCCATTATTTACCAATCATGCGGTGCGCAATGAAAGTGGTATATGTAAGAGTATACTAATGTGTAAATCCTAAGAATTTCGTTTTTGATCATCTGAACGCGGGCGGAGCCGCGGAAAATGCTAGTTAATTTCTATATTACTATATCGACTCGAGATCTTTCTTAGGCATTCCGACTAAATTACAAATGCGAAAGTTTGCAAGTGGTTTATAAGGTAACGGCTCAACAGATTTAAGTGAAATTCAAATCTGAGAATAGTTATATCCTAGATTATCACAATATGGACAATAATTTTCTTTTTTCTTTTTTAATGAGCACACTAGCGGCTCACTCTCACTTCGTCCCTAGCAAAACAAAAACAAACCTATCCCACGGGAACCGTACATTTTCCTGGGATAAAAAGTAGCCTATGTGTTATTCCAGATTATAATCTATCTTGTGAAATTGTGAAAAATTTCATCCAGATCCGTTCAGTCGTTCTGGCGTGAAAAAGCAACAAACATACATCCATACGTACAGTCTTACAGACTTCATTTATAATATTAGTAGGACTACGCTAGCGGAGCCGCGGGGGAAAGCTTGTATATTAGAATTGTCAAGAAAAAACCAGACAAATAATTATTACACTTTTAGCATAATTTTCTTTTACCAACATTAATATACATATGTATATTATACATCATTTAAGATAACGATGAGAAACAAATGAACAATAAAAATAATTACAATGATATTTAGAAATTTATTTTTTCGTTACGCCATCTACGTGTAGTTTTTAGAACTAAATAAAACGAAATTATCATGTCCAATGTAGCAGCTTTTAAAGACTTTACAAATACATTTTAATTATATTACTTTATAAGAGATGGCAGTAGCTATGATATGTTTCTTAAAGATGCTTACTTTTAATCTATACATATTATAAAATTCTAACTAAGCCGAATCTGTACATTAAATATTTTTTGGAAAATCTTATTGAAATAGACATTATTATCGATGCAGAGGCCGAATCTATAGTTTTTAGAATTTTTGTCTGTCTGTCTGTCTGTCTGTCTGTCTGTCTGTCTGTCTGTCTGTCTGTTACCGCATCACAGAAAAACTACTGGAGGGATTTTGATAAAATTTGGTATGATGATAGCTGGTTATCCGGGTAAACATATAGGATACTTTTTACCGCGAAAAAATATCTCATTTCTGGAAAAAAAAATACAAAAACTGGTAGGAACAAAACCACGACGATACTATTTGTAAACAGTTTAGCAAGGTAACTTACAAAATATGGTAAAAACTATAAAAATAGCTTATCTTGAAAATCAAATTATCAAAAGCGCATTTTATCCATTAAAATAGTTATTTTAATTAATATTTATTTATGTGTTATTTAGATATTCGACAATAGATGTCGCCATGTGTTTTTAAAATACATAGTTTAAATTCCAAAAAAATTAATGTACAGATATGACCTTTTTTCGATTTTATTAGTATTACTACTAAATCACCCGCGGCTCCGCCCGTGTTTAAATTATCAGTAAAGCAAACATTTTCGCTTCATAAATTAGTAACTATACATACAATAAAATTCTAACTAAGCCGAACCCGTAAACTCAATATTTTTTCGGAAAATCTTATTGAAATATTCATTATTAGCGATACAGAGCCCGAATCTATAGTTTTTAGAATTTTTTCTGTCTGTCTGTATGTGACCGCATCACAGTAAAACCACTAGAGGGATTTTTATTAAATTTGGTATGGTAATAGCAGGTTATCCGGGTCAACACATAGGATTCTTTTTACCGCAGGAAAATATCTCATTTCTGAGAAAAAATACAAAAACTGGGTAAAGTAAAAGCACGATGATGCTATTAATATTTTAGCAAGGTAACTTACTTATATATTATGTTAAAACTATTAAAAAAAACTTATCTTAAAAGGAATATTAACAGCGCTATGTTATTCATTAAAATAGTTATTTTAATGAAAATTTATCTGTATTTATGTGTTATTTAGCTATTTGATAATAGATGTCGCCATGTGTTTTTAAAATACGTAGTTTATCAAAAAAAAATGTATAGATATAACCTTTCTATGACTTTACTATAATTACTACTAAATTACTCGCGGGGCCGCCCGTGCTTAAATTTTTAATAAAACAAACTTTTTGGCTTTATAAATTAGTAACATATTAGTAATATTTTGTTGGCCGAAACAATTTTCAAATGAGAATATTTGTAAATTTTTATTGTTGAGTAAATAATGTTAATGTTTTTTAATCTTTTAATGTAAAAATTGGGCAAATGTAAATCCAACTCGCGCATTTTAGGTTTCGTATAGCAAAATGCTATGTTGTTTTTCTTACTTACGTGTTTTGTTAGGTTAACACTAAAATAAATACGAATAATATTTACGTTTCCACAATACCTACTCATTTTTTGCACCGTAAAAATAAGTTCAATTTATATTATTTTATAACATTTTATGGAAAACAAGTCTATGGCTGTTAAACTGCCAAAGCGGGTAACTAAAAATATTTCATATCTCAAAAACTATGAAAAAGTATTTTAGGAACTGTTATACCTCAACTTTTTCACTTTTTCTTGACACCTTTTCTTGGAAGGTAAAGGCTTAAAGGACACAATAAAATGCTTACGACTTTAATCATATTAGCAGAGCCATATGAAATAAAAAAATGTATTCGCTTAGAATTATTTACTTATTACACTTTCTTTTGAAAATCGTTTTGGAAAATATTACTAGCTAGCGCTAATTAAGAAAAGTTATCATTATGTAATTTAAATAATCAGCTATATATTAAATTAATCAATAGCTGTCTATCAGTAAAAAATGATTAAAATTAATTCCGTAGTTTGAGAGTTTATGGTGAAAAACTAAAAAAATAAACAAAACAGTAGCATAGACATACATAAATATTATTGCTAAAACAAAAGGTTCAATTTAACGGAGGAACCTTTGTGGCATTGTCAATCTCTGCCATTATTTACCAATCATGCGGTGCGCAATGAAAGTGGTATATGTAAGAGTATACTAATGTGTAAATCCTAAGAATTTCGTTTTTGATCATCTGAACGCGGGCGGAGCCGCGGAAAATGCTAGTCTATACATATTATAAAATTCTAAGCCGAATCTGTAGATTAAATATTTTTTGGAAAATCTTATTGAAATAGATTTTATTATCGATACAGAAGCCAAATCTATAGTTTTTAGAATTTTTGTCTGTCTGTCTGTCTGTCTGTCTGTCTGTTACCGCATCACGGAAAAACCACTGAACAGATTTTGATGAAATTTGGTATGATGATAGCTGTTTATCCGGGTCAACATATAGGATACTTTTTCTTGCGGGAAAATACATCATCTCTGAGCTAAACGTTAAAACGTAACTAGGGACGAACCCGAGCGAAGCGAGGGTGAGTTTCTAGTAGGTTCATAAATTCAAAGAATTGTTTACCTAGATTTACACGAACGTTTAAGATTTTAAATAAAATTCAATTTAATGGGACAGTCTTTCCCATGACCATCATTGCAGTTAAGCGCTCAAAAAGTCGTGAAACAAAACTGAAAATAAATCCGCGAAAAATTCTGATTGATTTTATATAAAGTTTAAGTTATTATTAGTCATAATAATAAATTGGTTAATAAATAAGGTAAATTTAAATGGTCTGTCTGTTTGGACTCCAAACACATTTCTTTACTCCGCTTTCTAATAAGTATTAAATCAATACTTTCATACTTTGTGATACCGAGATAAACACTGTAGAAACACAAAAATGTATCTTTTTCCGGGATCGAACCTAGTTCTTGTTTAATGGATAGAACATAAAAATGTTTTAAGGTTAATCTATGAATAAACAGTAGTATTGTATTATACAACAATATATTATATGTAAGACAGTGGTAGCCCAGTGGCAACGCGCTCGCTTGGAAAACTTTTTATATGTTGACCCGGATAACCAGCTATCATCATAACAAATTTCATCGAAATCCCTCCACTGATTTTTTCGTGATGCGGTAACAGACAGACAGACATACAGACAGACTAAAATTCTAAAAACTATAGATTCCGCCTCTGTATTGATAACAATGTCTATTTCAATAAGATTTTCCAAAAAATATGTACAGATTCGGCTAAGTTACAATTTTATTATATGTATAGATTGTATAATGTGTTATTAAAATTAACATTTTGTTATTGATGCAAATAATAATTTATAAAACAAATATTTGATGCTACATTGTTCTATCTCTTACATTTTGCACCTCATGAGATTATTACTAGATAGATACATCCAATTAGCGGTTCGCCTCAGATTCCACGTTTTAATGGCCAATAAACCCCCAAATTGACATAGTTTGAGCTCTCAGCATCTGGATTATCCTATATTTTTATTACCAATTTGCATACTTGTATTAATTAAACCATGAACATTATTGAATTACACTGTCGTTGTTATTGTATTCATCTGTAGTGAATATTATAAAGAGGCAGAGTTTTTGTTTGTTTATTTGTTTGTAAGAACGCGCTAATTCAGGAACTGTTAATCCGATTTGAAAAATTCTTTTTACACTAGATAGCTTGTTTATTGCAGAAGGCTTTAGGCTATATATCATTATGCTACTACTTAAGGAGCGGAGCAGTAATATAATATACAGTCTATCTATTCCATATTAACCTTTAAGACGTACCTAGTGACGAGCCCGAGCGAAGCCAGGGTATAGGCGCTAGTTTCTGTATAATCATTCTACTATAAATGTGATATTTGTATGTATGTATGTTTGTTGTTATTTCTTCAGGCAGAAATGAATAGACGAATTTAGATGATACATATATACATACACAGATAAACTATGATTGGAATAACGCATAAGCTAGTGTTAGTAATAAAATTGGCCAAAAGGTGGCGCTATCTGTAGGTATATAATATTATAAAACAAATGGCACACGGGAACACACTGAAGTAAAGCGAGGGTAAGTGATAAGTCACCGGTATATTATAAATAGTACAGCCATTCACGCCTATACACGATGCGATATTGATACGTTTTTCACTATTATTTATAGAATTTATATATAATATATGATTTAATGGGGTATCCATTTTATGCCGATATCATGTTTAGATGTAATGTATCTTGTGTGGGTATTTTCAGGGCTCAATGCGGGGATAAAATAAAGTATTCAATGCTCAATACAATTAAATGAGGGAAATCACAATGTTGTAAACTTGAAACGATAATTTTAATAGTTTAATTGAGCAGCAGGTTCTCGACTCCGATCTGACTTCAACACACAACACTCTAATGATCCTCCACGATCAACCAATATTACCAAGCCACATATCTTCAACGAATGTCATGATGGCGTCTTGACCGCACTCGAGACGATGCCTCGGCTCTTAATTTGATTTTGATTTGATGTAACAAACAACAATAATATAGTGACTTTAAACAATAATAAGGTTTATCATTAAATTATAATTCATTTCTACTAAATTCACCTCCAACATATTTCTAGAAAGGTCGGTCAAGTGCGTGTCGAATTCGCACACGAAGGGTTCCGTATCCTCGTACGTGTACTTTTTATTAATATGACGTTTACTCTATGTATGTAGTATATTAACTTTGCTGATCAATTAAAAAAGTGTTTCTTGTCTTTTTAATTTTATTATTTATTGTTATAGCGGCAATAGAAATATGTACATACTCTGTGAAAATTTCGATTCTCACTTATTACGATTCATGAGATACAGCCCTCTGATAGACGAACGGACGGACAGCGGACGCTTATTAATAGGGTGCCGTTGGCACCCTTCGGGTACAGAATCCTAAAAAGTCGATGTTTTTTAATCAAGTCTTTACCCCTGACCGGGCGGTGGACATGACGCTTATAAGTGACAAATTACAATATCTAACAATACGATATGAGATGAGAAAGAACTTTGTACGTTGTTAGTATTTTTAAACTTGGGGGGTTATTTTAACTAAGTCAGGGGATATAAAGATTTTTCAAAAATCTTTTTGAGTTTACAGATTTTCTACCCCATATTTTAAAAAGGATAATAATGATATTGAAACGTTTAGCTTAAACAATATCAATACTAGTGCATATAAAATAAATATGGGTATGAATATTATATTGAAATAAAAAATACGATGATATAATCCTACTAATGTAATTAATGAAAATTTAAAATAATATAGCTCATACATCGGAATAACAGATAGGCTACTTTTTATCCCGAAAAAATGTACGGTTCCCGTGGGATAGATTGTTGTCTATAGTGTAACTAAAAAAGAATCATGAAAATCGCTTAACGAATGGCGACGATGCACACAAAAAATATACGTCCGATTCGAGGAGTCTTTTAAATTCGGTCAAAAATGAGGAAGCAATGTCACACGATTTCAATATTTGTTAGGTTGCTCGAGGGCCTCTTACATGGTTAAATGACTGCTGCAGTGGATTGATTACCTCCGGGAGCGATTTATTTGCCTCCCGTTTTATAGCTCGAAACGTTCAATGGTTTGTCAAGAGATGTTAATCCATCCAGTTGTTTGGTACAAAGGACATAGGAACTTTGAAAATGGTAAAAATCCCATCTATCAATGCCTATGATTCTTTAGTATAAATATTAACTAACATTACAAGTCCAGGGGCCTTTTTTTCTTTTGTTTAAACATTGTCAGGCAGCACCATCTTTAATAAGCAACACAAAGGTGTTAAAACAATATTCAAGTTGAATTTTTCCCTCATAAATTACCACAAAAAGTTAGACTTAAACATAATCTGTTCGGTTAACGTATGAATCAGTCATAAACATCTAAACAATAATTAAATAAGATTATTTTCTTTGCTTACAGAGTTACAAAGAAAAAGATGCTGGGAAAGTCGTCTTATATACAACGACTATGGGAATCGTGCGTAGCACTTATCAGAGATGTCTTCTCGTCAAGAAGATCTTGAGGAATCTACTGATAAAATACGAAGAGCGAGATGTCTTCATGAGTACTGAGTACCAGGATGAGATCAGAGATAGAATGCGAAGCGATCAAATACTGGTTCCTCAGTTGTTTATAGATGGGCAGCATATTGGGGTAAGTATTCTATCACAATATTATTTTACCTTATTGCCGTTAAGGTAGAAGATCTGGCAATATACACAATATTTTTCTGTAAAAAAGTCAAAGTCAAGTTAAGTATAGATTTCTCAGAGATGAGATATTTTCCCGCAGTAAAAAGTATCCTATAAGTTGACCAGGATAACCAGCTATCATCATACCAAATTTCATCAAAGTCTGTCCAGTGGTTTTGTGGTGACAGGCGGAGAAAAATTCTAAATACTATAGATTCGACGTATGTATCGATAATAATGACTATTACAATAAGATTTTCCAAAAAATATTTAATGTACAGATTCGATTCAGTTAGAATTTTATTATATGCATAGATTAACTCCCGTCTGATCCCTAGTAAAGTTTCTATTAAAATTGATTCGATCACTTCAAAGGTTTGTTCGAATGTATCTCTATTCATTTGTTAGGTGATTAAACTTTTGAAGTTACTCGCACGAAATATTTGGAATTTTAATTAAAAATAGTTTATTGATTCCTTAATCAGTTTCACTCATACGCATTCCAATAAAACAGCGGTCTCATTTACTACCCAAATACCTCAATATACACAAGCAGGTGTAACCGCATTAAGTTGATGTAATATGATAATTCTACATTCATTAACATAATATAAGGTATATTAATAGCAATTTAAGCAGTAATTTATAATTTAACTAGTGTCTAATATAGTTTTCAGTATGCGAATGCTTTTCAAAATACCTTTAAATTATTGAGATGATAAGAGATTTTTCTTATTAAATAACAAATCTTTACTAATATTATAAAGCTGAAGAGTTTGTTTGTTTGTTTGGTTGAACGCGCTAATCTCAGGAATTACTAATCCGATTTGAAAAATTCTTTTTTCATTAGATAGCCCGTTAACTGAGGAAGGCTATAGGTTATATATCATCCCGGAAAAATATACGGTTCCCGTGGAATAGATTTGTTTTTTTCTAGGGACGAACCCGAAGCGAAGCGAGAGTGAGTCGCTAGTATATAATATTATTAGTTTTAAACATCCAAAGTTAATAAGGAGCACATTAAAAAAAGTGATCATCACTAATTTCATTCATACGAAAGTGTTACAAGAACTCTTATCTCACTTATCGATTTTGTTGCTGAATTGAATTGTCCTAAGGTTTATCACTTTACGTCTAGTAATTAAATACCTAGTATATGAATTCTGGCAGTAATCTATAAAATTACAGTACGACGAGTACATAACACGAAACTTGTAAGGTTTATTTTGTACTACATGTATACATACGTGTATATACATATGTATATATTACTTTTTTGTTTTCTACCCCCAATTTGAATTTTTTAAAACTTCATAAAAATCATGAAGAACGTAATTATGGTTTCTAAATATTTTATATAACATTTGAAAACGGCTTGTTAAAAAAGCTTTCTCTACGTCAGAGGATTTTCATTACTTTGATTACAAAAATAAGTTATTTCATGACGAAGTACTGTTTTGTAATTTGTCAATTTTTACGCCAAGATGAGTCGTTAAGACGTGAAAACACCGACTTTCACATTTTAAGTATAAGTAAAATTAACTTTAAATTAGAAAGTTTCTAATGACCCGTCTCTGTGAAATGTACTGTCTGTACTAAAGGGAGTGATTCTAAGAATTTTTAGATCTGATGCCGCAGTAATTTTGTACCATCGCATTTTTCATTGTCGAATTGGATTTCATCAACACATCCTTGATCACGCTTGATATTCCAATAAATTTGCGTCTTCCAGACTTTGCTCCTAAGGTTTTAATTGATTGCTATAAGGGATTTTTTGAAAATCATCTTTTATTGTCTTAGTATGTGGACGGTAACGACGCACCATCGGATGAATAGCTTGCTTAGCATTTGCCTTTTTTTAATACCTATATATTGAAAAAAAATGGGTGCGTGTAACCTTTACGCGCGGTTGCAGTAAAACTTCTTTGGCAAATAGCACAATTACATTAAATAAATCAATAATTAAATAAGGCATATTAGGCATATTACAATCATATATTTATAGAATATCATATATGGAAAGAATATAATATTATATATTTGTCAAACAATAACAACGGTTATCATTCTCTCGCCGGCTTAATCTATACTAATATTATAAAGCTGAAGAGTTTGTTTGTTTGTTTGGTTGAACGCGCTAATCTCAGAAACTACTAATCCGATTTGAAAAATTCTTTTTGAATTAGATAGCCCGTTATATTTCTGTTCCCGGAAAAAAGTACTGTTCCCGTGGGATAGATTTCTTTTTGTCTAGGGACGAACCCGAAGCAAAGCGAGGGTGAGTCGCTAGTCCTACATATTTATGTGTTTGTCTCTTTTTAGTGTCGCATTCTCGTTTCATCAAGTTTCAAATCACAACGATTGTCGATTCTAAGGAACTTTCATTTCAAAAGGTTTTTTTCAATACAATAACATCCCATGGAAACTTTTAGACATATAGTGGGATAAAATTAGCATATATCATTGCTCTCTCTGATACCAAGACAAAAAATAAAACCAAAATAACCACTATTTCATTGAATATGAGTTTCGCTTTACTGAAGCTTTTAATCCTAGTATTAACGTAAGTAAAAATAATATAGAAATTAAAAGGAAAATTTAATTACTTATATATAAGTAATCTTGCATCTCAAGACTCTTTGATGAGCATAATATTATTCAAGGGCAATTTTATGTACTTGATGAATACTAATGATAATGTATTAAGGCATTAGCGAAATAATCCTTGATGAAATTTAATACAGCTTTATTGGAAGATGATTAAATCATTATTTAGGATTCTGCATATTGTATAATGGAGAAAAATAATCTAATATTAGGTATTATATTATTTGTATACAGTATAGTATTAGACATTATATAGGATATCTTGTGCTCATCTGTTCGTCTGTCACGCACTGTTTATTTTATAATATAAAATAAAAAAATATATAATATATATATTTGTTCACTGGTAGGCTTATTATAATTTTCTGTTAAGCTTTCTTCTTTAAATATTAAATAATTTATAAAACGTAAGTAAAAATTTCTTATAATTTTATATAACTTACTAGCGGATCACCCTCGCTTCGCTCGGGTTCGTCGCTAAGCACGTTTTACATAGATATTTTAAATAGTTTTTTGCCAGCGTTAGCCATATAAAAAACTTTATGGTATGGTATTAAAGTTCAAATTGACTTTTAAGTATTATTATTAATCTTTTGTAATATGGGAATATAGAAAAGTGTTGTTTTTAGACTTTCTCAGGCAATTTTATTAAATTTTCTCTCCATAAGAACCATCCTCGTACTTCAAGGAATATTATAAAAAAAGAATTAGCGAAATCGGTTCAGCTGCTCTCGAGATTTGCGCTTAGCAACACATTCAGCGATTCATTTTTATATTATAGATGTTATTATTTTTATAAAAAAGTTATTACTTAAAAATTTGTTTCGAATAATAAATATATAAAACGCAGAGCTAGTCATGTTTAGCTTACGAAAATTATTTATAAAATAATTTTAAAACTATAAACATAATATTATGAACAAAGATGGTAAGATATTTTTTTGCTTTTTTACCGTCTCGCTTCAGGCCTTTCATATATCTTGTGTAACCTGTTTATTTACTACTAATGACTTGCCCTGGCTTTGCTCGGGTGCCTTTCTCTTCATAACCTCCAAAACCACTCATCCGATTTCAAAAAAATCTTTCACCAATGTTTAGAATGGATCTTCAGGGTAGATATAGACTGTATATTATATCGTTAAAACAAAAGGGATTTCCGTGGAGGCAAAGACAACGTAAATTAATAAAATAAATATGTTGGGACATTACCACACAGCACCATCTAGTTCCATGGTAAGCTACGAGGCTTGTGTTATGGATACCAGATAGTTGATACACTACACATGTATAACTTTAAATACATACATATTACAAATATAAAGACCCATGACTAGAGTAAAAACGTTCGTGCTCATCACCCAAATGAATGCTCCCAGCGGGACTTGAACCTTCACTGCAAACTGAGCTAAATAATAATAATGATTTTAGCAATGATGTACGAAAATCGAACCCAGAACCACGTTACACCTCGGTCATATTTTGCGAATATTATAAATTACTAGCAGAACCCGCGGCTACGCCCGCGTTCAATCTACAAAAAAAACTCTTTGGCTTTATGTTAAACAAAGACTCACCTTCGCTTCGCTCGGGTTCGTCGCTATGTATTTATATAGTATTGTTCATACAAAAATACTAAAATTGCGATTGAAAAATGGGGGGTGGGAGAAGGAGGGTGAAAAATACTGCACGACCTGTTCTCATACCTACCAAATATACAAAAAAAATCATTAAAATCGGTCGAGCCGTTTCGCAGGAGTGCGACCACAAACACCGGGACACGAGATTTTTATATATTAGTTATTACTATAATTATAATTCTTAAGTTTGAACAGAACAGCAAATGTCATTTTTGTTTCTTTTTGATGTATTGCAAAAGTCTAGACCACTTCAAGAGATAACTTCATACTTTTTATTCTTAAACTTTTATAACCTTAGTACCAGTATGTACCAGGATTTTCAATGTATGTGCGAATTTAGTCTCTATTAATACAGAAATAATTACGATAATCGCTTGCTCTTATGTTTCATTGCTACATTTGGCATTTAAGGGGCCTTTCTACCAAGATTTTTACATTGTCAGCTGCGTGATTGTGAAAAATTCTAGAACACTATAGAGTATAGAGTATAGATAGATGTATGTACGTATTATGTATATCTACTTGTATATTCTGTATTTACATATACTTACGTATTATACTTACTTACATTACTTGCATATGCAACATTATATTTTTAACTAACTAAATATCCAATATTTATTTATTGCTTACTAGCGACTACTTTAAACTTTTTTAGTTAAACGATTTAATTTGAGCAGAACCCTAATTCTTTTTTTACAAAATAAAAGTAACCTAAGTTACTCCTTATAACATCAGCTCCAGCTGTTTCGGAACCGAAACAAACAGACAGACAGACAGTTCTTATAATTTCATATGTATATAAATGTAATTTCATATTAAAAACCTGTTATTTTAACATTACAAATATAGGTACACTTTAATTTTATTTATCTGTATAGATTTTTAAAGATGCCACATAAAATTATACAAACTTATGCAAACTTACTAAATAAAATTCGACAGAATTTCATATGCGAAACATTTTCAACATGATTACAAATTTCTTTACGATGATAGAAGACATAGTGAGGAAACCTGCATGTCCGAAAGAACCTAAATATTTTTTGAAATATATGTGAAGTCCGCCAACCCGCACTTGACCAGCGTGGTGGACTATGGCCTCATCCCCCTCCCATCTCTCCTCCAAAGGAGAAGATCCGTGCCCACCACTGGGACTTTAAAAATAGCGAAATGAGATTTTAAGTTTTAACCTTAATTATGTGGAAATAACTGGCAAAAAAGTTACCATTTTTCTAATGAATAAAATGAAGAGAACCTGTTGTAAAAAAATAATAATAAGTCGCTTTTATTTCGCCATATCACGGTGTATTTATTTTTCATTTAATTACCACAAATGTGTCATGTATTTTATACGAGAGATATGAAACATGTAACATAATGAATCTATTTATTTTTTTATCTTTTAAACTGAAAAAGCTAACTTTATACACAAACAAAAGTTTTTTGTTAAAAGTTAAATCTTTTATATCAATGTTATAGAAATAGAATAAAGGAATATTGCACTTATTTTTTATTAGTTTTTACAAAAAAAAAAACAGAAAAAACTATATAGTTTCGCAAAATTGGAAAATGTGTGTTGGGTCGGGTCCTCAGATGCCTTCACGCTGTGGTTACTAGATTGATTAATTACCGTAGTATCCCATATAATATTGCATATGAGGCTAATATTACTAATATTATTTTGGGTTATTTTCTTTTTTACAGAAGTTTTCTTAACCTTGTGTAAAGTTCTAATTTCTATCCATTTTAACTTTTATTATATTTATATTGATTATATTTAATACGCATTTACCAATAGGGTAATAATGTAAAAGAATACATTTGTACAATCAGAAATATTAAAGTGTATTTATAATTTATTTAATAGTTACGTAACTTAAAGACTTGTTACAATATCTTAAATTTAATCTAGGGTTTCATAAAATAATAAGAGTAAGAGGAACTAGGTTTCGATAACCTTTAAAACCAATTTGTCTGCTTAAAGCTGTCATGTTACATGTCTGATTACTTGATAAGAGCATGAAGAGAATGCTCACTAAGATCTTACCTTATATAGTACGAATATTTAATTAAAAGCTCAATATTTTTCCATCATTGGAAAGATTATTTTCAGATGGGCACTTTCAAGCTTTATGTATGTACATACTAGCTTTTATATGCGACTTTACACAAATATTTTATTTATATATTTATATATGTTTTTGCTATACTCCTAAGGGATAATGTAGCGTGATGATAAATAGTATATTATCTTCCAAAACAAATATTGTATTAAAATATTCGAACATTTTGTATATTTTTTTCAAATATAACAAGTAATTCTAAAAATAAATGTTTTTAAACCAATACAAAAAAAAAAACAATCAGAGTTTAAATATTAATATTTTTTTCGTAAAACTGTGCATCGGTACAGATTTCTTTTAATTTATCTACTCTAAAATTATAATAGAAGTGCGGGCTTGAATGTAGGAGATAAACTCCAAAGCTTATTGAATTGTGAAAATTAATTCAATTATAGTTATATCCTCTAAATTATGATTACTTTTATAATAATAAATATAGAAATAAGGCTTTGCTTTTAAAATGAAAGAAAAAACACTTTTCTGTAAAGTACAACAAGTATTGGTAATTTGAACAAATAAGCACAAAGGTGACGCATTGTAATAAACTTAGCTAACTTAAGTAGTACAATTTTACGGTTATTGTTTGCAGCATCGTATTCGTATAAGTTAGTCCAGGACAAGGTCTAAACGTATGCTTGCAAAGTTTTATTCTAATTTTTATAATACTAGCGACTCACCCTCGTTCCGCTCGGGTTCACCCCTAGGGTGGACCACCCTTATCACTTAGGGGTATGACAAATAATTTACGTCCTATTCTCAGACCTACTGAATATACACACAAAATTTCATAAGTATCGGTCAAGCCGTTCCGGAGGAGTTTTGTTACAAACACTGTGACACGAGAATTTGATATATTAGATTTATTAACGCGTAAAAATATTTTTTTTTAAAACACTCATCACCATCTAATTACATGGTAAGTTTCGAGGCCTGTGTTATGGAAACCATGTAGTTGTTACACTACAAATATATAATTTTAAATACATAGGTACACATTATAAATATAAACACCTATGACTGGAGTACAAACATTCGTGCTCGTCACACAAATGAATGCCCACAGCGGGACTCGAACGAGCGACCGCTGGCACAGCCAGTAGGGTCACTATAAACTGAGCCAAACGTGTTGTAAAAAACATATATACGCATCCTCGCACATCACATGTAAAAACAAACATATATATATATATATATATATATAAAACTAGCATTTCCCGCGGCTCCGCCCGCGTTCAGATGATCAAAAACCAAATTTTTAGGTTTTACACATTAGTATACTTTTACATATACAACTTTCATTGCGCACCGCATGAGTGGTAAATAATGACAGAGATTGAGAATGCCACAAAGGTTCCTCCGTTAAATTGAACTTTTTGTTTTAGCAATAACATTCATGTATGTCTATACTTCTGTTTTGTTTGTTTTTTTAGTTTTTCACGATAAACTCTCAAACTACGGAATTAATTTTAATCATTTTTTACTAATTGACAGCTATAGATTAATTTAATATATAGCTGATTATTCAAATTACATAATGATAACTTTTCTTAATTAGCGCTAGTTAGTAATATTTTCCAAAACGATTTTCAAAAGAAAGTGTAATAAGTAAATAATTCTAAGCGAATACATTTTTTTATTTCATATGGCTCTGCTAATATGATTAAAGTCGTAAGCATTTTATTGTGTCCTTTAAGCCTTTACCTTCCAAGAAAAGGTGTCAAGAAAAAGTGAAAAAGTTGAGGTATAACAGTTCCTAAAATACTTTTTCATAGTTTTTGAGATATGAAATATTTTTAGTTACTCGCTTTAGCAGTTTAACAGCCATAAACTTGTTTTCCATAAAATGTTATAAAATAATATAAATTGAACTTATTTTACGGTGCAAAAAATGAGTAGGTATTGTGGAAATGTAAATATTATTCGTATTTATTTTAGTGTTAACCATACAAAACACGTAAGTAAGAAAAACAACATAGCATTTTGCTATACGAAACCTAAAATGCGCGAGTTGGATTTACATTGCCCAATTTTTACATTAAAAGATTAAAAAACATTAACATTATTTACTAAACAATAAAAATTTACAAATATTCTCATTTGAAAATTGTTTCGGCCAACAAAATATTACTAATGTTACTAATTTATAAAGCCAAAAAGTTTGTTTTATTAAAAATTTAAGCACGGGCGGGGCCGCGGGGAATTTAGTAGTAATTATAGTAAAGTCATAGAAAGGTTATATCTGTACATTTTTTTTTGGATAAAACTACGTATTTTAAAAACACATGGCGACATCTATTGTCAAAAAGCTAAATAACACATAAATAAATTTTCATTAAAATAACTATTTTTAATGAATAAAATAGCGCTGTTAATATTTCTTTTAAGATAAGTTTTTTTAATAGTTTTAACATAATATATAAGTAAGTTACCTTGCTAAAATATTAATAGCATCATCGTGCTTTTACTTTAACCAGTTTTTGTATTTTTTCTCAGAAATGAGATATTTTCCTGCGGTAAAAAGAATCCTATGTGTTGACCCGGATAACCTGCTATTACCATACCAAATTTCATAAAAATCCCTCTAGTGGTTTTTCTGTGATGCGGTCACATACATACAGATAGAAAAAATTCTAAAAACTATAGATTCGGGCTCTATATCGCTAATAATGAATATTTCAATAAGATTTTCCGAAAAAATATTGAATTTAGGGGTTCGGGTTAGTTACAATTTTATTGTATGTATAGTTACTAATTTATGAAGCGAAAAAGTTTGCTTTACTGATAATTTAAGCACGGGCGGAGCCGCGGGTGATTTAGTAGTAATTCTAATAAAATCGAAAAAAGTTCATATCTGTACATTATTTTTTTTGGGATTAAAACTATGTATTTTAAAAACACATGGCGACATCTATTGTCGAATATCTAAATAACACATAAATAAATATTAATTAAAATAACTATTTTAATGGATAAAATAGCGCTTTTGATGATTAGATTTTCTAGATAAGCTATTTTTATAGTTTTTACCATATTTTGTAAGTTACCTTGCTAAACTGTTTACAAATAGTATCGTCGTGGTTTTGTTTCTACCAGTTTTTGTATTTTTTTTCAGAAATGAGATATTTTCTCGCGGTAAAAAGTATCCTATATGTTGACCCGGATAACCAGCTATCATCATACCAAATTTCATCAAAATCCCTCCAGTGGTTTTTCTGTGATGCGGTAACAGACAGACAGACAGACAGACAGACAGACAGACAGACAAAAATTCTAAAAACTATAGATTCGGCCTCTGCATCGATAATAATGTCTATTTCAATAAGATTTTCCAAAAAATATTTAATGTACAGATTCGGCTTAGTTAGAATTTTATAATATGTATAGATTATTACTATGCGACGCGCGGTGTAGTTAGAGCTTGAGCCATGCAAATTCGGGTAGCAAATTTTAATAATTTAAATAATATTTTTCACGATTTCACACTACTTTCTATGCAGGCTATTAAAGAAAACGTTGCATTTTATTCGTTTTGAACTTTCCACCAATTTAAAAGTAATGTATGTCGAGCAGCGGTTCTTAATGTTTGTCTTAACCAGACCACGACAAGTATGATCTGTATAACAACTATGTTACTTTAGGTATGCTATAGTATTTATAGCTTACATAATAATAATTAAGATTAAAAGTAATCAAACCTGTGACTGCTATCCAACTGCGTCCCTTGCGAAGAACATTCTTCTTTAATTTTATGGAAACGTAATACGTGCAAACAATACTTTCACGTAGCTCGCAAGGGCATGCAGAGCACCGCGATCCACGATCAGAAGGAAGAACTGAAGAAGGAAGATGCATCGGTACATTTGTGATACGTAGTGGCAGTGATGATGTGATGAAGTATGTATTTTTGGACTACTATTAAAAATACAAAAGTTTGTATGTGTGTGCGTGTGCGTGAGTGTGAGTGCGCGCGCGCGTGCGCGCGCGTTTGAGTGTGTGTGTGTGTGTGTGTGTGTGTGTGTGTGTGTGTGTGTGTTTGTGTGTCTGCGTGTGCGTGTGTTTGTTTATTTGTTTGTAACACCTTCACGCTGAAACGGCTAAACAAATTTCGATGAAATTAAGTACACAGATAGAGTACGACTTGGACATATAGGCATAGATATCTACGAACACACCCAAGCGGAGCGAGCGTAAATTACTAATAATAAATAAAACACTATTCTTGTTTATAATTTATATCGGGAATCAAACCCTGAATATCCTCCATTAACGTGTCCCTCTAATAATATCAACCTCTACAGCTATTTTCAATAACCTTTATTTTGAATTAACTCGAAGGAAATTCTGTTCAAGCCAGAACTATTACGCTTAGCGGTAAAGCACTCGACTTACATACCCGAGACGCATTACGTTTTATTACGATTTATAACGGCTAGTCTTCATATTCGGATATCCTTTTAACTCAATAGTCACATCTAACATTTGTGTGTTAATGTTACAAATTTTCACTCATCGAATCAACCTCATGTCATAGTGAAGTAATCTTTATTTAGATGATGATGAATAATGATAAAATTAAAAAAAGAACATGATATAAAATTAACAAATTGATAATTTTATTGAGTAATATTGACATATTTTTGGCTTGCTGTGTTGTGTCTTAAGTCCGGCCGTTATTGCGACTAACTTATATTATAGCTTTTCCTCCTGCTCCTCCTTCTCCTCCTCCTTCTCCTCCTCTTCCTGACCGATTTCAGCCACAGAGACCAATCTCACTGCGACTAGCCAACTGTATAGGAGATATTATAATGCACAAGTGTACGCGTAGATACAAGTGCATTTTCCATTCTTTTCACTCTCATATTCCGGTAGGCATTATTAGAAAAACATTTCGAGGCACGGAGGCGAAACACCGTCAACTTTTTAACTTCGGACTGTTACTGAGACTTTCGTAACAGAAACACTCAATAAGTAAATTGACCCAACTTGATTCGAACCTACGACCACAGAGGTAGTTATATAGAAGCCACTTAATGTACCTATAAGAATGAAATTAAGTTAACAACTGTCTTTGTGAACAAAGATTGTTTGATATTTATAAAACTAGCAGAGTTACTTGTTACTAAAAGCCTATACATCATTCACTCAAGTAATTAATAATTAATAAGATATTTACGTTAGTAGTTAGCCAATACGCCATTAAAAAGCGTCGATGACCATGACCTGGTGGCCTTCAGCATTGAGATAAGGTTCATGCCCAGCAGTGGGACGTTATAACGGGTGAATTATTATTATAGCTTTATCTACTTATAAATAACAAAAAGGGAACAATAGCTTAACATAATCAAAATTAACAATTTACATATAAAATATTTTAAATATATTTTTTTAAAACTAATATACAGCTAGTGCTGTGTAGTCCAGGCCTAAAGCGTTTAACGACAATCAATAACCCCCACCTGTTGAGCCACGCGACTATACAAACTAAGAACATAATTGCTAATAGAAATGACATAAGAGCAATAAACAGATAATTAAAAAATATATCGCTATAAGCACGCAGCAATTAGTAGCAAGTAGCTTTTATAACGCACTAGCGACTCACCCTAGCTTCGCTCGGGTTGCTTCCCCATACAAACTTTCATCCCCAGTTTCACCTCCTTAAGGGATGACTTTTGGGATAAAAACTATCCTTCCTATGTCCTTCCCAGGGTCTCAAACTATCTTCTTACCAAATTTCATCTAAATTGGTTCAGTAGTTTTGAAGCCTATTCGGTACAAACAATCAAACAAAAAAACAAAAACAAACAATCAAACACACAAACAAACAAATATTTCCTCTTTATAATATTAGTATAGATTATAGCATATCTATATTTTGTTCTAAGGTGAACGCACACATAAAGATTTATGCGAGGGTTATGCGAATATAGTGACCGGACGGTAGACAGTCTGCACAAAAAGTGACTTGAATACCAATGAGCGATAGCAATGATTTATGAAGTTTCAAGAGAAAACAGAATTTGATTTATAATTAACTAGCGACTCACCCTCACTTCGCTCGGGTTAGTCCCTAGCTTGGATATAGTAAAATGGATATAGTATGTTATCCTTAAGAGATAGACATATGCCATGGCGGACTTTTTTGTAGACCTTTTTAAGGTGTACAAAACTGTAGTACATTATTTTAATCTATCTCGTAGGGTTCAGCCAACATTTGCAATGTAATTAATTTATAATTATTTCGGATTGTTAAATTGTTATTAATGTCAAGAAAATCTATATATACATAAAATGCTTTGTCCTGACTGACTGATCGATCAACGCACAGCCTAAACCGCTGGTCGTAGAAACGTGAAATTTGGAGAACTTATTCCTTGTACAATGTAGGCATCCGCTAAGAAAGGAATTTTCTAAATTCATCCCCTAAGGGGGTAAAATAGGGGATAAGCGATTGTATGAAACTCTGTCATTCTTAACGCGAAATGCACGAAAAGTGGTATTTAGTTTTAAGATAAAAAATAAGAAATATATGTATTAGATTTTTTCCAAATTCATCCCTTAAAAGGGTAAAAAGGGGTGATAAAGTTTATATGGGCAAACAATTATCTATGATCAGAATTACTTGAAACTTAGTATTAATGCTCTTAAATACAAAAATAAATACGTATTTCAGCATTTTTTGAAATTCATCCCATAAAGCTGTCAAATAGGGGATGAAAGTTTGTATGAAACTCTGTAATTGATGCATGGAAAATGGTTTTTTAATGGAAATTTACCTTTAAAATGAAAACTAAAACAATATAAATATCTGTTTTTTTGAAATTCATCCCTTAAAAGGTTAAAAGGTGGTTGTGCTGTTTATATAAGGAAAAAATTGTTTATGATCAAAATTATTTAAAACTTGGTGTTAATGCTTTTTAATACAATTAAATAAATATGTATTGTAGATTTTTTTTTAATTCAGCCCCTAAGTGGGTAAAACTGGACGGTGAAGTTAGAGTTATTGAATATATTTAAACATGGCTCAAATGTGGGATATAAAGTAGAGTAAATTTATTTACGGAATATACGCTTAACATCTTATACATATTTTTGCATGTAGTAAAGTATGTATTGCGAAAAAGTTTATTTTTTTCGTAGTTTCATCGCGGGCGAAGCCGCGGATTCTGCTAGTCTTCATTAAAGCCATGTTACGAAACACATTTTAATATAGAAGTACTATCAAAACTAGTTTAGTAACCAAAAGTAACCAAAGTCAAAACCACCCGCGGCTATTTTCGATTTTATTGTCTTTGTGGGATGTAGTGAGCTAGATAATGTATAAACCTTCCTCAATAATTAATATATAATATGCAAAAAAATCTCAAAACTGACCAGAAGTTCCAGAAATTACAGCTTTTAAACAAACACACAATAAATATATTCAGTTTTACACTATCATAATACAAAGACAGCAAATACAAAAAAAAAAAAAAAAACAAAAATCGTCTTTCATAGAACAAAATTTTTAATATTTACTTTCAAAACAACAAAAAACTTAACCAAAATAATATAACAATATAATACTATTTATTGAAGAAATACGTTGAAACGAATTTTAGACGTTATTAAAAAATCGGCGTAACGAGAAAGCTATTTGTGAAATCATATCACGTTGAAGCTTAATAAATGGACTTACCAAGAATGGAGTAGATGCAACTGGTTTATTAGTATCGAAAATTAAACTCTAATAATACAAAAATAATAACTATATTACTTTGTAATAAATATACCCCTACTATGTATTGAAATATTATATTTATATTAGTTAACTATATGTAGTATCGATCTGACGACATACATATAGTATAGATATTAATAAAGTACATAGCACTGTTATTAACTTGTTGTTTAAATTGATATTAAAACACATGAAAGTTAAGTATCTTTATATATTTAACATAAGATTAATTGAGATATTTTTGTCACATGTAAATAAATATAAGTTTTCATTTTCGATAAATTACGTTATGTTATAGTATTTAGTTTTTTTTTTTTTTTGTATTTTTGATATTTGAAAATCTGTTATTTTTTTGTTTTTATCTGAATTGATACAGTAATTTAGCATATATAATTATTATAGCCTGTTAGAGAGGTGGGCGTTCATAACTGTGACTCAGTTATATAACTAATGCAGTTATTAACATTGAAACTGTTTATATTATTATATGCATAAATAATGTTCTTAGTAAATAAACAAAAAAAAAAGTTTCTTTTTGAATACTTCATTAGTTCTAATTGTAATATACATTTATATAGTTTTTCTTAACTACACGCAGTTAATACTATTCAGTATAAATATACATACGTTCGCTAGCGAGTATCGAAGATCTGAACGCAAATTCATGGTAAAGTTAATGAAAGTCATTATAAAAGTCATTGGACGTGTATCGACTCTCAAAGTGAAAATAGCAAAAAGTGCTGATTGTAACTTCCGATTAAGATGTATAGATATTACACAGAAACAATATACCTATTATGTATTTGTTTAGTATTAAAAAGCTCAATATTTAAGGACCTTGACCTGGATTCGAGGTTTGTGTCGGGGAGCTTTTGCCCAACACTGGGACTTCGAAAAGGCAGGATAGACAAGCAGACATCGGTATTTTACCATTACCCAAAATATCATGGGCTAATATTTGGCCTAGAATGGGATTCGAACCCACAAAACTTTTGTAAGTACTTAAAATATACGATTGAAGCTAGATAAGCTACATTGAATACATGTTTATTTAATACACAAAAAATTAAATAAAGAGTGCATGTATGAATGTGTTCACGCGCAAGAAGTAAAACTTCTCTAGGTTATCGGTACTCTTTATGAAATTCAATTTATGTTTTAAATAATTAGGATAGGCGAGATACTAAAAATAACGCATATTAGGCATATTACAATCACATATTTATAGAAGAATATCATTTAAGGAAAAAATATAATATTATATATCATTTATCAGACAATAAGTACGGTTACCATGACAACAAACGTACGTACATTTTTTCGTAACGCATTCACCAGCTAAGTAAAATTTCTTTACGCATGGGGGCGTAAAGAAATTTTACTTCAATAATTATATGGCTTGTTTACTAACACCTCAGCGTGTAAACCGTCCTTCAAGGTCGGATAGACGACTAATTACTAAGAAATAACACATTAACGTTAATTGCTGATGCTACGGGTATGTACACAATACCCGTATTAAATACTTGTATATAGGTATAATGGTATAACATCACAGCATACTACCGCTTAAGAAGATGTTTCATTTGATCATTTTAACGTATAAAAATCGTTAGACTGGTTTTAGTGTAACTTTGTAGTTGGTGTCCAATTTTTTTTTAAATGTGGTTAAAAATAATGAAGGTTTAACACTGTTTTAGCGAATGACGTAGTAATAACAAGTCTTATGTGAAATCTATACCTACTCTATACAGAGACAATAAATCATAGACAACATATAAAATTTAATAGATAATATAAATGGCATTATGCCTCATATTGATTAATATTGTTACACTATAATAATATTATATACGGTACTTATACAAAAGCACAATTTTAAAATTTTAGTCTGTCTGTCTGTTTGTACCAGCTAATCTCCGAAACGGCTGGATCAATTTTAAAGAGACTTTCACTGACAGATAGCTGATATTATAAGGAGTAACTTAGGTTACTTTTATGTTAGAAAAGGAATTAGGGTTTCGTTCAAAAAAAAAAGAAACGTACGCGAGCGAAACGAGGATAAGTCGCTAGTTAGAAATAAAATATAATAAAAATTATAGTTTATATTCTGAATTATCATATATTTTAATTGATCTACGTATTTATTGTACGTACGCAAGCGAAGCCAGATGCTAAAATGAGTAAGTAATAAAAGTAAATGTTATAGCTCAAAGCTCTACATTGAATACAAACTTTCTCTAATACCTAAGCCCCATCCAAGTACTATTTAACAAAGAATACAATAAAACCCAGGCTTCAGAAAAAAGTATTCACTTTACGGGATTACAGGCGCTTTCATGAATGTCAAGGCACAGTATTGGCGATAAAACAGAAAATAGAAAACCTTCCCCCACTTTGGAAAATATTTGATTTCTTTGAAGAATTAAAGTGTTACTAGCGATTCGCCCTTACTTCGCTCGGGATCGCACCTAGTTACATTTTAACGTTTAGTATAGATTTGTCAGAGATGAGATATTTTCCCGCAGTAAAAAGTCAAAAGCAAAATTTGTCCAGTGGTTTTCCCATGATGTGGTCACAGATAGACAGACAGACAAACAAAAATTCTAAAAAGTATAGATTCGGTCTCTGTATCGATAATAATGTCTATTTCAATAAACTTTTCCAAAAAATATTCAATGTACAGATTCGTAGATAGATAAATGCAAAAGTTTGGTAGGTTTTTCTTCTTGCGCAATAAAGCAATAGTTCGACGTAATGTTATTGCATAAACATTAATTTCACTTAGATAATCCGGGCTGTTACTGAGACTTTCTTGACAAAACAATCCAATAACTATACCCTATTATAGATCCCCAGGGCGCTATTAAAGATTGAGGATCTCTGGATCTATAGCCATACATACTAGCCACTAGTGATTAGGCCATTAAAGCAGGCAATAAAATTATTACAATTATTGCTATTATTATATAATAATGACAATCTCACACTACTATTATTAATGCGAAATTGTGTATGTCTGTTACATTAAATTAGGTGGATTTGGATAAAATTAAGTATACGGAAAGTCGACAAAAAATTCACCTATAGATGGCGCAGCCATTTTAACATAAACTAGCGAATCAACCTCGCTTCGCTTCGGGTTCGTCCCTAGACAAGAACAAATCTATCCCACGGGAACCGTGCATTTTTCCGGTATGATATATAGTCTTCCTCAATTAAAGGGCTAAATAATTCAAAAAGATTTTGGAAAGGACATAGGAAGGTTAGTCTTTATCCCGAAAATCATCCCATAAGGCGGTGAAAATGGGGAGGAAAGTTTGTATAGAGAAGCAACCCAAGGACGAACCCGAGCGAAGCAAGTTTGAATCGCTAGTATGATATATAAATTATTTATTATTATCATAAGCAATAAAATAAAATAAAGTTATTTAATTAATTAAATAAGGATTAGTTTAATTGAAATCTGAACAACGCTAAAGAAATTACACACCGAAAGGTGTAGATAATTTCAGATGTCAGTCAAATCATTTTCAAAGTTAATTTCTTATACTCTCTTGTAATTGTTATACTCGAAATATAAATCGTATATTTTTACAGCTTAATATTATATTATATATTACCATTTTTTTTTCACCATTCATAAATAATAACTAACTAAAAACTAATAACTAATATTATTTACAGTAATAACTTAGTATATATTTGTTTTATATATATAATTAAGTATATTTGTAATTTCCTTTATTGTAAATAAAAAAAAAAATATACGCGACAAGTTGATATTAATTTGTAACTTCGCATGTGCTGTATGCACAAGAAAAAAAAGTTAGCTAATTTAGTTTCATGTCATTATTTACAGAACAATAAAAATATCATTTATATTATAAAGTATCAGTTTATGAAAAAAAAAAATACAAACATTAAACTATTTATTGCTATTTCCAAAAACAAACGATTTTTTTGTCATTATAACATAATGCAGGAAGAAAGCAAATGGACAAAATTTTATTGTATTCTTGAAACATACCTATTTCAAGATGTTTTTATAAAAATCAATCTTCGCAATTACTTTTGAGTAACTTCTAAAACGAGATAGTACCTACTCATCTCAGTACATTACGCAATATATGCCAGAATTGGGAACCTAATCGATTCCTTTGAATAATTACCTACTTTTTAATGAATGCATTAGAATGCCTTTTATAAATTTCAATGTTATCTATACTAATATTATAAAGAGGAAAGAATTTTTTGTTTGTTCGTTTGTTTGTTTGTACCGAATAGGCTCCGAAACTATTAAACTGATTTAAATGAAATTTGGTTAGAAAATAGTTTGAGACCCTGGGAAGGATATAGGATAGTTTTTATCTCAGAAATCATCCCTTAAGGGGGTGAAAATAGGGATGAAAGTTTGTATAGGGAAGCAACCTAGGGACGAACCCAAGCGAAGCGAGGGTGAATCTCTAGTGTCATAATAAATGTGTAAATATGGAAAACGCACATAGGCTTTTGAGACTTACAGATATAATTATTTTATCCTTTGCGTTTTCTGAAATCAGTACAAATGCCCTCGCTTATGTACAAATGAATTATAATATCTTAAATATTTTCAAAATTATTAGATAAAGAGCACAAATATTCAAATATATGTACACTAAAAGTGCAAATATACTTAAAAAACCATCTACATAATAAACACTTATAAAATTGAAAAAAGAAAGAGGTTTACTAACGACTACCATACATTTTTTTACTAAAATTCCAACTCTACCGCAACTGAAAGAAATGCCTGACATTTCTAGGAACGTTTAGTAAAATAATATCCATAATTAAATTCCAAAGCTTTTTCAAATGAAAATATTGTAATTTATTCATGGAGTCTACTGCACGTTTTTCTTCGCATTCATTGTCATATCATTACATAAACATAGGTTTTCAAAAGGAATTGTTTTATGCTTATTTAAAAAAATATAGTTTTTTTTATTAAATAATAGCTTTTTAATGGTTTATTCAAACTTATAAAATATATTCGAGACAATTATACAAGAATTATTAGAACATAAGCATTATTTATTGATAAATCTATACTTATAATAAAATTCTGAGTCGAATCTGTACATTAAATATTTTTTGGAAAATCTTATTGAAATAATCATCATTATTGATACAGAGGCCGAATCTATAGTTTTTAGAATTTTTGTCTGTCTGTCTATCTGTCTGTTACCGCATCACGAGAAAACCACTGGACAGATTTTGAAATTTGGTATGATGATAACTGGTTATCCGGGCCAACAAATAGGATTTTTTACTGCAGAGAAAAAGGGAGAAATATTTTATACTAAAGATTAAAACAAAGTAGGAACGTACCCAAACGAAGCAAAGGTGAGTTGCTAGTAATAATAATAATAATAATGTTCTCCTGACCGATTCCGGCCACGGCGGCCAATCTCATTGAGACTAGCCAACTGCGCAGGAGATATTATAGTGCACAAGTGTACGCGCAGACACAAGTGCACTCTCTATTCCTGTCACTCTCATACTCCGGTGGGACGACTATTCGACACGACCGGTGAGAGTTAAGGCGCAGGACCGACGGCTTTACGTGCTCTCCGAGGCACGGGGGTGAAACACCGCCAACTTCCCAACTCCGGGCTGTTACTGAGACTTACTATACAGAAAGACTCAATAACTAAACTTGGCCCGACCCGGGACTCGAACCCAGGACCTCAGGATGTGCAGCCGTACATGCTAGCCACTACACCACCGAGGCAGTAAGTTGTTGCTAGTATATACATAAAGATCATTATTTATTGAAAAACTAAAAAACACGTGTTAAATACTGTGCACTTATTATTAGATGTCTTCCGAAGACTAGTTCGTAGTTAGGTTTTCTTATACATGTAGGTTTCCTCATGATGTTTTCCTTCACACTGTTTATGATGTCAAATAAGAATTATTACCATATGTTATTTATTTTATTATTGTCGAATACCAAATTGCTTCACCAACTTCAGTCATTAATCATATTCAAACAGTACACGTGTATATGCACGGGCTGTAATGCAAAGTGTAGGTCATTCCTAAATTTATTTAAAAAAATCCATATATTTTCCTTGTAAATTAAATTAATTAGTTAAATTTCGATAATAAAAGTTGTAATTTTTTACATATTATAATTATAGAGTTAGACCCAATTACAATGGTATAACAATATCGTATTTATACGATTTAGAATTAAAATTCAAAAATAAAAATGATGTTTAACTTTATAATATTCATCGAAACATGCATATTTTAGGATAGTTTGAAAAATAATATGAGCCAAATTATACGTACACAACATAAATAGTATAAAAAAAAATATTGTTTCCTATACGAACTTTGCCACTCCATCACCTCCAAGCTTTATAGCGGTTACCTATATCATGAATGAATGAAGAATTATACTTTATAGTGTTCTGAAACATGGGAGAGACAAAAATATAGAAACAGATTTAATATACACGAGCGACTCACCCTCGCTTCGCTCGGTTTCGTCCCTAGGTTGATTTCCCATAAAATCTTTCATCCCCATTTTCACCTCCTTAAGGGATGATTTCCGGGGTAAAAACTATCCTATATCCTTCCTAGGGTGTCAAACTATCTTACCAAATTTCATCTTAATCGTATCAGTAGTTTCGGAGCCTCTTCGGTGCAAACAAACAAACAAACAATCAAATCTTTCCTCTTTATAATATTAGTATAGATAAATAGTATCTAACCGCAATTCGATGGTTAGAAGAGTGATCTCTTTCAGACAACCGGTTTGGCAAAAGACACAGGATATAATAATAAATAGGGGCGTCCAATGTATATAAAAAATACGAATAATATTTATTAATATAATGTATATGTATATAAAATATATAAAAACATAGTCACTAGCAGCTTACCCTTGCTTCGCTCGTGCGGGCGCATCCCTAATAGATGCCTATGTAGTAACAAACATAAAGACACGCATACCTACAAACTTTCGCACTTATAATAATCGTTCGATAATTATTCATTATACAATTTCCCATTAAAAGTGCCGAATGGCAATTTCCCAACACGACATTTTTATTTAAAGCGCATTGGAACAACAACCAGCATAATCATTCATCTCGTGAGCCTTTGACAAGATAGTCAACAATGATCAGGCGTTAACACTGATCCAAACTGATGATAATAATTTGTGTGTATATTAAAACATGAGACAAATACTTTTAAAACTACTTTTTGCATTTATAATAAAAGAGAATGAAAATTACAATATTTGAAAATATATACAATACTACAGATGTAATGTTGGAGTAACTCTAAATAATAAAGTTTTTCGCTGGCTCTTCTCAGCAGAATTTCTTTTCAAGCCGGTGGTCTGCATCTAAAAGATACTTAAATTTCATGTTTGTAAACATCTTTCTGGTGTACTAAAAGGTTATCAATATCTATTTTTTTTTCTGCATTAAACATAATATCTGCTTGTTATTCAAAAATATATTGTTATAATGGAAGTAAAGTGCTTGATATATATACTTAATATATATCATATAACGCTACACATCCGGCCATAATAAATATATAAGGTAATAATATTATATTAATACATTTTTTTTATTATTAAAAATTTAGAACACCTTATTATTTTTTAAATAATCCCATTAATATTATAAATGCGAAAGTTTGGATGAATGTCTGTTAATCAATCACACTAGAACTGCTGAACTGATCTGGATGAAATTTGGCACAGAGATAGATTATAGTCTGGAATAGCATATAGATTACTTTTTATCCTGGAAAGACATACGATATCAATGGGATAGATTTGTTTTTTTTTACTTCTAAAAACACTTATGTTACTTGCACTATATGCAAAATCTATAGGTACATAGCACTATGCTATTGAATTTGTCAATAGATGTTTATTTGTATTTAATTAAAACAAAGTTTATGTTCAATTCTAGCTGAAGCCACACACGTGGTCCTATCGAAATTTCCATTAAGATCCTAGAACATAAATTCTTTGCGATCATATAAAAATCCCATAAAAAAACTTTTTCAACTTTTTTCGCAATTTTCCGAGCAATTTTCCAATTTTTCTCCTAAAAACTTTATTTAGACCAGCTAGCTATTCTCGAGCGATACGCTTACTAACGAATAGAATAACGTTTTTATTGATATAGATGTTTAGTTTTCCAGAAGGATGGACTGATACGTAATTCATCACTAGGTTATCCATCATATCTTTGACAACCTACAAGAGGAAGAGTATGAAGACAGAAATGAAAGTTCTTATATAAAAGCATATAAAGCTATATTTCAATGCCAAAGTCATAATATAATCTATACAGATAGATAAAATTGAAGTGTCTGTTTGTAATGTCAAAATAACAGCTTTATAGTAAATGCATATGGAATTATATACAGTACTCATAAGAAAAACACAATTTTTAAAATTTTTGTCTGTCTATCTGTCTGTCTGTCTGTTTGTTCCGGCTAATCTCTAACGGCTTTCACTGTCAGATAACTGATATTATAAGGAGTAACTTAGGCTACTTTTATTTTAGAAAAAGAATTAGGGTTTCGGTCAAAAAACTAAAAATGTACCTAGGGACGAATCCGAGCGAAGCGAGGGTGAGTCGCTAGTAGTATATATAGTAACACAAATATTTTATGTAACAACATCTAAATACCTACTATGTACTATATTGCAGAATAAGAAAATTCTCACGCTCATTAACTTAATTCACTAAACATGCCTTATACAAAAATGCATTTTGTAACATATTATATCTTAAATTTTAATTATATATCAACAAATAAAAAACCTTGGTTCGACACAAAAAAGTTCTCATCACAAAAATTATGAAATTACGAGACAATTACATCAAATAATTAAATACCATCATTACAAGATCCTTCATGCTTATCAATGAAGATGAAAATGTTACGCTATCAAAGTTCATTTTTAATTGGTCATGACTGTGCAATGAAGTTGAATAAGAACATTGAATAATGTATCTTAATACAAAGAGAGAAGGTTTATTATGATTTTCTATATAATTCGTCGCGGTTTTGTCGTAGCTGTACTTGAGAGCGGAATTTTCGTGTTTTGAAAGGTGTGTCATATTTTTGCGGTCGGCATGTTATTGTGCAAGTAGGTGTACAGTGTTTGACTTTTCTCAATGTTTTCATACGCTTTGCGAACTCCAAATAGTACAAATACTAGCGTAATAACTTGCCTAAGCTATTTGTTTTATAACTATTATGTGTATTGAATGTGTATTGTGTATATAATATGAAAAGAGTAGGTAGTTTATTTTGTTTGTACTAGCATTTGCATACAGATTTTGTGTACGTAGCTATGTTGCTATTTAATTCTTAGTTAATTCTTTGAGTGGTCTGGCCAGTGACTTTACTTGATATATCTTTCTACATACAGACGGATATACATTTTATCTATACAGATAAATAAAATTGAAATGTCCGTTTGTAATGTCAAAATAACAGCTTTATACTAAATGCATATGGAATTATATACGGTACTTATCAGAAAAACACAATTTTTAAAAATTTTGTCTGTCTGTCTGTCTGTATGTCCGTCTGTCTGTATGTCCGTCTGTCTGTCTGTCTGTCTGTCTGTTAGGCTGTCCGGCTAATCTCCGAAACGACTGGACCAATTTTAACGAGACTTTCACTGGCAGATAGCTGATATTATAAGGAGCAACTTGGGACACTTTTATTTTAGAAAAAGAATTAGGATTTCGCTCAAAAAAATTAAAACGTACCTAGGGACGCACCCGAGCGAAGCGAGGGTAAGATGCTAGTTAGTAGTAGAATGCATAACTAGCATGGCGATACATAAATAAGTAATTATTTCCTGATGATAAATTTGTAATAACAATTTATCAACAAACATTTGAGAAATTATGAAATAATATCTATAAATACTTGAAATAAACGAAGGATGTTGAGGAAAAATATCATAAACTGAATACTTTCAACGTTTTCTAGCAATCTTTTAGTGTATTCAACCGTACAATTCCCTAGAATCGACGACTTGAAAGGAAACAATACAAAATTCAATTTTAATGGAAATAGATGTATCTAGTATTTTAACTATTCATACTTATAAATAATATTGACCTCTGTCTGTTTGTTTAGCTAAATAAGTAGGTACGGTATAGGTACCTACTGATTTCAAATACAAAGTATCGAGATATCTTGAAAAATAAAAAAAAAACACCTTATATTATTTGTTTATATATAAATTATCATATACTATAAATAAATAAATCATAATTAAAAAAGATCGTTCGGGGAATATGTATATTGTATTGGACTTAAAGCAAATTGATTTAGCCTAAATTCGGGGGTCTTAGTAGCCATGAAGGGGGAGAGGGGGGGGGGGGGCTTTCTTGTACCATTATCAAAATAGGTCGATGGTGTCATACCATATATTGTCATTCGAACTAGGTAAATGCTAGACTTAAATAGATAATAATTAGTAATAAAATTGATTGGTTCTAAAATGATGAACTTGTACTTCCTTTGATTAAATGTGTAACATGCATGTAAGCACATTTATTGAAGATTAACGAAAATGTAACATGTAACCCAACAGAATCAAACCTGCGACCATCTTCATCGTAAATATCGCCACACAAATACGATGGCACAATACGACTAGTAACTATAGCGCAAAACTAAATTTTCCAGTTGTCATGCTACCAAGTATAAAGCTTGAATTTCTATGGAACGAAAATATTTTATTTTAATACTAGCGACTCACCCTTGCTTCGCTCGGGTTTATCCCTAGGTACGTTTCAATTTTTTTGAGCGAAACTCTAATTCTTTTTTTTTAAAATAAAAGTAACCTAAGTTACTCCATACAATATTAACTATCTGCCAGTGAAAGTCCAGTTAAAATTGGTCTAGCTGTTTCGGAGATTAGCCGCAACAAACAGATAGACAGACGAAAATTTTAAAAATTGTGTTTTTCTTATAAGTAGCGTACATGATTCCATATGCATTTAGTATAAAGCTGTTATTTTGACATAACAAACAGAAACTTTAATTTTATTTATTTGTATAGATAACATCTCAGTCGAGATCCTTTGGGAAAATATTTAATTTTCTCAACCGCTGCATATATGTGCAACATACATATTATATTAGATCTATATATTATTGTACATATTGAGTTCCCAATTTTATATCTTTTTATACTTACGCTACTACTACTCTAATACTTTAACTTTTATTATTTTTTTTCGAATTACTTTAATATATTTATAAATTATAAAAGGCCGGTACTGCTATTTATATATAAATAAACCGCCACGGAGTCGCGGACAAAAGCAAGTCTATAAATATTAGCTTTCTGCAATCCATATAAACTTTAACTATGCCAAAACTTATACTCCTCTACCAGCAATGTGCTTAATAATGGAGTACAAAGTTCTATATCACATGTATTAATATATTGATATCTAAAGAACTTTACTAATAACGCTTAACTATAATCAATATATAATATTTACTTAATATATTATTATTATTAATTACATAGAAAATTATTGTAAAGCGAAGCAACTTTATAAGATTTTGTACAAGATTCGAAATATGCACGCATCATAGAAGAGCAATCTGTATAGATTCATTCAATTGAAAGTTAAAAGATATTTAATTGCAATGTAACTCTTATGGTCTCGCAACAAGGTTGAAGTTCGTACCAAATAATAAATTTTCAAAGCGGTTTTTCCTTGAAAGCGCTCATTATGTTTCAAAGGAAAGGCAAAAGTTTCTGGAAAACGTCAAACAGATTATAAACTTGAAATCTTTAGTTACACGAGTTTTAGCATTACATTGTATGACGGTAGATTAATCTTTTTAATCATACTATTATTAATGTGAAAGTTTGTATGCGTGTGTGTGTCTGTTTGTCTGTGTGTATGTGTATGGATCTCTCTCTTTCTCTCTCTCTCTCTCTCTGTCTCTCTCTCTCTCTCTCTCTCTCTCTCTCTCTCTGTGTTATTTGTTACTCCTATACGCTAAAACGACTATACGGATCTAGTGAAGTATATAGACTGTAAATTAGAGTAACTTATGGGCTACTATTAGTAATAATGTAAAATTTGCCAAAAGGTAGCGTTGTCTGTAGATCATGAGTGCAAAAGGCATATTATATGTATGTACCCGGGCAATGCCAGGGTAAATCTCTAGCAAATTTTAATTAAAAAAAAATGATAATTTAAAATCTTTCACTTTTATGAAGAGCTATTTGTTTGTATGTAGAAAGAAAACTTTGGAACTACTGTATAGAGTATAAATTCTCAAAGTTTTCTTCCTTCAGAAAGCATATAATAGTCCGTTGAAAAAAAATATTTTTATTAACATGATACGCGAGCACGTGGCTTGCAAATACCAAAAACAACTTTTGAAACCAAACCATTACTTCAAATTATATTGATTTGATCCGATATGAAAAATATAACATGTTTCACATAATATTTAAAAAAATCGATTTCTGATTTTCGATACTCGACCTTGCGTCGGCTTGACGGGAGCACTGCCGTGCCCCCAGATCTCGTATTACCAGTAAATTTAGTACATCTGATAGTCTCTTGCTAAACAATGGTAATCGACTTGGATATTGACGAATAGCACTAACATTTAGATCCATTCTTAATTTATGATTCATAGACCTGGAAAGAACATCGTTATAAGTCAGAATAAAAATATTGTTAAAATAGAAATTAATTTCTCACATATTTAAAGTCTAAAATATCAAAATTGCTACATAATGGAGTTACTATATTCCTTGGAAGTGTCCAATATATTGATGGTGAAACTAAAGGAGAAAACTAGGTTACAAAAGGCTAGACTAAAATCTAGGTAGATGGGCATCTCTTGACAGTTTAAATCTTATTTAAGTCTTTATACAGATGACTCATAGAACAATAGCATGTGAGAAAACCATAGTTTTTTTGTTCCTCCTTAACATAAATACCTATTATTATCATTAGAGGCAACCATTATAATAACAGTGTATTGTTAAATTATATCAGTCGTGTTAAAATAACAGTGATGTTGAAATGTCAGGCATAATATTTAAATAGGGATAACTGTTTAATATAATAATATTTTACATTAATAAACGTACAATTTTCTAGCTAACTTTATGAATAATGTTTACTTCAAGTTAGTTTTAAGCTTTTGAAACTGACCATGAAATAAATTTTACTATAATATCCAGACTATGTATTGATAAATTAGTATTAATATGTTTTGGAAATAATTCAAAAAGGCTAATATTTTACCTAGGCAAATATTTTAAATGACTGAAATTTAGAACTAAGATAGACTATAACCATAGGTTACCTGTTAGGTACTCATGGATGTACCTGAGCATGCAAGGTAAAGAAAAAAAAAGAGAGAGAGAGAGATACACACACACACACGCACACGTACACACTCAAACACACATACATACACACACATACGTACACACACATACATATAAATACCACCAAAACTATGTATTTGTATAGGTAATATGCTTCCTTTAAAAACGCGTGTGGGCAACCACACCTGCGCTCACAAGTGTAAATCTCCATTGCTTTTTACGTCACTCATACTCTCACATCGCGTGTCGTATGAACTTTTATGGGTATTGCCAGTGAAATTGGAAAGGGTCTTTATATGTTCATCTTTAGTATTTTAAAGCTGAGCTATGAATCCTATATTAACGACTCGCGTTTTCTCTGGTTGACACTTGACATTAAGGGTCTTAAGTTTGATTTTCGTAGGAGGCACATAATATTTTTTTTTAAACAAAAAAGAAGGCTGAAGGCTGTTGTTATTTAATAAGAAACTATTAAAAGGAAAAAAAGTGTTTGGACTAATCGTACCTCTGATTACCTACCTACAATACCATAACATATTTCTGTACCTGAGAAGCATAACACTGTAACTCCGTTTTTTACGAGATTGTGCTTTTTACAGTATACTATTGTATGTGTCCTTTTCTATAATAGCATAACATTGTTTGTAGCAAAATTAACTATCTATTTAATACTATAGATTTTATAAAATAAATTAAGTTTTTTAATCAACTGTAACTTAAAGTGAACCCGTTCTATCTTTGCAGGATGCAGACACGGTTGAAAAACTAAATGAGTGCGGCGAGTTGAGGAAAATGTTAAAACCGTACAAGGTGAGTGCGCATTGTAAATCATTTAAGCTCTTTTACTTACTCGTTAGTTAAATGTTAACCAGCTTTCATCATAGATTTTTTTAAATGTAATGTGCCATTTGCTAGAATAAAATTCATCTAATAATATTTTTAGTACTTTTATAGTATGAATGGATGGATGGATGATTGAAAGCCTGAACTGATCTGGATGAAATTTGGTACAGAGATAGATTATAGTCTGGAATAGCACATAGGTTACTTTTATCTCAAAAAAATTAAACGGTTCCCGTGGGATAGATTTGTTTTTGTCTAGGGACGAATTCCAAGCAAAGCGGGAGTGAGTCGCTAGTATCTTAATAATATTCATCTAGATAATTTATCGAAGTAGAATATTTTTTCATAGACCATCAATCCATCACTGTTATATAAAGATCCTACTAGACGTGACACATATGTCTTAAGAATCTCCTGTTGATTACCCTCCTTTTATTGCTATACTAACTGTTGCAAACAACTTCATCCATACATTTTGGTATTTAGATTAGCAGTATCAAATATAATCATTATTTAACAACAGATATATTATATATATATATATATATATATAAATTAATTAAACTACTTAAAAAAGAGGAGAAACTAATCAAAGAAATAACTTAAACAAAGTGAAATATACTTTTTAACTCTCTACTTCAAAAAAAGTTTAGTAATACTTGTATCCCCAGGTGGTTTATGAATTAACACCTCCTGAATAATTTCTAAGAAATTATGGATAATTTCTAAGAAATTAATTGTTAACTAACACCGCGCCGACGTGCCCGCGATTTTCAACGGGTTAATAATTTTATATACAGTTAGCGCAACCTTTTGATTTTTTTATTACTAACAGCTGCGCTACTTTATATTATCTACTTCAATTCTTAGTCGATATGTATACAAAATTTCATTCAAATCCATCCAGCCGTGACAAAATAACAAAAATGCAGATATAAACTTTCCCATTTAAATATAATAGTAGAGGTTATCAAATAAGATGAAAAGAGAACAATGAAATGACACATCGCTGAGTGTTAAGTGGCAATAGCCTATAAAGTTATAAGGTTCGGGTTTGATTCCTGCCAGAGGTGAATATTTGTATTAACCAAGCAAGCGTTTATCCCAGTCGGATAAACAGAAAAGGTGGTGTCAGAAACCGTATCCTAAGAAATAAGTTAGGTATAGATATAAAGCAAAGAAATGTGTAGTTCAGGACCTATACATTATACCTAGACGCTTTCATTACATTCCACTAGAATTTTACTAAACAATCTATCAAATTATATTATTTTACATATTTAAAGGAGCAATTATTGTATATTTATTTATTTATTTATACCGGCGATCTCGGAAACGGCTCTAACGATTTCGCTGAAATTTGGAATGTGGAGGGGGGTTTTCGGGGACGAAAAAGTCATTTAGATTAGTCTTATGTCTGGAAAAACGCGTGTTTTTGAGTTTCCATGCGGTTTTCTTTCGCATTATTCCACGCAAAATATGGTGGCTAATTTCTTACATTCGGGCATAAGCATCGTGGTCAAGCGGTCAAGGCGCAAGATAGACTTTGTATTGCGGTCGGAATACAAAGTTTTTACTTTGGTTTTTTTTTTTATATTTATTCAAGTTTTTAGTTTTTTTTTATCTAAAAAATACGATATAACAAAAAAGAACTCCAAGTGAAGCTCGGTCGCCCAAGTACTATTATTATTAAAAAAAGGTTAAAATTAAATAAAATTAGTCATCGTCCAATTATTTCGATAGCAAACGTATGTTTGTATTTATTTTAATATCAAAACTAATATACATATATGAAAGAAATCATCCCAACCGTGTTATTTTGTATTTATTGATAACATATGTTACTCGAACATCACGTACAAACTGACTAGATCTTATAGCTTTTATATAGTTGCAATAAACTTTGCTATTTATGCAGAAAATAAATATTGCAAAATGAAATAACCGAGGAACTCTTATTAGAATTACTAGTGACTTACCCTCACTTTGCTCGGGTTCTTCCCTAGGTACGTTTTAACGGTTAATATAAAATAGATAGACTTAATATACATATGTATAGAAAAGCAGGGAAGTACTTTAAAAAAATTGAAATCATCCCCTATTTTGCCATTCGATTCGATCATAAACGCCGAAATATTCTTTATTTTTTACGAAAGTTATAGAATATAATATTTTTTTTTTCTCCTTAACTTAAGAAATTATTTGTTCCCAATACAAACATTCAACCCTTATTTCACCCATTTCAAGTTTCATTTTACATTTTACGACAAAAAGTACCTACCCTATAGCCTTCTCCAAGGTCCCCTCCCTCTCTATCCCAAACTTCAACAAAATTGGTTCAGCGGTTTAGGCCTGAAAACTTAACAGACAGACAGACAGAGTTAATTTGTCATTTATAATATTAGTATGGATTAGAATTTGGGGTAGATAATTATCTTTGTACTGTTGGAATATTTTCACATACTTTAGAGTATGAAAGTGAAATACAAACGTAGTTATTGAAAAATGCATTGATAGTCTATTTAAATGCTGAAAATATAGTCCCGAAGGAACTCTACTCTGACTAAGCATTTGCGAGACTGACCTCAAAATTGTTTTATACGCTCTATTTTATAACAAGAGCATCGCTTATTATTTTGACAATTTTATATGTATTTTTGATACTTGTATTATTTATTTATGTACATACATATATTTCAACCATAGGTTATTTATTATTAGCGTTTTGAGGGACGCGGGCACACCGGTGTGTCAGTTAACAATTAATTTCTTAGAAATTATCCTGGAATGGTGAATTGATCTGTAATTAGTATGACAAGTGAAGTCGTACACACAAAATATTTAAGATACACCAAACTCATAAATAACGATGGAAGAACTATTTTTTATATATTTGAGAGTGATTCATAAAACAAAAAATCGGTCAAGTGTAAGTCGAATTTGAACACGAAGGGTTCCGTACCATCGTGCATGTACTTAACGTAAAAAAAAATGTATTTTTATTTACGTTTATTATTTATTGTTATAGTGATAATAGAAATATACTAACATACTCTGTGAAAATTTGAACTCTCTACCTATTACAGTTCATGTGATACAACCCTCTGACAGACGGACAGACGGACAGCGGAGGCTTAGTAATACGGTTCCTTTGACACCCTTCGGATACGGAACCCTAAAAACTATATTAATACTCGTATTAACATTAAAGTGACATTGCTTTGAAAATTTTTACATCATGAAATTGCTAACTTTCGACTCGCTTATTTTCCTTAACGACTTTTTTACATATCGTAATGATGTGAAAGACTTTAAACGATTCGTAATATGGTAATATGTAATAATGATGATAATCAATCATTTATAATTTCGTTCCTAATTAAAAGGAAAAAGTTTTTATATAAAAGTTTTTTAATAAATTTGACCTGTTTAAAGGTCTCCTTTACGTATTTATTCAATGGTGTTTTTAGACGACATCCTAAAAAAAGAGTGTTATATAATATTTAAATGGATATATTATGTTACATGCCTATATATGCATACATATACATATATATGTAAACATGTTTGTATGATACTTAATTTCACTATAAATTTTTAATATCTGAATCTATTCTATAATATATTAGTATTGATTATTCTAGATTTAAGTGAACAAGTAGTAATTATTCAAGAATAAAATTTGAAATTAGCTAGAAGTTGAATTTTAAAATTTTTTTTAACTATCGACTCACCCTTGCTCTGCTCGGGTTCGTCCGTACTTATGTTTTAACATTTAGTATAGATTTCTCAGAGATGAGATAATTTTCCGCAGTAAAAAGTATCCTATATGTTGCCCCGGATAAACAGCTACCACCATACCAAATTTCATCAAAATCCCTCCGGTGGTTTTCCACTGATAGACAGATAGAAAAAAATTCTAAAAACTATAGATTCGGCCTCTGTGTCGATAATAATGACTATTACAGTTAGATTTTCCAAAAAATATTTAATGTACAGATTCGGCTTAGTTACAATTTTATTATATGTATAGATTTACTCATACAAGTTTTGGTGATAGAAAAAACTTGTAAACGGCTATGTATCACGTAACGCTACTTTGGTTACATGCACTCTAAATAAATCTTAAACAGTTCAGACTTAAAAACCGTATACGTAATATTTCGCAAAGCTTCGTCATTTAAACATTAAATCCTAGAATGCATGCAGGAGGATTTTCTATCCAAAATGTTCGAAACCACGTATTTGGTAAACCCACGTAAACCCACGTGTGTCACGTTCTGTAAAACTTAGTATTGGTGAACTTTATATCCCAAAGATTATTGATCAATTTTCGATTTTTCCTTTAAAAGGTTGTTTTAAAGGGGACGTTACTATTTAAATATTCGTTGTCACCTTTCAAGTAGAGAAATAATGAGGATGATTAGAATGAAACAAAATATATATTTTTAAAATACCAAGATTTCACTTGTAATTTTATCAAAAAAAAAAAGGAGAAACTCTACAAATATTTATATTTGAAAATATGACATCATAATGTTTATAGCTAAAGATCAAATTGTGTATTGTAATAAGTTATGACAATGTTCTTATTTAAACTTACATGTGCCACACTATTATATTGTGTCTAAAAAGAATAAAAAAATATATATTTCATATGAACAGTTTCTCAATCGTGTCTTTTTGGGCGAGAAAACGTAGGGTCTGATCTCTCTATTCTCTTCCCACTGCCTGATCTAACATGATTGTGAAACATATCATTTATGATTTACATAACAAACATTTACTTGAAACGGGAATCAAACTTGTGAACTTTGATGTAATAGGCTATACTTTATTACTAAGTATTTATCAAATATAGCAAATGCTCGACGACAATTATCTTCAGTAAAAAATAAAATTTTCAGTTGAATAATTAAAAAGATCTCTTAAAATTTTATCTTTTTTCATAGAAGAATCCTTGAACAATACAAAGCTTTGTAATTCAGAACCAGAGCAGTTTATTAATTCTACAACTTTTTTACATTCCAAATTGAATGAGTTCTATATTAGTTAAATCCTATTTCTACGGTTTATTTTTCGAACAAGCGCAAACGTACATATCATAAACATATATAATTCAGCTTTTTTTTAACGTTCCACTGCTGGGCACGGGTCTCCCTTCATACGAGGGGGATCAGGCCATAATCCACCACGCTGACCGGATGCTGCGGATTGGCGGACTTCACATGTGTTTCGAAAACTTGCTAGATTTTCTCAGACATGCAGGTTTCCTCACGATGTTTTCCTTCACCGTAAGATAAGTGGTAATCATGTCGGAAATGTTTCGCACATGAAAATATCAGAGGTGCGAGACCCGGGATTTGAACCCGCTTCACTCGGTTTCCCAAGCGAGCGCGTAAACACTGGGCGACCATTGCCTTACACATACATATACATACTACATAGTATTATGATTCTTACTTTTATTCACTCCGCTATACTCTCACACACACATTCCTACGAACATACACATCCACACTAACAATATTTAGCTTTTTGTAAAATTATAATATATGTTTATATGACATTTGATTTTGATAAATACATCGTAACATAATTCAGCATGAATCAACGTGAGTTAATTGTTAAATTCCCATGAGTTATAGGAATATATTATAATGTCGATGTAATATTTCTATGTAGATAGTTTATGGCTGAAAATTAAAATTAAGTACTTAAATCTCGATGCATACAAAACTTCTCTTGAGATTGGAGTCTATATCAAAAGAATCTTAAGAAAGGCGTCCTAGATGTTAATAAATTCGCTAGATCTTAGTAAAAAACATCTCGCCGCTTCACATTTTAGTTTGTAGCAATAAAATCCGTAGCAACAAGTATCTACGAATAATATATTTGTCGACGCTCAAGCACTTAAAATCATTAAGTTCCAGCTTACTAAGCTTCAGAGATCCTGGAACTACTAAATATTTGTCTGATTTGAAAAATAATTCTTGAAGCACAATATTATATATCTAAAATCAAAGGAGAATTTCAGCATATTTTGTTATATTTTATTAAATGTCGTAAGATTATGAAAGCTTCTAATGACTGTTGAATTTTAGTTAGTGAGTTAGTTAGTGTTCCTTAAAATGTTTATTTTAAATTGTTATATTCTTAATTAACTGTTACATTTATAATAACAACCCATAGATCCTTTCAGATATAAAGTGAAGATTTTAACTTTTGAAACATTTACCTAATATTAATATCAATTATTACGTATATTTTTTCTTATGACAATTACGTCTAATAATTGATTTAACGGTATAATAAATTAAAAATACTGACTTGATGGATTTTGGTTAATTTGGCCATTGGCGTCAAAAGAGAAAGTGATTCTTCTTTTTGTCACTAGATGGCGCAGTTTCAATTTTCAATCCGCGTTTACGCTACTATAATTGGTTTTTATAATACTTCACATGAATAAACAAAAAACAACCCTTAAGAGTAAAATAATTACTGTATAATACTAAATTTTAATTGTTTTTTTTTTGTATTTTAACATTTTTTGTTAATAAATAATTTCTCTTTTCCAGAGTCCAGATGCTTGCAACACTTGTCAAGTATGCGGCGGCTTCCGTCTCTTACCGTGTCGAATCTGTAACGGATCTAAGAAGAGTTTACACAGAAATCATTTCACTGCTGAATTCGTTGCTTTGAAATGCATGAATTGTGATGAAGTCGGTCTCGTCAGATGCGAAGCGTGCTCTTGATTTGTACTTAGTTGTAACTTATAGTTCTATTATGTAGAGATCCTAATTTTATCAACTATATATCATATATACGCTAAATATGATTGATTTTATGTCGGTTCTATTAAAGTTTAGTAAAATTTTGAGACTCTACTATTTTTAAAATGTTATTAAACGATTTCTTTATGTTAGAAGTATCTAAATTATACTATATTATGTTATTATCTCTATGAAAATGGATAATACAGTAATGTTTTATTGCAAGTAGCAAAGAAAGTTATCAAGTATATTAGATGTAAGAAACAAATATACACAATTTTATTATAACTAATACTTGAACATTGTCATTAGTTAAGTTTAGCAAAGTTGTCATTTATTTAGATAATTGTATATGAAATTTAGAGTTAGATAAATGCTCAATTCAATATTCTTTTTGATGACTTTATTTTTGAAGCACTCCTAGAAATCTACAACGGCGTGGATAGCGAGTTCGATTTCCGCCTGTTATTGAGATGCTTTCAAAGCTAAACTAAACACTTCGACGGATAAAAAGTCGAATAATAGAACTTTTGAACTTTTTTATAATAAAACTTTTTATTGGCTAAATTTAATAAAGTATAGAGATGGAAAGAATTCTGTCGCATATCTCTTATTCGGCACTAGCTGGTATTTTATTGTCACTCTGAAATAATATTTTACACTCGCCTTTGTCGTCTCGGCGAACTTTTAAGTATATTATAATACTTGTGTATAGGTGCTTTAAATGTTAATGCTCAAGTTAAGTGAATAATGAAAATGAAAAATACTAGAAAAGCATAATTTAGTTTGCATGATTTAATTAAGATTTATCGAAATTATGCCATAAATTAACGTATAGAATGTTAATTTAGATTTAGTAGTAAGTATTTTTTTGTATTTTATTAGTATACAAAAAATTTTTAAGGTGGTATTAATCTAAAGTCATACATAGAGCTATCAAATGTAGAGTCACTTAGAAAATCTACATAAAAATGTTATATATTTTAAAGTATCATGCTTATATATGTATGTGTTAATGATAGAGGTGAAAGTGAAAATTTCATTTTAAAAATATAAGGCGCCATCGGTTTGCAAGTCGATTAACAATTTTAAAGATATTTTTAAATAATATGTGAACAAAAAATATATGTCTTTATTAAGCGCTTTACCTGATAGAAACATTATTTTGTAATATTAAAATTACTCGCATAGAAAAAATTAGCAAATATTTTTTACCTAGAATTGTAATTCTTTTCATTTAATTTAATATAGTAAATTATTACTTATTAAATATAATAGCTAGATAATTCAATCGTAAAATTTTACAAATATAAAAATGTTAGTGGCATTATTTAAGCGTGCATTTACAATACGAAAAAAACCGTTTAAAATCGGCCTAGTCGTTTCCGAAAAAAATGGTAACAAACACATAAACAAACACCTCTTACCCCAAACGCATATACCATCTCCGTGGCCGTCGCGTGTAAAAAGTATATATTAAAGAACAAAATTTTACAACTTTCAATTGGCAAATCGTATGAAAACAAAAAGCAAACGAAAGAGAACACAATATTTTTATAAAATGTTTATAAAAGCTAAATAAATTCGCTTAATTAGGACTTTGACTCTCACATGAAAAACAGACCTATGGCGCTATTTTATAAAATATTTATTCTGAGATTTCTTAAAATCTGTATAGACTGTCATTATAATAAATTTATAGTAAAATTAGCTCTTCGTTAATAGATGGCGTTAAAGCGGATGCTTAGACAACATTCAGCGCCATCTATTGTCAAGTTTAATTTTATTATACGAATCGATGTATGCTTTTCTTAAGTTTTCGCACAAAGTTATTAGTTGTAGCAATATATATTTGTGCAATCTGTTGCAAAAATAAAAATGTATGAATTTTAAGATTTTTAACCTATTTTACATATTAAAATAGAGTTTATAAAATTGGATTATGTTAATATATATAATTTTTTAATGTTATGGTTAATGGCTTACAAGATCATGTGATATAAAAACGATTGTAAGCGATAAGAATAAAACAAACTATAAATAAATATATTATATATGTTGTAGATAAAACAAAAGTATGGATGAAATTCATTATAATTTTTTTATGATTATATTTTCATACATTGAAAACTTACAATAATTATATAAGTACTTATTCAATAATACTAGGGCATTTTGTAAATAACATTTTTTATGAATAATATTATTAAAAAAATTAAGTATTTTATTTTTAACCCTGTTTATTTACATAGTGTTCTTAAACAATTGATAATGTCCTCCCCATTGAATTCATCGAACCCAGGACTACCGGATGTGCAGCCGTGCATGCTAGCCACTACACCAGCGAGGCAGTAAAATGACTACCTCTTATAAAAACTATAAAATCGCAGTATATCATTTAAGACAGAGGCGACAGTTTTATTATTTTAGAAGCCGTAGGTAACAATAGCAATTTCCCAAATCCAGGCTACTACTGGAATTTTTTTTAAATGAAACCCAGCGACTCCTTAACAAGAATCAAACTCATTACCTCATGAGTGAATTATACGAATCGGTTCAAAGGCTTCAATTCCCCTAGGTGGACCTCATTCTAACTTTCTCTGATTAGATTCATTTAGAATAGGTTCCATAGTAACCTTCCATATACAAAAAAACAAACGTTATTTTTAATACATTAATAAATAAATAAATATCGTAAGAAGTATGTGATAATAAAGGATTTTAATGAAAAAAAGGAGCAATTAGCCCAGTTATCGTTCTACGATTACAATATGTAATAGAATACAAAAATGTACGAAAACGACATATCTAATCGTTAAATCACGTGGTTTCATCACAACCTAATTATTCACGAGTTTTTATTAGCGATATCGATTGTAGAAAATCGACTAAAACGTTACATCGTAAAGTAGCAGGATAAAATAATACGCCGTTATTTTGAAATAATACCAATCCGTGACATCGCGAAATGGGAAAGTTAATAAATGTAAATAACGACCTACTTCAGTTGTGAGTGAATAAATTCCGGATAAAAAGGCAGAAATTTCTCGTTTTGAATATTTTCTACAATATGTTTAGAAAAGCAAAGCGGAAGTATAAAGTTATAATATACTATAAAATAAATATATGTACATTGTACATACATATGTTGGGACATAAACACACAACACCATCTAGTTCCATGGTAAGCTACGAGGATTGTGTTACGGATACCAGATAGTTGATACACTACACATATATAACTTTAAACATACACATATTATAAATATAAACACCCATGACTGGAGTACAAATATTCGTGCTTATAACACATATGAATGCCCCCAGCGGAACTCGAACCCGCGACCGCTGTCACATCAAGTAGGGTCACTACAAACAGCCAAACGTGAGGACAAATATAGAAATGACGACGAAAAAGTTCACAATTGATATAAAATAAATAATAATTTATTACCATTAATGTAACGTAACTTAAAAAAATAAATCGCCTTCTTGCGGACACACCCAAGAATTTTCTGAACATCGGTATCAGTTGAAGATAAATTGAAAAAGTAGTTGTAAAGCAATATTACTTTTCAAATGAAATAATCTGAAACTTAAACTTTGAATTTCTTATTACGTACTAAATTACATGTGAACTTAATATTTCATATTTTTAATAGCAATATTACGGCAATTTATACATAATATAATAGTATTCTGAGTCGAATCTGTTCATTAAATATTTTTCTATACCTATATATTTTTATATTTTTTTCTATACATAGTCATTATTATCGATACAGAGGCCTAATCTATAGTTTTTAGAATTTTTGTCTGTCTGTCTGGGAATGCATCACGAGAAAACCACTGGACAGATATTGATGAAATTTGGTATAATAATAGCTGATTTTCCGGATCAACATTTACGATATTTTTTACTGCGAGAAAGTATTTCATCTCTAAGAAATCTATACTAAATATTAAAACGTAACTAGGGACGAACTCAAGCGGAGTGAGGATGAATCGCTAGTATGTAATATACATTTGAATAAAAACGGAAACGGATATCATTCTACAATAGTTTAAAAATTGTATTAAAGTGATTTTAATCACCATTCTCATATATCTTCATCATATGTTATGTAGCTATCTCATATCACATATTTCATCGTCTCAGATTTCTACACGATAGTAGAATGACCTCTTTTCTAACCCCTTGATGAAACATAGGTGAGTTATTACAAAAGTTCAATTGTTAAATAAAACGAAACCCTCAACGGATACTGATATATCCATCATTTGAACGCTTTACTAAATCTAACTAATTTAGAAGGTAAAATAAAAGTCCCAATAGATTTCAATGTAAGAACCAAAGGAAAGCACACAGGATATGCAAAAGTTCAAATACAAAGCGCCTGTTGCTTTAATACGGGAAATCAATGTCAACACACACAAACCTGCCTGTTGCATGCTATACACACACCACCATCAAAACCTATAAAGTTATACGCACACTAACGTAATTCAGGGTCTGGTTCACGCACACTAAGCCGTATTGCAGCTAGGTCGCGAATGACGTCACGACGCGCAAGGTCAATATCACTATTCTGTTTCGCTCTAACGTATAGAATTTATCTTCATTCTCACTCTAACTGGCTCGTCGTCCCGTCTGGGCCAGGGATTGCAAGCGTGCGCCTGTGTGCGTGCCTTCCACGTGTGTAACTTACCTTTAAGGCTCAATTCAGATAAATAGCTAAGCTTTATACAACTTTGACCACAATAATAATGTAGAAAGAACGTATATTATATGTAGTACCTGGCGACCGATCTTCGCTCGGTGTTCTTTTTTGTTATATCATATTTTTTAGATTAAAAAAAAACCTAAAAACTTAAAAAAAAGTAGAACTTTGAATCCAATATCCAAAATGATAAATATAATGTTAATCTTGCACCTTAGTCGCTCGACCATGATGCTTATGCCTGAGTGTAAGAAATACGAACACAAAATATATCGAACATATTCTGCGTAGAATAATGCAAAAGAAAACCGCATGAAAACTCGAAAACACGCGTTTTCCCAGACATGAGACTAATCTAGATCGATTTTTCGCCCCCGAAAGCCCCCCCATACCAAATTTCAGCGAAATCGTTAGAGCCGTTTCCGAGATCGCCTGTATAAATAAGTATATAAAGATATAAATATACAAGAATATATTAGATATACATCTTTTATAATTGTCGTCCTGTAATACATCCTTCTTACTACATTTTAAGTTGGAACAGTTATAGCTATGTAACTAGCCTTTTTGGGCCCCAATGCAAAAAAATGGTAGCCTCCTTTGCCTATTTTGAAAATGAATGTGGTCCACAGAGACAGAGACAGTTTTCGCACTTCTCTCTTTTTTCAAACCGCTCACATATAAGAACGCGTAGAATAAAATTTTGTAATAAAGCTGAGCTTAGAAAACCATTTATCGTTTTATAGAACACAGATAGGTACGATCACATTCCTCGTGGTCCTCGCAAGAAAATATATGCGGAAATTTAGAACAATTTTTTCTTGCGGTTTTATTTTATTATAAACTTCTATGAGGGCTGTACTCAAAAAATGTTTTGAAATAAAAGAATCGTTTGTAGCCCGCTAGGACCCCCTTGAATCATGTGACCCCATTGGTTGCATTGACATAGCTATGCCCATTGTACACAATACATTATTTATATTTCTATTAGTTTTATATATAAATATAGACATATATATTAAATGTGAGAAAATTTCAATAATGATTCATAATATAACTTATAGTGCTATTCAAGCCTTATTACAAGAGAGTAAAATGAAGAGTTGTAGAAAACAACTTTTCCTAAATTGGCAATCCTATTCGCATATTTGCACAATTTTCAACCGAATCCCACAGAAATTAAGGAGTATATTTGATTAATGTATTAATGATAATTCAATAATGATGATGAATAATGAAATGATCGTGAGAATATAAGAGGGTTTTCTCGTTTTTATTTTCAATACATTAATGATACTTTTGAGGTAGGTAAATATTTTTGACTGTTGAATTTTTTAACTTAATACAATGTTTTTTTTACGAATCTTTGTTTAACTTTCATTATTTCTTATCACGTTTTGCTTTCTTTTTCTTATTGTAACAAGTAGTTATTGTACTTGTGGTTTTATTTACAAAATAGCGACTCACGCTTGATTCACTCGCGTTCGTCCCTAGATACGTTTTCACGATTAGTATAGAATAAACTATATAGATGTATATAGGTATAGAAAAATAAGTATCTACTATAAATTAAAAAAAATATATAAATTACTAGAGAAATGATTCCTCATACAAACTTTCATCGCCCTTTTCACCCCCTTAAGGGATGATTTCCGGGATAAAAACTATCCTATGTCCTTCTCAGTGTCTCAAACTATCTCCATCCAAATATCATCTAAATGGATTCAGTGGATTAAGCGTGAAAAGATAACAGACAGACAGAGTTACTTTCGCATTTATAATATTAGTATAGATTAGCGACTTACCGATGAATCCCTAGGTGCATAACAGAATATGTACTAATCTAGATCATAGGCTATTTGTGCTACAGTATACAACAGTATCATCCAAATCTGCCCAGCCGTTTTAGCGTGAAGAAGTAGTACATAAACGACACGTTTGGCTCAGTTTGTAGTGACCATACTTGCTGTGCCAGCGGTTGTGGGTTCGAGTCCCGCTAAGGGCATTCATTTGTGTGATAAGCACGAATGTTTGTACTCCAGTCATGGGTGTTTATTTTTATAATATGTATGTATTTAAAGTTATATATGTGTTGTGTATCAACAATCTGGTGTCCACAACACAAGTTAAATAGCTTACCATGGGACTTGATGGTACTGCGTGTTAATGTCCCAACATATTTATTATTATTTATTTATTATTATAGAAACTGTTGTATACGAGTCTGATATTGTGCTTTATGAGTTAAACACAGAGAATAAAATATTAAACAATTATTACCGTACAGGCATAGTTGTAGCTAACTTATTTACTTCTGGTTAGAGAATAATACACGTATCTTATCGTATATCTACGAATAACATACGTTTCATCTATACTAATATTATAAAGCTGAAGAGCTTGTTTGTTTGTTTATTTGAATGCGCTAATCTCAGGAACTACTAATCCGATTTGAAAACTTCTTTTTGTTTTAGATAGCCCGTTAACTGAGGAAGGCTATAGGCTATATATCATCCCGGAAAAATGTACGGTTCCCGTGGGATGGATTTGTTTTTGTCTAGGGACGAACCCGAAGCGAAGCGAGGGTGAGTCGCTAGTATTTTTATATGGATATTTATTTTAGATCATTTTCCTGGATATTAAGAAAGCAACATAATTTATATTTCAATTTTATATTAATATAACAAAAACTAAACATTTTGAAGCGAATCACGTATGAATAGGTACATAATTTACTAAAATCGTTAACGGGAAAATACAGTGTATTTAAGCAATTCCAAACACAAAATAGAGCGTCGATAGCTTTCCAGTTTACCTTGTTATCTGGCGGACGTTGCTACGGAAAATATTGTTTTATTGCAAAATTTTACGGAAGCTTAGCTTTCATACCACTCGTGTTTTACTATTCTAAAATGTACATAAAATATCTATTAGGTATCAAATATACATGCTTTGAAACTATTCTATGTTTGTTTGTCTATCGTATTTATTTAACACTAGCGACTCAACCTCGTTTCGCTTTGGGTTCGTCCCTAGACAAAAACAAATCTATCCCACGGGAACCGTACATTTTTCTAGGATGATATATAGTCAATAGCCTTCCTCAGTTAACGGGCTATCTAATGCAAAAAGAATTTTTCAAATCGGATTAGTAGTTCCTGAGATTCATCAGATTGTGATTAACCTTTCGTCAGGTATAGTGAAGCTGCTCGCCAATTTTTTTTTTGTAAATTAAGTCATACAATAAGATAAGAACGGTAAGTAAAATACGTAATTTGTGTGTTTGTATGACTAATAAAACTATGACAAAGTTCGCTGGTTTCGTTTCCCTATAGGGAAAATAATTACATAATGTTATGAACATTGTCTGGTAATAATTAATCGATAGTTGTAAGTTATTTTTATATTTATGTACGCATGCACATTTACATAATATAATAATAATACATATAATAAAAGTGTAACTGATCGCTGTCTGTACATGGAAGATATTTCAGAAAAACTATTAATGAAGATCTTTATTAACGCAATAGAACCAAAAACAATGATTTTAGTTTTTTTTTTCTGTTTGTCTGTTTGTCTGTTTGTCTGTTTGTCGGTTTGTCTGTGCATTTGTGCGCGTCAATCTTAGAAACGGCTTAACCGATTTGGGTGCGGTTTTCACTAATGTATTTTGGTAAGCTTTACTTAACATTTAGTATTTGTTTTATTTCAATTGGTTCCTAAATAAAAAAGTTATGTCAATATAAAGAATAATCTAGGGGCGAACCCGAGCAAAGCGAGGGTAAGCCGCTAGTTCGAAATAAAATTTCTTTGTAAAATACTTCTATAAAATATTTTAAACAATTTTATCTACTTAAAAGTCTTTAAATATTATCATGTATACCTACTGTTTATCAACGTTGAAAAATTTGAATGCACTTTCATTTCACGTTATGATAATAAAAATGAATGGACACCTACAGTTTACGAAAAAGATATTCAAAAAGATAGGATGATCATTCTAACTGAGGTATTTTTGTTTTACCAACTTAATTCTCGTTCAGTAATTTTTATCAGCGCCTTATTATATGAGTGATACAGTTTAAATTTGTATACTTTTTGTTTTTCATATACGAAACTATGATTGTCATCTAAATATGTTTTATAGAAGCTGTCAACATTATACTGAAAGGGTGCAAAATGGTTGATATATATTAAATACGACGTTTTTGATGTAAACGTGTTTCATGTCACTTTTTGTTACTGTCAACTGAAAACTATGAGTTGTCAAGATTGAATTAAATATAATAATATATGTATGTATCTTTGTATAAAGAGACAATGGCAGAGATTTTTTAGTAAATAGTAACAATCTTTATAAAAAAGCCATTGTTAAAAATGATATATGTATGTACGTATAATATGTTTGCAGAGATATAGTGTAGAAATAATCAATGATGAAAACATAATAAGATATGACTGGGAAGTAAGAGTGGGAAAGAGGAACTTCACAACCTTGTGCCTCCTTCACCGTTTTACCACAGAACTGCAAGAAGCCGTGAGCGCTGGCATCCTTACGTAGTAGAAATCCAACCAACTCGCACGAAACGCTTTAGTTCTATGTTTCTGAAACGAACTGCTAAGGTGTGGAACACCCTTCCAGCGTCCGTGTTTCCTGCCACCTATAATATAAGTACCTTCAAGGCAAGAGTGAATAGGCATCTTCTAGGCAAGCGCGCTCCAACCTAGGCCTCATTAGTGCTTCTCAGCGTTGATTGTCGTTAAGCGCAAACCTATCTATCAATAAAAAAAAGAGGATTTAAAAGAATATTTAAGTGAAATGTTAATTAAATTAATTATTACGTTTTACTGTTTTTTTTTTTAATTTATAACATCTCGTCTTATCGCCTCTACCTACTGGTGATAGAAGAGCTGGCTCGCTTATACTGGTGAAGAATCGGCATTGGCATTGGCATTCAGTTGGGGAATGCGGCTAGCATTCTTGCCACTATTCCACGCGGACATGACTTGTACAGTAATAATTAAGTGTACATTTGTTTTGTATATAATATGTGTTCAGCCTTTTTTAACGTCCCACTGCTGGGCACGGGCCTCACTTCATTACGAGGGGGGATCAGGCCATAGTCCACCACGCTGGTCAAGTGCGGGTTGGCGGACTACACATGTCTTTTGAAAACTTGCTAGGTTCTCTCAGACATGCAGATTTACTCACGTTGTTTACTATTCATCTTTAAGACAAGCGGTAATCATGTTGGAAATGATTTGCACATAAAAATATCAGTGGTACGAGACCCGGGATTTGAACCCGCTTAACTCGGTTTCCCAAACGAGCACTTTTCCACTGGGTTACCACGGACTCCCACTGTTGTATATATAATTAAGTATATTTGTAATTTCATTTATTGTAAATAAAGGATATAGAGAAACGACATTTGGAAGAAGAGAAAGGGATACTAGGATCTCTAGTTAAATAGAGATGATTCTCTTTGACTTCCCCCATCTTAGGTGAATATTTTGATATTTGATATATTAAAGCTTTGCAAATAAAACTCGGCTACTTTACCAGTGATTTTTATTAAATAAATTCGACATGTTTTTCTACATATAGAATATAACAAAAATATATTTTCTATATATTTTTGTTCTTAAATATTCACGTTTTATTTATTTTATATTTGGAAAACAAACAGTAGATAGAAAATTCAACTGATTCATTACAGTTAGCTAATAAAGTTTACATTTATTCATAAAAAGTAGAGTAAATTTAAACATAACAAAAAATTAAATTGTGTTGCTACGAAATATTTTTTCATGAAAATTTCATTAGATACATGATAAAATTCTACATGAGTTTTTATTAATTCAATTTAGGTTATTTTAAGTATTTACATTGAATGTACTTAAAATGATTTTTATACCAATAAAAGATAGGGAAATATATTTTAATAAAATTTCTATAAAAGTTTAATTTAATACTACGAAATTATAAATTACAATACATTTAATAATTATAATAATAAAGCTAAAATTATATAAATAATATAAAATTATATAATATAAAAGTAATTAAAATTATAAAAATTAATGTATATTTTTGAATTATTTTAACACTGATTTACAGTATCATTCTTTACAGATGTCGATTTATTTTAAAAACTTACTTAGATTAATGAAAATATACTACTCTACATATTTCCATATATTTGTAATAAAATTTGGTCACAAATATAGTCACAAATATATTGGTCACAAATATATTGGTCTCAAAGTTTTCGAGATTATTGCAAAAAACTCGGTTTTTACTTTTTTCCTGGTTTTTAATTTTTAATTTCTACAATAAACTTTTCATTTTCATGAATCTAAAGGTCTGTAAACTTCGAAATACATATAATAAGCAAAAAAATAAATTTGAAATTGAAATATTTAGCCACTCCTGAGAAATTTATAGTTTATGGTCTATTTTTTGCAAATATCTCGAAAACTATGTGATTATTGTAAAAGTGTCATTTATAAAAGTTGTAGATTTTTAATAGACCTATAACTTTTGTAGAAAACATTTTTCGATAGAACGTCACAGTAAGCCGTAAATTTAAAAAAAACGATTTTTCAACGCTTTGCGTCCCCCCGTTTTTCGCGGGGGTAGCTGGGCAGCGGGGGCATTTTACGAATTTCTATTCCTTATATACCTGCTAATGTTTTAAAACCATAAAACTTCAGGTTTTAATTAAATGTTTTTCTTTTAAAAATAAACGGATTCCGATCGGTCTAAAAACTTCCCTAACTCGGTTAATTTTGACCGGAGGAAAAAAAGTCATGAAATCTTTTTTATGCAAAATTTTAAGCTTTACACATTTTTACTAAAACGTTTTTGTCTATTTTTTACCGTTTTCGAGTAATTGCGAAAAAAAACTTTTGACAATTTATTTTGGACCCTTGCCGGGGGTTGCGGACACGAAAACCTTTACACATTGTTTTTGTATCATTTAAACTACATTATATCAAAAATGCAAAGTTGAGTGTCAACATTAAGATTTCAGACCTTATTTGACTGGACTATTCAAGTGTTTTTGAAAGCGTCTGGCGTAAACAAAGAGACCGGTGACGTACAAGCAAGTTTACTGATCAACTTAATAGGCCCGGAGGGATACGATATTTATTCCACTTTTAGATTTAATACTGAAAAAGATCGCGATGATATCAATATATTAATTGAAAAATTTAACTGTCACTTTGGAACAAAGACCAACACGACTATGGTCCGTTTTAAATTTTTTACTCGCAATCAACAGATTGGCGAAAATATAGATGAGTACGTCACGGCTTTAAAATTATTGAGTCAGCAGTGTGAGTTTGAGCACTTGGAGGATGGGCTAGTACGTGACCGGATAGTGTGCGGAATTACAGATTGCGCGGTCCGGGACAGGTTATTGAGGACAGACGAGTTGACGTTGGATAAAGCGATTCGTTTATGTCAGAGTAACGAAATATCTAACGAAGAAAATAAACAAATCGCAATAGCCAAAAACGAGCCTAAGGAATCGGTGGACGTCGTGTGGAGTTATCGCGGAGGCGCGCGCGGGCGCTGGGTCGGCGCGGGCGCGGCGCGCGGTCCTGGGCGCGGCGCGGCGCGTGGTGCAGGCGCGAGCTGGGTCGCGCGGCGAGGAACAAGCGGGGTATGCAGCGCGTGCGGTGAGCTGTATTGTGCTAATGACGAGCGATGTGCTGCCAAAAAAGTTAAATGTTATATGTGCGGCAATAGAGGACATTATAAAAAAATGTGCCCGAATAAAAAGGTAAACAGAGTGTACGAGCTGCGGGAGAATAGTGACAGTGATGATAATGATAATGAGTTGTTTTATGTTTACAATATTGATTCAGAGGACACGCTTATGGATTCTAAGTGGTATGAAAGGTTATATTTGTACAAAGATCGTTCAAAATTTATTTTATTCAAGTTGGATACTGGCTCTGATTTAAACATTATTTCAAAAAATTGTTTTCAACGTTTGGGATTTACAGCTTCCGATGTTGAACCGGCTAACGTAAGAGCACAATCATTTTGTGGTAATTTTTTAAATATTTTAGGGTCATGCTATATAGATTGGGTATACAAAAATAATAATTTTCGTTTAAAAATGTATATTACAGATGCTAATAGCCAAAGTATATTAGGTAAAAGTGCTTTAGAAAAATTAAATTTAATTAAACGTATTTATTCTTTAAATATTAAAGATTATAACGAGTTATTTGAAGGCTTAGGTAAATTGCCTGGTAAATACAGTATTCCGTTAGAAAATAATGTCTCTCCGTGTATATGTCCAGTACGAAAAGTTCCTCTTGGTTTAAAGGATAGATTGTTTGATGAGTTATGTCGAATGGAGAGATTAGGAGTTATTCGTAAGGTGACCCATCCGACTTCGTGGGTCAATGCGATCGTTATAGCTGCAAAAAAAGACGGTAGTTTTCGTATTTGCTTAGATCCCAGACCTCTTAACCGTGTCATACGTAGACAACATTACCCATTACCTACTCTTACAGAAATTGCTACGAAGCTTAAAGGTGCTAAATATTTTAGCAAACTTGATGCTAGATCTGGGTTCTGGATGCTGGAATTAGATGACGCTAGTGCAGACCTCTGTACGTTTGGTTCTCCATTTGGGCGGTATCAATTTACGCGATTACCCTTTGGTATAAATTCAGCTTCAGAAGTTTTTCATGCTAGGGTACGGCAAATACTCGAAGACCTGGAAGGAGTCGATTCGTTTATTGATGATTTCATAGTCTGGGGGTCCACGCGACAGCAGCACGATGAACGGTTAAAGAGTCTTTTAGAGCGAGCCAAAGATGTTGGTATAAAGTTTAATCGTGACAAATGCATATTTGGTGTTACAGAAGTTACTTACCTGGGACACGCGTTCAGTGAAGATGGTATGAAAATTGAAGAGGCAAAATTGAGGGCCATTTTAGACATGCCGACACCTACAGACAGACAAGCTTTAGAGAGGTTTTTAGGTGTTGTTAATTACGTGTCTAAATTCATAGCTAACTTCTCAAGTAAAGTAGCTCCTCTGAGATCTTTATTAAAAAAAGACACTGAATGGTGTTGGGGTCAACAGGAGGATATAATTGTGAAACAGTTGAAGCAGGACCTATGTACAGCTCCAATCCTGGCATTGTATGATGCGAGAGCGCCGGCGCTAGTGTCGGTAGATGCGAGTTCACATGCGTTAGGAGCGGTGTTACTTCAAGGGGGACGGCCGGTGGAGTTTGCTTCGCTCACTTTAACAGAGACGCAACAGCGGTATGCACAGATCGAAAAAGAAATGCTGGCCATTGTTTTTGCTTTAGAAAGGTTCCATCAGTATGTGTATGGTAAAGAAGACGTGGTAGTGGAAACGGACCACAAGCCACTTGAAGCACTCTTTAAAAAATCATTAGACAATGTACCCATTCGCCTACAACGTATGATGTTGCGTGTTCAGAGATATGATTTCGCAGTCAGGTATACACCAGGAAAGTACATGTTTATCGCCGATGCACTGTCACGGGCTCCGTTACCTGATCGCATGAATGAGAACGTGTCAGAAGAGCTTGAGCATCAGACTTGTTTCATGCTTCAATGGATTCGATTTAGTCCTGAAAAAATGGACATTTTAAAAAAAAATACCAGTTGTGATAAAGAATGTCTTGCTTTAATAAACTATATAAAAGACGGATGGCCATTGCATAAATATCAGGTAGATGAGAGTGTTCGTCGTTTTTGGGATTGCCGCGAGTCTCTAGAATTTATTGACGGTATGTTGTTTAAAGATAACTTAGTGTATATTCCAAAGGCTCTGCGTTCAGAAATGGTGTCTAGAGTTCACGAGGGTCACTTGGGTATCGACAGGTGCAAGCGGCGGGCTCGTGAAGTGATGTTTTGGCCAGGCATGTCAAATGATATTGAGGTGGCGGTTCGTCGTTGTAAAACATGCATTCTTCATGCGGCGATGCCACGCAAAGAACCTATGATTCCTCATGAAATACCGAGCCTGCCGTGGCAAAAAATTTGCTCTGATATATTTGAGCATAACAGAAAGCAGTTTTTGATTTTAGTTGATTACTTTTCAAATTTTGTTGAAGTTTGTCCCTTAAGCTCAATGTCTTCTAAATCCGTAATCTAAGCTTTCAAAGATCAATTTGCACGTCACGGTATACCTAGTGAAGTGGTTACCGATAATGGTCCATGTTATGCGTCTAAAGACTTTAAGACATTTAGTGAGAGTTGGGGTTTTACGCACACAACGTCCTCGCCTAATTATCCCCAGTCAAATGGCAAAAGCGAGCGTACGGTGCGAACAATTAAATCTTTGCTTATTAAATCACTTTCTGATGGCTCTGATTTTTATTTGAGTTTATTGAATTTTAGGGCCACGCCAAGAAATGGTTTAGCGAGTCCAGCTGAATTACTAATGAGTAGACGACTCAACACTCGTTTACCCATTCATCCTGGAAAGTTACAGCCCGCTAGAGATAACACAAATGATCACGCTATTATGATTCAAAATCAAGGTAACCAAAAGATCTGGTACGATAAAAAAACCAGTACGTTGCCCGAACTACAGACTGGTGATTATGTAGTCACAAGAGATGATGGGAAAAAGGGTCGTGAGGCTCGGGTTGTTCGGCGTGCGCCACAACCACGCTCGTACTTTGTGATTGACAATGCTGGTAGGTGTCTTAGGAGAAATCGCAGGCATCTAGTTAAGCTTGAAAATGATCTTCCTCCGGCATCAATTAGTTCAAAAATGATGAACCCGGACGATGAAGTCATGGTGAGGGACTGCGACAATTATTCTTCCCAACTACAAGCCGGTGGGTCTGGTAACTGTTTACCGCAGAGCTGTAGCAAAAATAACGGGGAACGGCGTACCAGGCTTGCTGCAAATAAAGCTAAGGAAAAAATTAAAAGTTGTTTAGCAATATGAATACAGGTGATAGTAGATCATAGATATAAAAAAAATATATATTACACAATACCTATTAGTTAATCGTTTTAGTTAGTTTTAGTAATAATTGTTTAGTTTGTTTGCAAGTTAATTTCATTACTTAAGGGGAAGATGTAGTATATAATATATTATAATTTGAATGATGATATGTCAAAATAAACAGTCTGTGTCAATGGATCTTGTATTTTACTTCAGTTGTAATGCGACATTTTCAAATAATTGCCCCCACTGTATAGAGATTTTAACAATCCATACTAATATTATAAATGTGAAAGTTTGTGAGGATGGATGGATGTTTGTTACTCTTTCACGCGAGAACGACTGAACAGATCTGGATGAAATTTGGAACAGAGATAGATTATAGTCTAGAATAGCACTTAGTTTAAATTTATTCCGGAAAAATGTACGGTTCCCGTGGGATAGATCTGTTTTTGTCTAGGGACGAACCCGAAGAGAAGTGAGGCGCTAGTTACCTATAAGCAAACTAAAAAAGATACACCTTTAAAATTACATAAAAGTTAAACTAACTTTTTGGATTATTTTGCGGATTTATTTTTGCTTTGGTTCCCGACGTTGCTCTTTTTTTTATTGTTAGATAGACTTGCGCTTGATGACAATCAATCAACTGGGAAGCACTAATGAGGTCTAAGTTGGAGCGCGCTTGTCTAAAAGATGCCAATTTACTCTTGCCTTAAAGGTACTTATATTATAGGTGGCAGGAAACACGGATGCTGGAAGGGTGTTCCCACCTTACCTTAGCAGTTCGTTTCTTCTGAAAGCGTTTTGTGCGAGTTGGTTGTATTAATTATTATATATTTAATAATATTTCTAGGTCTTTCCCATGTTCATGTCTACTGTATACATAAGCCTCGTGGCCTAGTGCTTTCCTGGCCTAGTGCGCACGTGGCCTAGTGCGTTGTGGCCTAGGGCGCTCGTGGCCTAGTTCGTTGTGGCCTAGAGCGCTCGTGGCCTAGTGCGTTGTGGCCTAGGGCGCTCGTGGCCTTGTGCGTTGTGGCCTAGGGCGCTCGTGGCCTAGTGCGTTGTGGCCTAGTGCGCTCGTGGCCTAGTGCTTTCCTGGCCTAGTGCGCACGTGGCCTAGTGCATAGTGGCCTAGGGCGCTCGTGGCCTAGAGCGTTGTGGCCTAGGGCGCTCCTGGCCTAGTGCATAGTGGCCTAGGGCGCTTGTGGCCTAGTGCGTTGTGGCCTAGGGCGCTCGTGGCCTAGTGCTTTCCTGGCCTAGTGCTTTGTGGCCTAGAGCGTTGTGGCCTAGGGCGCTCCTGGCCTAGTGCATAGTGGCCTAGGGCGCTTGTGGCCTAGTGCGTTGTGGCCTAGGGCGCTCGTGGCCTAGTGCTTTCCTGGCCTAGTGCTTTGTGGCCTAGTGCGTTGTGGCCTAGGGCGCTCGTGGCCTAGGGCGCTCGTGGCCTAGTGCGTTGTGGCCTAGGGCACTCGTGGCCTAGTGCGTTGTGGCCTAGGGCGCTCGTGGCCTAGTGCTTTCCTGGCCTAGAGCTTTGTGGCCTAGAGCGTTGTGGCCTAGGGCGCTCCTGGCCTAGTGCATAGTGGCCTAGGGCGCTCGTGGCCTAGAGCGTTGTGGCCTAGGGCGCTCGTGGTCGAGTGCGTTGTGGCCTAGTGCGTTGTGGCCTAGGGCGCTCGTGGCCTAGTGCTTTCCTGGCCTAGTGCTTTGTGGCCTAGTGCGTTGTGGCCTAGGGCGCACGTGGCCTAGGGCGCTCGTGGCCTAGTGCGTTGTGGCCTAGGGCACTCGTGGCCTAGTGCGTTGTGGCCTAGGGCGCTCCTGGCCTAGTGCATAGTGGCCTAGGGCGCTCGTGGCCTAGAGCGTTGTGGCCTAGGGCGCTCGTGGCCGAGTGCGTTGTGGCCTAGTGCTTTGTGGCCTAGGGCGCTCGTGGCCTAGGGCGCTCGTGGCCTAGTGCGTTGTGGCCTAGGGCACTCGTGGCCTAGTGCGTTGTGGCCTAGTGCGCTATGGCCTAGGGCGCACGTGGCCTAGTGCATTGTGGCCTAGGGCGCTCGAGGCCTAGTACGTTGTGGCCTAGGGCGCTCGTGGCCTAGTGCGTTGTGGCCTAGGGCGCTCGTGGCCTAGTGCGTTGTGGCCTAGGGCGCTCGTGGCCTAGTGCGTTGTGGCCTAGGGCGCTCGTGGCCGTATTGTATTTGTTTGTATGTTCTTTTGAACTATATATACTTTTGTATGAGAAAAAGCTGTACACGATTAACAAATGTAAGAAAAATTTTCAACAATATAAAAAAACCTTATGATAGATGAAATTAAGAAAAAGTTATACTAAAAAGGTATACAGGCTTCGAAATTATTAAACATATTATAATGATCCCAAACTTACTTGCATATTTGTATTTTTTATATAGTTCTACGTTACACGTTTTCAAAAATCGTGCAAACACTTATTTTTTATTTTTCGTAATTTTACTGCAAATAATGTAGCTGTTCGCATGAGACATATATTTATCAAATACTAGCGACAAAGGCTCACTTCGCTCGGGTTCGTCTCTAGGTACGTTTTAGCGGTTATTGATTCCCATACAAAATAAACAGTTCTGAACTTTTCGATTTTCTAACTGTTTTTTTTGGGTTTCCCTATTTTTTTATACTTACACTACCCCTGACACACTTCTATCAAAACGAAAAAAGAATTATTCAAATCGGTCCAGCCGTTTTTTAGTTTTAGCCGTTTTTAGTCTCCAAATAAAATCGCTGTGATATATGGACAGATGAACGTAGCAAAATTATAAGGGTTAATTATAGGTTCTTGACTGAAGGCTACGGAAATCTAAAAAAGAAAAGATTTACAAATAGCTAAGATATAGTATCTTAAGACACACAAAATAATATAACCGAATTGATTATCTTTTTGAAACAGATCAAAAAATCCGTCAAGGCTGTTCTTCTTTTTATCAGCCAGAGACATAGTTACTTAAGATAGTGAAGTTCAAGCAAGAAGTAAAATATAGTTGCGTAAAATTTGATACAATTACTACCACTAAAATACATAGATTCACACAGAAAACATTGATAATCTATACTAATATTGTAAATGTGAAAGTTTAGGTGTTTGGATGTTTGTTACTCAATCACGCCAGAACGGCTGAACGCGCCTAGATGAAATTTGGCATAGAGAAAGATATAGTCTGCATTAGCCGATAGGCTACTTTTTATTCCGGAAAAATGTACGGTTCCTGTGGGAGATTTGTTTTTGTTCTTATATAGGCGAATCCTAGCGAAGCGAAGGTGAGCCGCTAATAATACAATAAATTGTATTTATATTTGATAAAAGATGTTTTGCGTCGAGAAATCTCAAGAATGAAATTTTAATAAAGCTGTCAGAATCAGATATTTTCATTTTAAGCGACATAATAATATAATAGCTTACAAGGGTATGTTTTCATATTTAAGCTTATAACTGCAGAAAATTGAAGCTACCTTTCATGACGGATGTCACTGGTTCAATGGTCCCACGGTATGAATGTGTAAATTTGTTTTCACTGTTAGCAATCTGATGTGATTTTGCTCAAATTATAACTAAAATTTCGACTTTGAAAATATCTGATTAGGTATCTATAGTAAATTTATCCATTTAATTATTTTTAACTTTTAGTGTTTTGAGGTCAGTTTTTTTTTAAGTTTAGTTTAGACTTAGTTTAGTTTAAGTAGCAGAGTATAGTATGTGCCATCCACGAAGACGCGCCCCTCTCTTTATTGACAGTTGAAATCGGCGCCTACGTGGATGGCACTATCTATAAGAAGAAAGTATTCTTATAAAATATTCGCTTAAGCCGTTTAAGTTAGTTCGGTGTCAACTTTCATACGAAGACTGACAAACCAAATTCGCTTTTATTAGTAACACTAAAAAAATCAGGTTCTAATATCTAATTCTAACGTATTTGGTTTGTCAATTAAAACGAAATAAGCCTAGACTCAAGGTATCTACTATTAGCCGTTGAAGAGTTCCACCTATCCACCTTCTGGCCTTACAATCAGATCAGGTCGAAGAGACCGAATTACTGCACAATGAACGGAAATAGAAACACTTGCAAAGTTACAAATATAGCAATTAGAAGTAGGTTAAATCTTTATTAGTTACTTTTCCACTCTTAGGAGCAATATTTTTTTCAAATATAAATGGAAGCAAACTGGAAATATACACTTTTAAACAAAAAAATAATTTCTAAATCCATTAATAAATCGCAGAGATCTGAGGTAACAAGCTTAAAAAATTACATCCGAATTGAGAATCTCCTCCTTTTTTGAAGACGGTTAAAAATGACACAAACATGGATATGACATGATATGTCGATTTAATATTTTTTTATCTTGTATTAACAACAGCGATTGTAGACTTTCATCTATACAGATAAATAAATTTGGAGTATCTGTTTGTATACAGTATACCCTATATACAACAGAGTACATATACCAAAACAACATTTTTTACAATTTTTGTTTGTCTGTCTGTCTTTCTGTCTGTCTGTCTTTCTGTCTGTCTATCTATCTGTCTGTCTGTTTGTTCCGACTAATCTCTGAAACGGCTGGACCCATTTTGACGGCACTTTCACTGGCAGATAGCTGATGTAATAAGGAGTAACTTTGGCTATTTTTATTTTAGAAAAAAATAGGGTCCCACGAAAAAAACCAAATTAATTAATTAATTTTGTTTTCGGAAGCAACCTAGGGACGAACCCGAGCGAAGCGAGGGTGAGTCGCTAGTCTTATATAATTTCATTGAATAGATAAAAATAAAATCACGGGAATCAAATATTCTCATTTTAACGATGTTATTGGATATATTCAATGTTCTCGCAGCTTATTATGACACCATATTGCGATCATTTTTATGACAACTTTAACGAAACCTTTGCTTGCTTTATTGGCCTTGCTTTATTATCTCTTTTTCTCTCTTTCAATTTCAGTTTTATTAAAAACGGATTTTTCCATAATCATTTTGGGCTATAACACAAAATTAAGTGATAATATTTACCTAGCACCTATAAAAATGCCAATCTTATTTCAATTACCTTACCCATACTAATATAATATTATAAATGTGAAAGCAACTCAGTTTATCTGTTTGTCTGTTACGATTTCACGCCTAAACCACTGAATCAATTTTGATGAATTTTGCTATAGAGATAGATGGGACTTTGGAGAAAAATATAGGCTACTTTCTATCGCGAAAATAAAACTTGGAATTGGTGAAGTGAATATATTTGTAAGAGAAGGGTTGTCGGAGGGATTTAAACCACCATTAGTTTCCATGTTTTTATTCTAGAATACTGAAAAATACAATTTTATTAAAATATCAATAAACGTGAATAATTAGCAATCTTTAAGTAATCATTAAAAGCTGATATAAATAAATCAATAACTCATCTTATATGAAGAACTGCATTAATTCATAGATTCAAATTCATTTACAAAACACAAAATTATAAAGAGAACTTTTAAATAAAATAGATTTAATCAAATTACAATTGCATTTTCTTTTAAAAAAGATAATTAATTCCATAACTCATTATTTTATTTAAGACAATAATATTCAAACTAACATTTTATTAAAATTAAAATATCAATATAAATTAATATAATTATCTATCCTTTTTAATAATTATAAATTTTGACAGAGCTTTCAGCTTGAGAGCTGACAAACGAATGTGTCTCTCGACAACGCAATCCGCCTTTTATATTAAAATATAAGAGTGGGGTGACATAAGAACAATCGATTAAACATCAAAATCATCAATTAAATGCTTGCGCCGATACGGCCATACTGACATCAGGCGCGTCCCTGCGTCCGTGATTAATTTTCATCTGGAAAAATAAAATAATCACTAATTTTACCTCGATAAGAATTTAATATCTTTTGTAAATTAAGCACAAAAATCTCGTAGCAACCACATAAAAATAAATAATTAATCTTAAAATATCTATGACCTCATAGCCTCAGCGCTAATTTTGGTCCAGCCTCAGAGCCTCGGCGCTCATTTTGGCTTTCTCGTAAAACACATACACCACGTATTAATTCACATTATAAAATTAATAAACTCACTTAACTTTAGTATTGGTTTTCATCGCATGTTAATTACACCACTTTGTCTTATACACATTTCACACATGTCATACACACTGGCACACATCACATTATTCTTCATCAATACTTCTATTCATCGCCGATACGGCCACATCACTTTGTACGCCAAACTTTGGAGCACTACGTAGGTTTTCATGGCTTACTTTCCTTGACCGGCCACGGTGATTACTACGACGAATTTCATAGCGATCATGCGGCAACACCTTTGTCACCTCGTATGGCCCATCGAATTTTTGGCTCAATTTTGTACCAAGTCGCATTGGTTCTTTTAATAAGACATATTCTCCCTTCATGAATCTTTTTACTTTTGCTTTCCCGCTATCATAACGTATTTTGTCCTTTTCAGCTTGCTCGGCCATTCTTCCAATAATAATATCTTTCATAGCCTCTGGATTTATTCGTTCATTTTCATCATCAATGAGATTCAGTAGTTGTAGGGGTACACATCCTTTCTTGCCTGTTAATAATTCTATTGGAGTTTGTCCTGTAGATTTTGAAAATGTACAGTTTATGGCTAATTGTAAAGCTCCGAGCGACTTTTCCCAATGAGCTTTCTGGGTATTTTTGATAATAGTAAGGCCATTTTTTATGATTCTCATAACTCTTTCGACTTGCCCATTTCCTCTACTTGTGTATCCAGCACATTGATGTAACTCTATTCCATATTCTTGACAAAAAGCCTTATAGTGGGAAGTAAAAGCACCATCACCATCAACTATTATTCTTTTAGGAGCTCCAAAGAGGAAAACCACTTCCTGCAGATGTTTAAGGGCGTTGGATTGATTTTTATTCTTTGCATACTGTAATATAACAAATTTAGTGTAAGCGTCAATTGCTACGAAGACATATTCTTTTTGGGCTGCAGCTCCACTGAGTTTCCCTGAGATATCTATATGTATCGTGTGAAAAGGTTCTGCTATTTTTTCGAGTGGATGTAGTCGACTCTGCGAAGCTCCGGAGGGTCCTTTCATAGTCTTGCAAATAACGCAGTGCTCAACAAAGTATCTAACCACTGTTGACATTTTAGGAAACCAGAAGTTTTCTTTAAGTTTCGCTAGAGTTTTTTCCCATCCCATGTGTTTGAGTGCCTCATGGTAAGTGTTAATAAGACTCCATTGATAAGACTGCGGTACAACTTTAACGAGTTTCTCTTTGCCATTTACACTCATTTTATAATATAAAATGTTATCCTTGACTTCATATTCGACATTCACGCCATTATTTTTAGAAAGATCTTCAATAATCTTGCTTAACTCAGGATCTCTTCGTTGTTCCATTATTAACCAATCATCTTTAGTGCTTAAATTCATGACAACTTGTAGAGGATTACGGCTGAAAAAATCTGCATGCTTAAGTTTTTCTCCTCTTCGATACTCCACTTCGAAATCAAAGTTTTGTAAGAACGCCCACCATCTGTAAATTCTGGGAAGTAACTCTTGTTTATATCGTGATGCTTTAACAGCGTTACAATCGGTTACTATTGTGAACTTCCTACCGTAAAGGAAATGCCGAAAATGTTTAATAGCTCTTAATGAAAGGAGGCAAGATTATTGTTTTACTAATTATTTAATCAAGGTTTTAACATTAACAAATATAATGTACATGAGACACCGGTTACAACGTAAGCGAGAGAGAGCAAAGACAAAGCAGAGTAGGCGCACGAGTGGCACCACAGATAATAAATAATAATATGTTCTGGTTTATGGCTATTTTCCAATATCCTCCCTTAGGCATAAACCCATCTTTGAAGAACAGTAGTTGAGCTTCACCTGCGGAGTACCTTTAGTCAACACATCGGCCACCATACCGCTTGACTGGATATATTTAATAGCAATTTTCTTCAAGTGTAACTTGTCACGGATAAAGTGGTGTCTTACATCTATATGCTTGGACCTGGAATGATAGTTTTCAGAACCTGCAAGTTTAATCGCACTTTGATTATCACACAAAATGGTTATAGGTACAGTGTTTAAGTGTGGCCAAAATTCTTCCTGCATTTGTTTAAGCCACATTGCCTCTTGAGTGCAACTTGATAAAGACATGTATTCCGCTTCAGTGGTAGATAATGCAACTGTCTGTTGCCGTCGTGAGTTCCATGATATTGCAGCACCTTGATGAATAAATACATAGCCAGTACATGATCTTTTGTCATCATCATTGCTTGCCCAGTCAGCATCACAATAAGCAAATAATGTTTCATTATCATTCTTCCTATATGTCAGTACATAGTTTTCAGTGAACTTTAAATATCTTAAAACTCGTTTAAGTGCAACCCAGTGCTGAATTTGAGGCTTTGTATTAAATTTACTTAGAGTATTCACTGCATAAGATATGTCAGGGCGCGTCCCTTGCGACAAATATAATAGACATCCAATAATTTCTTGATATGGTTTACCTGAAATTATGTCTGACTTCTCATCGAAAATAAACTTAGTCTTTGGGTCAATTGGTGTGTTTACATTTTTACAATTTTGCATTCCATACTTCTGCAATACTTCCTGTATATATTTTTGTTGATCAATACACAAAATTCCTCTCTTTCTATCTCTGAATACATGTAGTCCTAAACAATATTTTAGTTGACCTATATCTTTCATTTCATATTTATTGAATAACTTATTCTTGATATAACTTTTAGTTTCTGCTACATTTGTGAACAATATCAGATCGTCTACATATACTGCTAAAAATGTTATATCTTCTCCATTTATTCTGTAATAGATGCAAAGATCAAGGAGTGATTGCTTTAAACCAATTTCTCTTAGTGTGCCATTTAGTTTTTTGTTCCATTGTCTGCTGGCTTGCTTTAATCCATATAAGGATTTTTTTAATAGACATACTTGTGTGTTATTTTCTTCAAAATTAGGGGGTTGATTCATATATATTTCTTCATCTATGTCACCCTGAAGAAATGCTGAGACTGCATCCATTTGATCAATATCTAAATTATACTTCACAGCTATAGATAGTAAGTATCGTAGGGATGAATATCTAATTACTGGAGAAAAAACTTCATTGTAATCCACACCTCTCTTTTGAGCACAGCCTTTGATTACTAACCTGGCTTTATATTTAGCTATTTCACCAGTTGCATTCTTTTTCGTCTTAAAAACCCATTTACAAGATATGGCTTTCTTCCCGGGAGGTAAGTCACATAATATCCAGGTGTTATTTTTTTTTAATGACTGAAACTCCTCTTCCATGGCCTTCTGCCATTGACCAGATTTGGAACTTAATAAAGCGTCTTCTAAAGTTGACGGATCCTGACTTAAAATCATACATGCATAGTTAATCTCATCATCATCATTCTCTGCACATCTTGGTTGCCCTCGTCGTGGTCTGAGATTAACAAAATTTGTAGGTGAGTCAAATGTACAGTCGCTGCTAGGTTCATATGTAATATCATTATCTGTGGCACTAGCTGCAGAATCATAATTATCATCCTGGATGCTACAGTCATTCTGGACACTGTCAACGGAGCCGGGGACCTCATCTTTTTTAATGGTTTCTTCTAATGGCAAGGTTATCTGTGGAATAGCAGAATAATTAATATTTGACTTAGAAATATTATCATCAATCTTTATACAGCAATCCTCTTGAAAAATCACATTTCTGCTCTTAGTAATTTTCTTGGTGCAAGGATCCATTAGTCTGTACCCTTTGGTATTTTCACAATATCCTAGAAATATCATTTCTTTAGATCTTGGATCCCACTTTAGTCTCTTTTCCTTTGGCATGTGCACCATAGCTTTACAACCAAACACTCTAATATGAGATACTTTTGGTTTCATACCTGTCAATTTTTCCAGTGGTGTCACATAGTTAAGAACTCTAGTCGGAGAGCGATTGATAATATGAGCAGCTGTCTCCACTGCCTCTGCCCAATATACTTTTGATAATCCAGCATCAAATAACATGCATCTGGCACGCTCGGCAAGAGTGCGGTTCATGCGCTCTGCAAGCCCATTTTGTTCTGGTGTGTACGGAGCTGTCGTCTGATGTTTAATACCAGCACCTGTCAAATATTTAGTTAAGTCATTATTCATATATTCCAAGCCATTATCTGTTCGAAGAACCTTAATTTTTTTATCCAATTGTTTTTCCATTTCCTCTTTGTACATCTCAAATACAATTTTCACATTAGTTTTATTTTTTAGAAAATATACATTAACTTTTCTAGAGTAATCATCGATGAATGTTATAAAATATCTGGCTCCACCCATTGAAGGCACTTCCATAGGTCCACATAAATCAGAATGTATTATTTCTAAAGGGGCAGTTGCCCTTGAGCCAACATTAAGAAAAGGTAATCTAGTTTGCTTACCTTTTAAACAAATAATACAATTATTATGATTACTATCCTTAGTATTAAATAATGTCATACCTTCAGTGCATAATGGAAGCCTACTTAAGTCATTGTAGTTGAGATGCCCCATCCTCCGATGCCACAGATCAATATTCTGACCATCCACAGCTGACAGAAATGCTAAATTTCCTTTAAAAGTATTTAACTTGTACATATTATTAGAAAGATATGCAGTTGTCATTAATTGGTTTTGTTCATTATATATTTCACAGCTCTTATCTTTGAAAATTACTTGACAGCCATTCTTTACTAGCTGACTCACTGATAATAAATTGCTACTAAGTTGTGGAACATAAAGTATATCTCTCACCTGTATGTGATTTATTGTGCCATCCTTACCAACTAAATCAATATTCACATTGCCCATGTGCTTAACTGCAACAGATGTATTATTAGCAACTTTAATATGATCTATCGGAGCTGCCCGGATATCATACATCCAATCTGAAATGTTAGTCATATGTAAGGATGCTCCAGAATCCACATACCATTCCACTTTGTCTACTTCTGCATGAGCTGCTGAGAACACTGCTGCGAAACCTTTATTGTTAACTTTCTTTTTACTATTATTACAAAATTTACTCAAGTGTCCATATTCATTACAGTTATAACAACGAGGACCACTGGTTGGCTTTTTACTCTTATTATTTCTGGGAATATATTTGTGCTTTGTGTATAAAACAGAGACATTAGACTCCTTAATTTCTTGTAGTAATTTAGTTTTAATTGAGTCTGAATTTATCTTTACACCCGAGCTTTCCAGTCCCATAATCATTGGTTTGTATATCTCCGGCAAACCAGCCAACATTAAAGTCCCTAACCATTCATCATCTATGGAGAAATCTATATTTCTTAATTTATGCGCTGTGGTTATTAACTTGTTAACATATTCCTCAATACTTGAACAACTATCCAACGTTGTATTGACTAGGTCTCTTAATAAACCGACTCTCCTAGTTAAACCTGATTCTTCAAATGCGTTTTGTAAATTTTGCCATACCTCAGTAGAAGTCTTAGCGTCTTGAACATGTATGTAATTTACTGGGTCCACAAGTAAAATGATTTTCGACTTAGCTTTGAGGTCGAGCTTCGGATTTACTGGAATTCTTTCGGAAGATTCAACACAGCTCCATAGGTCTTCATGTTGTAGATATGTCTGTACAGCGAATTTCCATGTACTGTAATTCTCTCTTCCCAACAGTTTGTCAATGTGGATATTATTAGACATAGCCATTCTACGGGATTGCAAATTATTATGTGTAATACCGGCTATGCTCACCTAAAAATCAGAAAACCGCGTGAATTTAACAAGCTAATTTAATCTACTTTTATCTTTACAATCCAAACTTCTTTTACTGAATTTATCACTTATAAGGCGACCTGGGCCCATAACCTAATGAAAGGAGGCAAGATTATTGTTTTACTAATTATTTAATCAAGGTTTTAACATTAACAAATATAATGTACATGAGACACCGGTTACAACGTAAGCGAGAGAGAGCAAAGACAAAGCAGAGTAGGCGCACGAGTGGCACCACAGATAATAAATAATAATATGTTCTGGTTTATGGCTATTTTCCAATAGCTCTGACAATTGCGAGCGTCTCAAGTTCGTAACTATGATATTTAGATTCAGCAGGGGTTGTTCTCATGCTAAAGTAGCCAATGACACGTCGAACACCTTCATGTAACTGTATAAGAACTGCTCCGAGTCCCATGGCGCTAGCGTCCGTGTGGAGTTCGATGGGATGTCCTTCCTTGAAAATGGTTAGTAAGGGGGCAGACGTTAAATAATTTATAATTTTTGATCTGACGCTTTCATGTTCAGCGGTCCATTCCCATTTCACATTTGATTTAGTCAAATTGTAGAGAGGTACCATTTCTGTGGAGAAGTTTGGTATAAAACGCCTAAAATAACCTGCTAAGCCATTAAATTGTCTGAGCTGCTTGACGTTCTTTGGAGGTAGAGATCTCGCTAACGCTTCGACTTTAGTTGGACTAGGCCTCACTGTACCATCACAAACAATAAATCCAAGGTATTCGACCGAGGTTTTAAGAAATGAACACTTATTAAGTTTAATTGAAAACCCTGCTTTAGTTAAAGCCTCCAATACTCTTTCAAGTTTCTGGAATCCTTCGGTAACTGTCTTACTTGGTATCAACACGTCATCCATATAAACAAGAGCGTCTTTCCCCCTTAAACCTCCAAGAGCCTTGTTTATTGCTCTTTGGTAAACCGATGGTGCGTTTGTTAACCCAAATGGCATTGTTAAATATTCATATTGTCCATCAGGTGTGATAAAAGCGGTTTTTTCTATTGATTCAGGAGACAAAGGGATCTGGTGGAATCCAGCTGCCATGTCAAGACATGTGAAGTATTTTGCTTCGGCTAATTGATCAAGTTGCTCGGTAATCAGCGGTAATGGGTAGTGGTCCCGTACTGTATTAGCATTTAATTCCCTGTAGTCCACGCATAGTCTGTCCTCGCCATTTTTCTTCTTTACCATTATGATTGGGCTTGCAAATGGTGAGTTACTTTCACGTACAATGTTCTTATCCATAAGATTTTTTATTATTTCTTGCACTTTCTCTCGTTCAACAGGTGCCAATCGATAAGGGCGTCGATTGACTGTCTTGTTTGGGTTTTTCAGTCTTATTGATAGTTCTCCCGTGGTTATTCTTGATTCTGGTATATCATTGGAAAATGAGTTTTTATGTTTGTTTAAAATATTGAGAAGATGATCCAATTGTTTCTTGTCCACTAAATCCGTATGAATCGTAGTCGAAGATAGCTGACAAATATCCATCTGCTTAAAACATTCGTTGCTTCTCGAAAGGGCAATTCCGCAATTTGTCAAGGTAACTTCTATGCCTGGAATGCTTAATAAATCCTTTCCAATAATAAGATCTTCAGGTAGCTCATGATCCAAGACGAGATGTAGTGTTAGTTTGATGTGAACGTTGTCTATTTTTAAAACAGGAGAAATTTGGCTAAATGATATCACTGGAATGGGTCCTATACCTTTGAGATACGTTGTCTTAGTGGCCCTAGGCCCAGGAAGCTTTGAAGCTATCGACTCCTTCACTAAAGAACAATCAGCACCGCTGTCGAATAAGGCCTGAAATTGTTTATTGTCTACCGAAATTGTAAAAATATTACAATAAGTATTACCTTTTTGACATAAGTTTATCTTCTTTTGGCTGTGTAACCGCTTAAAACAAGTTTCATAAGTGTGACCCTGGATGGAACAAAAAGAACACTCCTTTTTCTTCATATCTTCATCTTTTGATTTACTCACATCTGCTGTGTCTGAACGGGCTTGGGCAATTGCGTTCATTTTGCACCAACGAGCTTTATGTCCCTGTTTTCCGCATACAAAACATGTCATTTTATCTGTTGTATTCTCATTAAATTTGGTCTTTTTATTTTGTACCACGTGATCCCGGGTAGTCGTTAATTTTCGTTTGCGCATGGTCTTTGCGATCGCAATTAATTCTGGTACAGAAGAAGATTTGCTGTTGAGAAGTTCTGTCCGAAGAGTGTCGTCAGTAATACTACCAATCACAAATTCAACGGCATCTTGCTCAGTAGGATTAGGTTTAACAATCTTCTTAAACATTTTCCACATGTTCGAAATATACTCTTGAATACTGCCAGCATCTTCAATAGTGTACTTTTTAAATTTCAAAACATCAGAGAAATATCTTGATTCAGGTTCAAACGTCTGGAGCATGTCTTCCCTCATTTCTGCCCAAGTTGTTGTTCGTAGCAAACATTCGTCCGCCCAGGATTGCGCTCTTCCTTTAAGTACGCCTGCTGCTTTTAGTCGTACTTCGTGGTCTTTTAGTTTGTATTCATCTTGGGTGCGTGATATCAGGTCAACCCATTCCTTTACATCCATGCCTTGGTCAGGATCGTAGCTTGGAAAATAAATATCAGATATTCTAATTCGTGTTTCACTAGGTTGGAACATCTTTATCATTTCTGATAGTGCAGTACGATTTTCCTGAGTCATCTGCAGCATCATCTCGCACATTGTATCTTTAAACGTATTCGCCAAGAGCGTCATAGTCATGTTTTCAGAAAGGCCTGCGGTTGGTTGGCGTCGACTCGTCCCCTCTTCCGATGTAAGAGAAGGGTTGTCGGAGGGATTTAAACCACCATTAGTTTCCATGTTTTTATTCTAGAATACTGAAAAATACAATTTTATTAAAATATCAATAAACGTGAATAATTAGCAATCTTTAAGTAATCATTAAAAGCTGATATAAATAAATCAATAACTCATCTCATATGAAGAACTGCATTAATTCATAGATTCAAATTCATTTACAAAACACAAAATTATAAAGAGAACTTTTAAATAAAATAGATTTAATCAAATTACAATTGCATTTTCTTTTAAAAAAGATAATTAATTCCATAACTCATTATTTTATTTAAGACAATAATATTCAAACTAACATTTTATTAAAATTAAAATATCAATATAAATTAATATAATTATCTATCCTTTTTAATAATTATAAATTTTGACAGAGCTTTCAGCTTGAGAGCTGACAAACGAATGTGTCTCTCGACAACGCAATCCGCCTTTTATATTAAAATATAAGAGTGGGGTGACATAAGAACAATCGATTAAACATCAAAATCATCAATTAAATGCTTGCGCCGATATATTAAAGTATTATGTTTTTATTTAAATATAGATGAACAGATAATTCTACCATCTGTCTTCATATATTATGAAGAGAAATAAAAAATAAAAAGGCCTTACTCTTCGATATATGTATGTGAATAATTAGTCTTCGTATTATGAAATTCTGCATATTCTATTAGCAAACAACTTTTATAAAAGCTTTTTTTGCTAATAAATCGTTATATTAGAAAGCCGGGCTACGGACGTAGCATATAATGCATATACATATGTCACATTATAAACATTTATCGTACGCTTACAGCGCGGCGTCACGCCAGATGTGGCCTGTGGAGGTTTACTATTTACCATACAAATCAAAAATGCAATCAGTATATTTAAATATTTCTGAAGGCATTATGGTGGTGTCTTATGCATTTTAATAGTACTTTCTGTCATAATATTCTAGAATCAAATGTATAACAATTGATAATGCGAAAATTGTGTATTATAATAATGTATTATAATTGTGTATTATTATAATACAACTCTCGCTTTGCTCGGGTTCTTCCCTAGGTACGTTTTAATGGTTAGTAGGGAATAAATAGACTGTTCATTATATAACATGTTTTCCCGTGGGATTAATATAATCTCGCGCAGTAAAATGTAGCCTATGTCACTCTCCAGCTCTCTAACTATCTCCACACAAAAAATCGTGCAAATCCATCACTCCGTTTCAACGTGAAAGAAGGACAAACAAACAAACATACTTTCACATTTATATTAGTATGGATTAATAATTGTATTAAAATAATAATAATATAATTAATTAAGATTATAAATATATATTTTTTTGGTACTATAAAAGATACTTCATCTATCTACAAATAATAAAAAAATTAACGATTCAATCGAAATTGTACATTAAATAGGCTACTATTAATTATATTTTCAAAAGTTGTACGTTGATTGTTCCTTCAGGCTGAAATTGACAGATTTAAATGAAATTTATCACAAAGACAGACTATGCCCTAAGCGAGGATAAATTGCTAGTATTTTTATTCCAATCGAAACTTTGTAGAGTTTTGGTCTCCTTATATAACAGTTTTAATATACTTTAATTAGGTCTTACCTCTAAACCTCTGTAGATAATTAAGTATGTAAATAAATATATAACACCTGCCTAGTTAAGGCAGTGGTAAGGTTAACGCGCTCGCTTGGTAAACCGAGGGAAGTGGGGTCAAATCCCGGGTCTCGCACCTCTGATATTTTCATGTGCAAATCATTTCTAACATGATTACCACTTGCCTTACGGTGAAGGAAAACATCGTGAGGAAACCTGCATGTCTGAGAGAACCTAGCAAGTTTTCGAAAGACATGTGAAGTCCGCCAATCCGCACTTAGCTAGCGTGGTGGACTATGATGGTGGCCTGATTCCCCTCGTACTGAAGGGAGGCCCGTGCCCAGCAGTGGGACGTTAAAAAGGACTGAATACATACAATTAGGTCTTAACTCTAAACCTCTGTAGATAACTAAGTAAGTAAATAAATCTATAATACCTAGTACCTACCTAGTTTTAGCTACTTGTAATATTCGTAATGAATTCATAAGTATAATTAATTTGAATAACAATACGATAATTTGGTAGCAAATCTAATCTATACATATATTTATACATATAATAAATCTGTAGAGGTCGAATGTCTGTACATAGAATAAAATGCTAAAAACCGAGTCAGGGGGATGTAAGAAGAGAAGTAGAACAGATTTTTTTCAATTTTTTTGTTTCTCTGTCTGTCTGTTTGTCTGTTTGTCCGTTTGTACGGGCTAATCTCCGAAATTGTTGGACCGATTTAAATGAAATTTTGTATGGTGGTACCTAATATTTCCGGTCAACATCTTAGATACGTTTCATCCTGGATAATTAAAGACTTCCCGTGGGATAGTTAGAAACTATAGTAACTTATACAGCCTATGAGCTGGTGAGCGGGTGAGCCGCTAGTCATGGAATAAGGAGATAGATTAAAACGTCTTCAATGACTACGAGTATTTCGATTTTATTTTTATAGTAGCGACTTACCCTCGCTACGCTCAGACCACTCTAAGAATAAATGGCTTAGGAACACATAGAGGGTAAATAAACAAAGAAAAATTATTATTTTAGGCCAGAAATCATTGTGTATGTAAAAAAAATCACCTCACCTACCAAGTTTAAACACTATTGGATTGAGGACAAACATACAAAGAAACATTTACTTTTATTCATATCAAATATTTTATTTTATATAAAAACAAATTTTTGGCAGTTTTATTTTAAGTATTGGTCTAATTTATTGATGTAAAGGTATTTTATTGTCATATCACAACTTTAGTTTACCGACTTTAAAAAGAAAAAGGTACTCAGTTCGTGTGTTTTGATCTACGCCGGATGTGAACCAATATCATTTCACTACACTACGGCATAATAGGTACATATAACCAGTTTTTCTAATGAATAGGTTATACCTACGTATTAAAATTTATAGGATTTTTACATGCAAATTTAAAGAAAAACTTCACCATTAGAAGTTTTAGCTATTTAAAAATTAACTATAATAAAAACAATCTATAACAAAGTGACCCAAATTCAGTACCTACTGAAATATATAATTCTAATAAATATAATGTACATTATCAAATTGAAAACATTATAAAACTGTAATCCATTATAACTCTTATTCTTTATATATAAATGTTAATATTGTATGCAAAATAAAGTATTTGTCCAGAACTTAGATTATCCAGACCGTAACCAATTACAAAAGGGACACTAAGGTGATTTCAATACTAACGTTACTACGAGGATCGTTTGCAATAAGTTGAAATGAGCTTACTCAATTACCTAAGAGGGTTGAGATGGGCTTTTGGGACCACCATCCCGAAGGGAGTAAAGTGACGAAAAGCTTTCTTGCTACTTTAGGTATTGAAGATTATAACTTTTCTATTTTATGCCATTTTATATCAAGACAATTAGACATCATTATTTTTATGAAGGACTAGCGACTCACCCTCGCTCCGTTCAGGTTCATCCCTAATTACGTTTTAACGTTTAGTATAGATTTTTCAGAGATAAAATATTTTCCCGCAGTAAAAAGTATCCTATATGTTGATCCGGATAACCAACTGTCATTATACCAAATTTTATCAAAATCTGTCTGGTGGTTTTCTCGTGATGTTCCCAGACAAACAGACAAAAATTCTAAAAACTATATAGATTCGGCCGATAGATGGATAAAATAATTACTATTTCAATAAGATTTTTCAAAGAAATATTTAATGTGCAGATTCGACTCAGTTAGAATTTTATTATATATATATATATATATATATATATATATATATATATATATATATATATATATATATAGATGAATGTATACATTCAATTAATAGAAGTAATGATATAGGGAATATGCGTGTGATTTAAAGGTGAAATATTTTTTTATAATCTTTATTGCTTTTGAATCAAGCCTATATCAATATTTTTTATGTAATTTCTTTTTGATTACGAAAATAATTATTAAAACTTTAAATATAGGTATAAATAATTTTTCTGTGTATGATATACGTGACGTCACGCCAAGCAAGTGAAATGGCGTTTAAAGAATCCATATGGCATTTTTTTTTAAATGTTCATACTAAATTTTTGTTTTTTGGAGCTGGATTATTTTTTACAATTTTATAACGATGTTAGCTATTGTATAAAAAATTAAAAATAAATCAAGCATATTCCCTATTGTCAGTGAACTTTTGCCATTTTAATATTTTCGAGTGTCATACGAGTTCCACTTTTATTTACATATATACGAATTCTTTGTTATTTATAATATTATATTTCAGTGAGCTTATACGGTAAGAGCTTTTGGTAGCGTTTTGAGACTTACGTTGAGAGTTACTGAAAATCTGACGAGGTTTTAGATGTATACGTTTTACACATTATTCTGCCCTTTTCATCGATCTGATCATACTTGATCACCGCAAAGCGAATGATGATCATGTTGAAAATGATTCGGACATGAAAATATTTAGAGATGCGAGACTTGGGTTTGAACCCACTTCACATGGTTGGTTATAACCGAGCATGTCACCACTACTTTAGTACTTACAATTGTGGCTTTCAATAAATTACTATGAAATTTCGTCTTCCGTCAGCCACTAGGCTCGTTTTTTGAGATCAATAATTTCCAAAATAAAAACGATAACATTGCATTCATTTGATGTACCTATTTCTATTTAAGTTATCTGCTTTAATTTTAATTTTCAGTAGCGCTTATGAAATTCGATCAGCAAGGACATAGCAGGAAGTTTTTGAGTTTTTTTTAAAGATTTAACACGAAAGCTAGTCATAGGTGAAAGCTAGTTTCGGTTTAAAGAACTTTATTTTCTCATTAATTCTTAGAAACTTATAACTATAGGTAGTAAATTATAACAGTTGATCGATCAATAAAACATCAGAAAGAATATCCATACTTTTATATTATAAATGTGTGTTTGTTTGTTTGTCCTTCTTTCACGTCGAAACGAAGTGACAGATTGGCGTGATTTTTTGTGTGGAGATAGTTAGAGGGCTGGAGAGTGACATAGGCTACTTTTAACTGCGGGAGATTATCTCATTCCCACGGGGATACACGAACCCGAGCGAAGCGAGGGTGAGTCGCTAGTACTTATATAACCTAAACTTAAAGCTATTAACTCTGTTAGAATTTTCTATTTGCTTCTGTATTTTTGGATTTAAATTAATATAATGTCATTTCTATTCTACAGTACAATATTGTAAAATACTTTATTTGGATTATTTAAATAGTGCAATTAATATTTACTTTCTTGTTCTTTTTTAGCATTAATTTTCTTAGCGAAGTTACGCCAGGAAACTAAACTTAAACATTAGGGATTTTTCCCCGTCTGCTTTTTATATATATTTAACAAGAAGAATAATTACGTTACTTTGCAAGTTATTCGTATTTTTTTTTGTTTAAAACGCTAAGAGCGTTTCAGCATCAAGGTTAAATTATAATGTCCTGACCAATTTTATCTCACTGAGATTAGCCATTTGTGCAGGAGATATTACAGTGCACAAATATGCGCGAGCACAATTGCATGACCTAACCTGAGACTCAAACCCAAGATCTCCAGATCTGTAGCCGTACAAACGGATAATATCCATTAGATCAGATTACTTTTAAAATGCCAGACGGACAACACAGATTGCCACAACATAGACTGCTAGCGAGAAGCTTAAAAATAGTAAGGGTTCTCGACCCCTAAATATGTATGTGCAAATCATTGCCTATAGCAAACAAAATAAGGCATAATTTTTTAATTTTTTCAAAATGTTTTCACCATTACATATGCCATGTAAGTTGACGTTAGATGACAATGGCTGTAAGACCATGAGCAAATAATGGGTACATTCTGGACATTACTCATAATCCTAAGCATTTGGTATATAAATACATATGTATAAACCACAATCATGAATTCCTTAAACCAAAATGAACTATGAAGGTATTAAATTCAAAATTTATGGAGACCTTTGTGCATCGTCTGGAAGATTCGAAGATATATCATGTCCACCTCAAATTTACATTTTCATAACAATAGTATGACAATAAACGGCAATTCCAACATAAACCGACGAGACTGTAGACATCGTAAATTCGGCAAACAATATTACATTCATGAAATCTATTGATGATAACACCTCGAGGACCGCGAGCACACCGGTGTGCTAGATAACAATTGAATTCTCGGAAATTCGCACGGATTTCTTAGAATTTGTCCGGGAGGGACACCTCGAGGACCGCGAGCACACCGGTGTGCTAGATAACAATTGAATTCTCGGAAATTCGCACGGATTTCTTAGAATTTGTCCGGGAGGGAATAATAAAGATTTTATTCGAATCTATATCAAATGTACAAGTTTTTATATTTCTATATTAGTTTTTTTTGCCAAATCAAATATGTTCTTTTGAATGAAAAAATATAGTATACATTCTTATATAGTAGTAAACCACATATAAGTAAATTATTTTTCTTACTCTACATTGGAGAGTAAATAAAAATCTACTTTTAAAATGTACTAAATGATAAAACAATAAAATATTGTATGAAAATATATTATTAATCAATAACTATGTGTAAGTTTTAATTAAAATGTCCCGTATTTCGGTTTGCGATTTTAGTTTTCCCTCATTTATAGCAATCTTTAAACCATGACATGGGGTAAATGTAAAACCGGTCAACTGCATGGGGAATTTATACTAAATAATTTTAAAATTACATTCTCGACATATACCATAGTAGTATGAATTACACTCCAGCACATATTAGCTTCGGGTACCGAAAATTTCAAGTTCAAGTACACTGACTGATTGAATAAAACGAGAACGAAAACCTGGGATTTGTAATATTATGTTTACAAATATATTTTCTATTTTACAGCCACCATTTTAAATCAACCAATTAAAACATTATAATTATTTAAAATATATTTGAAGTAGAATAATATTTTACTCTAAAAACTTTGCAAAATGCCTACATGATTTTTTGCCTATATCGAGTAAAGTCTGGAATATTATTAATAAGTCAAAAAATAACAAACATTTCTATTTCACATCCAATTTAAATCTACCAAACAAAATATTTTAAATGTAAAGCGAAAACATTTAAAACTACCCACTTATCGTCAAACAATTAAAGCGATCGGTTGACATTGAAAATATTTATCAAGAACACGTGCAGTGTTTTTGCTGTTTATTCAGTAAGAATAAATTAATTGACTTTCCAACGATCACTTTTCGATGAAAAAGTAGACGAATAATTTGTTTGGTATATGGCATTTAAAACAATGTTTTAAATAATTAAGTTTGAAAAGCTTATTTCATAGAAGCTTTTAGCAAAATTGACATTTCATCTCAATTAATTAAATTGTGGTACAGAATATCTCTATACCTTCACGCTAAATTCTTAATAAAAGACAATTATATTATCTAATATATAAATATCTCGTGTCACGGTGTTTGTGGTCGCACTCCTCCGAAACGGGCTCGACCGACTTTAATGTTTTTTTTGTATATTTAGTAGGTATGAGAATAGGTCGTAAAGTATTTTTCAGCCTTCTACCCCCATTTTTTAATTGAGATTTTAATATTTATGTATGAGCAATATTATATAAATACATAAATAATAAAATATTAAGTAATACATACGCATACGCTGTATAAAGCCAAAGAGTTTTTTTTTTTTTTTTGTAGATTGAACTCGGGCGTAATCGCGGGTTCTGCTAGTGACGTATACTTTTTTTTATAAAACAATCGTTGCTTTAGCAAAATTGGATGTGAGTCTGGGTATGTATGTGTATATATTTCGGATGACCTGGGTTCATTTCCCGTGCAAAGTAATAGATATTTTAGTTATTATAAAGTATATTATCAATCCGTACAACAGGGTAAAAATGATTGGAGTGAAGTAACTATTATATCTCGGCCTATTACTTAAGTGATTTAAGGTGACGTATGCTATGACCACTAGCGACGTTTTTTCTTCTAACAGAATAGTTAGGATAGGACTTCAAATAAAATAACAACTTTGTTAAAAAAGTTTGTGATTTACATTATTATTTTTATAGGTAGGTGTAAAAAGTTTTCTTGTTCATTAATAATATATGAACGTACATTTAATATTTTATATAGATCTCGCTACATTCTATCACAAATTAAAAAAAAATGTATATATTTATTAGTTTTTCTATATCTGCTGTTTTTTATATATATTCTAAAATTAGTTTTTAATGATTACAAATATTTACATAATGTTAAAGTACACGTTTTATTATTTTATCACCATCATAATATGGTAGCGTGGCCGAGCGGTCTAAGGCGCTGGTTTAAGGCACCAGTCTCTTCGGCGGCGTGGGTTCGAATCCCACCGCTGCCAATTGTTTTTTAAATCATTTTTACATAACCTATAAGCAAAAACGGAATCTTTATTCCTTTTCCTTTATCTTCGACCCGAGTATTTACGAGACAAAAAAACATGTCGTTTTCTTTGTCTATTATTGTGTGAAGAATAAACGAACAAACATTTTTATTTTTATAATATTTGTAAAAATTAATCACCATAATTATTTTTAATTATATATAGCCAAAAATACCTGTAAAATGTCGTTTAACGGAAATATCTCAAATACCTATTAGGCAAAGGGCCAATATTATTCTGCCTAATTGATTCCAGTAATTGGAACGTAACGCTATATTTTAATTGTACCACGTGAGAATATTACCAGCGGCGAGTTAGACAAGCCACACAGCGAGGAAATTGGTTTTTGTATAGAGTAATGTTAGAATTTAGAGTAATCTGTGGAATAAATAATCTAATTATATTAACATTTTACAAAGACAAGTGTTAGTAATTCTTTAAGTGTTTAGGAAATATTTGAATAACGATATTATATAATGCAAAAGCAAATTGGAATATATACAACTACATTTAGTAAATACTGAGAAAGCTCTATATATATATATATATAAATATATATATATATATATATATATATATATAATAAAAACCGACTTCAAAAAAAATACACTAATAAGTAAGAAATAATTGATCGGTAGTTTTCATTTTCTATAGATACCTAAATCTTATTGGAATAGTCATTAGGACGAATTTATAGTTTTTTTTTAATTTTTGTCTGTCTGCCTATCTATCTGGGAACGCATCACGAGAAAACAACTGGACAGATTTTGATGAAATTTGGTGTTAATTAGTACTGATAGCTGGCTGTCCGGATCAACATTCAGAATACTTTTTACTACAGAAAATATCTCATCTATGAGAAATCTATACTAACCTTATAACGTAGGGACGAATCCGAGCGGAGCGAAGGTAAGTCGCTAGTTAGCATAATATGACTGTTATAATAGTGTATAATTCATTTATTACTCAATCTCTAAGTAGCTCAATCTCTTATTACTCTGTGTATTGTGCCCTCTTTTCACCGCCTACGCTACGCTATCACGACTCATTTGACATCTGAAATAGCTTCACACGTTTGCTACAAAAATTAGCTGCTAATGCAAGGTAATAAAGTCCAAAATTGCATCAAACAAACGCATTATTAAATCGGTAAAGCCTTAGACGGTATTGGTTTTTCGTTTCCTATTTGCATGAACGTTAATTTCTAAGGCTTAAGGTTGAAATTCATATGTTAAAGGGTCTAGTAATATCGGTTATAGGCGGTTACCCTCAAAGCTATAGAATGCTGATGACATTATCAGTCATTGTCAATTACATATTGGCACGTGACGGTCACGTGGTCCCAGTTGTAAGGCACTGATTGAAATCAATTTATATGGTTGATATTTCTGCCCTTTTATAATTATAGGCAAATATTATTTGATCGTAGCAGTTAGTGAATATTTTATTAAAACTAGGTAGATTTCATTTATTCATGATATGAAAAAAAAAGTTATAAGGTTTTAGTTAAATTGCATTTGAAATATTTACTTATGGAGAAAACGAACGTCATGATGGATTCAAAGACAATATTTTACTAACTGTTGTATTAAATAATAGCGACTCACCCTCGCTTCTCTCGGATTCATTTCTAGGTTGCTTCCCAAAACAAAATTAATTAACTAATTTGGTGTTAATTTCTTTTCGTGGGACCCTATTTTTTTTTCTAAAATAAAAGTAGCCTAAGTTACTCCTTATTACATCAGCTATCTGCCAATGAATGCTGCTTTCCAGCAATTTCAGAGATTAGCCGGAACAAACAGACAGACAGACAAAAATAGAAAAAAAAATGCTGTTTTGGTATATGTACCGTGTATACATCCATATGAATTTAGTAAAAAGCGGTCATTTTAATATTACAAACAGACACTCCAATTTTATTTATCTGTATAGATTTTTAGTAAGGAATGATACGCTACTATGCTCGAAGTTGCTAAGTCAGTTCTCATAAAACAATAATTGTTTTGTGAGAATCATAACAGTATTGTCCATATTTATTTTAAGTTTTGAAATAAAACTTCGTTGCGCGCATGAGAGTAAAATTTCAAGGCCCCGTCATGAGAAATCGTCACGAAAAACCATCATGCCCGTGACGCTTGCTACTACTATTAGGTTTCCATAGTAACCGCTGTTATATTCTGACAAAGTATATATATATATATATATATATATATATATATATATATATATATATATATATATATATATATATATAAGAAATAAAAGCTTATTTATTTATATATTTATATCTTTAAAAAATATAGTATATGTGTTAAATAAGCCCTAATATACTGTAAAGTTACATCAAAGTCCTTCAGCAGTTTTTACATGAAAGCATCCATCCATCCATCCATCCTCACAAACTTTTTAATTTTATAATATTAGTAGGATAGTATAGGATTCCCCTTAAATATGTATTCACCCTGTCGTTTCACCTTGTGTAAAAATCGTGTGACGCACCATTAACACGGGGGAGATTTTGTGATAGGATATAGATAGAAAAACATCTTCAAGCTATACTTAAAAAAATTATATTATATCGATTATCATTATCAGCTTACTTTTAATAAAATTACTAGATTTTCTAAACACACTGAAACCAATGAACGTAATACAAGATATAAAAGTAAAATAGAAGGCACGTTTGGCTCAGTTTATAGTGATCCTACTTGCTGTGCCAGCGGTCGCGGGTTCGATTCCCGCTGGGGACAGTCATTTGTGTGATGAGCACGAATGTTTTTATCTATAATAATATGTATATATGTATTTAAAAAAGTTATATAATATATGTGTAATGTATCAACTATCTGGTATCCATAGCACAAGCCTCGTAGCTTATCATGGAACTAGATGGTGCTGTGTGTTAATGTCCCAACATATTTACATTTATTTAAATCAAAAAGTGAACCATTATTACAATATAGGTCTTACGACTAGGAAATCTAATTATCAAACAAAAAGCACTTTGAATGTTTTATGAAAGTAATGTCAGTTGAATAGTCCTGGCACGAGTTAGTTTGAGCGGTTAAGTTTATACTGTAGAACTTTCTAAGACCGCTTTAAAGGAGAAACTCGGAATGACACAGCCATCCAGTGTTTCATACATTTTATGTAGCGATCAGGTTCATTAAATTGAAACGCTGAAGTGTTGGTTGTGTGAAACTAAAGAGGAAATCATTCAACAGAATGTTGTAGTAAAGTGTCGATCCGTGATGTAGAAGGCGTAGATAAAATTTTTGTAAGATAAATATTTTGCGTTGATTTCTTTTAATTTTTATATAAAAAATGTTGATCTAATAAAAGTCCGAGTGACTAAATAGTTAATAAAAAATGAAAAAAATTAAGCCCTGTTGTTGAGGCTTCTTGAACATAATACTTTCTTAGATTTACGCGAATATTTGACATTTAAATAAAACTATCTTTTCGGATTTTTTCGCGGATTTATTTTGATTTTTGGTTCCCGACGTTTCCATTGCTTTACAGCAATCATGGTCACGGGCGAGACTAAGGTGTTAGATGTCTCAAAGGTACCTATTATATAGTTGTTACAGACAGCTTACCCACAAAATAACAAAATGAATTCAAAATACTTGAAAATTGGCAACAAAGTACCTTACAATATTTGTTAATTTTAATTTTAAACATTTTTATAATTTTAATTACTTTTATACTTGAATATGGAACATTATTTATATAATTTTAGCTGTTATTATTATAATTATTACAATTTTTTATAAAATTTATTAATTAATAATCTATATTTAGTGTTGCCATTTATAACTATAAAGAAAAAATAAAATATTAATTATTTAAGCCACATTATTGCTCTGTGTGTAATTTAAAAAAGTTAAAATTAATTAAGAATTACATTTGCAAATGAAAAATATTAATTTGAAATACTAATTTGAATTACTGTTATTTTGATCCGCACAGTAAGAACTTTCTACATCTAACTGTCTGTTTTGTTTAGATTTATTATTAAATTTTATTAAATTAATAACAGGATCCCGCGACGATGGTAGTACCCAACCATCTTCCCTATTGAAATTTGGATGTTTTTTAATTTCTATGACTTCCCGAATCATTCTAGGGCTATATCGATTTTCTTTTGCGAGGATTTGGGGTCTATCGAAGCGAATATAATGGCTTGGGCGGTCCTGACTATGTTTGCAGATAGCAGATGTTGTGTTACGACGGTGTTTCACATCAGCTATTATTATGTTCCTTGACCCGAGTTCAAATGGATCGCTTTGTTTGTCCGAACTTCTTGAACACTAAATTTCGATGAGAAGGGAAACCTCGTACTTTGCATGTTACATAGTCAAAATCCCCTAGTAAATATCACACATCCGACAATCGTCTCATCATAACTGTATAGGTTTACACCTTTCACTGGCGAAAAGGCAACTTCAGCGTCAACCTGGACCTGGGGTGTTGTTCTTAAAGACCTGGACCCGCTTGCCTTGTTCATTCAGGTATTTTTTCACCACATCTGGAATGTCGGCTTTTGTTGTCGAGCAGTTGATTTCAGAATTTCAGAATTTTAGAAAGTAACTGCTCCTCAGACTTACAATAAAAAAGTTGGATATCAAACGGATCTCCGTAATCCATCCTAACGTCTTTCGTACTTATGTTTCGAGGGATTTTGAAAGATTCTATGGCCTTTTCCTTATTGACCTTTCCTCCTTTTCTGTATTCTTAGCTCTTTCTAAGTCTTCTGCTTTGTAATCATGTAGGGTTTTAACATTGGAGACTTTTGATATGTGCACACCATTTGTAATAACTGACTCCCTCTAACAACAAGAAACAGAACTCAAATAAACAAAACATAACCAATTTTCGTTTTGATGCCACAGGAATCAATTAAATGTCTGCGTTGTGTTCAAGTAACCCCGGAGTGTCCAAGTATCCTCATTTTAACGTATATTGTAAGAGTTTCTAGTAAATCGATATAGACTAAGCAAATATTATGTATGTACAGTGTACATAGTGCTCACGTTCGCTTGTTAAGTTAAATCGGTGGAAGATGAAACGATGAATATATAAAATCGGAACCTCTGAGGACTAACAAGGTGAAAACGTCTCACCTTCAATAAAACGACCTAAAATTAAAAGTAGATGATCATAATATTAAATATTATATTATGTACTACAGCAGATATTTTTTAGTGTTTTAGACGGACATCAAAAAAGGATATGCTCAATTCAGATGTATGTCTTTTTTTGTTTATTACCCATATTTGACTGCCGAAACCCAAAAGGGGGCTATGTGTTTAACCTGTACGTATGTATATCCGATCCTATGTTCCTTTCTAATTACTAAACGGCTTAACCGATTTTAATGATTTATACGTTATATCAATCTATTCATCTTGATAATACGAGTGTTATAGACAATAATATGGATATTAGTATTAAAAATCAAAATACGGAGTTTGGTCGGAAGTGACGATTTGTGTGACTTGAAAAATTTTTTTTCCAAATCTATCGAATGGAGTATCAAAATAAGGCTTTCAAGATGGGATCACAAAAATATATGCAACTTATCTATGCAGATAAATAAAATTGAAGTGTCTCTTTGTAATGTCGAAATAACAGCTTTTTACTAAATGCATATGAAATTTTATACGGTACTTATAAGAAAAACACAATTTTAATTTCTTTTCTCTGTCTGTCTGTCTGTTTGTTTCGGCTAATCTCCGAAACAGCTGGACTGATTTTAACGGGACTTTCACTGGCAGATATTTGATATTATAAGGAGTAACTTAGGCTACTTTTATTTTAGAAAAAGAATTAGGATTTCGCTCAAAAAAATTGAAACGCCTCTAGGGACGCACCCGAGCGAAGCGAGGGTAAGTCGCTAGTTTGTTTATAATATGTTACACAATATTTTCGCCTATAGTTAATCGATTTTGATTACTATTTTTAATTAAATAGCTTTACCTTGAGGTTCGTCTTATTAAAAAGGATAAAGGAGGAAGGGATAAAAAAATTAAAATATTTTGAATTGAATTTGTTTAATGAGAGAGAGAGAGAGAGAGAGAGAGAGATGAAAGATACACTAGAAAGTGAAAAGCAATTTATATACGTAATGTTTTTTTGAAACCTTGCTCTTTGAACTACCTACCTACTTATTTGTTTACATAATACTTTCTTAGATTTACGCGAATATTTGATATTTTAAACAAAACTATCTTTTCGGATTTTTTCGCGTATTTATTTTGATATTTTGGTTTTATTTAAAATACTTAGTTATATTTATGTTTATTTATTTACTTATTTATTTATTTATATAACATAAAATATATGCTATACAAAATAAAGTAACAGAATGTCGACAAAGGATAACTTATCTCTTTAAGAGATTTCTTCCAGAAACCCTTCAATAGTGAGAAAATAAGTTAATTTAGAGCGGTGTAGGTACAGTACAGCATTAAATGTTTATAAACTTAATATTAAAATATAACAACTAAATATTATAATTATACAAAAGTAAATATATTTATATACACATACATACATACATACAAACACATACACTTACATATACCTACATATTTATATACTATAATTTTATGTCTGATTTATATTATTAATGCGAAACTGAATGTATAGTTGTAAAATTAAACTTAGTACACCTGGAGTATTATATAGGCTACTGTTAGGCAAGTAGGGATATATTCGAGCGGAGCGCTATAATAATCACTAGTCTATACATATAATAAAATTCTGACGGTGACTGAGTCGAATCTATACATTAAATATTTTTTAGAAAATCTTATTGAAATAGTCATTATTATCGATAAAGAGGCCGAATCTATAGTTTTTAGATTTTTTATCTGTCTGTCTGTCTGGTAACGCATCACGAGAGAACTACTGGACAGATTTTGATGAAATTTGGTATGATGATAACTAGTTATCCAGGTCAACATACAGGATAATTTTTACAGCAAAGAAATATCTCATCTCTGAGAAATCTATACTAACCATTAAAACGTACCTAGGGACAAACTTGAGTAGAGCGAGAGTGAGTCGCTAGTCTGTACTAATGTTATAAAGCTGAAGAGTTTGTTTGTTTGTTTGTTTGGTTGAACGCGGTAATCTCAGGAACTACTGGATGGAATTGAAAAATTCTTTTTATGTTGAATATTCCATTTACCGAGGAAGGCTTTAAGCTATATATATCATCCCGAAAAAATGTACGATTCCCATGGGATAGATTTGTTTTTGTCTAAGGACGAACCCGAAACGAAGCGAGGGTGAGTCGCTAGTATACTATAATTTTTATTTTTACACATTTGCCCTTACATAGAAGACAAAGAGAACTGTTATGTTTCTGAAAATATTTCTTGTAAATGCCTTAACGATTGATTGCTTATAAAAGATATATATATATATATATACATACATATATATATATATATATATATATATATATATATATATATATGTATGTATATATATATATATATCTATATATACTAGCATTTCCCGCGGCTCCGCCCGCGTTCAGATGATCAAAAACCAAATTTTTAGGTTTTACACATTAGTATACTCTTACATATACAACTTTCATTGCGCACCGCATGAGTGGTAAATAATGACAGAGATTGAGAATGCCACAAAGGTTCCTCCGTTAAATTGAACTTTTTGTTTTAGCAATAACATTTATGTATGTCTATACTTCTGTTTTGTTTGTTTTTTTAGTTTTTCACGATAAACTCTCAAACTACGGAATTAATTTTAATCATTTTTTACTAATAGACAGCTATAGATTAATTTAATATATAGCTGATTATTTAAATTACATAATGATAACTTTTCTTAATTAGCGCTAGTTAGTAATATTTTCCAAAACGATTTTCAAAAGAAAGTGTATTAAGTAAATAATTCTAAGCGAATACATTTTTTTATTTCAAATGGCTCTGCTAATATGATTAAAGTCGTAAGCATTTTATTGTGTCCTTTAAGCCTTTACCTTCCAAGAAAAGGTGTCAAGAAAAAGTGAAAAAGTTGAGGTATAACAGTTCCTAAAATACTTTTTCATAGTTTTTGAGATATGAAATATTTTTAGTTACTCGCTTTGGCAGTTTAACAGCCATAAACTTGTTTTCCATAAAATGTTATAAAATAATATAAATTGAACTTATTTTTACGGTGCAAAAAATGAGTAGGTATTGTGGAAATGTAAATATTATTCGTATTTATTTTAGTGTTAACCATACAAAACACGTAAGTAAGAAAAACAACATAGCATTTTGCTATACGAAACCTAAAATGCGCGAGTTGGATTTACATTGCCCAATTTTTACATTAAAAGATTAAAAAACATTAACATTATTTACTAAACAATAAAAATTTACAAATATTCTCATTTGAAAATTGTTTCGGCCAACAAAATATTACTAATGTTACTAATTTATAAAGCCAAAAAGTTTGTTTTATTAAAAATTTAAGCACGGGCGGGGCCGCGGGGAATTTAGTAGTAATTATAGTAAAGTCATAGAAAGGTTATATCTGTACATTTTTTTTGGATAAAACTACGTATTTTAAAAACACATGGCGACATCTATTGTCAAATAGCTAAATAACACATAAATAAATTTTCATTAAAATAACTATTTTAATGAATAAAATAGCGCTGTTAATATTTCTTTTAAGATAAGTTTTTTTAATAGTTTTAACATAATATATAAGTAAGTTACCTTGCTAAAATATTAATAGCATCATCGTGCTTTTACTTTAACCAGTTTTTGTATTTTTTCTCAGAAATGAGATATTTTCCTGCGGTAAAAAGAATCCTATGTGTTGACCCGGATAACCTGCTATTACCATACCAAATTTCATAAAAATCCCTCTAGTGGTTTTTCTGTGATGCGGTCACATACATACAGATAGAAAAAATTCTAAAAACTATAGATTCGGGCTCTATATCGCTAATAATGAATATTTCAATAAGATTTTCCGAAAAAATATTGAATTTAGGGGTTCGGGTTAGTTACAATTTTATTGTATGTATAGTTACTAATTTATGAAGCGAAAAAGTTTGCTTTACTGATAATTTAAGCACGGGCGGAGCCGCGGGTGATTTAGTAGTAATTCTAATAAAATCGAAAAAAGTTCATATCTGTACATTATTTTTTTTGGGATTAAAACTATGTATTTTAAAAACACATGGCGACATCTATTGTTGAATATCTAAATAACACATAAATAAATATTAATTAAAATAACTATTTTAATGGATAAAATAGCGCTTTTGATGATTAGATTTTCTAGATAAGCTATTTTTATAGTTTTTACCATATTTTGTAAGTTACCTTGCTAAACTGTTTACAAATAGTATCGTCGTGGTTTTGTTTCTACCAGTTTTTGTATTTTTTTCAGAAATGAGATATTTTCTCGCGGTAAAAAGTATCCTATATGTTGACCCGGATAACCAGCTATCATCATACCAAATTTCATCAAAATCCCTCCAGTGGTTTTTCTGTGATGCGGTAACAGACAGACAGACAGACAGACAGACAGACAGACAGACAGACAGACAGACAAAAATTCTAAAAACTATAGATTCGGCCTCTGCATCGATAATAATGTCTATTTCAATAAGATTTTCCAAAAAATATTTAATGTACAGATTCGGCTTAGTTAGAATTTTATAATATATATATATATATATATATATATATATATATATATATATATATATATATATACACGAGTAACGAGTATAATACATTAACTTTTTATGTCAAGTTTATATTATGAAAAATGTTTTATACTTTCTTTTTTTCTATAACCATTACAAGTTGTGTTGATCGTAAAATTGCCCGAATGGAAATAAAAAGAAACGTTTGTAAAAAACAATTTTTGTATTTTAAGGATTTATTTCACTAACATATTCTATGATGAAAATTGTATAACTCTGTACCTTTGAATATGAGCAAGAAGAGGGTAGAAACTATGTTAGGTAATATAGAATGACTTTAATTTATAACGTTACTAGCTCGTCTTACCGTCTCTCATGCAACTTTTAATTTTATTTTATTAACTAGCGACTCACCCTCGCTCCGCTAGGGGATCATCCCTACTTACCTTTTAACGTTTAGTATTTTCTCAGGTTTCTCAGAGATGAGATGTTTTCTCGCAGTAAAAAGTATCCTATATGTTGACCCGGATAACCAGCTATCATCATACCAAGTTTCATCAAAATCCCTTCAATTATTTTTCCGTGATGCGGTCACAGACAGACAGACAAAAAGACAAAAATTCTAATAACTGTCGATTCGGCCTCTGTATCGATGATAAAGTCTATTTCAGTAAGATTTTTCAAAAAATATTTAATGTACAGATTCGGTTTAGTTACAATTTTATTATATGTATAGATTAATAATAATTATGATTACATTCATAATAAAATAAAAAATAAAAATAAAAACCGGCTTCCAGATACTAAAAAGAAAAAATAATTGAAAGGTGGTTTTCATTTACATCACTAAATGATGTATAATATTTTAACTATTATAATTAAAGTTCATACCTTGTCATATTTACCTATTAGATATTCATATCTTAAAGCATTGTCGACTAGAATGCTCCTCCTTTTTTGAAGTCGGTTAAAAAGGCAAATATCGAATTGCAATTATATTTTTTTTAATAAAACTTCTTTACGCGCGCTTGACTTGGGGGGTAAGCCGGTGAATGCGTTATGAAAGATGTACGTACGTTAGTTGCCATGGTAACTGTTGTTATTGTCTGACAAATGATATATAATATATTCTTTCCTTAAATAATCTATCTATACATATTATAAAATTCTAACTAAGCCGAATCTGTACATTAAATATTTTTTGGAAAATCTTATTGAAATAGACATTATTATCGATGCAGAGGCCGAATCTATAGTTTTTAGAATTTTTGTCTGTCTGTCTGTCTGTCTGTCTGTCTGTCTGTCTGTCTGTCTGTTACCGCATCACAGAAAAACCACTGGAGGGATTTTGATGAAATTTGGTATGATGATAGCTGGTTATCCGGGTCAACATATAGGATACTTTTTACCGCGAGAAAATATCTCATTTCTGAAAAAAATACAAAAACTGGTAGAAACAAAACCACGACGATACTATTTGTAAACAGTTTAGCAAGGTAACTTACAAAATATGGTAAAAACTATAAAAATAGCTTATCTAGAAAATCTAATCATCAAAAGCGCTATTTTATCCATTAAAATAGTTATTTTAATTAATATTTATTTATGTGTTATTTAGATATTCAACAATAGATGTCGCCATGTGTTTTTAAAATACATAGTTTTAATCCCAAAAAAAATAATGTACAGATATGAACTTTTTTCGATTTTATTAGAATTACTACTAAATCACCCGCGGCTCCGCCCGTGCTTAAATTATCAGTAAAGCAAACTTTTTCGCTTCATAAATTAGTAACTATACATACAATAAAATTGTAACTAACCCGAACCCCTAAATTCAATATTTTTTCGGAAAATCTTATTGAAATATTCATTATTAGCGATATAGAGCCCGAATCTATAGTTTTTAGAATTTTTTCTATCTGTATGTATGTGACCGCATCACAGAAAAACCACTAGAGGGATTTTTATGAAATTTGGTATGGTAATAGCAGGTTATCCGGGTCAACACATAGGATTCTTTTTACCGCAGGAAAATATCTCATTTCTGAGAAAAAATACAAAAACTGGTTAAAGTAAAAGCACGATGATGCTATTAATATTTTAGCAAGGTAACTTACTTATATATTATGTTAAAACTATTAAAAAAACTTATCTTAAAAGAAATATTAACAGCGCTATTTTATTCATTAAAATAGTTATTTTAATGAAAATTTATTTATGTGTTATTTAGCTATTTGACAATAGATGTCGCCATGTGTTTTTAAAATACGTAGTTTTATCCAAAAAAAATGTACAGATATAACCTTTCTATGACTTTACTATAATTACTACTAAATTCCCCGCGGCCCCGCCCGTGCTTAAATTTTTAATAAAACAAACTTTTTGGCTTTATAAATTAGTAACATTAGTAATATTTTGTTGGCCGAAACAATTTTCAAATGAGAATATTTGTAAATTTTTATTGTTTAGTAAATAATGTTAATGTTTTTTAATCTTTTAATGTAAAAATTGGGCAATGTAAATCCAACTCGCGCATTTTAGGTTTCGTATAGCAAAATGCTATGTTGTTTTTCTTACTTACGTGTTTTGTATGGTTAACACTAAAATAAATACGAATAATATTTACATTTCCACAATACCTACTCATTTTTTGCACCGTAAAAATAAGTTCAATTTATATTATTTTATAACATTTTATGGAAAACAAGTTTATGGCTGTTAAACTGCCAAAGCGAGTAACTAAAAATATTTCATATCTCAAAAACTATGAAAAAGTATTTTAGGAACTGTTATACCTCAACTTTTTCACTTTTTCTTGACACCTTTTCTTGGAAGGTAAAGGCTTAAAGGACACAATAAAATGCTTACGACTTTAATCATATTAGCAGAGCCATATGAAATAAAAAAATGTATTCGCTTAGAATTATTTACTTATTACACTTTCTTTTGAAAATCGTTTTGGAAAATATTACTAACTAGCGCTAATTAAGAAAAGTTATCATTATGTAATTTAAATAATCAGCTATATATTAAATTAATCTATAGCTGTCTATTAGTAAAAAATGATTAAAATTAATTCCGTAGTTTGAGAGTTTATCGTGAAAAACTAAAAAAACAAACAAAACAGAAGTATAGACATACATAAATGTTATTGCTAAAACAAAAAGTTCAATTTAACGGAGGAACCTTTGTGGCATTCTCAATCTCTGTCATTATTTACCACTCATGCGGTGCGCAATGAAAGTTGTATATGTAAGAGTATACTAATGTGTAAAACCTAAAAATTTGGTTTTTGATCGTCTGAACGCGGGCGGAGCCGCGGGAAATGCTAGTATTCTATAAATATATAATTGTAATATGCCTAATATTCGTTATTTTTAGTATCTGACCTTTCCTAATTATTTAAAACATAAATTAAATTTCTTAAAGAGTACCGATAACCTACAGAAGTTTTACTTCTTGTGCGTGTACACATTCATACACGCAATCTTTAATTTTTTTTTCTACGGAAATCTTTTAAGTTCTAAATCACAAACTGCTTTTCTAAATAAACATTTATTGCAAGCGAGTCGTAGGTATGAAACATGATGTATGCTATGGAATTTAAACAACTTTACAGATTTAAGATTTTAATATTTCTTTTGTTTTTCCTGTAGAATATGAGTGAAGTTTTAATGAAAATTTTAATTTGAAACTGTACTTTAGTCTCTCATAACGAACTTTGTCGTGTTTTATTTGATATTGTTTAAGATGACGCACATAATAAAAAGTTTTTTTAATTTTCTTAATTTCAATATATTTTTTTTTATCTTTATATGACAAATTGTTGTTAATTGTAAGATAGGATGTATATATTCAAATATAAATTCCTTAGTAAAATCGAACCTGTAACTATCGATACAAAAAGAGAGAGAAAAAGAGAGTTTCAAATACCATACTATATATAATACCGAGTATTTATAAATAAATTAAAAAAAATAGCAAATAATGTAAAAATTAAAATATATATCGTATTATAAATTCATTTTTTACGTTTTAACGTTTAATATAGATTTCTCAGAGATGAGATATTTTCGCGCAATAAAAAGTATCCCATATGCTGACCCGAATAACCAGCTATCATCATAATAAATTCCTTCTAGTGGTTTTCTCGTGACAGACAGACAGACAAAAATCTAAAAACTATAGATTCGGCCTCTGTATCGATAATAAAACTATTTCAATAAGATTTTGAAAAAAAAATTAATGTACAGATTGGACTTAGTGAGAATTTTATTATATGTATAGATGGACCCATTCATACGTTTGTGCTCTATTTACCTCAACCCTCTGTAAATATGTCAGGGGCGTTCATAACTAGGTTATCCTGGTATTGAACTTCGAAGAAGTCTTCCGTAATGAAATATTTTTCAAATGAATGGAAAATTTAATGCTATTAGGAAATAATTCTAATACTGTTTGTTTTGACGAGGCTTTTTAAATCGTTTTATTTATTTAGTATGGTTTTGTGATTTTTTTTAATTTTCTTTTAATAGTTTTTGAAGTAAAACTTCAGAAGCTAGATTAAAAAACATACACACATAAAAGCTTTAGTGTATATGTATAATAGTAATGGCATACATATATGGTCGCACTCACCACTAGTTAATATCGCTTTCACTATCGCTTAGTGCGTAGTCGGAATAGGGCGGAAAGTAAATAAAACAGAGTGACAACACTATTTTTTCCGTCTATTCCGAAAAAATATAGGGCCCAACAGTAGAGAACATGAAAATACTTTCACGCTAAATTAAAATGTGGGTAGCTAAATAATATATATATAGTTTTTCCCAATCATGTGTACACTGAAATTCAATCAATGTCATGGCTTGATGCTGTTGATAAAGGTCACTGATTGATTTGTCACACAACATGAAATATAGTTCTATAGTTTATAATTTACGCGTACAATAATATTAATTTGAATATTGCTTCATATCATGTCATTAGTCCGCCAATCCGCACTAGTCCGCCAATCCGCACTTGGCCAGTAGTGGTGGACTATGGCCTGATTCCCCTCGTATTGATGGGAGCCCCGTGCCCAGCAGTGGGACGTTAAGAAAGGGCTGAATACATCATGATCGAGCTATTACTATTATACATGCATTATTATTTGTTCATTTTTGGGGGACTATTTTAGTCTTTAGAGAGAGCTTATGTATATATTTTTATAGTACGTGTACGAAGAGAGATAGCTTACATATCTATGGACTAACCCGAGCCAAACGAGGGTATACTAATAGTATACTAGCGACTGACCTTCGCTTGGCTCGGGTTAGTCCCTAGGTTGATTCCCCATACAAACTCTCATCCTCATTTTCACCCCCTTAAAGGATGATTTCCGGGATAAAAAGTATTCTATGTCCTTCCCAGGGTCTCAAACTATCTTCTTACCAAACATCTAAATCGGTTCAGTAGATCCAGAGATTACCCCCTACAACCTCACAACTTTACCTCTTTATAATATTAGTATAGATAAGACTACCATACGTGATTGATAGCTAGTCCTCTGTAATAGAGGTGGCTCGAATCTCGTCCTAAACTAATATTCGTATTGGCTGGTTCGTTTAAATAAAGCCGTTTAATAAATAGCTGTTAAGTAAAGAATGAATAATCATAATGATTTTTATTGTAACTTAGTAACGTAAAAACGTAATATGTTCACATAATATTCTCATGTATGTAATGGAATTTTTATTTCTAAGAAAATAAATACGGTAGACTTACCTATATTTAATTAAACAAATATTTATTCGCAATGCCGATTCTTTGAGCAAACACGAGCCAATTTTCTTATCACTTGTTATTTAAGAAGTTTTTACGTCCTTAAACTGATATTTATAAAACAAAATCCTTAACTAAAGATGCTGGATGGTCATACAAACTTTCAACCAACAAGACCTCCAGTACCAACTAAACTTTTAATACTCAAAGGAAATCAAAGACTAACAGTATAGAAAATAGGTAGTAGGTTTGCATTATTTACATAAGCTTCAAAATCTTACTTAAAGACAATTTATATTCAAATATTCAAAATTTATATAGCAACCTTGAATGTGACTTTGTTACGAGTATATATAGCGCAATTTTATGATTTACTAGCGAATCACTCTCGCTCCGCTCGGCTTCGTCCCTAGGGTAGACCACCCTTATCACATAGGGGTATGAAAAATAGTGTACGTCTTAATTTCAGACCTACTGAATACACATACAAAATTTCATAAGTATCGGTCAAGCCGTTTCGGAGGAGTTTTGTTACAAACACTGTGACACGAGATTTTTATATATTAGATATAGAGTGAATATTTTAAAATATCATAGAGACTGATTTTCCTTTAATACCTGAACAACCGAACTTTGCTCAGCATTTTTTTGGAAATGACATAAAAATTGTGTTTTTTTTTTTCAGAAAAAAAGCAAGATAGATAAAGTTTGTCCTTCTTTCACGTTGAAGCAGTGATTTTTTGTATGGAGATAGTTGGGAGGGCTGGAGAGTAACATAAGTTACTTGTCACCACGAGAGTATCTCATTTCCACGGAAAAATACGTTATAATAAAAAACTTATGTATATAATATATAGCCTATTTCCTATTAAACGCTACAACGTACCTAGGGATGAACCCGAAGCTAGGGTGAGTAGCTAGTATGTTGATAAATCAATACAAAAGTAGTGTAAGCTATTTTCCACTACACATTAAAATTTAAAACTCCTACTAACAGGAAAGGTCAATTTGAAGGACGTAGGATCGATTCTGGCCCTGGCTATAGTATCTATACACTAGTTAAGCTACATTTTCGAGGATGGTGGTTTAACAATGGTATATAACGAGTATTTTAATGATATATAATTTCCCATTTAACCTGTTAATTAGTAAGAAATATAATTTATTTAATTTTCATCCCTTTGTAATTATCAAATTATTCAAATTTTTAGGACTAATTGAGTTTAGTAGTTAATTTGAAAATGCCTCTACGTTTTGATTGAGCTGATTTTAGTTTATCTTATATAAATACTCGCTAAAATAAAAATCAAACTTAAAAATAGTGATGGTTTGCTGTTTGTGCTACTATTTTTATTTTGCCTAGATCGTTTACTACCTTTTTTTAAAAAAGGAATTTTTATATATGTATTAGTTAATACATATATAAAAATGGAACTTTTGGAAAATGGAACTATTTAACTTTTGGAAATAAAATATAAATAATAAAAAGAATACTACAATTCTTTTGTATTTTTTTAAGCATTAGTTTTCTTTCATTTAAAATAGAGCACAATTTTAGTTTTTTCTTTATTGATTACGTATCACTTTGTTTACAAATTGATATTTGTATACTATTTTAAAATATTATGGTTTGGCTTCATGCTAAGTTCTATGAAACTCTGAGTATATTATTCCTTAGTCTGAGTATCTAGTTCTTATCATAATAACTGTATATTTATATTCTAAGCAATCATTAAATGTTGAAGTGTTTCTCAACTCATTCAGTTCATTGCTTACAATTTGATCAATTAATGAAAATATAAGCACCGTTAAATATAGCCTTGGCCTAGTTTAAATGTTATTATACATAAGTTTGACTTTATTACCTATATATTCATTGTAACATTGACTGTCAATGTTTTTATAACCATACTAGCATTTCCCGCGGCTCCGCCCGCGTTGAGATGATGAAAAACCAAATTCTTAGGTTTTGCACATTAGTATACTCTTACATTATACATTACTTTCATTGAACACCGCATGATTGGTAAATAATGGCAGTGATTGACAATGCCACAAAGGTTCCTCCGTTAAATTGCACTTTTTGTTTTAGCAATAACATTTATTGTTGTCTATATTTCTGTTTTGTTTGTTTTTTTTTAGTTTTGGGCGATAAACTCTCAAATCATTTTAGTCATTTTTTACTAATAGACAGCTATAGATTAATTTAATATATAGCTGATTATTTAAATTACATAATGATAACTTTTCTTAATTAGCGCTAGTTACTAATATTTTCCAAAACGATTTTCAAAAGAAAGTTTAATAAGTAAATAATTCTAAGCAAATACTTTTTATTATTTCATATGGCTCGGCTAATATGATTAAAGTCGTAAGCATTTTATTGTGTCCTTTAAGCCTTTACCTTCCAAGAAAAGGTGTCAAGAAAAAGTGAAAAATTTGAGGTATAACAGTTCCTAAAATACTTTTTCACAGTTTTTGAGATATGATATATTTTTAGTTACCCGCTTTGGCAGTTTAACAGCCATAAACTTGTTTTCCATAAAATGTTATAAAATAATATAAATCGAACTTATTTTTATGGTTGAAAAAAATGAGTAGAGATTGTGGAAACGTAAATATTATTAGTATTTATTTTAGTGTTAATCTAAGAAAACACGTAAGTAAGAAAAACAACATAGTATTTTGCTATACGAAACCTATAATGCGCGAGTTGGATTTGCATTTGCCCAATTTTTACATTAAAAGATTAAAAAACATTACCATTATTTACTAAACAATAAAAATTTACAAATATTCTCATTTGAAAATTGTTTCGGCCAACAAAATCTATACATATTATAAAATTGTAACTAAGCCGAATCTGTACATTAAATATTTTTTGGAAAATCTTATTGAAATAGACATTATTATCGATGCAGAAGCCGAATCTATAGTTTTTAGAATTTTTGTCTGTCTGTCTGTCTGTCTGTCTGTCTGTTACCGCATCACAGAAAAACCACTAGAGGGATTTTGATGAAATTTGGTATGATGATAGCTGGTTATCCGGGTCAACATATAGGATACTTTTTACCGCGGGAAAATATCTCATTTCTGAGAAAAAATACAAAAACTGCTTGGAACAAAATCACAATGATACTATCTGTAAACAGTTTTGTAAGATAACTTACTATATATGGTAAAAACTATTAAAAATAGCTTATCTTGAGAATCAAATTATCAATAGCGCTATTTTATCCATTAAAATAGTTATTTTAATTAATATACATTTATATGTTATTTAGATATTCGACAATAGATGTCGCCATGTGTCTTTAAAATACGTAGTTTTAATTCCAAAAAAATGAATGTACAGATATAACCTTTATACGATTTTATTAGAATTACTACTAAATTACCCGCGGCCCCCCGCCCGTGTTCAAATTATCAGTAAAGCAAACTTTTTGGCTTTATAAATTAATAACTATACATATACTGAAATTGTAACTAAGCCGAATTCGTAAATTGAATATTTTACGATGAATCTTATTGAAATATTCATTATTAGCGATATAGAGGCCGAATGTATAGTTTTTAGAATTTTTGTCTGTCTGTCTGTATGTGACCGCATCACAGAAAAACCACTGGAGGGATTTTGATGAAATTTGGTATGATGATAGCCGGTTATCCGGCTCAACATGTAGTATCCTTTTATCACAGGAAAATATCTCATTTTTGGGAAAAATACAAAAACTGGTTAAAATAAAAGCACGATGATACTATTAACATTTTAGCAAGGTAACTTACTTATATACATATGTTAAAACTATTAAAAAACATATCTTAAGAGAAATATTAATGGCGGTATTTTATTCATTAAAATAGTTATTTTAATGAAAATTTATTTATGTGTTATTTAGATATTTGACAATAGATGTCGCCATGTGTTTTTAAAATACGTAGTTTAATCCAAAAAATAATAATATAAGATATGACCTTTCCATGACTTTATTAGAATTACTACTAAATACCCGCGGCCCCGCCCGTGTTCAAATAATCAATAAAACAAAGACAAACAATCTTTATATATTAGTAACATATTAGTAATATTTTGTTGGCCGAAACAATTTTCAAATGAAAATATTTGTAAATTTTTGTTTTTTAGTAAATAATGTTAATATTTTTTAATCTTTTAGTGTAAAAATTGGGCAACTCCAACTCGCGCATTATAGGTTTCGTATAGCAAAATACTGTGTTGTTTTCTTACTTACGTGTTTTGTTAGGTTAACTCTAAAATAAATATAAATAATATTTACGTTTCCACAATATCGACTCATTTTATCAACCATAAAAATAAGTTCGATTCATAATTTTTTTATCTGGTTATGGCTGTTAAACTGACAAAGCGGGTAACTAAAAATATTCCATATCTCAAAAACTATGAAAAAGTATTTTAGGAACTGTTATATCTCAATTTTTTTAGTTTTTTTTTTTGACACCATTTCTTAGAAGATAAAGGCTTAAAGGACACAATAAAATGCTTACGACTTTAATCATATTAGCCGAGTCATATGAAATAATAAAGTAGTATTTGAAGTAGTATTTGCTTAGAATTGTTTACTTATTACATTTTCTTTTGAAAATCGTTTTGGATAATATTACTAACTAGCGCTAACCAATCCCTGTTGCGCAACAAATTAACATTAGGAAAAGTTGTCATTATGTAATTTAAATAATCAGCTACATATTAAATTAATCAATAGCTGTCTATTAGTAAAAAAATGATTAAAATTAATTCCGTAGTTTGAGAGTTTATCGCCCAAAACTAAAAAAACAAACAAAACAGAAGTATAGACATATATGTAAATAAATGCTATTGCTAAAACAAAAATTACTAAATCAAATATGAGATTAACGGAGGAACCTTTGTGGCATTGTCAATCACTGCCATTATTTACCAATCATGCGGTGCGCAATGAAAGTGGTATATGTAAGAATATACTAATGTGTAAAACCTAAGAATTTGGTTTTTTAATCACCTGAACGCGGGCGGAGCCGCGGGCAATGCTAGTATTACTAATATGTTACTAATTTATAAAGGCAAAAAGTGTTTTATTAAAAATTTAAACACGGGCAGGGCCGCGGGTAAATTAGCAGTAATTATAATAAAGTAATAGAAAGGTTATATCTGTACATTATTATTTTTGGATTAAAACTACGTATTTTAAAAAACATGGCGACATCTATTGTCAAATATCTAAATAACTATTTTAATGAATAAAATAGCGCTATTAATATTTCTTTTAAGATAAGTTTTTTTTAATAGTTTTAACATATATAAGTAAGTTACCTTGCTAAAATGTTAATCTCAAAAAAAAAAAAAGTATCATCGTGCTTTTACTTTATCCAATTTTTGTATTTTTTCTCAGAAATGAGATATTTTCCTGCGGTAAAAAGAATCCTATGTGTTGACCCGGATAACCTGCTATTACCATACCAAATTTCATCAAAATCCCTCCAGTGGTTTTTCTGTGATGCGGTCACATACAGACAGACAGAAAAAAATCTAAAAACTATAGATAGTTACTAATTTATAAAGCCAAAAAGTTTGCTTTACTAATAATTTAAACACGGGCGGGGCCACGGGTAATTTAGTAGTAATCCTAATAAAAACGTAAAAAGGTCATATCTGTACATTCATTTTTTGGGATTAAAACTACGTATTTTAAAAACACATGGCGACATCTATTGTCGAATATCTAAATAGCACATAAGTATATATTAATTAAAATAACTATTTTAATGGATAAAATAGTGCTATTGCTAATTTTATTTTCAAGATAAGCTATTTTTAATAGTTTTTACCATATTTAGTAAGTTACCTTGCTAAACTGTTTACAGATAGTATCATCGTGGTTTTGTTCCAACCAGTTATTTGTATTTTTTTTCAGAAATGAGATATTTTACCGCGATAAAAAGTATCCTATATGTTGACCCGGATAACCAGCTATCATCATACCAAATTTCATCAAAATCCCTCCAGTGGTTTTTCTGTGATGCTGTAACAGACAGACAGACAAAAATTCTAAAAACTATAGATTCGGCCTCTGAATCGATAATAATGTCTATTTCAATAAGATTTTCCAAATAATATTTAATGTACAGATTCGGCTTGGTTAGAATTTTATAATATGTATAGACAACAACTATCAGCAATTTGTGCTTTTGCAAGTGAGTATGTCGCAACGGCCCTTTGTCGCAATTTGTTTAATATCGTACCCACGTTTAACAAGTGTCAAACAAATCACGTTAAGTAGTTCAATGGCACTTACGTGGTAATGACATTATATGAAGATGATATGAAGAAATAGCAATGTGTTTCTAAGTATATTTTTTTAAAGTGTGATAACGATGTGACCTTTCGGCTTAGTTAGAATTTTATAATATGTATAGATTGATTTGTTATTGTTTTGTATGACTTCAGAATTCAAGGACTTAAAGAACTTTCTAAAGCTTTTGTAGGAACTTAGGTCCATATGTAGATTGTAGAGGCACCATATAAAAAATATTTACTTCATGTGATGCTTAGGCCGGGAGAGCTTTCTGATTAACCATAGAGTATTGCTAAAAGATGATCATCGGCTAATGTATAAGAATTATGGAAAATATGGAAAACTAAATACAACAATGGAATAATGAATAGAAAGTCTGCATAACCGAATTATTAGATGAGTTTTCCAAAATCTCAACATAGAATCTTAGGAAGACGGCGTCTCTTCTAGATAGGTCCATACATGTAATAACGGTATCTCGAAAACAACTGAAACTAAGTTATTGTTTCAAACTAAGTCATTCTTGAAAAAATTTTATTCCATTTTAATCAGTTAAGTAGATTCCGAGATACAATTTCAACTTTCTATTCTAGGAAGCTTTCATTTTAATGAGCTTGGACAAAATAAAGCACACGAGCGAAGTCGTAAATAATTTGTAAAAACGAATACTTTCTTAGATTGACGCAAATATTTGACATTTTAAATAAAACTATCTTTTCAGATTTTTGGTTCCCAATCATGGTCACGGGAGAGACTAAGGTGTTAGATGTCTCAAAGGTATTATATAGTTGTTACAGGTAGTCTACCCACAAAATAACAAAATGAATTCAAAAAACTTGAAAAATGGCACCAAAGTATCATACAATATTTGTTAATTTTAATTTTAGAAAAAATCCGAAAAGATAGTTTTATTTAAAATAATAAACACTAAAAAGTTTATAGCATAAAAGTCTAAGCCCACTTATTTATCTATATGGCGCAGGTGTTCTATATGCTTTTGCTACAACAGAGTAATTGGATCGCATAGTTCAGACAATTTAGGGTCTTTATAAATTTACTCTATTTAGTTTTAGTTATGTAGTAGCTTTTCAAAAGTGTTTTTTTATTTTTAGTTAGACACTTGTTATTCTTGAACCGACTGCAAAAAAGAAGGTTTTCATTACGGCTGTATATTTTTTCTGTTTAGCAATATAACCAAGATGAGGTCCAAGAGCCAGACAAGTAAAATTATCGAGCTTTTGTGTGCAGTAAAAAAAGCACGTGTACTTAAAAGATGCTTAGTATCAAATAATGTAGCGTCACATAAACCTCAGTGGTTTAAGGTTTTTAATGTACATACATATATTTAAAAAAAACTTCTAAATTGATAATAAAAGAAAAAAACATACAGTCTTCTGCCAATTCTGCACTATATTATCTTCTTCGTAAATGGCTAGCTTCATTAAAAGTGGCCGCCGTAGCCGCAATCGATCAGGAGGAGAATTGTTCTGACGAATTAACCTGATATCTGATTGAATTCGTTAATGATATATGTTATGTCTAACTCTTTGAAATTATATGATACTAGCGACACACTCTCGCTTCGTTCGGGTTCGCCCTTTATTACGTTATAACGGTTAATATAAAATACATAGACTAAATGTTATATGTGATGATGAGTTTTATAACCCTTCTTTGATATATGATTAATTCCCCATTCAAATTTTCATCCCTCTTTTCACCTCTGTAAGGGATGATTTCCGGGATAAAAACTATCCTACATCCTTCCCAGGTTCTCAAACTATCTTCATACCTCATTTAATTGGTTTAGCGGATATTTAGTTTACCCATTACAAACAAAAATACATTTTTTTCTCTTTATAATATTAGTATAGATGGGTATGTCAAAAACTTTTCATATTATAATTTACATAGTTTATAAAATGATTCTCAAAAATAGTAGGCTAATGATGCAAAAAACTTCTTCCTATGAAAAGAGTATGTAGGAAAATCTAAATGTCCTGCATCGAAGTACCTAATGCTCATGTATTATTCATCTGACGAATTTGCAAACAGCTGTGGAAAAAGTATTAATCATAATGTGTTAAAATAGCTTTAAACTGAAGTTTACTAAAGTAAACTAAAGGAAGATTTTCGGATAGTTAACTCAGAACACGTTTAAGAAATGTATAAGATTTTTTCTAATTAACTCTAAAGTAAATAATATTTCAAGTGCTTATATAGATACTTGTATCATATTATTTAAAATATAGTAGTAAGTAGAAGCTAAAACATTTTTTTATCTTTCTACCTAACTGTTTCATTGTGCGTTACTGGAAATGGCTGGATGAGTTGTAATACAACTGATTTCATAGTTCATCTTCAAAAGGTACTTCTAGGCACGTACTTGATTCAGATATTTTCTTGTATATCACGCGATGTTTTCACCGATTGTGAACTTTCTCTCTTTTTTTAACCAACTTAAAAAAAATGAGATTATTGATTAGTAGAATCTTTGTATACGTGTCCATGTTGTAACTGAAAAGTAAAAAATAATTAAACAGGGGTTTTCATTTTTTAGAATAGATACCTAATCAGATATTTTCGAAGTCGGTGCCAGCCAATACAAATCAAAGCACACCGACTTCGAAAATATCTGATTAGGTATCTATTCTAAATGAAAATCCCTGTTTAGTTATTTTTTACTTTTCAGTGCCTGGAAGTCGGTTTTTTTTTAAGTTTTTATTTTTTCCACTTTTAGTGTAGACGTAATAAGCATGTAATTTGTAAGAAGAAAAAGATTTTTAAAAACATATTCGATTAAGCCATTTATTTAAAAACCGCTTGGCCGATTTCGATAAAATTTATATGGGACCACAGGGAAAGAATACCCTTTGAAACAAAAAAAGAATTTTCCAAATCGGTTCAGCCGTCTTCGAGTAATCGGCGAACATACATAAAAAAAAGGTTCCGACGAATTGAGAACCTCCTCCTTTTTTGAAGTCGGTTAAAAAGAATTTTAAAACTGCTATTAATGACCATGACATTACGAGCATATTAAGATGAATCATAGATTCGTCCTTAAACACCTTTTTACGAATAAGAATAATAATAAGGCTACGCACTAACCCTAGCATACATTTATAATTACTAGACACTGCCCAGTATTCGATATTCGACTGTAATCGTTACAATTTTTTTATTCATAGCCCTACAGCTTGTAAATAGCTACTAAACAAAAAAATTGGTCGACAAACAGAATAGAAAAAGGCAGAACTGTCTTGTTTTTGCCTATTTTTATTTTATTGTATTCAGCCCTTTTTTATCGTCTCACCGCTGTGCATGGGCTCTCAATGTGAGAGCGATCAGGCCATAGCCCACCATGTGGCCAATTGCGGGTTGGCGGACTTCACGTGTCTTCCGAAAATTTGTCTAGAGTCTCTAAGACATGCAGGTTTCCTCACGATATTTTCCTTCACCGTAAGACAAGTGGTAATCATGTTATAAATGATTCGCACATAAAAATCTGAGAGAGGCGAGACTCGGGATTTGAACCTGCTACCTAAGATTACCTAAGTGAGCGCGTTACCACTGTGCTACCACTGTTTGCGCCTATTTATATATAGATAGGTAATGCTTTGTAGTTTATACATACGATATGCAGATGAGCAGCGAGGCAGCCACTTTAGCACATCAGTAAGCTTTTCAAAAAGATTATGCTGACAGCGTCCAATGCTTGATAATGAAATCGAATTGGAAGGAGTATCAATTCCTATTCTATCTCTTTTCTTTGTATTCATAATATACGAGTATTGTACGTCCATTAAGCCGTTTATTCATTTTCGTACTATTGATTAGCATCCATGTGTACTACGTCCTATACATTATACTAGCGACTCACCCTCGCTGCGCTTCGGGTTCGTCCCTAGACAAAAATAAATCTATCCCACGGGAATTGCACATTTTTCCGGGATTATATATACCCTAAATTCTTCCTCGATAAATGGACTATCCAACACAAAAAGAATATTTCAATCTAAATTACATGATTCAACCTGTAGATCCTAAGATTAGCGCGTTCAACCAAACAAACAAACAAAAACTCTTCAGCTTTATGATATTAAAATATTAAATATAAAATTATTTTTTTATTAATCTGGCATTTTTTTTTATTTATAAAGTATCTGATTTCCACTAGTAAAATGTCTCCTTTGTAAATATAAATGCCCTAACAACGTAAATGAATTTCAAAACTAGATTTATATAGAAAGGATATTATCTTGATTTCTCAATTTGCTGTATACTTCCGACATCTATCTATACATATAATAAAATTGTAACTAAGCCGAATCTGTACATTAAATATTTTTTGGAAAATCGTATTGAAATAGACATTATTATCAATATAGAGGCCAATTCTATTGTTTTAAGAATTTTTGTCTGTCTGTCTGTCTGTTACCGTATCACGGAAAATCCACTGGAGGGATTTTGATGAAATTTGGTATGATGTTAGCTGGTTATCCGGGTCAGCATATAGGATACTTTTTACTGCGAAAAAATATCTCATCTCTGAGAAATCTATACTAAGCGTTAAAACGTAAGTAGGGACGAATCCAAGCGAAGCGAGGGTGAGTCGCTAGTACATATAATAAAATTGCAAGTAAGCCGAATCTGTACATTAAATGTTTTTTGGGAAATCTTATTGAAATAGACTTTATTATCACTACAGAAGCCAAATCTATAGTTTTTAGAGTTTTTGTCTGTCTGTCTGTCTGTTACCGCATTACAGGAAAACCACTAGACAGATTTTGATGAAATTTGGAATGATGATAGCTGGTTATCCGGGTCAACATATAGGATACTTTTTATTGCGGGAAAATATATCATCTCTAAGCTAAACGTTAAAACGTAACTAGGGACGAAGCCGAGCGGAGCGAGGGTGAGTTGCTAGTTTATTATAAAAAACTTAGTGTTTACGAAATATCATATCAAAAATCAATTTAAAGTTTAAAACTTTGAGTAAATATAAGTAGCTTAAAGTAAATTAAAAAAAAAGTTATAATATGCTTATTTATCCTTAATTTGTTCATTCTTAACATGTTATTCAATACTGATATGAAATACATATATTTATGCATATGAAATATTATAGTTGTAAAAACTACTAGCAGTGCATGTCCATATGAAATATTACGGTCGCTTTGAATAATATATTACAAAAGTAACAAACGTGACATGATTACATTTACCAAACGCAAAAATGCTTTTTATATTCAAATGGAGAGTTGAGAAAATGCATACCGAAAAATGGCACAGAAGTATCACTTCGACCGCATATTTTTATGTAGATAGCAACTGCCTGTGGCTTTACTTAAGTTAGTCGATCGCTGAATCCGCCTATTTGTGATCTGGCTAAGCTTTTGAGACTTCGCCATTTTGTAATTTGGCTATCTAATATCCGCCATTTCGTATAATATTAATCGTTCAACGATTTTCCCTCACATGTATTCATCTAATACAGTTAGGTGTGAAGAAATAACAAGACTAATACTCGCTTATTACTGCAAATATATTAGAATACTATGACGTTGAGTGTTTAAAACAACACATAATATTAAGGAACAAGTAGAATCTGCCTTTTCTTGAAACGTATTTTATATCTTCCTTGACGTGACGACGGACGTGACCTCCTTAGAAAGTCACCGAAAGGCCTGAGGAAAGATTATATTATCAGGAACAACAGCACTAGCATGTGTCCCTTTGAGAAATCTAACCCAGTTTATAACTTAAATTTAATAACGATGGCAAAGCCGATAAAATGTCAAATAATTAAAACTTTATAGATGACCAGCGACTTACCCTCGGGTTTCCCTAGTTACGTTTTAACGTTAAGTATAGATTTATCAGAGATGAGATGTTTTGTCGCAGTAAAAAATATCCTACATGTTGACTCGGATAACCAGCTATCATCCTACTAAATTTTATCAATTTTAATCACTCCAGTGATTATCTCGTGATGCGATCCCAGACAGATCGACAGACTGACAAAAATCGACAAGATTCGGCCTCTGTATCGATAATTAATAATGACTATTTCAAAAAATATTCTATTTTTGTGTGATTTCATCTATATAAATTTTAAATAAAAAAAATAAAATAAAAAAAAAACATAGTTATCCATGCAATAGGCATTTACATATATTTCAATAATGCTCTTTCTGAGAAAAAAATTGAAATATTATAAAAACACATGGTATAGGAAAAAAAAGCAATTAAACTTGAAAAACGAATAATGTGGCTTTTTACCCGACTGCGGCGAAGCCCAAAGGAGAGTTATGTGTTTAACCTATATGTATTTATACAGAGTTGTTGGCATTTCGACGTATTCCCGTTAGGAGGTGTAGGGGTGACTATTTGCGTTAATTTTAACCCCCATATGCATTATGCAAAAGTGAACTATTTTTGAGTTATCGTGTTTTGCTTTTTTCATAATAGGTCAAAAATGCAACATCAAAAATGTATTAAAAAAGTAGTAAAAAAAGTGTCGTTGGGGTGTCGTCGCGGTGTTGTCAGGGTCTCGTTGCGGGGTCATCGGTGTGTCGTCGAGGTGTCGTCGCGGTATCGTTGGGGTGTCGTCGGGGTGTCGTCGTGGGGTCGTTGGGGTGTCGTTGCGATGTCGTCGCGATGTCGTCGGGGTGTCGTCGTTGAGGTGTCGTCGTTGAGGTGTCGTCGGGTGTCGTTGAGGTGTCGTCGGGGTGTCATCGGGGTGTCATAGCGATGTCGTCGGGGGGTCGTCGCGCTGTCGTCGGGGTGTCGTCCCGGTGTCGTTGCGTTGTCGTCGGGGAGTCGTCGCGGTGTCGTCACGATGTCGTTGGGGGGCCGTCGCGGTGTCGTCTGGTTGTCGTCGCGGGGTGGTTGGGGTGTCGTCGTTGAGGTGTCATCGGGGTGTCGTTAAGATGTCGTCGGGGTGACGTCGCGGTGGCGTCAGGGTGTCGTCGGGGTGTCGTCGGAGGGTCATCGGAGTGTCGTCAAGGTATTGTCTTTTTTCGAAAACCAAACTTTTGGCAACCTGACTTTCGGAAACCTAACTTTTAGTAACCCAACTTTTGGAAACCTCACTTTTGGAAACCTAACATTCGGAAACCTAATTTTCGGAAACCTAATTTTCGGAAACCTAACTTTTGGAAACTTAACTTTCAGAAACCTTACTTTTTTCGACCTAACTTTAGGTAAAACTAACTTTTGGCAACCTAACTTTATGTAAAACTAACTTTTGGCAACCTAACTTTCGGCGACTTTTGGAAACCTAAGTTTCAGAAACCTAATCTTCGGAAACCTTACTTTTGTCGACCTAGCTTTCGGAAACCTAACTATTCGCAACCTTACTTACGGGAACCTAACGTACGGAAACTTAACTTTCGAAAACGCAAATTTCGGAAACCTAACTTTCGGCAACCTAACTTACGGAAACCTAACTTTCGGAAACCTAACTTTTCACAACCTAACTTTTGGAAACCTAACATAAGGAAATTTAACTTTCGAAAACCTAACTTTCGGAAACCTAACTTATGGCGACCTAACTTTAGGTAAAACTAACTTTTGGCCAACTTTTTTAAACCTAACTTTCAGAAACCTAATCTTCTGAAACCTTACTTTCGAAAACCGGGGCTTAACTTAAGGAAACCTATCTTTCGGAAACTTACATTTCGGAAACCTAACTTTCCGAAAACTAAGTTTGGGAAACCTAACCTTTGGAAACCTAACTTCTGAAAACTAATTTCCTTGGACCTAACTTTCGGAAACTTAACATTCGGAAACCTAACGTAACTTAAGACTTTCTTGTTGTTGTTTTTAAAATTAAAATTAACAAATATTGTAAGAAACTTTGGTGCCAATTTTCAAGTTTTTTGAATTCATTTTGTTATTTGTAGGTAGACTGTCTGTAACAACTATAATATAATACCTTTGAGACATCTAACACCTTAGTCTCTCCCGTGACCATGATTGCTGTAAAGCAACCGAAACGTCGGGAACCAAAAAACAAAATAAATCCGCGAAAAAATCCGAAAAGATAGTTTTATTTAAACTAACCTAACTTTCTGAAACCTAAGTTCTGGAAACCAAACTTTAGGAAACCAAACTTTCGAAAAATGACAACGACACCCCAAAGACACCTCAATGACACCCCGACGACACCGCGATGACACCCTGACGACACCCCGACGACATCGCGACGACACCTCGACGACACCGAACCGAACACCGTGTCGTTTCATTCATTCGTTTCGTTCATTGCTCGAATAAAAAAGGATTTTTCGAAATTCATCCCCTAAGGAGGTAAAATAGGGGACGAAAGTTTGTATAAAACTCGGTCATTATTAATGTGAAATTCGCAAAAATTGGTAATTGTAAATTGGTATTGGTATTTAGCTTTAACATAAAAAAGAAACAAATACGTATATCAGACTTTTTTCCAAATTTATCCATTGAAGGGATAAAAGGGGGTGCTAAATTTTATATGGGAAAAAAATTGTTTACGATCAGAGTTATCTGAACCTTGATATTAATGCTCTTGACTTAGTAAACGTGCTACACACCACCAAACACAACAATGCTAATGATTTTAATAACAAAAGTGATTTCCATTTTAATAACTTGAGTCCTTTGAAGGGTCAGAAATAGAATATAGGTCTGTCAATTCAGTGACGCAAAGAGATGAAGCAGTTCACTATCCTGTGAAATTCCTTAACAGTGTTCTGTACTTTTGAAGGTTGGCACACCTGTTATGAATAAGCCACCAAAGCTGTGTAATGGGATAAGACTGCGAGTAATCTAGGAAAAATTATGGTGGCCACTGTGTTTGCTGGATGTGCTCGGAGAGAAAAATAGCAGTAGTGAAGCTAGCTAAATACTTTAAACGAAAATTAATTTACAGAATATATGTTAAATATCTTTTAAGTTACTGAATAAATTGAGTGACGATCGCTAAAATTAATGTGTTTTCCATAATATCTTTAAGAAATAATATGAAATACAAACTTATTTTTTGTAAATACTAATGTATCTATTTTAGTGTATAAATATAATAAATATATTAGTAAAAACAAAACAATATTCGGTGGTACGGAACTCTTGATGCTCGAGTCAAAATCATACTCACACTTTTGAAAATCATTACAGCCGTCAAATTATAAATATTAGTTAGGTATACCACTGTTAATGGTATATTAGGTTTCTTGACACAAGTCACCTTTAAACAAGTGGGATTTTATTTGATTTGTATATATAAGTATACTTAAGTATGAAATCTCTTAATGTATTTGAATATCTTAATAAAATATGTATCTATATAAAATATAACATCGGTTTTAATGTTTTCTACGTACATATAATACGTTTATAATAAAACTAGCGACTTACCCTTGCGGTACCAGGATTTTATTCTTAATGTCATGGGTTTTAATTTTTTACGCGGAACTTTGAATAAAAGTAAGAAAATTTAAATTAAAGAAAATTTAAATAAAAGTAGCCTAAGTTACTCCTTATAACATTAGTTATATGCCAGTGAAAGTCCCGTCAAAATCGGTCCAGCCATTTCGGAAATTAACCAGAACAATCAGACATAGAGAAACAAAAAAAATGTATTTTTTTATATTATAAGTATTATATATATATGTATACTTGTTGTCTGTATACGTACTTACATACATATGTATTTAGTAAAAAGCTGTTATTTTGACATTACAAACAGACACTTCAATTTTATTTATCTGTATAGATTAAATAAAATTGGCTATATGAACCAAGTACGCTCGTTTTAATGGAACTGATTATATACCTATTAGGATAATTATCCATTTAAAAACTTCAAAGAGGCTGGGAATTTTATTTGTCATCTTAACTCTACCATACTGATGTAATATTTTGTTATTAAAATAAGTAAACACATTAAATGAATATACTTATACTTAAACAGATGTGACATATGTTTATTTATTCGACTAAATTTTAGAGATGGGCCGAATGTGGCTTGAACCGAATATGAACTTCGGCCGAACATTCGGTGAGAATAAAAAATTCGGCCGAAATTCGGCCGAACTTCGGTTCAATTTCACCGCGCTTTCACAAGTTTTAGGTTTTTGAAATTTGGAAAAGTTTGACGTTATTGTAAAAAGTGTCATCTATAGAAGTTGTAGATTTTTACTAGATATACAACTTTTGATTAGAACATTTTTCGATAGAACGTCATACTAAGCCGGGAATTGGTAAAAACTAGTTTTCAACACTTTTCACCCCCCTTTTTCTCGGGGGTAGCTGAACATCGCAGGCATTTTACGGATGTTTGTTTCTTATATACCTGTTAACGTTTTGAAAATATACAATTTCAGGTTTTAATTTTTTTCCAAACTGAATTCCGATCGGACTAATGAATATCTACGTGTATATACAAGACTTTATTTTATTGTTATGATGACATGCTTTCTATTAATTTCAGTCAAAATAGTGCAAGTAGGCATTTTTTTTTTTCTATTGCCGAATGATCGGCAATAACCGAATTTTGGCCGAATGCCGAAGTACGGTTTAAGCTGCCGAAATTCGGTTAAATCGAATGTGAAACGAATTTCGGCCCATCCCTACTAAATTTATATTTTGTTTTCAAAGCAGAAATTTGAATATTTCATTGGTTTACTGCTTCTTCTTATTTATATTTAAAGAACATAAATGAGCGTATATAACCTTCATAAGAATGTCTTAAGTGAGGTTGTAGATACGCACCTCCCCAGCGTCCGGCAAATCAAGCCGGGAAGAAACGCACTGGGTGGCGGCCCACGTCGGTGAGTGGTGAGCTACACGGGTTGTCCCTGGTACTTCTCTGATAGCACAGTGGACCGTGGGAGCAACCCCATGGTTGTCGGGGTTGAGTGCGTAAGCGATCCTGTGACGCAATTTTATTTACTTACGTTTAACCAACATGCTAACGAAACATTTTTTTTTGTTAAAACGATTTTTAGAAGTAAATGTTTCTTTATATTAAAAACATAACTCTACGAAGCATTTATCTCGCTTAAACGGTAGCTATATAGCTAGTGGCCCAGACATCCCTAATTGGTAATTTAAAAGATAATTGTCTTTATTTATATCTAAACAGATAAATAAAATTGGAGTGTCTGTTTGTAATATCAAAATAACCGCTTTTTACTAAATGCATATGGACGTATATACGGTACATATACCAAAACAACGTTTTTTACAATTTTTGTCTGTCTGTTTGTTTCGGCTAATCTCTAAAATGGCTGAGCCGATTTTGACGGGACTTTGACTGGCAGATAGCTGATGTAATAAGGAGTAACTGAGGCTACTTTTATTTTAGAAAAAATAATAGGGTCCCACGAGAAAAAATTAAAACCAAAATAATTAATTAATTTTGTTTTGGGCAGCAACCTAGAAACGAACCCGAGCAAAGCGAGGGTGAGTCGCTAGTTATATGATAAAATTGATATAGCCTCAATATTCGGAGTACAGTAAAATGGATGCTGAAAAGTGGATACTTATTTAGTATATAAATGTTTTAGTATATAGCTAAAAGATTGCGTATACAATATTTCAAAATTTACAAATCTTACTTTTACACTGTAAAGTAAAAATGTTAGGAATCTAACAGTGTATTAATATGTATTAACTTTTCGTAGCGTGAATGTCAAAAAGGTCGCATTCATTTGGATATTACTGACGCCTAATCCCTTAAGCGAAAAACGAAAAAATGCTGTATAAAATTTGGTATTTATAATTTTGTAACAGCGGTTTACTTCATTTCACGTAACAATTCTTAGTTGTTAAAAAATAATTAAATCGTTTCATTTTAATATTCAGTGAAGCTATAATTTAATTCAAGTTTGTTGACATTTTGTTATAGATATTTTTATTAATGATCCGTAGTAACAATATGTGCTAAATATTTTGTATTAGTATAATAATAATAATTCAGCCATTTTATTATAACATAAAATCTAGGATAGGAATCAGGCTATATATAGTCTACCATGCTTGCTAAATGCAAGTTGACGGACTTCACAATGTCTTTCAAAAACCAGTTATATACTCTCAAAATAGTACCCAAACGGCACTCCTGGAAGCCATTAAACGTAAGAATTAAATTGAATTAAACACTCTCAGGCATACATAAATACGTGTTTTATCATGATGTTTTCTTTCACAGCTAAGCAAGTGGTTTATAATGGCTAAAACCCGAGATTTGCTGATAGAAGAACCCACATCACTTGGTTTTATACCTACTTGCATTGATATTAAAAAAAAAAGTTATAAAAAAAAACATGATTTTGTAAATTATTTCTTTTTTACACAGTTCGATTCATTCAATCCATTAATCTAGTTTACCATTAACATAAACATTCTATAACATACACAAAGAGTAGAACTTTTTGGAGTTGTTTAAAAACTAAATTATTTTAATGCTACATAGCAATACAATTATTTAGAGTACCGAGTATTTGGTCTACGTTCGTTCAAGATATGAGAAACATCTATAAAATACCTTTAAATGAGACTTTTGTAAAAATACATAAAAGATATAAAATGTACGTATCAGATCAGTCCGGAACCTCGAAGGAAGCCCTCAATCTAGATAAACGGTACAGACTCCTTCCTGTATGAACTTGATCTTTGAACATTTAACAATTTAACGTAAATACGATGATACTGTTCTGTGTGTCTAAAACTCATTTTCTATTTTTTAGTAATACTTTTTTAGATTTACGCGAATATTTGACATTTTAAATAAAACTATTTTTTCGGTTTTTTTTTGTGGATTTATTTTGATTTTTATCAATCACATCATCATCATCATCATCATTTCTGTACAGCAATCATGGTCAGGGAGAGCCTCTTCCGAAAAAATCCGAAAAGATATTTAAAATATTTTTTGTATTTAAATTCGCCTATGTGTAACTCCAGGCCATATTCTGTCTACATATGTATTTGTCCAACTGGTTAAACATGAAGTAGTAACGTGAAATGAAAACCTAGTTTCGAGGGTGATGGGGGTAAATCTTATATGTTTGCTTACGAATTTATTTAGACTTTACACTGTCAAAACTCAAAAGTTTCTGAAACACTTAGTAAAGCAAATCAATATTGTACTAAAAACCTCCAATTCCTATAAATTACCATTTTCTACTGATGATGATTGATCTCCGACAACGACGTGTAAAACCTATTGTGTCGCTCCTACATAAAACCTGTAACATAAAATTGCGTACATAAAGCCGGACTGGGATGGAATAGTGAACTTTCAAAGGTTTCTTTTTGTATCGACTCATGGTTCGCAAATGGTATTTGTTTCTCCTCAGTCAAAAGTTTCACGTTAAAATTGAGTTTAATATGTATAGATTGGCTTATCCTATATTATTGAAGCTAAAATAAAATATAATATTAATTTTATGGTGTAACATGGTAGGTCAGACTGGTCCACTTAAAGATTTTTGCTAATAATTTGTAGAAGGAAAGGCTACTGATATTAGAATGAGTTCATTGTTAATAAAATAAACTTTGTCAATTATAATTTGTAAAATGTATCACTTTGTTTAATTTTTTTACACATTGAATGATGAGAGTGATTTTTTTTTACGATGCGACAGATTTAGACTACAGTATGAAGTTAGTCGTTAAATCTTCCTCTAGTATAGTGTAAAGAAGAAGGCACAACGTTTGGTTCTTGTGACAATGCATGAAGACCTAAATACCGCAATTTTTAATCCAATATGGCGGACGTTATAAAATGGCGATTTATCATTTCTATAATGACCCTTATGATATGGGCATCAAATGAAATGGCTTAATGAGCGAAACACGATAAGCTAAGTGACGTCATTGTAAATCCAATATAGCGAACTCCCAAAGTTATAGAGAAAATATATCGACTCTACTTATTTCCTCGATGCATACTCACAGATGAAGGAGAGATAATATGTAAATGATGAAAATGCAAAACAACTGTTTGAGCATCTTTTTCCCAAAAATCCACCAACACCAATACCAAACCCCTGTAACATATATTATACCTACTAAAGCTGTCGACATAAAAACTGTAATATACGGATACATAAAGCTAGACCAGGGCGAAATAGTAAGACGATTAAAGGATTTCGGGGCGCAATGTGACTAATGATTCTGTGTTACTTTCAGAGTTTGAATTTTTCTTTTCATTTCGTTTGGTGGAGAAATTTTAGAAGAAAGTTTTGTTACACTTAACTTTATAAAATATAATTAGTATTGAAACGTCCTAACAGATGGCTCCTCCAAAGAGAATATAGACCTATTTATTCAGATTAAAAAATTACAAGCTACACGTACAATTTACACACCACCTATATATTGATTTTACTATGACTAAAACTCTCTTGCAAGTATCTCTTTACCAAAGATTCTTAGACACATATATATATATATATATATATATATATATATATATATATATATATATATATATATATATATATATACTTTATTAATACATACTTTACAAACAAACACTAACAAACGAAGAAACAAACAAAGAAACAAACAAACAAATTAATGGACGAACAAAAAAAACAAATCATAAAGTATAAATATAGTCTTGCAGAGGCACTTCTTCTACAGCCAATTAAGTATCTCACCATTCGTAATGAAGCAGTGATTCTACAACCGTTTAAAAATTGACATACTAAAAATTGTATTGAAATGACGAATTCAATGACAATCTTCATGTTATAAAATCAGACTATGTTATTGTCTTTTTTTTTTTTTTTCATTCTAAACAATTATAGAATGGAACCTTGTTTAAGCCTCCATTTTTGTTCAATACATGCAGTACATTTACACACACTAATACCATTTCAATTTGCTGAACCCTTTGTTGTTTTGGGATAAACTGTATTCTAAACTTTCAGTTAATCGGTACTTGTTTATTTCCACTTACACAGAGATAACATTTCTTTGTTGCTATTTAGAGAACAATCTTTGGAACTATTAACGGATACTAAAAAATCATTTACTGAGTCAAATCTATGCTATATATGAGAAGTATTTTAATTTTATTAACTTATGCGGTATTTTGTATTAAACCAAATTAAAGTACTCAACTGTTTAATATTTACACATATCTATATAACTTCCGGGATCCTTCTTTTTATATCATAACTAGCAGATCGCAAGCGAAGTCACGGGGACTTCGCTTGCGATCAAACTGCGAAAAATACGAAATTTCATGCAAATATGTCCAAGGAATAAAAAGTTTCATATAAACTTTTATCCCCTATTTCAACCCCTTGGGGATGAAATTTTGAAAAATCCTTCTTTAGTGGATGCCTACTTCATAAGACTAGAGTTTCTAGCTCTAAGGGTTTGGCGTGTGCTTTGATACATCAGTCAATCACTTTTGCCTTTTATATTAATTAATTCTTTACTTTCGTGGCTTCTAGGAGTGCCTTTGGGCATAATTTACTTCGCCAGTGTCACGTAGAATGGAGAAGGCACGTTTTATATAGAATGACTGCCTTTTATATATACAAATATGTAATAATTACATATTATGTATTTATAGATTAGTGACTTACCCCTCACTCGGATATATTCCTAGGTGTCTTTTGTATTTATACTATTCTGACGTGACGTTATTCGCTACCTTTTGGTAATTTTTATTACTAACATTAGTCAATATATTACTCCAGGTCATAGTCTATCCAAATCTGTCTAACCGTTTTAACGTGAAGGACTAAAAAACATAGAATAAGAATAATACACATTCACATACGAGTACTTTTCGCATTTATAGCTGTAGTATGACTCCATTTATCTGAGTTTCGAAAGACAGAGGCACTACAGACCTTCTACGTGTAGCAAGAACTATTGCATAAAACCACAAAGTAGTAAAGTAAAGAGGTAACGTTTATTTGTATGTACATAATATGTAGGATAATCTAAGGGAACTAATGGACCCATTATAAAAAATTATTTAATAACAGAACATTATTATAAGGTTGGTTATTTTATATATTACTAGCGACTCACCCTCGCTTCGCTTCGGGTTTGTCAACAAACAGTAAACACAAGAACAAAATATCTATCCCACGGAAACCGCACATTTAGTTACAAAAAGTAACATATGTGCTATTCCAGACTATAATCTATATAGTCAATTAGACTTTCATTAGTTAGAAAAATTTCATTTAGATCCGTTCAGCCATTCTGACGTGATTGAGTAACAAAAATCCATCCATTCATCCTTACAAACTTTCAAATTTATAATATTACTATGAATGCGAATGCGAATACAAATGGAACAGCGTACGAAAACTAAGCAGTAATCACACTCTGTACGATGTAAGTTTGTATGGTTGTGCATTTTTCTAACTCTTTCACGCTTTGAAACGATATAGATGAGTATATATATATATATATATATATATATATATATATATATATATATGCTGTGATTTGAAGTTTAATAACAAATGAATGTTCATAATCGTTTATTTTATACCTGTTTCCATTAAAAATACAATATAAAATATTTTCTTTTAATAATTTTGTATATAACACATTTGTGAGACATATTATAATCTGTTCTTTTAATACTTTATTGAAGGTAAAAGTTGTAAGGTCAATAAAATCTCTTACGATCTTTTATAAAGAAACAACTTAGAAAATGAAAAAATTGATGCGAATGACATCGTAAAAATACCGAAAATAATAAGATATTTCTTACGGAGTAAACAATCCAATATATATTTTTTTTTCACCTCAATGAAAATCTTGGGTAGTAGCTTTAACAGTGGGTCGATTTATATTTCAATAGCCTGGTAATGAAAACATAAAATTAAATAAAAAACGAATGTTGTTTTCCATACAGTGTTAGTAAATTTTTCAACCCGTTTTTTTACCATGTTGTTTTTTACCATACTAGAGGCTAGCAAGTATAGCTGCAGGTCATGAGGTTATGGGTGCAAATCCAGAACTGGGTCAAAAAGGTTCATTATTACCAATTTTTCTCGTTTTTTGTTGTCTACAAACTACATCGATTGTAGAAATCAAACCAATTCATTAAAATTTAAAAAAAAATTGTTATATAACATGTTAAATATTTCATCAACATCTACTTCAGACAATGTTATTTGTTATATTTAGTCTTGTCTTGATATTGCAAGAGACAGCTACCATACCATACATACTTAATTTACTATTAACTGCCTCGGTGATCGAGTGTAGTTGAAGATCCGGAAGTCCTGGGTTCAAGTCCTAGGTTGGGACAAGTTTCGTTACTGATTTTTTCTGTTAAGGTATATTTAGTGGTAGCAGAGCCTTGGATATCACGTAAAGCCGTCGGTCCTGCGCCTTAACTCTCACCGGTCGTGTCGAATGTGAATAGAGAGTACACTTATGTATGTATGTATGTATGTTGGTGCATACACTTAACTATACTACACTATAACACCTCCTGCACAACTGCGTAGTAGTAGCCAACTGGCTAGTCTCAGTGAGATGGGCCACAGTGGCCGAAATCGGTCAAGAGGACATCGTCATTTAATATACATACATACTCATATACATACATATTTACATAATATAATACATAGATTAATTTGGTTATTATTATATTATATTACTACAACATCTATATCTATACGTATAATAAAATACTAACTATGCCGAATCTGTACATTATTTTGTTTTAAAAAATCTTTTTGAAATAGACATTATTATCGAGACAGAGGCCGAATCTATAATTTTTAGAATTTTTGTCTGTCTGTCTGTGACCGCATCATAGAAAATCCACTGAAGGGATTTTGATGAAATTTGGTATGATGATAGCTGGTTATCCGGGTCAACATATAGGATACTTTTTACTGCGGGAAAATGTCTCATCTCTGAGTTTATACCAAACGTTAAAACATAAGTAGGAACGAACCCGAGCGAAGTGCAGGTGAGACGCTAGTTATAATATAATATATTCTGTGCTTACATAACAGAACAATTGTGTTCTAAATACAATGGGTGCACAATGGGGTGGAAAGTGAGCTTTTCATAAGGCAGGCATCGAGCTGTCTGATACGATCGAACTTAGGCGTTAATAGATATAATAACAATAGGTTTGTAATAGATAAATAATAATAGCCTTTGTTTATATAACAAATATTGGCCTCCGGTTATGCTTGAATAAAAAAATTACTACAAAACGATGAGCTACGGGTATAAAATAGATACAAGATGATAAAATTGAAAGAAAATTATAAAGAAATGAATGTATTTTGTTTTTATTTTTAAATGAGTCGTTGTTTCAGTGCTTATTTTTATAAAATATCTATTCATATAAAATGCACGTTTCATTTTAAAAAAAATATATATTTTATCTATATATGTATAATTTATATATAAATCTTGGAAATAAACCATTGTTTTTAAAATAGAGGAACAAACGCTCTACTGTTAAATACAACAAGTATTGGTGGTTTGAAAATCAACACTTAGATGGCGAAATGTGTGTTATTTACATATTCATATTGAAGCCATTATACTCGTAGCAAGATAACACTTACTATGAGAAGAAGTTGCAAACGTCCCAATGCGAGTGAATATACACACTCCCTCATAAATAACATTTTAGCATATTAGTGATGTCAAAATGAAATACATTTTAATTTTTCTATGTTACATATGATATTTGTATCAATATTAAAATTGTCTTCAACGCTGATACAAAGCCATTCTGAGATTCAACCAGGTTACCTATTAGAAATCAGTGGACAACTAAAATAAGTTAGTTTATTAAAGCAAAGTAATTGGTTTACTAAAACAATACATATCAAATGTAATGACTACAATACAAAATTATAATAAACCTTGCAACAATATATTTCTAAGTATTAACAAACATTTGATACACTTGCAGTTATCAAGTTGTAGCAAAGTAGAGATAGAAGCCATATTGTATACGTTTTAGTCTTATTATTCTGATATACATCTCAATATATAAAATTTCTGTAATTTTGGTCCGAGATGAACTTCGAAACTACTTATCCGATCTTAACGTATTTTTTTTTCAAAATGTGTAATTTGTTCCAACTTAAACGATAGGATAATTTTTATCCCGATTATTTCCTTTTTTTATTGCAAAATTAACGATTTTCATATTTGTGCCACAGGAACGTGATCGGGTCTTCTAGTATTTAATATAACATTGAATATTTACATTCTTTTAGTTTTATACAGACTGAAATGTTTTTATGTCTTTTTGGAGGAGCAATGGTGTATTGAATCTAGGTCATCTTTATTTTATAGAGAAAGTTTTTGGGTCTAAGCTGGAACATACATCAAGTTTTCCATAGGATATTATTCTGTTACACAAAATTAATTTAGAACGCTAATAATATATATTTATCTTTTCATTTCCCAAAATATAAAGTAGTCGCTACTGAAAGAATATTTATTCTTCAGAATCATACCTAAGCGATGTTATGTAGTCAAAATAAGACATTACCATATATTTTTATAGTATTCTATTAGAATTGACAGGTTAGATCTCTCTGTTTCTATATGCAGATTTCCTTGCGAATTTCCCTTTACAGTCTCAACAAAAAGTAACAACGTTGAAAATGAAACTCACACTTGGAAATTTTAAAGGAACAAGACCCGGTATTAGACCCGCTTTACTTAGATAAGCGAATACGAATAATACGAATTACAGAATATGAACATGATTAATGTGTATAAGTCACGACCGTAAAGCGACAGGGGTTTTGAGGAAGGACCATTATGGCAATGAATTTGAAGTATGACACACAGACCATTGAGACATTTTAGTCTCACTCAGCAAACCATCAAAGTTACAATCAAATTGGTAGGACTTTATAAGGGTTTCACAAGCAACGATATCACTTTTCGGATATAATACATGTCAATGCATGTCAATGCAAACCCCGCTAAAATTGTATATTTGATTGGTTAAGTTATAAGTACGACTGTATGTCTTAGAAGATTGCTACGTACTACTACTTGAGAATGTATTACGTTATCATCAATATCACCCCTAAAGAATTATTGTACGTATAGCAAGTAGATTTTTTTCCCATTTCTTCAAAAAGTAAGAAAGTTCTCAACTCATGACAAGTATGGTAAATACTTTACCATAAATGGAAAAGACATATATTTTCAGAAAGAAATCGCCAAAATTAAAACATTTTTCCTTATTCTAGTACGTTTTTTCTTTTATGTAAATAAAGAGCGATAGTTTGTCAAGCGATTGGTATGATTTAGTTAAAAATAAAACGTAAAGTGAAGTGACACTAAGTAGTGTAGTGAAACCAAGTAACTACACTAACTATTCAATGTAGTGATCAGCCGATACTATTTGTGTACTGTAAATGTGCACAAACTGCTTTAAGAGATGCTAGTGTACGTAGGAGCAGTAAAACATCTGTATTGTAAGTGGCCTTTAATATCAAATCCCAGAGCCAAAGTTCCTAACAATATCTTGGTAATACTATTATAGATGATACTTCATGTTGAAATGGATAGGCGGATGTAGATGAAAAGTATAAATATAGTATACGGCCTTTTTTTTAATGTTGGGAAATGCATTTACGCATACCACCTGTATACATACATGTAGTTATGTGGGATTCATCGGCTAGAGAAGCCAGTACTACCTACTAAAACCAACAAAGCTTCCCCTATCTTAATAGGGCGTCGCACACTCGCTTGCGCACTCAAATACGACCACGCTGTCGAACTGCCGGACGCTAATGAGCCCCCCCCCCCCCCCCACCACGACAAGGTGAACGTACGTAGGGGGGGGGGGATATAGTATACGGCCTAGAGTTACATAAACGTTACTGATAGGCACCAATACACCCGAGTAAAGCGAGAGTACGTTACTAGTTCGTACCTAAAAAGAAGAAAGAGTTAAATCGATATCAAATCAGGTTAAAAACACTCACTTGTTATTCCAAAGCCATCTTGTATTCAGTTTAAACAAAGAAACGAGAAAGTATCACTGGAAATTTAAAATACCAGCGGTATTTTATACCGCTTTGACCGCTACGATATATTTATTTGTTTAACGAGATTTTTTCAATACAAAGAGTTGTTTAATGTTTGGTAGAGAATGGAGATTTGCGGTTGAAATAATAATTTTATGTTATAAATGCACGTATTAAAAGCTTTTAATATAAGTACGAATAGTGTTTGAGTTATATTATTATTTACTTCTAATGAATATTAACCATTGGAAAATAGGTGGGTTATGTAATTATAGCAACTAATTATACCTAGTAATTATAATTATGGCCCACGTGGTGGAATATGGTCTAAGCTTTCTTGGATTGAAGAGAGGCCCGTGCCCAGCAGTGGGACGTAAAAGAGAACGGAATATATGCATACATATATATACATACATACATATATACATACATTCATATATACATACATTCATATATACATACATTCATATATACATACATTCATATATACATACATACATACAATGCAATAATGCCTTCTTATCCGATTTATGGTCACGCTGGTCAATATATCTTTTGTCTCTTAGCACTAAATACGAAAAAAAGATAGATAAAGTCAGGGGTAATAAGTTAGCATCAATGACAATATTTTCTAGACTCTATTTGTAGACGTCTCACCGTGGGTGCGACAAACTTTACTTGGGCCTAAATTGTTTTCTCTCAAAATAGCGATAAGTTACTTAGAAGAACGTATAACAAATATTATCTCACTTAACTGTGTAAAGTAGTAAAACTTATTTTATTATTATAAGCTATAGTTAGAATTATCGAAATGGTACGATTATGTATTGGTATTATTCACTTTTTTTACAGACTAAAGTCTATGGCTTTTCTTGCATACGCTTTTTTGGTTAATCATTGCGCCTATTCACTAGAAAAAGACTTATGAACAAATATACAAACAGTCTAAGTACAGCGTCTTTTTGTAAGTCGGTTAAAATAACACTGAATACATATTTCCTTAGCTTTATATGACAGCGTGTTTAAGAATTACCAACTTAAGCTGTATCTTTTGACATACTCAAATGATCCCTATGATTATTAAGAATAACAAAACATAGAAAAACAACATGTATTAGATTTGAAAGTTCTAATTTATAAAGTAAAAGGGCGGATATATCTCATACAGGTATCCCTTACAGCCTTGGAATGGAAAAGGAAAAGGAAATGAAAAAGGTCTTTTAAAGGCCAGACAGAAAGAAAAATCAAAACAAACTGATATAATTTTCATTTTGTTCAAAATTGACTTACACCTAAAAAATTGTACACCTTAAAATTAAAAAAAAAGTTACTTTTTATGTGGCAGTGGTAGCTCAGTGGTAACGCGCTCGCTTGGAAAACCGAGTGTAGCGGATTCAAATCCCGGGTCTCGCACCTCTGATATTTTCATGTGCGAAGCATTTCTAAAATGATTACCACTTGCCTTACGGTGAAGGAAAACATCGTGAGGGAACCTGCATGTCTGAGAGAACCTATCAAGTTTTCGAAAGACGTGTGAGGTCCGCCAACTCGCACTTGGCCAGCATGGTGGGCTATGGCCTGATCCCTCTCGTATTGAAGGGAGGCTCGTGCCCAGCAGTGGGACGTTAAAAAGGGCTAAATACACTTTGTTTTATACAAATGTTACTAGAACCGCCTTTTACAATTGAAAGTGACTATTAATACAGTTACTGTACGACTAATATATAATTATAAGTTATTACTACAGCATGTATTACAGTTAATAATTTACCTCGATGGTGTAGTGGCTAGCATGTACGGCTGCACACCCGGTGGTTCTGGGTTCGAGTCTCGGGTCGGGCGAAGTTTAGTTATTGAGTCTTTCTGTATAGTAAGCCTCAGTAACATCCCGGAGTTACGAAGTTGGCGGTGTTTCACCCCCGTGCGTCGGAGAGCACGTAAAGCCTTCGGTCCTGTGTCTTAACTCTCACCGGTCGTGTCGAGTAGTCGTCCCACCGGAGTATGAGAGTAACAGGAATAGAAAGTGTACTTGTGTCTGCGCACACACTTGTGCACATAATATCTCCTACACAGTTGGCTTGTCTCGTGGCCGCACAGTGGCCGGAATCGGTCAGGTGGACATTATTATTATTATTACAGTTAATAGTAATAGACAGCTATTGTATCAATAAGGTCAGCCTTTACAATTAAATATATTTAAAAAAAATATTACAAAATAAATAAAAAGTCATTACAGCAGATATAAACACTTTTTACTTAGTATAAAACGGATCGACAAACTGTAATCAATCAGGACACTTACTAGTACGGTTTTACCTTTTTCTTATGCGGGGGATAAGTTAAACATGAACAAGAACGAAATCACAGGTTAAACGCTACTAAGTAAATCCATACTAATATTATAAATTACTAGCGACTCACCCTCGCTTCGCTTCGGGTGCGTCCCTAGACAAAAATAAATCTATCCCACGGGAAGCGTGCATTTTTCCGGGATGATATATAGCCTATAGCCTTCCTCAGTTAACGGGCTATTTAATGCAAAGAGAATTTTTCATATTGGTTTAGTAGTTCCTGAGATTAGCGCGTTCAACCAAACAAACAAACAAACTCTTCAGCTTTATAATATTAGTATAGATAATCCATACTAATCTATACTTCCATACTTCACTAAAAATGTTAGTGTGTTTGTTCGTTTGTTTATTTGTTTATCTTTCTTCCAAGTCGAAACAAAGTGACGTATTAGCGTTATTTTTTGGGTGGAGATAGTTCCTACTTTTTACCGCGGGAGATTATCTCATTCCCACGGCGAAACATGTTACAATGAACCACAAAAAATATTTATGATCATAATTACTTGAAACTTGGTATTAATGCTCTTTAATACTATTAAGTATTAAATGCGTATTTTAGCATTTTTCGAAATTCATCCCATAAGGGGGTAAAATAGGGGATGAAAGTTTGTATGAAACCTACATTTTTAGAGTATTTTTTGAAGTTTTAGCGCGAGCGAAGCCGCGGATTCTGCTAGTATATATATAAATAAAACTATTCATCTATCGGATATTTTGGCAATTTTCTTTAAAATGTCAAATATTCGCGTAAATATAAGGTAGTATTACGAAAAACGAACTCTTACTATAAAAAATATAACGAGCGAAAGGCCCTAAAAATGTTTTATTACAATATCATCTTACAAAGCTAGTGGAATGTTGTAACAAAAAAGTAAGGAGCATGAAACATAAGCTCTTGAAGTTTTATGTGGGTTATGAGGGTGATTCGCAGTGGTAGTCTAATGGTAACGCGCTGGCTTGGGAAACCGAGTGAAGCGGGTTCGAATCCCGGGTCTCACACCTCTGATGCGATGTCTTACGGTGAAGTAAAACATCGTGAGGAAACCTACCTGAGAGAACCTAGTAAGTTTTCAAAAGATATGTGAAGTCCGCCAACTCGCATTAGGCATGTGTGATGGACTATGATTCGCCTTGCATTGAAGGGAGGTCCGTGCCCAGCAGTGGGACGTTTAAAAGAGCTGAATACTATGGTGTGGGCATGTGGGGAGGCTTCTGTATAAAATTACTCATGATTGACTGAATTACTATTGTCCTGTAGGACATTTGGAATCTTAATTTAATAAAAAAACTGGAGAAGTAATCTTTACAAGCGCATTTTAAATTCCAATATAGTGAATACAGAAAAAGGGCGAGGTGCGTAATACATAATATATTGGTGCTGGAGTGCTAGTATGCGAATAGAAAAAAAATACAAGCGAATTAGAACCCAACCTTTTTTGAATTCGGTTAAAAACAAACAAAAAGCTGATCAACATTTAACTAACTTGCTAACATTAAGCCAACAACCATTCTACAATTAATATAAATTGTTACCCTTTTACTTTTTTAACTATTTATTTTTTATAATAATACTAACAGTACCCGCGGCTTCGCCCGCCTCCAAACTTCCGATCGCTAACAAAATTCATAGGATTATCCGCCGGGCTAATCTGAAGATTGCCTGAAAACTTCGTCAAAATCACTCCAGCTGTTTTGGAGTTCATAGGAAACATACATACACAACTCGATTTTAATTTTTTATATCAACAATTTAAATGTATTTATTGCACGGAAAATTGAGTCTTCCATAAAAATTTAGTGACACACCGACTACAGCGCCACCTACTGGGTCCATTTGTGAATTCAAACCTTGCAGGAACTCATTAAAATATACACACAAAATTTCAACTAAATCGGTCTAACCGTTTAGAAGTAGTTAGGTGACTAACACACGTACAGAAGAATTATATATATTAAGATATTTTTTCTATTTTACTTATAAATTATTTTTTAATTTAAATATAACAACTATCATAGTTATTCTTTATATATTGCACGTGCGAGTTTTTATTTTATTTTCTCCACTTTTTTCTCATCTCGTTAACTCAAGGCTCCGGTGTCAAAGGGTGGTTGTTTCTTTTCAAACAAAGAACGAACCTTAAATGACTTCCAAAACAAGCTATGAAAATATCAAATTTTAGTAACGTAATATTTTTGTTAGAACTAAGGTATCATAAGTAATTGTAGGTCTGGAGGTTATTTAACAATCCGTTTCGGATTTATGTAAACCAAAATTGCATTTCAAACTATTACTATAAATGTAAAAATTTGTAAATGTGTGTGCGAATGTTTGTGTTACTCTTTCACGTTAAAATGACTGGACTGATTTTGATTTTTAGTACACAGATGATGACCTGACCTTGAGTAACATTTAGGCTACTGCTGGTAATAAAGTTTTCTAAAAGGTGATGCTACTGTATAATCTATACCCGTACTAATATACACTAATATTATAAATGTGAAAGTTTGTAAGTATGGATGGATGTTTGTTACTCTTTCACTGCAGAACGGCTGAACGGTTCTGGATGAAATTTGGCACAGAGATAGATTATAGTCTGAAATAGCATATAGATTACTTTTTATCCAGGAAAAGTCCTGAAAAATATTGTTTAGGAACGAAACCGAAGGGAAGCGAGGGTGAGTTGCTAGTAAATAATAATAATATAAGTACAAAACGAACCTATATATGTATGTAAATACGAAAGTATTTTAATTTCTGCGTCCTTACTTTACACAACAACTAATAGCAACGTATTACCGTTTCTAAAAAGATAGCTTATGGAACACAGGGTTATCAGTTATGATATACTTTGTAACCAGTTAAATCGTAGTAACTTTATACTATTTGTTTAAAGCTCTTTACTTTTCTCTTTTCTTTATTCTGGAGTTAAGGCTTTGTCGTAATTACATAGTAAGGAACATCTATCTCCAACATTAACTTTCTGTTCATGTAGGATTCGAACCCACGTCATTCAATGTAAAAATAAATGCAAAAAATATTTTAAAAACATTTTATTTTTAAACTTGATGTGTAGGAGTTTCTCGCTTACCTTTCAGCACTATAAGGGCCTATGTACACAAAGACTTTTTAGAAAAAGTGCCTAGACTCGCACTTTGAGGATTCTGTAGCATGAAACCTTAAATTTATGTTTTGTTTTGTATTCAGCCCTTTTTAACGTCCCACTGCTGAACACAGGCCTTCCTTCAATAAGCAGGGCATCAGGTCATAATCCACTACGCTGGCTAAGTGCGTCTTTTAACATAACTAATTTATTAAGCCAAAAGGAAAATATAATATTTAGACATTTCTGATATTATTCGTTTTATGGACGACTGATTTGTATTTCACAGTATCTACATAGAGGCTTTAAATGTCCTATATTAAAAATGTATTCAACGTATCCTTTTCAAAATAATTTTCGGTGAAAATTTTTTAGAAGCTCTATTCTTTCCATTTTTCAGATTAATTCTTCAAAATCAATAATTCTCTTCAACTTTGTAAGCCCTATCCAGAGATAGCGTACACGTTACGATGTGCACACACTTCATTTGTTCAGAATTATCTAGTGGCTTATATGAGACACTTAACTACTATGTTTCAACAATGTAGCTCCATTTGTGTTGGGGTGAATTAGCTGTGAGGTAGAGACCGACGTATATGGCGAAATTATACAGGTTCCATTTTAGTCATTCTCTATGTAACCCTAAAAATGTCACAGTAACTAATTAAAAAGAATCATAAGAATTACGTAGGTGTTAATAAATGAGATTATACGTATATTTTAAAATTTTACTTCCAAACTTCCTGGAAATTTTAATTTAAAAATTGTAAATCAAAGTAAAAGTTTTGATTCAAGATCCAGAATATCCTCCCACGGATGCCGCCCGGGCCGGCAAATATCCCACGTCCGTGTTGCAGATTAATGAGACAAAATTATATTTAAAAAATAACTTTAACAAACACAAAATAGATATTTTAAAAAGTATTGATGATTCATTCACGAAACACAAAATTAAAAAAAATATATATTTAAAGTTTTAATTTAAAGCTTAGATTGAATCTTCCTTTGAACTATTTGAATTAAAATGTCCCGCTTCATTACGTCCAGTGAGGCCGGCATACCAACTACCTTCTGAGAGTAAGCGAACTTAAGGTCGAAACACATAAAGTATTTAAAGAAATAAAGGACGAAACCATTCCCATACAATCTGGGGCACGGTGTTACTTGAAAATTAGTCAAAGTCATAAATTACTACATTTATAAAAACGTTATAAGGCCAATTTTTATGGGCTCCAGCGGTGGCCAAGTTAGTGAAATCAGGTTTTACGCACGCAATTTTTAGGTATTATTTATTTTAGGAAAGAATAAAGTAAAAAAAAACTTTTTTTTACATACTTACATAGTTTTAATTTAAACTAATAGGTATTAATTATTTCTCTACATTAACAGATGTACAGCATACATCATTATCATGATTTAATTTTTATATTTGTGTTATTCTTTTTAATCCTAAAAAAAACTTCAAAGCCAAAGTGCTTAGAATAAAAGAAAATCTAAATACATTACAATTTTAGTTTTATTACAACTTTCGAATTTTGCTAGGTATATAAAACTACTATAACAAGTGTACTGTAGCCATCAGAAAATATTTTAATAAATAAACATTATATTTTCAATTTATTAAGTACAACACCATCTTATCTTGTTCGTAGGAATCAAAGAAACTTAATGAGCTTCAGCCTCTTTGATACGGAGGAGTTAGTTCCTAGTGATTAGCCGACTAAGTTGCATCGTAGCTTCTACGTTAAAGCTAACTGTGTTCTATTAGTTATTTGATTTCAACATCTATTTTCAGAAATCTTTTATGTCGTATTTTATTAAATGTGCTGTATTATATTTAATACATACATTTTAAATAATCTAACTACATACATGGTCAAGTAAAAAATAGTACCAGCAATTTTAATAAATTACCTAAGTCTATTCCTATACTGATATAATAGGCAAATGGTAAAAAAAATATGTATTTTTTTTTTAATTTAACCTCTCCAAGAAATTATATAAGAAGAGAAAAGTTTATGGGAATCAATGTTTTCGGGGTTCAAATAAAACCATCCAGGAGAAACCGGGGCAGGTCACTGGTAATTCATTGTATATCATGGATAACTTCTATTTAAATAAAAAACAGTCCATTTTCTATATCATTCCATAAATGAAGTTATATTCCTTTTAACTTTAATGAATGGTAGATAGATCCTTTGAATCTCGAATCGATGCTGGAACTGTTATTAGTCGTGCAAGTTGTGTCCTAAGTTTCTTCATTAACTAATTAATTCACGTTTTAATGTATATTGAACTTGAAATATATTATCTATATATACAAGTCGCCTTTAGAATATGCTTACAAGTTTATAAGCGTCATGACAGATGTTTTTAACGTACCACTGCTGGGCACGGGCATTCCCTCAGTTCAAGGGCTATCATTCCAGATTCCACCACGCTGGCCAAGTATTGATTGACAGATTTCACACGTCTTTTCCACGAATAAAGCTTTCTCAGATATGCAGATTTACTCACGATGTTCTCCTTCTTCGTATTAACAAGTGATAAACATTTTGCAAATAATACATACATGGAAATGTTAGAGCTACGAGATCTGTATTTGATCTCACTACGCTTAGATATTCAAGTGGGCGTGTTACCAAGAAGTTACCACTGTTTGTATGTACTGAGATAAAAAGTATAATCTATATACACAATAAAAACGAAAGTACAAAAGTACTAACATTTTAGTGTTTACAATATTACTAAGGATTTTAACAGGCAGACGGAGTGATTTGTCTTAGTGCTGGTTTTTTGGGACCGCGGTTACAGTTCTTTTTCTGAGCTACGTCAACATTTCTATTAGTTTACATTAATATAATAAAGAAAACTATCATTCGCTCTTAAAAATTTATAGACTTATCAAATAATACCGTAAAAACAAAATTCTACTAAATATAAACATGTATATATTATCATATTTACTTCTAATATTGGACATTTATCGTGACATATTATTTTAGTAACTCACTTATTAATATAGTAATATCTAATAGCGAGTTTATACTTCCCTCGCTCGGGTACCTTTTGTATCTATATTATGGCATAGTTGAGAGTGTAGAACTTTACACCACAGTATCACACGCCTGAACTATGTTTAAGCGTGCTATGACAGTTGTCAACATAATATGCTAATATTCATCGACAAGAATGTGCTATGTATTGATACGAGTGAGAGACAAAACATTTTCTAGGAAGGTATTCAGATTACTTGAACGTATTTGCATTTTCAAATACTGGATGAAGATTTTTGTTTTTTCTGTATATAATAAGGCGACAGTCGTATATACTAAGTCAATATATCTAATAATTCAATGTATCGAATGAATAGTTATTTTTAGTTAAAAAAAGGTCGAAAGAATGTAGAGTGGAAAGGTGAACTGATAGTGTAAGTGAAATTAGTGATCGAAAAACAGCTATCAGAGACCAAACAAAAACTACTGGAAGTGTACTGCAAGTGTGCATGAACTGTTTAAAAAGCCTCTCGTTAAGCTAAAACAATAAAACGCGATTAAATAAATAAATTAATTTATAACTAATTTATAATTAATTTATTGACGATTAATAAATTCTATAACGCGATGAACGTACTTTAATTTCCAATCCTAGAAACATAGCTTATTTTGACAAATGAGGCGAATCGCAAACTTTTAGTGAATTTTAATATTAATAGCATGCCTTATTCCCGGTCATCATATATGTACTAAATTTCATCCAAATCATTTCAGCCTTTATAGCATGGATTAACAAACATATACAAGGTCGTTTTTAATTTACTGAAGACCTTTTAGGAATATACTATTTACATCATAACAACAACATTTGTAAGAAAAAAAATAACATTTCTTAAATTTTACAAAAATAAAAATATTTTTATTGCACCTTCTAAACGGTAATAGTCCAGCATTGGCAAAAGAAAGCGCGTGGCCGGTGGAGTGGGAGGGCGGAGGGCGCAGAAGGCGGCGCTTACTCATTTAAACTTGACCAGATGCTAGGACTATCACCGTTTAGAAGGTGCAATAAAAATATTTTTATTTTTTTATGAAAATAAAAATTTAAGATTTTTTTTTTACATATGTTGTTGTTATGATCTAAATAGTATATTCCCAAAAGGTCTTTAGTAAATTATAAATGACCCTGTATAAACACTCACAAACTTTCGCATATATATTTTTAGTCCAATTATAACACAATTTCTACAGTCTGCGAGAAAGCTACTATCGCTAATATTAATTATGTCACCGAATATAAACATACTCGTAATAGAGGTATATCATCCACTTATTATGATTACATTAGACACATGTTATGTTCAGGCTTCCAACAAAACAAACAATTAGACAGTGGCTTCATATGTTTTGTTATACTTGTACTTATTTTTTTACTGCTTTGTACTTAAAGTACCGCAAGTATTGTTATACGTAAAAACATTGTTGTTTTTAGATGCTGATCCTGGGTTCGAGTCCCGGGTCGGGCCAAATTTAGCCATCGATTTTTTTGTCAAGAAATTCTTAGTAATTTTTTTTCCTAATTCCGGGAAATCGTTAAAACCTTTAGCTCTTGTCGCAATAAGAAATAATGACACTTCGCGTCACTTTTTTATCTTTGTACGCCATATTGTTTGATTTAACGACACGTATTATGCGTTTTAGCGATAAAACACAAAGAAAAAGAGCTACGAAACAATCTATTTTTATCGGAACGTCAATCATTTTTATTTTTTTATAATTATTAGAATATCCGCCAAATTAGATCACTATTAAACTATACTTAGACCCAAAAAATACAGCTCTTTAAATGCTCTTATTTGTAAGGCTAATAGCGCTAGATCAGTATAATTTCATCTTCATGCTCCAAGTCTGAAACCTTAAAAATTATTCGAAAAAATTACAGGATATTTTCTGCCTTTCATAAGAAGCATACTAATGTTGCCAGGTGTGCTTATTTATATCCAAAGTAATTAATTAAAGATACGGTTTGACTTAATATTCGAGACGTCGTATATTGCAAAAGTCTTACAGCATTCATATTTTACTAGTAACTTATTTATTTACTTGGTTGCTGTATTTTGAACTGATAGATAATAATTTATAATAACATTTTAACTAGAAAAATAATGAAATTAAGGTCTAATTCACATCTAGGGTGGAAGAGTAATTATTACATATGTGGCATACATAAATATATTAAATAAATAATTATATTGGGACATTAACACACAGCACCATTTAGTTCCACGAGGCTTGTGTTATGGATACCAGGCAGTTGATACACTACACATATAAAACTTTAAATATGCATTTACATAATATAGACATAATTGATGTTTGTAGTTTGTACCTACACCGCACCTTATTATTATTATTTTTTTCTCACGCTCGAGGGTTTCTGGTAGAGATCTCTTAAAGAGATAAGTCATCCTTTGTACACATGGTTACTGTACTGTAATTTTATCTATATTTTTTTTTTGGTACATAAATAAATAAATAAATAAATAAACAAATGAATGACCCCATCGGGACTCGAACCCATGACCGCTGACACAGTAAGTAGGATCACTACAAACTGAGCCAAACGTAATGCCAAAATATACATATGTATATGGCATAACTACTGGCAGTTACTTTCGATAAGCAATTACGAGTATATTCAACTAGTAATTGTACCAGCCATTAGGTACTGTAGCTCTATGACATATGACGGAATTTCTAAAGAAAATTGAATTGTAAACAATTTTTTACATATTATTTTATCTGAAAGTTTCCTTTATGTATTGCATTTATTCTCTTATATACCTGCATATTGGCTGATATGTTATATACTTCAAGGATGTAAAATCTAGAAATTTGTGCAGAATTGGTTTTGGAGTAAGTTGGTTCGCTCTAATAAAATATCTTTGATTTTATCGAATACTAACGACTACCCTTGCTTCGTTTGGGTTCGTCTCTAGGTTGCTTCCCAAAACAAAATTAATTAATTTGGTTTTATTTTGTAGGACCCTATTTTTTTTCTAAAATAAAACTAGACTAAGTTACTCCTTATAAAATCAGCTATCTGCTAGTGAAAGTCCCATCAAAATCGGTCCAGCCATTTCAGAGATTAGTCGGAACAAACAGAGAGACAAAAATTGTAAAAAATGTTGTTATGTACCGTGTATACATCCATATGCACTTAGTAAAAAGCGGTTATTTTAATATTACAAACAGACACTCCAATTTTATTTATCTATATAGATTAGGTTTTAATCGACAAGACTCATGATACAGTTTATGTCCTTGCCTTTCTTCTTTCTATTCAACAGCTTCAGCATGTAGAGTAACATACAGACAGATTAATTCATAATAGTAATTATGGAAAGTCTATATATGTAATTAGCCATTACGATTACCGTTATAATCAATAACCATTTTACAGTGTAATCAGGTAATGCGATATATTAACAAACGGCAGTGATGTGTGAAAATGCCTCTAATTTGAGCTTTCGAATGCATATTACACATATAATTTATTGCAAGTAAACCGTATTAAATTGATTAATATTTAATTTGGTAGAATGCCATAGGAATAATTGTAGTAGTACAACTAAAGTATATATATATATATATATATATATATATATATATATATATATATATATATATATATATATATATATATAATACATATGTTTTAACAAAACATTTCATATATTATATTGGATATGAGAATTTTTTATTAGTGATGAAGGAGGACCGTCACTTTATTCAAGAGCTCGCTAAAAACATTTCACTTTGAAAAAAACTTTATAAAAAAACCAACCTCCAGACACTACAAAGTAAAAAAATAACTGAACGGAGGTTTTCATTTACTATAGATACGTAATCAGATATTTTCTAAGTCATGGAATACATACAGACGAACATAGAACCTCCTTTTTGGAAGTCGGTTAAAAAGCAGCTTAAATTTTAAGCCAAAACAATACGGTTAGAATGAAAACCGATGAAGCGTGCTAATTTTTTTTCACTTTAATCTATCTTTTACAGCTGGTAACCCCTATTTGCGGCCACTTTTACATAGACAGTGGTATTTGATCAGGTACAAAAAATATTAGCTTTAATTTGATATATAAATAAATTTAATTTTATATATAAATATACGCCATGAACGTATAAATGTAACAAAATATAATCTGCTTACACCTGGCTGCGAATAGGTTACGGCTAAGTTCACAACGGCAGATATCAATTTTCAAGTTCTCTACGTATATTTCTGTGAAGTGGAGTATAATCTATTTTAATAATGATAATAAGTAAGTCATTAAAAATTAAGTTACGTGAAAGGTAAATAAAATTCACATATAAAAATGTCAACATTTTATTCATAAACCAGTACAAGTACTTACATTAGACAGATTTACAGTATAAAGACTAAAGTACCAAGTCTACTCCATACAAAAATAATCTCTCGTTTAGCCACAATTGTACTTTCAATACCATATTATAGGAAACAGGAAAAGAAAAGATATAGAAATACAATAGCTATGCAAAAAGATACATTTATATTATCTTTTTGTTTATCTGTTTGTAGAAGCTCTAAGCTTACTCTGCCTTTACTACGGGCGGACAAAAATAACTTTTTTATCCTAATTAATATACGTTTTAATTTTTATACATTCAAATATCTGATATTCATAACACTTTTTAACTATACTATCAGAAACAGATATGTAATTTTTTTTCCATAAAATTCCGTCTGAAGAATAGTGGGTCATCTATTCTATACTCGTAGATATTCACTTACAGTGTAGTAAATTATATAAATATTCTACCATTTTTAATAAAAACAAACAATAACATTCTTAAAAATGTAAACTTAAATACAATTTCAATTCATAATTAATAGTTGAATATAAATACAGGGAAAAATATGACTTGGATTCTACCGAAGCGACCTTCTCCAAACAACATTTATCATTGTGATTGAGTTAGTATTGCATCAAGCGTGAAAAATTAAAAGTCAATTCATGGAAAAGAATTCATTTCCACTATTGTTATTTATTCAGATTTCTCATTCTCTACGTAAATAGAAACACCATTACTCTTGTTTTGTTTTAACGTTGTTGCTAATAACTTTAGTGCCTATAAAATTAGTTGTGCACCCAAGCCCATATACCGTGTATAATAATAATTTGAGTGGCTATGACGTCATTAAGATTATGAGTAAAGTTCAATTTAATTTTCTTGTCAATGGCTTCATGACTAAAGTTTCTAGTATGATATTTTAATAGTTTATTGTAGGTTCTTAGGTACGTTTTCATTTTTTTGAGCGGAATCCTAATTGTTTTTCTAAAATAAAAGTAACTTAAGTTACTTCTTATAACATCAGCTATCTGCCAATGAAAGTTCCATCAAAATCGGTCCAGCCATTTCGGATATTAGCCGGTACAAAAAAACCGACGGATAGGTAGACAAAAATTTAAAAAATTGTGTTTTTCTTATATGTACCGTATATAATTTCATATGCATTTAGTAAAAAGTTGTTATTTTGACATTACAAACAGACACTTCAATTTTATTTATCTGTATAGATGACATTTCTTAACACTTGACGTTACATTCAGTCAAGTCAAGATTTATTACATTTATATATTAGAAATAGTATAGTGCTTATTAAGTTACTTGGCCATGTTTGTATGTCATGATAAATCTACGCAACAATTTTTAGTTCTATATACCTACATTGAGTTTTAATATATACTCGTATATGTAGTTCTCTCATCTCACCCATCTGAAAATTTTAGGTGAAATAAAATTATAATGTGATTGCTTTTACAGCATCTATGAATAATAAATTAGTATTCGTGTTAACTCAGTATATGCATATTTGAAACGGTTTTCGATAGATATACATAATATTTAAATTATTTACTAAAAATTAAGTAATGGCAATATTTTTTTTTTATTTTGACGCCATTTTAATATAGATATTATATATTCCTCCATAACATTACCTTCTACAGTAAATACAATTAAAGATATGCCATTTTTCTTTCGCGAGAATAGAATCCGCTACCTGCATCTTAGAAGTTCACTTTCACTTAGCATATTTGATTGATATTATTTGACCTTATATAGTATATTATATTAATTTGCTACCAAACAAAAATTCCATCACATTTAAAGCATTTAAATATATCTATTTTATTATTCCGCGTAGCATTAAATAATTGATGAAAGAAGAGAAATGTACAGAAAAAGAAGTCCTTATTCGATGAGTAATTCAGTTAATGCATAGATAGACATATCTGTCACAACACGTACAGGTAATTCGAATGGATCATACAACGTTATACAAATTACATAAAAGAGTTGGAAATAAACTCCAGCTTTTCATTTAAAACCTACCGTATAAATATTTGATTACTTTGAACTGTTAAATAAAACGAAAGCTAATGGATGGCAAATATTAAAAGCTATTAGCAAGCTTCAAACAATTTCACCATATTTTGAAAGCAGCGAATGAAAACAATGAGAGCTCCCGTCATTTCCTCGAATAAATTTAATTACGAACTTTAGTCCGTCCGTACATATTCATACATAGTAATGAAAATTCAAAGTTTATTTGTTTAAAGTTTTTGATAGATATTTGAAATTAATAAAAATTATGTCGATTTTTCTTTTTGTGTGTCCGCATTTTTTTAGTCTAGTATTATACATACATACTTCAAAACAGTTAACTTTCATTTGAAACTTGATATATACAACGTTACAGCTTGAGCTCTTTATACAACATGAGTAAGTATCCGTAGAGAGAGTGTTTTCTTTTGAACGCGCTCATCCTGAGATTATCAACATCTCGAGCTGGAAGAAACCGGTTTTGTTAAGAGGATTGTGAAGCTAAATAAAAAAGTAAATTTTCATACAAAAAGCGATAACTTTTTTCCCCACATTAACATAGTCTAATTTTCATAATATTTGGAAATTGTAGATATAATGAAAAACTAGGTCCGTACTTTTTTATTTTAAAGAAATATTGCGTATTATAGAAGTTACTAGCATCTAAATATCTGTATTTTTGACTCAAAAACTTCCTCGAGCGTTTTTATTTTTTTTAATCAAACTAAACTGAATTACTAAAAAAGAAAAACGTACAGACCTAGATAAAGGTGTACTGAATCTAATGAGACTAAAATTGTCTCATTTCGGAAATGTTTAGGGGGGTGAAAACGTTATCGCCCGAAACAACATTTCAAACGGGAAATGTAGGTAATTGCCTCTAAGATTTGCAACTCTCTCTATCGCACCATACGGGTTGGCAAAGCGAGCTGTATGAAACAGGTAGCATTTTTTTAAAAACCTCCTCGCGTCGCGTATCGATACTTCACAATCCTCTTAAGCACTCACCGTCCCCTTATGAAGCAGTGTAACTATTGTATGAAGCTTTGTCCCTGTAAGAAGATCTACTCATGTGCTTTATACTAGGTGGTCTTGTATACGATTAAAATATTAAGACAATCGATAGAATAGAAAACGGTCGTTATACACAAAAAATATCGTTCAAAGTCGCTACAATACTTACATTATGCATGTTAAAATTGTATACAAACATATACAATAAGTAGAGATATATTATATATAATACATACTTAAAGTAAATTCCTTTGATATTGATAAATAGATATTTTCAAATACCAAATTACGTTAACACGATTTAAAGCTTCATTTTTTTATCTTATAAAGACTTGTTCATACAAACGCTATTTTTCATCAGAATTATTAAAGAAAACAGATTAGAATTCAAATGCAAAATTTCATCTACTTATTGTCAGACACTAAAAGAATCTTATACATTCAATGGTTGATAACAACCAAATATTCTTTCCGCCGATATTCCGAATAGAACCGATAGACACTTGATATGAAATTATAAAAATTAATATCCACTATCTTATGTAAACACGATACAACATTTAATAATTATGATCAAGTCTTAAATGGAAATGTGCGTTTAAAATAGTAACACCGTGTAAAATAGCTGAAAGCGTTATAAAATATTATATAAAATATTAAAAGTACAAATTACAAGGATAGGTACAATGGGTGACTGAGAATATCTAATAAACCTGGGTATACATTTAAAATTAAAACATCTAGGATAATTCATCTACTTCAACAAATATCTATTCTATTCAATAATCTACTTCATCACTTAACATTCATTTTCTATAGTAAATGGACTTACAATGATAAACTTCTAATCACATTTACTACTAAATCTTTGGCATCGTGAGAAACCGTGGTTTCCTTAACATATCTTGTGCTCGGTCATTTGTAGGTGTAACCAATATTGATCTGATTGTCTCTTCATCTGCGAACAAATAATTATTTTTAACTACATGGTATATTAATTAAAAAAATAGTTTTAATGTATACATTAATGTATTATTTCACCATTAAAAAATAATTATCAAAAACCACATATAAACCAAATAAATAAAAATGGAGTAAATCCTCCTTTCAAAGTTGGTCAAAAGGATTTTTATACACTACTTCATACACAAAATATTAATTTTAACTGCTTTATAGCGGGAACTGTACATTTTTCTGGGATAAAAAGCCTATGCTATTCTAGACTATCTATCTCAGTGCCAAATTTCATGCAGATCCGTTCAGCTGTTCTGGCGTGATTAAGTAACAAACATCCAAACATCTAAACTTTCATATTTATAATATTAGTAAGATAAGATAAAGACACACATATGTATATAATTTTCATACTTGCAATTTTAATACATTTTGTAAACTATCTATTATATCTACAGGTTTTTATTTAAAACTTAACGTACGTTTTAACTGATAGTATGGAATAGATAGACTTTAAATTAGTATAATATATGTATACAGTATATATATATATATATATATCCTTTCTTGAGAAATGATTGATCCCCCATACAAACTTTCATCCCCATTTTTATCCCCTTAAAGGGTGATTTTCAGGATAAAAACTATCCTAGATCCTCCCCAAGGTCTCAAACTATCTTCATACCAAATTCCATCTAAATCGCATTTTCAGTTTATCCGTTAAAAACAAACATACAAAAAACATTTTTTTTCACTTGATAATAGTAGTATAGATTATAATTTAACTTTCAGAAACAAATTCAATTGATTGTTCAGTATCACTTATATTAAAATAATAAAATGCAAATTTATGATACTCGTACCTAACAACAGTTCATTTAAATTATTCAGGAAAATTAATATTATTTAAAACTATATTTGAATTGATTTTAACGATTTTATGTGTTAAATAACTCTGCTTTCACTACCTACTGTGAAGGGTGAAGGATCAATCTCATCTATACAGATAAATAAAATTGAAGTGTCTGTTTGTAATGTCAAAATAACAGCATTATACTAAATGCATGTGGAATTATTATATATGATAAATAAAAGAAAAACACAATTTTTAAAATCTTTATCTATCTGTCTGTCTGTTTGTTCCAGCTAATCTCCGTAACGGCTGGACCAATTTTAACAGAACTTTCACTGACAGATAGCTGATATTATACGGAGTAACTTAGGCTACTTTTATTTTAGAAAAAAAAATAGGGTTTCGCTCAAAAAAATTAAAACGTACCTAGGGACGCACTCGAGACAAGTGAGGGCAAGTCGCTAGTTCAAGATAAATTTCCATTCACTAAATTTAGAGCTTAAGATAATAGACTAACTATCAGTATCAAACCTGTAACTATTATATAAAGACTGTTTTTACCCGTTAAAACGTACCTAACGTTTTAACGGTAAGCATAGAATGGATTTTATATATATATATATATATATATATATATATATATATATATATATATATATATATATATATATATATATATGTCCCTTGCTTGACAAATGATCGATTTTCCATTCAATCTTCCACCCCCCCTGTTATATAATATGTTTTCCCTATCCTATATCATTTCTAGGGTTTCAGAATATTTCCATACCAAATTTCATCTAAATCGGTTCAGCTGATTAAACATAAAAAAGTGACGGACAGACAGATCTCGACCAGACATACAGACAAACAGACAAAAATTTTAATAACTATTGTTTTGGGGTCTATATTATGTACATAATACGTTACAGGCATTGTTTAAAAAAAATCATGTCCAGATTTCGCTAAGTTACTGCTTTATTATAGTATAAATTTCCTTTGTCCTTTATTAAAATTCGAAAAATATTTATGTTTATTCCGATTATGATCGCGTAAATTGTTTGGCTCGATGATATTTTTCCAATTTAGAGCTAACCATTTTATAAACAACTTATTTATTTAGATACGAATATGCTATAATTTTACCTTCCATTTAAGCAGTTCAGCGCAGAATTCTGTTGATTATTCGTAGGCAGGTTAATGTTGGTCGGGGGGCTCTTGTTTAGTGGGTACCACTGTGCAACTGGCTTCCTGGCGTTGTCCAACATCTCCAGCCAATGGTCGCGGCCTATACCGATCAGTGTCGAGCCTATTGCTGTGCATCCGATGAGTTCATTGGGCCCAATCCTATGCAACAATTAATGTTATAAAATAAATAAATATAAATATGTGGGGACATTAACACACAGCACCATCTAGTTCCATGGTAAGCTACGAGCATGTGTTATAGATACCAGATAGTCGATACACTACACATATATATCTTTGAATACATACTATAAATATATACACCTATGACTGGAGTACAAAAATTGGTGCTCATCACCTAAATGAATGCCCCCAGCGGGACTCGAACCCGCGAGCGCTAGCACAGCAAGTAGGATCACTACAAACTGAGCCAAACGTATCGTCAAATATTATTGTCGTTTTTACTATCCTTAAGTTCAAGTATTTTTATAGAATTTCATTATTTTAAGCATTATTCTAAGAAGTCAAGAAAATGGCAAATTGTTCAAGGATTTTTTTACGCTAGACGTCCAACTTAGTGTGATGGAATCAATACTACACTAGAAAATTTCACGGTTCATCCCTGATGACCTTTAATCATCTTTTTTTGTCATTTATTTTATTATACTATTCTTTATTGTACTTACATGTAAAACACAGAAATTAACAAACAATAAAATGAGTTAGCAAAGGTGGACTTATTTCTAGAAGAGTTCTCTTCCAGTCAACCTAAGTGAGTTAGAGAGATAGTATTAAAAAACAGGCTAAAGTGCAGTTACTCAAATATAAATAATTAAATAAATAAATTATTTTAAAGAAGATCCTAATATATTCTAAAGGATTTAGATGACATTTAACGACCTCTTTGGAAAATGTCAACAAAGTGGTTTTACACACAAAAAACACATACGAGTATAATCTGGGTTTAATATTGTTAAATAGGGATAATCCGATCAAAGTCGATTACGGCAGTTCACTGGTAATGGGCAATAAGCCGCAGTGATTCTTTTTTATAACATAGATTTACTGTGAAAGTTCAGTAATAAAAAGAGCAAGAATAATAAATGACAATGTTTGTCTAAAGGAACAAAATATTTGGTAAATTCGGTGGAGGTTCCAAATTCGATTTCTCTAGTAAGATTTTATAGACTGTTTCCAATATCTAATATTCCATGAATATTATTTGATATAAGAAAATAAAACATCTGGTATCTATAAACTAGTTTTATAAAAAAAAATTACATCAATCCGCACGTTGCTGCGTGAAAGAAGAACATACCAACACACACACTTTTTTACAATAATAGTAAGGGAATAAAAATTTATGATTTGCTAGTCTGGTTAGCTCTTTCATGACATCAAAAAATAAACAAAAGTGGAAAATGGAGTCATTCGTAGATAACTAATACATCTGTATTAACTTGATAGAAGCATTTGGTGAAACTAAAAGTTAGGTTAAAACTAGAGCGATACATAGTAAGAAAGAAAAACAATATAAAATTAAAGTAAAAACATAAAACTTTCAAATGATCGCTGACCGTAATGACTCATTGAGGGGGAATGCAAACAAACATTCGTTTAACCATTTCAAATGTAACCCACCCAATGAATTCCCATTTATTGGCTACGTTCTGCCTCATAAAAGGTCAAGGAGAGTATTAATTTAGTGTACGGGTATTTGTACAATTTGGCGTACAAATCTTTTGACCTCGTGATCTTGAGCTACCTCAACCGAAATTTAATTATTGACGTCGTTTTTCCGTTTCATTTCCTTAAATGTCCAGAAAAACTGGTTTCTTTTGCCATATATCCAATATGGCGGCGTAATTGTATAATTTATACTCTTCGCGTTATTTTTTTATTTGAAACTTTTTTTAAACTTTAAATTGTAATATGATACGCTATTTTATTCAAAGAAAACTGAAAACTATACATTAAAATTAAAATTTAACAATAATATGGTTATTTATTTGTCATGTACGCTATTAATATTTGATTGGTTGTAAAATTTTTTATATCATAATACATTGCTAGCATATACGAAATCAATGTTGTGTAAGAGAGGAACGTCCTGGATAGCAGTAGGTATTCAGTACCGCTTTTTATCATACCTACGTACATACATACTATTGGGTAAATATAAAAAATCTGCCTTTACCGGGAATCGAACTAGCAATCTCCTTCATATTAGGGGCAAGAGAAATTGCGAGTTCGAAAATTGAAGTTAAGCCATATGAATACTTACAAATCATAATCGATGACTTTCACGAGAAGTGTGACGTCGTACACGTTTTCCGCTGGGAGATCAAATACCAAAGCTTCATTGTAAACTGGACTTAACGTGTTCTTTTTAACCGTCGTCTTTTTCTTCTTTATTCGCTTCCCTTGACAGATTAGGCAGATTTTCACGTACGGATCTATTAGAAACGAGGAGATAATATATTATTAATTAATTAATATACGGCAATAGCAATTTCTAACATGATTACCACTTGTCTCACGGTAATGGAAAACATCGTGAGTAAACCTTCATGTCTGAGAGAACCTGACAAGTTTTCGCAGTTCGTGTCGTAGACATGCGCAGTCCGCTAACACGCACTTGGCTAGCATTGTGGTCTATGGCCTGATCCCTCTCATATTGAAGGGAGCGTTTAAAAGGGCTGAACACAATACATAGCAATGTTAACGTATGGATGGATGAGAAAGGATGAAATGCATTTGACTAGAAGATTGATGGTAATAAATATGACGAATGGAGGAAGAAGTGAATGATGAATATATGACGAATGGATGACGAATGGATGGAAGAAGAAGAAGTGAATGATGAGGTGACGAGTAAAAGGGGAGAGTGAAATAAGAAGACGTACTGCCCAATCCCAATTTGAGAAATGGTCTGGAAGATGATGAATAGCAAAGTTAACGCTTATAAAAGTAGTCTAAACAAACTGATAAACGTTTTTTTTTTTAATATGAGTTTCGGCAATCATATTCTCTTATAGATAATATTATAGTATTTTCATCACATTGGTGTGAGCCTCTTAACATGTGATATTAAGACTATACAATTATAAACCAAACACTGCTCTTTTCGAGAGTGGGTCTATACAGGGTCATTTTTAATTTACTGAAGACCTTTTGGGAATGTACTATTTGCATCATAATAACAAAATCTGTAAGAAAAAAAAATCTTAAATTTTACAAAAATAAAAATATTTTTATTGCGCCTTCTAAACAATAATAGTCCAGCATTAGCAAAAGAAAGCGCGTGGCCGATGAAGTGGGAGGGGTGGAGGGGTGCAGGAGGCGGCTCTTACTGATTTAAACTTGACCAGATGCTGTCCTAGCATATTACTGTTTAGAAGGTGCAATAAAAATATTTTCATTTTTGTATGAAAATAAAAATTTAAGAAATATTATTATTATTTTGTTACAGATGTTGTTGTTATGATCTAAATAGTATATTCTCAAAAGGTCTTCAGTAAATTCGAAATGGCCCTGTACATATACTATAGCTAAAATAAATGAGTATTTAATGTAATATTATAATTAACTTATTTAATTAAATATAAGGTACATATTATACAAGTAGAATACTCTATTAATGAAGTCAAATTAATTCATGAACTAGATATTTACAGTGCATCTACGTAATGCACTGCAGGATATTAGTAAATTTATACAGTATCTTGTTTAGAGTAGGATAAAGTAGGTCAGGGATTTTCACTTCTGAGTCCGTGGAAAGCAACTCAATATGAGGGTAAATGTTAGTTTATCAAGTTGCCAAATAATTTTCGTTTGTTTCGCTCTGGTAAATATTGCAATGGTGCTATGTTACGGCTAAACTTTAAATCAGCATGATAAGAATATTTTGTTTCTTTTTGAAGTAAAACTTCTTTACGCACGCTTGACTTGGGGGGGGGGGAAGCTGGTGAATGCGATACGAAAAAATGTACGTACGTTTGTTGCCATGGTAACCCTTGTTATTGTCTGACAAATTATATATAATATTATATTCTTTCCTTGGATATTCTATAAATATATGATTGTAATATGCCTAATATGCGTTATTTTTAGTATCTCACCTATCCTAATTATTTAAAACATAAATTGAATTTCATAAAGAGTACCGATAACCTACAGAAGTTTTACTTCTTGCGCGTGTACACATTCATACATGTACTCTTTAATTTTTTCTATCAAAGCTTACTTGAATATTAATCTTGAAGCTTATTGATTTCAGAACTTTTATTATAGTCTTTATACGGTCAAAACAAAAATCTAACTGCGGTACTTGAAAGTGGATTTATCAAATATTTACAAGCTAAGTGAGCTTGCCCTATTGGTAATGAATGAGTAATAGTGACTTCGGCGTAGTCTTCACTGAAGTTCAGAATAGCACAGTCATTATACAACTATTAAAAAATGTGCTTTTTGTTTGTATGTCTATTTCCTTTTTTATATTAAAATTAAAACGTAAGGCAGTAAAATCAAATATATAGTATATTTTATAATAAGTAACCTATTCCACGAAATAAATGGCGTATATAAACTACAAAATTTGACAATTTAAAAAAAAAACATTTCTTACATTTCAGTTTATTTCTTATAGTGAATAATAATAAATAATAATAAGCCCTTTTAACGCTTCATACCGTGCCCAGCATGGTTCGGGTATTCCTTCAATGCAGGGGGGATCAGGCTATAGCCCACCAGGCTGGCCAAACGTGGGTTGGCGGGCGGACGTAACACGTCTTTCGAAAACAATTAAGATTCTCATGAGTGTGTAGAAGTTTTTACAATTTTATCTTAACCCAAAGGTAAGTGGCAATGTTTTAAGCTATTGAAAATTATTCGCTAATGACAAACCCTATGCTAATCCCAACATTTAAACTCACTCACTCTTGATCTTTTAAGACAGTGCCAGCGCGTTTATATTTTTTTTAGATTAATGTAAATGAAGGCTATTGATTATATTTAAAAAGATTTAATTTCTTAGTAAGATTAAGTCAAAATTTAACCTGAAACTTTTAAACCTTGAAAGTTTTGAAGGTGTCGATATTACTCAGTATACCAGAGTGTGCAAGTTAAAGTTTCATCGTCATATTACAGCAAAGCAGTTAACTTTGCACTTTATGCTAATTGGAAATATTTGTTACCTCACTCTATTTATATTATTGATGAGATATGAATTCGTAGAAGAGACCTCATACTTTAATGAAATAAAACCATTACTATTAATTAAGACTACATTTATTTTGTGTAGTTGAATATAATTTTATTTACATAGTATTTTTCTTATAAATTACGTACCTAATTATTTAAATATAAAAATGATCTCCTAAAAACGATAGCTTTAACACCTCCTGGTTAATTTCTAAGAAATTAATTGTTAACTGGACCATCGGTACCTAGGCGGTCGTTGAGAGGTTAAATAAAACCGAAATTGAAAGATTGTTCAAACTTACGACAAAATATTCTGTACAGCAAAAATTAAACAAAAATTTAATCAAAGACTTGATCTTGGGCTTAGTTTTGTTTTAGTAACGTTATTAAGTTTTGTTTAAATTTACTAATTTAGACTACCTTTTTTTACATAATAGAACTTAGGAGAACACGATCTCATTAAAACTTCAACAATTAATTTATCATACTAGTATTTTTATATAAATAAATAAATATGTTAGGACATTAACACACAGCACCGTCTAGTTCCATGGTAAGCTACGAGGCTTGTGTGGATAGTTGATACACTACACATATATAACTTTAAATAGATATATATTATAAATGTAAACACCCATGACTGCAGTACAAACATTCGTGTTCATCACACAAATGAATGCTCCCAGCGGGACTTGAACCCGCGACCGTTGGCACAATAAATAGGATCACTACAAACTAAGCCAAACCTCTCGTCAGATAAAGAACGGTATAATAGGACAATATCATATAAAGAAGGTCTAATTCTATCTATATTGCTGAAACTCTAGCTGGTGTTGTAGCGCTAAAAGCGATATTCCACACCGTTCAAACGATCGCTATTAAAATTGGTACTCAAATTTTAATTCAACAGTTGCTACATAAGACATAGCCTAAGCCAATGGTTTCAAAAGTATGAAATTTTGCACAAAAGTGCTGGTATAGTATCAAAAGCGAGAACTAAGGGATGATTTTTGAACATTCAAATTCCAAATTCCAATTTCTCCCTAAAGAGTATGTAATAGGGGGTGGTAATTTATGAAGACGTTCGCTATTTTTGAAATTATAAAGATGGAAATTGATGTTTTAGCGTTTATTATATTGCCGATTGAAAATTAAATTGCAGATATAGCTATTGATAAATAACTATTATTAAAATAATAAAATCGTACCTGATGATCCATTTATATCCATTGCTTTCAGATTCCGCCCCTTAATCACCGTCACTGTCAGTCGCCCGGCGGTCGGTAGGTAGCACAGAGAAAGCATAAGCTCTCCTAGATCCTTCTTTTCCTGTATACAAAACATACATAATAAATTATATATAAAAAAATAGTTTGTTTATTTAATTTTATTTTTGTATAGGTACTAAGTTCAAAATAAGGCATATGTTAGTTAAACCAAAGTAAGAACTTAATTTATTTAGAGAATTTACGCTATGTATTTTTTTCATTTTGTTGTTAAACTGTCGTTAAAAGACACGTGACAAGTAATAATATAATATTTATTTACACTTATATTATAAAGAGGTAAAGTTTGTAAGTTTGTGAGTTTTTGATTTTGTGACGTTGTAGGAGGTAATCTCTGGATCTACTAAACCAATTTAGTTGACATTTAGTAAGAAGATAGTTTGAGACCCTGGGAAGGACATAGGATACTTTTTATCCCGAAGATCATCTCTTAAGGGGGTGAAAATGGGGATGAAAGTTTGTATGGGGAATCAAGCTAGGAAACGAACCCGAGCGTAGCGAGGTTGAGTCGCTAGTACTTTAATAAAACTAAGAAAACATATTTTTAACCAAACTGTTAAAATCAAAAATCCTTCTAACTCTTCAAAACGAATCATATAAGAAAACTTAAAAATTTTACTAGTAAAATTGAAGAGCTTCCACTATTTACCACATCTATCTATTATAAGGTAGCTAATTTGAAGATAGTAATATAATAATTTGAAATCGATACGGTAGAAATTAAAGCAAGTTTAAATTGACTTCAAAGATTTAATTAGATATTTAGTTCAAAGGGAAACTAACAATTTAAGCTTGTTAAAATTAAAATCAATCAATAAAATGAAAGCAATAATAATTTCTTGTTTCATATATGTATATTTTATTTTTTTCTACCACATTCAGTCTGAAAAACTTTTTTTGTTCAATCTGGGCTTAGGAGTCATTAATCACCTGTTGACCTCACGAACAGTAGAGAGCCCAAAATCCTTGGGAACGTGAAAATCGAATATTGCGCAGAAATCCCTTCAAATAGAAATTTAAATCACCGGATTTCATATGAAATGATTTCATAACCGTTCACACAACAAATAAAGATAAAAATTTAACAGTAAAATGTCGGTTGTAAGTCTAATATTTGAATTTTAGTTTCATAACATAAATGGGATATGAACATTTACTCGACAGTTGTTCAGATATCAGATATTGTTCGTTTTTTAGTTTCTGTAAAAACGTTAAAAAATCCAAGCCTTATTGGATCAGTCAGATGTCTCTTATCTTTATCTATCTATCACAGCCTTATCTACCAAATGTTCTAGACAAGTAAATCAATTTCTACAACCGATATCGCTAATAAAGAAACAAGGATCTATATAGAAATGGCATAAACTGATCGTTGCCCTTGACATTTTCATACATCCATGTAACTCCATCTATATGGTTGTTATCTTCACACGAAATTTGGCAAAGCCATAAATTGCACCATGAACAAAAGCTTCCTTTTGTCAAGTCCTGCTAAGAAAGTGAGGGGAGCAGCGCGCTAAAATTAATAGGATATGTGAATGTATTTATATCCTTTTGTATTATAATAGCTTTAATTAACGCTTATCGAATAGAAAACAACTATCCGTAGCTATTACCTTTAGAATATCTAGTAAGATAGCGTGACGCATATACTTACATATTCTCTTGGCTATGAATCTTAAACATTTATGGAACTATTTATTACAAAGCACTATTAATAATAACTAACCTTACTTTACACTCAAAGTGTGAAGGTTGAAAGTAATTGTATTTACTAATCCCATTAATATTATAAATGTGAAAGTTGGGATGGATGGATGTTTGTTACTCAATCACGCCAGAGTGGCTGAACGGATCTAGATGTTTAGCACAGAGATAGATTATAGTCTGGAATAGCACATAGGTTACTTTTTATCCCGGAAAATGTACGGTTCCCGTAGGATAGATTTGTTTTTGTTTTTCACTAGGGACGAATCCAAGCGGAGCGAGGGTGTGTCGCTAGTCATGTATTAATTTTTGAATCCTATTAGTATCTTAAACAAATTTATTATTATTTAAGAAAACTCAATATCGAATACCAACCGTCAACAACCGTTTTCAATCTATTTGATACCTATTAATGTAACATGTTTAACCACACTTCGAAGATCCTTAAAAGATTTAAATAAATATGGAAATATTAAAAAAATGCAGGTATATTGGATGATATTGCCTATAACTTTGCCTATCGAGCAAACGTTGAAACTTTCACCGGTTCTTCTAAGTAGAGCTGCTTCCTCACGAACTTTCTTCCCTACAATACTGACGTTTATTTTAAATCTAAGTAAGATCCATTATGAAATAAATATTTTTCAAAGAAACCCATTAAAAGAGTCCAGTCATTCTCGTAGTAACTCATCAAACTTACACAATATAAAAATAATTTTTAAACTATTTTCTACACATTTCTAAAACACTTTCTCAATATATTAGACTACCTAAAAACTAACTAAAGAGAATCTTAAAGTATTAGTTTTTATTTATTATGAAAATTTTTTTTATACATCAAGTATTCACGATTCCCTCATAAATATAAGCAAATAATCAAACATAAACAACTTAGCCTATAAATAACAAAAGTTTGGGAAAAAATAAAATGACTTACAAATCTCTTGTAACATGTATCTCGCTAACTTTGTCTCATCTACTTTTAAAGAGAATCTGTTCGCTTAAATTGGCAGTGAAAAAGTGTTTGAGCCGCGCACTTGTTATATAATATCTGTTGCTTAAACTTTTTAAATTATGTACTTGATCACAAAATACACTAAGTTTCATAAGATTTTTTTTATTTATTATTAAAAATCTTTATATTAAATATTTAGTTATTTTAAAAATCTCCTTGTCGTTATTATATAACATAGTTTTTATAACGAATGTTTTTTTTTAATATATCTATCCCCCGATATAAAAAGTGTATTTTTTTTAGGTTTCATATTATTATGTATGTATAACTATATACTAGAGTCTCGCCTTCGCTTCGCTCGGGTTCGCCTCTAGAAAAACACAAACAAACTACGGAAACCGTACATTTTTCGTACAGATTCGTTTAGCCATTCTAGTGTGAAAGAGTAACAAACATCCATACTCACAAACTTTCACATTTATATTAAGTGCGGATTATATAGTGATGAAACTATTACGATTAATCTTAATCGTCAATTATCACTACGATTATTTAGCGATTATTTATGGCTTATATTTTCAAAGAAATTAACATGCTTTTTTAAATGAGCATAATGTAAAGCTTTTGTGGAAAGAAGCAACATAATATGCCTTTTTAAACGAAATAGCAAAAAAAATTATTTCAATCAAACCATCGTCCCTAGTATCGGAGAGGTTATTTTCCACCGCTAAATTGATTCAAACTGAAAAAAGCAACAGATTGATTGCCCGACAAGCTTGAAATGTTGTTTTTTCTGAACAATAATTTAAAACTCCTTAATTTTGATTATTAATTCCTCAGCAAATAATTTTTAATTTAGCTTATGATATGTTTTATTAAGAAACAGAATTAATTGTAATCGAAATCGTAATCGTTGATAAATAAACGCAATAATTATAATCTTAATCGCTAAGTAATAATTGTTTCATCACTGGTATTATCTATATATTAATATCAAATATTTTAAAAGAGACCATATGGATCTCTTATAAAATCGATAAGCCGAATCGAATCGAAGAAAATAGAGTAATAATTTATAATCTATATATTTCTATAATGATATAAGTAGGTGAAGAAAAATAATATTTCTTGATGCTATATTTAAAAATAATGTGGCAACAGTGAGGCCAAAATAGGTTTACTACTATATACATACTCGTACGTACATAAATTTCATTTTACTGCCGCCTCATGAAGCCATAGAAGAATTTGCATCAACATCGTAGATATGGTTTAAATTCCGCTTAAAACAAATATTTACTCTTGTCAAACAATTATTATGTACCAGCGACTTACCCTCGCTTTGTTCGGGTATATTTATCGGTTTTTTTTTTGAGTAGAACCATAATTCTTTTTTGAAATAAAAGTAGCCTCAGTTACTCCTTATAACATTAGCTATCTGCCAGTGAAAGGCCCGTCAAAATCAGTCCAGTCAGTTTCGGAGATTAGCCAGAACAAACAGACAGACAGTATTTTTCTTATAAGTACAATATATAATTTTATACGTAATAATTATTAAAAAGCTGTTTTTTTTTGCATTACAAACGGATAGTTTAATTTTATTAATTTGTATAAATATATTTTTCGTACATCCTATACTTGACAACATCGTGAAGACTATTGAATGTGCATTGCTATATCTATTCATTAAATATTACAAACTAACCTGTGGCGGTGCAAGTATATTCATCGTGTATTCAATTTCTTGATGCAAATCAGCTGACTCGAGAAGGCCTTTTAAGACCACATGACCGATGAGATCGTGTCGGCTGAAGCGGTCGAAATCGTAAACAGAGAACTGTAGATAACGCTGGCGAAGCTCTTCATATGGCACACTATATAAAAACAAATATTCATTAGTTTTTAAAACATCCTTGTAATAATATTTTATACAAGCGACTTATTCTATCGCTCGGATGCATCTCTAGATGCCTAAGGGTAGACTATGTGCTCCATGTGATAGTGTATATGATAGATCTGTGTACTAAATTTTATTCAAATTCATCCAGTCATTTCAATATAAAAGAGGTATTATACATACATACAAACTCATACATATGTATATAACTAGCGGCTCACTCCCGCTTCGCCCGGGTTCACCTTTAGAAAAAGAAAAACAAATCTATCCCACAGGAACCGTACATTTTCCTGGGATGACTATGAACTATATTATTGTAAAGTTTCATTAACATCCATTCAGTAGTTTTTGCGTGAAAAAATAACAAACATCCATAGATCTATACATCCAGACATGTGTACATATATACATATATCCTCACAAACTTTCACATTATAAAATTATCCTATAAATGCTACTTAATAGAAAATAGGTACTCGTATCGCTGAGGGCCCTATACTGTATCTATCTATCATATCGATCATTATTCTCTTTATAAAACTCTTTTGTATTTTTACTAAGAATAATAACATTCTTTATACTTTTACAAATAATATCTTTGCCTGATTGTCTCAGAGTTAGAACATCATAATATTGTTACGTTGCTAATGGAAAGTGCAGTCTTGCGAAACTTTATAATCCAGCTATAACGTTTCTTCCTTAAGATTTTAAATGCAGATTACAGCATTTCTTTTTATAGTTTTTCTTGATTGCTCTATAAATAACAAGTAGATTGTATCTTAATTTTTATTTATGACTAGTTTTTAGCCTACAGTATATGCGAAGTTAAAAATTGCCTTTATTGCTCTTTTACAATTTACATGCCCGCCATAGAAAGATTTGTTAAAATTTCAGAGGTTTGGTAAAGTTTTAGATATAAGAGGGTACAAACTTGTTATATAAAGATAGATAAAACAAAAAAATATTATAAAATAAAGTAATTTTGAGCTTTCAATATCATGTCATATGAGCTAAATATAGGGTAGCTGTTTTGAAATGAAACAAATAGCTAATTCAATTTTATTTACAAGTAGAAAGTACAGATAATTTAATAGTTCAATAGCCATGAGTAATTTATATTAAGTTTCTAATTTAAACAGTTTAGGAAGAATTCGGACTTCTACGTCTGTCGATACGCTACAACATTTTAACATGAAACACGGATATAAAATAACACTTTAAAAATTATTATACCTATTTTAGTGTGTATCTGTGAATGAATGGATGAACGGATGGATGGATGGATGGATGGATGGATGGATGGATGGATGGATGTTAGTTACTCTTTCACGCCAGAACGATTGAACGGATCTGGATGAAATTTAGCACAGAGATAGATTAAAGTCTGGAATAGCACATAGCCCATAGGTTACTTTTTATCCCAAAAAAATGTATGGTTCCCGTGATATAGATTTGTTTTTGTCTGAAAACGAATCCGAAGCAAAGCGAGGGTGAGTCGCTAGTAAAACAGTAATAGGTATATTTGTAACTAACATTTATTTTTTATTTGTTAAATAAAGTTCATATATTTAACATTTAAAAATCATGTTTTAGGTATGGTTAAATTATAGAATACTATGAATAATTTAGATTTAAAACACTAGCTGGAATGATAGCATCTGTTTTATTTCAAAGCTAAGGACTCAAAGGCAATACTTAATTTCTTTTGAGCTGGTTGAGTAAACACAATTCAATTCCGATATTATATGATCCTATATGAAAAAGGAACCTTCAGAAGTAATAGGCAATTACCTAAATTAAAAAGAATACAAATAGTATTTTTACTGATATTATATGTAAATGATGAGATACAATGTTGTCAGTTGGTAGCCCAGTAGTAAAGTGCCCGCTTGGAAAATCAAGTGCAGTGGGTGCATGTCCCGGATATCGCACCTCTGAGATTTTTAAGTGCGAATCATCTATATTCTATACGAATATTATAAAAAGATGAAGTTTGTGAGTTTCTGATTTTGTGAGTTTGTGACGTTGTAGGGGGTAATCTCTGGATCTACTGAACCGATTTAAATGAAATTTGGTAAGAAGATAGGATAAAACCCTGGGAAGGACATAGGATACTTTTTATCCCGGAAATCATCCCTTAAGGAGGTGAAAATGGGGATGAAAGCTTGTGTGGGAAATCTAGCTAGGGACAAACCCGAACGAAGCAAGGGTGAGTCGCTAGCTTTCAATATAATTACTCTTACAATAAAACATTAAAGAGATATGCATGTTTGAGAGAAACCTAACTAATTTTTGAAAAGCCCACACTAGACCAGGACAGTATATAACAGTAACAGGACTATGACCCGACTAAAACTAATTAGTGCCCAACAGTGGGATTTTAAAAAGGCGGAATTGTGATGTTTTTAAGCCTGATAATATTAACTGTTTGTTCTACGGAGACAATATTTGTATATATAATTTAATATCGTAAGAGGCAATGGTAGCCCAGTGGTAACGTGCTCACTTGGAAAACCGAATGAAGCAGGTTCAAATCCCGGGTCCCGCACCTCTGATATTTTTATGTGCGAATCATTTCTAACATGATTACTACTTGCCTTACGGTGAAGGAAAACACCGTGAGGAAACCTGCATGTCTGAGAGAACCTAGCGAGTTTTCGAAAGACATGTGAAGTCTGCCAACTCGTACTTGGCCCGTGTGATGGACTATGGCCTGTTCCCCCTCGTGTTGAAGGGAGGCCCGTGCTCAGCAGTGGGACTTTAAACGGGTGATGTACAAAAATTACATAGGTTTTCTTATATTTTGGTACATAAACTATTTTGCGGAGGATATATTATGTATATCTGTTGCAAATTAAAAACAGTTACATTTAGTAAGTGAAGTGGGGTGAGATCACTAGTAAATTATATATTATCTAGAGATCACTCACCTTTATAGAGCTTTGAGTATTCTTTATAAAGAGAATCATTTATTTCACATTTAGTTATAATGTAACTACAACTTCAGTAATGGCTGTTGAACTTTGTTCATCTTTTATTAAAAAACATCTTTTATTGTGAAATATTGTCATTGTTTGCTAATTATTTGTATTTTTCAGGTAATATATTTGAAGAATAGTATTTTATTTCAAAGTCCTTTGAGTTTTATTTTGTGAGATAAGTAGTATGTCCATCTTTTTAAGTTCTTTTAATTAATAACAGCATATTTGTTTTGAGAAATTATTAGATATTGTAAGTAATTTCATTTAAGTTTGTTTTTCCAAACTCCCCCCCCCCCCCCCTCCCCCCCTCTCTCTCTCTCTCTCTCTCTCTCTCTCTCTCTCTCTCTTCTCTCATTTAGCAATTTCAGTGGACAAACAGAATTTGCAGATGTAAATCTTACCTGAACAGGAAGGTCTCGTTGAACACCGGGTTCAAATTTTTGCGATGGACTTTAGTTTGGAATTTCTTCTTGCGATCTGGTAGTAGGAACACCTTGATGTAAGGGTCGCTGCTTCCTGACACGTCCTTTATTGGTAGATCACGGGCTTCAAAAATCTGTTTAACAAAAAAAAAGTAAAGAGTGTGTGTATGAATGTGTACACGCGCAAGAAGTAAAACTTCTGTAGGTTATCGGTACTCTTTATGAAATTCAATTTATGTTTTAAATAATTAGGATAGGTGAGATACTAAAAATATCGCATATTGGGCATAAAATATAAAATTTGCGACAAATTTTTACTAAAAATTTTTTCATACGCCTAACCGTTTTTCAGATAGATGGCAGAAAGCCCGCAGCGCAACTCTCATTCCGAGGCGAAACCCCTAATATGACTGCACTATTTGCATAGTTACATAATGTTTTGTGATAATGTACAACAAGATAACTAAAAAGGATTTTTAAATTAAATAAAAATCATATTACTTGTAGTATGTAGTCGAATCTGTACATTAAATATTATTTGGAAAAATCTTTTTGAAACGGTCATTAGTATCGATACAGAGGCCGAATCTATAGTTTTTAGAATTTTTGTCTATCTGTCTGTCTGTGACCGCGTCAAGAAAAAAAAACACTTGAGGGATTTTGATGAAAGGTATGATGATAGCTGGTTATCAATTAAGTCAACATATAGGATAATTTTTACAGCGGGAAAATGTCTCATCTCTGAAAAATCCATACTAAACGTTAAAACGTAAGTAGAGACGAACCCTAGCGAAGCAAGTGTGAATCACTTGTTACTAATAAAGTTATAAATACATAGTATGATAATAACTATAAAGCAATTTGTAGTTCCAGAAACCCAGTTTACGCGAAGCACATTCTAAACATTAACACGTGGCATGCAACACTGAACCTAATTATGATAATTAACCTAATTATTGGCATCCCATTGCGTATGTCGCGATTATACAAATTATATTCCACTGGAAACTGCCTTGTTGTTAGAAATATGTTTCTCTCTTATAAAATTTTCCTTTTAGTCTTTACTATTTTTCAATGTACATGATACGTATACGTTAATCGTCATCTGTTGGTCTGTAAAATATGCACAATATACTCGACAGATGTGTCGGATATACTTCACTAGTTTTAGCCTGTAGCTTTGTTCGTTTAGTACTTATGTTTATTTATTGTTTCTAAGAGTTAGACAGCTTCTTATCTTCTTTTTTATTTCTTGGTAAAGTAATTATGCAAAGAAATAATAATAAATAACTTTTGTACACCCGCAAAGAAAAGTCAGTATAACAAGAAATTGAATTAAGACTATGTACAAGAGGCAGCTTATCGCTATCACAATCTCTTTCAGGCAACCTTAAGGTGTTGGAATTACCAAGCTGTAAGAGGAAAAGGGTGTGAACAATATAATTTATAGAATAATAGCAAAAGCATAATAAGAAATTGTAATTTCATTTTCTGAAGGCGGTTAGATTAAGAGTGATTTCCGTAATACGTATATTCCGTAATGCGTAATATATACGCAGCCCACACGTAAAACTAACAGCTAACTTAACAATTTCTACTTAAGAATATGTAAAAATAAAACCTCTTATGTATAAGTGGACATTGTATTAGCAGTACTCGTCGCCTTAGTGCTTATTTGTTGAAACGATCAATTCTTATTGTACTTTACACTAGAGAGTTTATTTCCAAGATTTTCTTACATATGTATATCTATATAGGTATAATAAAATTCTAACTAAGTTAAATCTGTACATTCAATATTTTTTTTAAATCTGATTGAAATAGCCATTATTATCGATACAGAGGCCGAATCTATAGTTTTTAGAATTTTTGTATGTCTGTCTGTCGGTCTTTCTGTCTGGGAATGCATCACGAGAAAACCACAGGGACAGTCTTTGATGAAATTTGGTATAATGATAGCTGGTTATCCGGGTCAACATATAGGATATTTTTTACTGCGGGAAAATATCTCACCTCTGAAAAATCTGTACTTAACGTTAAAACGTAAGTAGGGACGAAACCGAGCGGAGTAAGAGGGAGTCGCTTGTATATAGATAAAATACATGTTTTCGACAATAAAAGTAAGATGTACATTTAATACCAATAGAATTAATAACCGACAGACCAGATGACAGGATTTATGGCGAGAAAGTCATGGACCGTTACAAAAGAGTTTTAGTCGTCTATATGGAAATCCGATGAAACTGACGTTACAACTGTCACTTAACCTTTAAATATAATTGCGGTTAAAGGAAAAAGAAATGTTGGATCTGTAACATCAGTTGAAAGGAGAACCAATGTAACTTAGATGGTAGCTGTCTACGCAACTGGAGCTTCTGTACCACCGTTATTTGTATTTCCAAGAAAGAAATATCAAGACCACTTCGTACAAGATGGGCCGACAAAATGCATTATAGTGTGGGTCTTGGACTAAATATAAAACTAAAGACTTAATAACAGCTATGGTTTTAAACTTAGTAAAAATGTGATTGATAAATGTGGTTAATATATCTGTTACTTTTTGATATACATAAATATAAAGAACGTTGATTTTTTGTAATAAATATAACCTATTGATTAAACTGAATTTTATTCTATTTATTTTCTTTTATCTACAAAAATCGGTTGTCTGGTCCTTTTTGCCCCTATAGCGGGGCTTAAAGAACCACTAGAATTGCCTCTATAAATCTTCGATATCTAACGAATAATAAATAAACTAATCATATTCTTTAGTAAATGTGTTTAAAGGAAGAACTACGCTACACACTGATATTTAAATCTTTTCCGGAATCCTTATAGTTAAACAGTTACGGGGCAATATTGCTAAATTGGACCTTTCGGCCCCGCCCTACCCTACTATTAAAATATAATAACGTTGATTTTCTATTGTCTATTTATATATTTCCCACTTGAGTAATAAATGTTGACAGTAATACTCACAATTTACTTTAACTAGTTTTAGATCATTCAATATATTTGTATGTACTAGAATTATTATGAGTTAGTATATTTTTTTCATTTTTTTAGGGTCTGTTTGCAAAAGTTACCTTAAAAATAATTTTAATTTTCTGAAGTAATACAAATTGAAGAGTTGAACTCTAAAAGCTCCTACTTTAGATAACGGAATTCTTAATCGATTGAAATAATCATTAAACACATCCTCTTCTATCTATGTGCTTATTAGCTATTTTAGCAGTGACCCTACTTGCTGTGCCAGCGGTCGCGGGTTCGTGCTCGCTGGGGGCATTCATTTGTGCGATGAGCACGAATGCTTGTACTCCAGTCACGGGTGTTTATACTTATAATATGTATGTATTTAAAGTCATATATATTATATGTGTAGTGTATCAACTATCTGGTATACATAACACAAGCCTTGTAGCTTACCATGGAAATAGATGGTGCTGTGTGTTAATGTCCCAACATATTTAAAAAAGAAACTATCAAAAGGATCTATATACACATCAGTAACAGAGAGTAAAGACATTTTAAACAAAAGATAAAATAGGAATAAATAAATATAGAGTATCGTGATTGAGGTATAATGTTCTATTTGTATGCTAAAAATACAGTAACCCAATATATTCGAGAACGTAACTAATTGAGTTAAGCAACACTTTTTTCTTCTATATATTTAAACTTTCATAATCTTTTACTAAGAATAAAACTAAAAAGCTTTATACTGTTACAAATAAAATACCGATAATATTTAAACAAGTCATTAAAATGCATGCTATACAGTGTTATAAGCACATATTCCGTACATAAATCGAGTTGGCCCATTTAATTTATGTTTCCACACATAAATGTAAACGTGTAGGTTTGAACTTATCTACAAAGATTATCTTAGTAATTTGTTTGCAATGGCTTTAACTATAACTGCTTTGATGGTTAATTCTAACTGGCAAAACTTAGTTAATCTAATTTAGTTAAATACTTAATTATGAAAATAAAAGAGAGTAATCACTAACGGTATGCTGAATATAAACATTTTCTTTTGTTTTAATTAAACTTTTGACATTTCACCAGTGTGCTAAAGTATCGTTTTTGCAGAAGATTTGCAAAATATGCAAAAATACTAACTTTTCGTCTATTTAGATGTTTGAGCAAAACAATATGTTAGCTAGAAGGCGAATGGCTTTATATATATATAGCATAGCATAGGTATATTAATTTTAATAAATACAACAGTTGAGCGTACATGAAGCTATGTTGACCTATTTTCGACCATGGCAGCCAATCTCACTCATATTATTAAATTTTTAATTATTAACCATGGGCTCAACCGTCACCTTCATATAAAAGTTAAAATATATTTTAGTTTATTTGAAGTACCTGAAAAATCGTATACTTTAAAAAAGAAAGGTGTGAAAGCTAGTATAATTTTAACTTAGAAAAACATCCCATTGGTTCAATTAATTAAATTAAAAAAAAGTAGTACGAACATTAAAAGTCGTCAATAGCTACTAAACAAAAAATAGAAAACTATCAACAAACAGAAAGAAAAACGTCTTTGTCTATACATATACAGAAAATCTAAATGAATTAATATGATCATATACCTTAACGACAAGGGCCTCTACTTCTTGGTCGTATTTCAATGCGAAATGCAATTTCCCACAGAACTCCAATTCGCCGCTGTCCGTAGATGATTGACGCACCAATTCATTCTTGTAAAGCTCCGGCTAGAAAAATAAAATATTAGCTATAATACATAAATATAATATATAATACAATTTTTCGTATAAATGTTGAATATTTGGTCCTAAATTATTAGTCTGTAATATTCTGAATATTCTTTTAAAATATTTACTTTTAACAAAACAAATATAGAACATTTATAAAAATATATTTTTATATTAGGTATGCTTCGAGAACACAAATCACATTGAATTTCAATTCTAAAATACTGACTTTTTGTCCTTAGTGACATTTATATTACGCACTAAGTAAGAGACAAAAATCACCGCAACTTTAATTTGAGATCGGAGCCTAAGAAATCTTAAAAAAATGTTTAAAAATTAAGCCATCAAAAACCCAATTTGCGAGTTAAAGGTATGTAATTAATGAAGTTAGAATAACTTAGTAAAATTACAATATTTTAACGTTATATTAACTACTGTCTATACTCTTCCAAAACACAAACTGTTATAAAACAAATTTAATGTACAAAATTAGTCTTAGTTATAAAATTCATAAGATTTCTTATATAAATTACGATATTTATATTATAGACTACATTAAAAAATTACTTAAAAAATAAAAAAAAATACAGCCTTTCAGAAATGATTGATTCCCCACACAACGTCCCCCCCCCCCCGACACCCTCCCTCCCTCCCTCCCTCCATTTATCCCTTCCCTTACGGTGCTTTACGGGAAAAAAACTATCCTATCCTTCCCAGAACTAAACGTAGTTTAAACGAATAAATCGTGAAAAGGTAACAGACAGACAGAGTTACTTTCGTATCTACACAAATATTATAAAGAGGAAAGATTTATTTTTTGTTTGTTTGTTTGTACCTAATAGACTCCAAAACTACTGAAACGATTTAGATGGATTTGGTTAGAAGATAGTTTGTGACCCTGGGAAAGATATAGGATAGTTTTTATTCCTGAAATCATCCCTTAAGGGGGTCAAAATAGGGATGAAAGTTTATATGGGGAAGCAAACTAGGGACGAACCCGATCAAAGCGAAGGTGAGTCGCTAGTTAATAATATTAAAGAATGGATAGATCCAAAGAAATAAATCTATACTATTAGCAAGATTTAGAAGGCCTTTTTATTAACATGATATATTGTAATATAAGAAATATATTATAATAAAAAGGAAACTCTTTTGTAGAGGATATTGGGAAAATCTGATACCAAAGCTTGCAAGTATTGAGATCACTGACCCTTGTAAAGATATCAGCGAAGATTACCAACAAAATTGAATCATACAAGTTCGGCTTATCTACAATGTTATAAACCCTGAAATATCTATTATATAAAATGATGTGCATGATTTAAACACTTAAACGACTGTAAAAGTGTTTTTTTTTCTGCACTTTCTCTCTCTGTCCCGCTATTTAACACTATTTCCCACATAAATGGGTTGACTGGAAGAAATCTCTTATCAAGTGCGGATCCAGGGGGGTGGTCACGGGGGTCATGACCCCCCCCCCCCCCCCCCCCCCTCCAAAGCCAAATATACTTTTTTAAGAAGTTTAAAGTTTGAGAAAAGAATATTTTGTTAAGTAGGTACCTAATTCAAAAAAAATTAAGTTTTTATTCGTTATTCAGTTTTTCTTTAATATATATGCGCTATACAAATTAGTCCGATCGCGATGCGCTATACAAAAAATTAAAACCTAATGTTCTATGTTTTTAAAACGTTAGCAGGTGCATAAGGTACAAAAATCCGTAACATGCTCCCGCTGTCCAGCTACCCCCGAGAAATGGGGGGGATGGAAAACGTTGAAAAATAGTTTTTTTTTTTTCAATTTCTGGCTTGCTGTGACATCCTATCGAAAAATGCTCTTTAGAAAAGTTGTAGGAGCCTTATCTCAAAATTGTACGATTTTTTTTAAATGTAAACATCCACTTGAAGTTGGGGGTGAGTTTTCTGGTTTGGCATTTGTGTATTTAATTTCCTGTTCCGTAAAATGTTTCATCGATATATACTACAGCATCGTATACAAAGGTTTGTATCAAACTTTCTTCACAAATTGAGTCTAAAGAGATGTTATTTAGATAACCTTTAGTTTAAATCAACACATTTTTTTTTTTTCATTTTTTATCTGTCCAAAAGGAACCACAGAGGTTGAATGACATAGTTAAAAAACATACATATTGACGAATGTGTTTCCATATTTTTTTTTAATTTTCTGTTATTAATTATTAAATGAATAAAAATTTAAAGTAAAGGGGGACCGCTAATACTTTATCATTATCAATCTTCTTTTTATTTGTATTCTGGTTATTTTATTTACTAAGCGGTTCCACGACGCGGCAACAATCATCATTAAAATATTAATAGGTACTATTAAGGAAGTTAAAAGGCCGTGAGAGAAATTTTATTTTTTTACTTTTTAGGGTTTTTTATGTCTGGGGGGGTTACTTATATTTTTTTTATTTTATGTTTATTTCATTCTTTTTAAATTACTAGCGGACACTAATTCTAATAGATAAATCTCATTTAGACTATTCTTATGAGCCCAAAAACACGCTATATCTGCTGTAAGTTTCTGAGGAATTGAGCATCCTGCAGACTATTTGATGGTACAGCATCAGCTCTAAGAAAGCATGTCTTGGAAATACTACCGAAGTAACAGTACACCAAATTTCAAATCAATCGGATCTGTGAAAGTTAGTGAGACCCTTTTGTCAAGTATGAAATGAGCTGATGATCATCAAACGTCTGAACAGATCTTCATAAATAGCTAAGAACCATTTCGATCACGTCAGTTTTCGAACAAAAAAACCGCATCAAAATCGGTCCATTCGTTTAGGAGCTACGATGCCACAGACAGACACACAGACACGTCAAACTTGTAACACCCCTCTTTTTGCTTCAGGGGTAAGAAATAGAAAAACTTGAATTAAATCTACTATTCAATACTATTTTTTGAAATATATCATAGGGTTATTAAATTGTAAAAAACAATTTTTACTTTTTGTATATACTTTCTATTCCTTGTAACTTAATCCAATTCAACAGGATTTTCCTGTCGGGTTAACATACTAAAGTAGTCGAAAAATAAGGATAAAACAATATTACAATAAAATATTGTCACATTTTTTATATAGAAAAGATAAGTTTTGTTCCATTACTTGTATATGTATGTACATAAATCTCTAAGCGGTTTAGCGGGTCGGTGTGCCCATTGCTCATTGTTGCAAAGTATTACGAGCACGTTAAGGATTGATGCGAGATTACTTCGAGCTTAGTACTTATAGGACTTATTCACTTCAGTAATACATACACCATTGATTTTAATCACGAATATATAGAAGGTACCTATAATATTGTGAGGAAGTTAAAATTGTAATTTGTATGTTATAACCGACTTCATAAAGGAAGTATGCAATTTATACCAATACTGTACCTATATAAATTAATTTTGTTTATTTTTCCAAATTACAATAATAGTAGTGTTAATAAATATTAAAATTTATTTTTACGTGAACTCAACATTTGATTAAAATATTTTCCAACAGTGTATTAAAGGTGGCTCCTAATTTAGGCACCCTTATAAAGGACCTTTCGCTCTAATGTTTTAACGAAAATAGCTACCCTCTAATCATTATTAAAACTTTGTAAATATATATTAATCATTGAATATATTATATTATTGGTTATAAATATTAAAATAAATATGAAAAAATATAATAAAAAAAATTTATATATAAAATATATAAATTAAGATTTTTTTACATTTGATGTAAAAATTTGATATATCGATTTTAATAAACTTTATTATAATAATATGGATTGAGTAAATCGAATAACCTATCTTTATTTTTAGGTTGATTACCCATACAAACTTTCGTCCCCATTTTCACACCCTTAAGGGATGATTTCTGGTATAAAATATATCCTATCTCCTTTCCAGGGTCTCAAACTATCTTCTTACTAAATTTCATCTAAATCGGACCAGTAGTTTTTGAGTTTATTCGTTACAAACATAAAAAAATACAAATCTTTTCTCTTTATAATATTAGTGTAGATACTGATCAGAATATAAGCTCCCTTTTAAAAGCTAAATCGTAAATATATGTGGGCTTTGAATTAAATTAAATGAAAATATAAAGGATATTGAACAACCTAACGTGTCTTGATAAGCCCAACAGATTGAACGCAATATCTTCCTCAACAAACAGCTACAACGATCGTTATTCCCATATAAAACCTTTTTTTAGGTCCCAATATAATTCTAATACTGCGTTTGTATAAAGTTTATTAAATAAAAAGTTTCATTAGAAAATAATTTGAAATAGCAACAATCACTTCAAAGTGATTTCAACAAAATTGCATTATGTAAAGTGGAAAAATATTTAATAAAGTGACAGCAGTGGCGGCAAAATTTAGTAGCGCCGTGGGATGTCCAACTTCCAAGGGTTTTTATGGTAATACTAGCGGCTCACCCTCGCTTCGCTCGGGTTCGCCTCTAGGAAGACAAAAACAAACCTATCCCACGGGAACTGTACATTTTTTCCGGATAAAAGGTAGCCTATGTATTATTCCAGATCTATCTATCTCTGTGACAAATTTTATTTAGAACTGTTCAGCCGTTCTGGCGTGAAAGAGTAACAAACATCCATACTCACAAACTTGTACATTTATAATATTTATATAGATTTAAAAACTACATGATACAAGAAGGAATATACATGGGATATATGCTCTGGTCGAGTGCTTAACATGTGCAGTAGCAGATCCGGAGATCCTGGATTCGAGTCCTTGTCAGAGGGAGAGCACTTATGTCTGCGTGTACAACTGTACACAGCTGTGTATTATAATATTTCTTGAGCACATAACTAGTCTCAGTAAGATTGGCCGCCGTGGCCGAAATCAGTCAGAAGGACATCACACAGAGGCATATGCAATTAAATGAAGTAAGTTTTATTTATGTGTCTTTAAATAACAATAAAACAACTTTAGCTTTTACCATCCAAACTTAACGTATCTTAGGATAAATATCTTAAGATATGTTAGAATATGTCTAATATCTTAAGATATGTTTGTCGGTAGAATTACCGATGAGTTTTTTTTTTAAAGTATTCAACACCTTTATTAACAATAAAGAAAATTACAAATATAGTTAATTATAAATACGAAACAAATGTATACTTGGTTATTACTGTACAAGTCATGTTTGCGTGGAATTGTGGCAAGAATGGTAACCAAATTCCTCCATTGAATGGCAATTCCGATTCTTTGAGCGAGAATTGCGTTCTTGAGATTAAATGGAAGTTATTACGCAACACAGTTTGAGTTACTATTAGTAACAAAACTAGATGCGAGTAACATCTATTTAGAGAGCGTGCTTATGTCGCAGAAGCTTATATTACCTTGTGAAAGCACACGGCGGGTAATAGTAATTATTTTAGTAATTACATATATGACGTTAGTTTCCTCGCAATTACAGGATTGAGTGAACTAAGTATAGCATGTACGCTATTTGGATAATGAAATAAGTATATCTATTATTTATACTTATTTTAACGTTGTATTAGATATATTTTCAAATATATAAGAATCAGACGTAGTAGACAGTACTGGTTAGAGTCCTCAAATTCAAACGGTTGTCATAAAATCAATAAATTCCACTAAAGAAGGTAATTTATTGCCCTCTGTGGCTTGTTTCATTGTGCCTTTTTTGCAATTTTTTTAATCCTTCTGAGGTTTAATGTATTTACAGATATGTACAGATTTTATCTATTTTTGTGCAATAAAAGTCTCATAATTATTCATGTTTTTAAGTAGTTTGTCTAAAAACTAGCCTATAGCGAAGTTAAATGAAAGTCGAATTGAGATCTAGTTGGGTCGCGGTTCGTGATGAGAGTAAAGTGTATAGAGTATAGTGGCGCGCTCTCGCGAACAACAAACATAATCCGTGCGTCCCCCCCGCGCCCGCGTCCCCTTCACAATCATTACGAACCGTTTACCATACTCGTATATTTCATATAATAATTTTTATAATGCGTTGCTTACAAAGGAAAACAATATTATCCATACTTAATATTATAAATGCTGAAGTAACTCTGTCTGTCTGTCTGTCCTTTCACGCTTAATCCGCTGAACCGATTTAGACGAAATTTGGTAATTTAATATTATATGTAATTAGTATAATTTTTAATAATGCGTCGCTTACACTATCTCCACCCCAGTGCTATATCAGCACTCGACCTCAGTAGGTACTTTAGCGACGCGTGCTGCCGAACGTCGTAGTAACCTTGTTTTCGTTTTTACCTCAACCACTCGTACCCGGCCATCCCTTCCGGGGATTATTCTGTGTATGATGCCTTTGGGCCAGGTATTTCTGGGGCTTTCGGGGTCAGCGATTAGTACTAGATCACCGACTCTTAATGGTTCTGTGTCGCGGTTCCACTTCTGTCTGGGGAGCATAGTAGGTAGCACTTCTCTCACCCAGCGCCTCCAAAACATATCAGCTAGCCTCTGTGTTAGCCTCCACTGTTTTCTTAGGTATAAATCGGAGTCATCAAAAGCGCCTACAATAGGTAGATTAGATGATGAACCTAGCAAAAAATGATTAGGGGTTATTGTTTCATTACTATTGGGCTCAACCGTCACGTGTGTAAGGGGTCGACTGTTAACTATTTGCTCAACCTCAGCCATTAACGTTATTAAGGTTTCTTCACGCGGCGCCCTTTCTCTTAAGATAATTTTTAGTGAGTCTTTTACAGAACGAATGAGTCGCTCCCAAGCTCCACCCCAGTGAGGACTTGCTGGAGGAATGAAGGTCCATGTAGTTCCATAGTTGACGGCCTCAGCTTTTAATATATTTTCATCCAAGTCGAGCGTTGCCTTTTTCAGCTCGTTATCGGCACCTCTTAAATTGGTACCGTTATCTGAGTAAATAAATTGAGGCCAACCTCGACGAGCAGCCATGCGTCTGAGGGCCATGATCAAGGAGTCCGTGCTCAGCGAAGGTACTAGTTCTATATGAATAGCTCTTACGGTAAGGCATGTAAATAATACACCATATCTTTTCTCTCTGCGTCTAATTACAGTAATTTCCATCGGTCCAAATAGGTCTATACCACAATGTGTGAAAGGGCGACATCTGGATGCCATTCTGGCCGCAGGTAAGTCACCCATTCTGGATGGGCACGGCTGTGCTTTTCTTATTCTACAAAACATACACTGTGAAGCCACGCTTCTTACTGTCGGTCTTAATTTTAATATCCAATATTTCTGTTTCAGTTCATTAACAACAGCTTCATTGTAACCGTGCGCCGCTCTCACATGGTAATATCGTACAATAAGCCGGGCAACATGATGACGTCCATCTAATATAACAGGTTGTTTCAGATGCAGAGGGACATCGGTAGCTGCATTGATACGGCCACCCACGCATAGGATTCCGTGTTCATTCAGAAAAGGAGATAAGGTAAGTAATCTACTTTTTTTATCTATTTCTTTTTTATTTTCCAGGTTGGCAATATCTCCAGGGAAGGATTGTAGCTGGGAATATTTTATTAGCCATCGCTCAGCAGCCGCCCTTGTGTATCCATCAAAGCTAGTATCCAGTTTCTTGCATTTGTTAATAAAGGTAAGTACATTACAGGTTGCATTCAATAGACGTAACCACGACGAAAATCTTTCAGGATCAGGAACAGCTGGTAAGGGTTTGTTGTATGTTTGCATGGTCATAGTATATTCGAGATCCAGATGGGGCATCTCCGGTAGCTGTGTGTCTACTGGCCATTCAGTATCTCGATCACGAAGAAACGCCGGACCATAAAACCACTCATTCTTTAACACTGATAAATCACAAGTCTCCTTGGTGGCGATATCCGCGATATTAAGTTTCGTAGGTATGTAACGCCACTCGTTCGGTTTTGACAATTCATCTATTTCTCCTAAGCGATGAGCGACAAACGTTGTATAATTGCGCGTATTGTTTCGAATCCAATGCAGTACAACACTTGAGTCACACCAAAAATATCTTTTGCAAGGTTTATGTTTAAGTTCTTTACATAAAGTATCTGCTAATCTCACAGCAAGCAGCGCAGCTTGTAATTCCATGCGAGGTATTGACATATATTTAAGCGGAGCAACTTTGCATTTACTCGCGACGAACGTAACATAATAGCGATCATTCACTGTCCAACGCCAGTAAGCTACGGCGCTCATTGCTTTAGTCGAAGCGTCACAAAATATATGTAGCTGTAGGTTTGTATAACACAAAGTTATCTGCTCGTTAGGCGCGGCGGATTCACTAACATAAGACACTGGCAACGGCGGCCGCTCGGGTGACGTATGCGCATTCGGATAGGAAGTGCAATGTTCCGTCTCGTTTACTCTTGCGGCCGTCCTATAATGTCTCGGTATACGCAGCTGATTAATTTCTTTTAATAATTGTAGCCATTCAATCCATTTTTCATAAATAGTTTCAGGTATTTTTTCATCCCAATCTAATTGTAATCTCCATACGTCTTGTAACATAATTTTTCCTTTGATTGTAAAAGGCGAAAGAAATCCAAATATATCAAAAATTGACATTAAAACTTTAAGCATCTGTCTCTTGCTAGGTCGCGTGTCGCCTGTTATTATATCAACAGGAATCTTCTTAAAAGAAACATCAAAAGACAACAGATCTTCTTTCGGATACCAAATCAATCCAAGTGTACGTTCGCCCTCATTTGGCTGTTCAATTTTAAACCTTACTGCAGTCGTTCCTAAGGTCTCTTGTGGAATGCAGTTTAATACCGCTTCATTGTTACTCGTAATGTTTCTTATCTCGAAGCCACCTCTTTTATGTATGTGTATAATATCTTGTATAGTTTTAATAGCCGTAGCTTCATTTTCTATACTATCTATATAGTCATCCATATAGTGTTGCTTATGAATAGCGTCCACGGCGGCCGGGTATAATGACTCATACTGCTTTGCATTTTTATTTTTTATAAACTGAGCAATAAAGGGCGAGCAATTAGCACCAAAAATTAAAGATGTCATAGTGTATGTATTGATAGGGCCATTTTGTTCTTGGTTGTCCCTCCAAAGAAATCTTAAAGCATCTTGATCTTTAGGTAAAATCTTTATCCTTAAATACATGTCTCGTATATCTCCGGTTATTCCTATTTTATTTTCTCGAAATCTCAACATGATGCCAAATAATCCCATAAGTAGGTCCGGTCCCTTCAAGAGGTAGTCATTTAATGAAACTCCACAGGTTTTTGCAGCGGCGTCGAAAACTAGGCGTAATTTGTTTTTATTAGGGTTATCGACTCCAAAGTGCGGAAGGTACCAGGTTTTTAAGGTATCTTCTTGACAGGTAAGTTTTTCAGCATAGTCGTTCTCAAGTAAGTGGTTTATTCTTTCAGTGTATCTTCTAGCATAATCTTTATCAGTCTTCAGTCTCTTCTCTATTCCTTTTAATCTTACCGCGGCGTTAGGGTACGAGTTTGGCATCTTACAGTTCTTATCTTTCCAGGGTAAACCGACATGCCATCTTCCGTTTTTAAGTACAGATGTATTTTCCAAATATTGTATAGCTTGAAGATCTTCTGGATGTTGCCTGGGTTTCATGCTGATGCCCATTGATTCGATTGTAAATGACATTCGAATTTGTTCTTCTAAATTTCGTAACTTACTTTCGTTTTCTTCATCTGAATCGTTAGTAATGAATAACGCTGAATGAAGTACTCGCTTAATGGGCGGAGTCTGGTGGAGCGGGGATGCCTCGCGTAAACATCCATGAATGCATAAGCCTAACTCAGTGCGTGTAATATATAAGTTACTATTTTTTAATTTTATTATTTGAAGCGGTAACAATAAATCATAATTATCTTGACCAATTAATAGTTTAGGTTTACAGAGTTCATTATTTAAACAATTTTTTATTATAGGTATAGAATGTTCATAATTAGTAAGATCAATCGACGTTGAATCATGTACAGGTAAGTTTAAGTCTTTTACACTTCTCACGCGAATAGGAAATGTAGTTCCGTCTTTGTTTGACACGTTTAAGTCTACTATCTCACAAACACATTCTAATGAGCTACCGTTCCACGCACCACTCACACGCATAGTTTGTTTATGTCCATTTAGTCCGAGTTTTTTTACAAGTTCATAATCTATTAACGATACGGTCGACCCGTCGTCTAACAAAGCGGTTGCACTAATTACACCGTTCGGCCCATGGATATTGATAGGCACGGTTTTCAAAAACACTTTACATTGAGATAGATTAATGTTCGTCACTGTTGCACTTTCTGTTATTTCCGTAATGTTTATATTACCCGGGGAACGAATGTCTTTTGTTATAGGATAATGTAATAACCGATGATGCGACTGTCCACAGTTTTCGATGTCACACGGCGCGGCCGGACATGTATCTCGATCGTGACGCGATAATAAACACTTATAACAGATGCCGTGTCGTTTAACGTGACGCCACCGATCTTTTCGCAGTGATTTTTTAAAGCGCTTGCACTCTGTTAGTTTATGTTTAGAAACACGACAGTATAAACACTTAAAGTCATGATTGTCTGTTGTCACTAGCACCGTATTATGTACGCGGTTGAAGTTATTGCCGATAAGATGAATATTAGATGTCGTCGAGATTTTCACCGCTTCTTCTTGTAAGAAATCTGCTAAAATATCCAATCGTGACTTCTTGCCCTCGGTGATAAGCGGGAAACTATAATCTGACCATTTTGAGAGTAGGACTGTAGGTAATTTAGACAAAATGAGCGACACTATATTCATTCCTTGTAGATATTCATCGCGTTTAACGGATCTAATGGCTTCTATAAAGTTCTGTACCTTTACTGAGAATGCAACGATATCCTTCTGATAATCTTGTGAAATTGGGTACAGCTTTTTTATATCTTGCATGATTTTAATCACAATGCCGTCGGGGTTACCGAATCGTAGCTCTAGTGTAGCCATTATTTTCTCAGGTTCCGTGGCACTGATTAAGAGGGCCGCCACAGCATCCCTGGCGGGTCCACGAAGACACTTACGTATTCTCCACAGGTTTTCTTTAGAGCTGAAATTACACACTTCCGTTGATTCTTCATATGCTTGTTTAAACTGCAGCCATTCCATGGGGTCGCCTGAGAAAGCTGGTAAGTCTCGAGGCGTGCTTAAGCGGCTCAGTAGTTTAGCGTTAGAAGTAGTATTGTTGGAGGAGGCGGCGAGATCCCTTAGTGCACTAGCCAGCATCTGGACTGTTCCATGTGAAGTTCCAGGGTGAACTGACCCTGGATGATGCAGCTCGCCTAAATCATTACCATGCTCGTTGGCTGGCTGCACCTTTTCCATTGCTTCTTGACTGTGTTCTAACCACCTGTTCACCGTACTATGTGAGTAATTATCTCGAGGTTCACTTTGCTCATCTTCTAGATCTGCTAAGTCGGTTGCCAACCTCTTGTCAATTAATTCCATCTGTATTTTAGCCTTAGCTTCAGCAGCCAATAATTCCAGCTTAGCTTTTCGAGCCTTTATAGAAGAAGATGATGATTTTTTAGATTCACTTTTTTTAGATGTGGGTACTTCAATGGGCGTGCCATCTGCTTTTTTACACTTTTCAGGTAACAAAGAAGTACTATCCAGGTTTTTTCTTATATTTTCCTTCTTAATCAACGTATTATTTTCAGGCACTTCAGCTGTCTGCACGTTCGGCTGGTAAGTTGACGGTTGAGGTCTGTTAAGATAGCAGTGAAAGGTTAGCAGAATCAATCGAAACCTACATGGTATTTTGTAGCTAATTTGTTGCTAATTAGTTGCTAAAACCCCGATTTTGTTGCTTTGACCGACTTCAAAAAAAAAGAGTTACTGCTATCTTAACGTTAAGCTAGCAGTAAACTCGCGGGATCGGCACGGATTAAATGCAATTGTACATCAGAATTTGTTGCTAATTTGTTGCTGAAGAATAGTGTAAGAAAATTTGAAAAAACCCTAGAATTGGCTAGACCTGGAGACCTGTAGCCGTGTCCATGCTATCTTAACACAGAGTTTTTGGTAACAAGATGATGGCATGGATTTTGTTGCTGTTCGCAAATAACATCAGGATACCCCAAAGAGCCAGCAACAAAATATAAACTAAAATTCTGCTACACCTGGAGACCTGTAGCCGTATCCATGCTATCTTAACATGCACTATTTTAAAGAAGACGATGGCATGGATTTTGTTGCTAGTCGAAAATAGCATCAGGACACCCCAAAGAGCCAGCAACAAAATATACACTAAAAATCTGCTACACCTGGGGACCTGTAGCCGTATCCATGCTATCTTAACATGCACTTTTTTAACAAGACGATGGCATGGATTTTGTTGCTAGTCGAAAATAACATCAGGACACCCCAAAGAGCCAGCAACAAAATATAAACTAAAAATCTGCTACACCTGGAGACCTGTAGCCGTATCCATGCTATCTTAACATGCACTTTTTTAACAAGACGATGGCATGGATTTTGTTGCTAGTCGAAAATAACATCAGGACACCCCAAAGAGCCAGCAACAAAATATAAACTAAAAATCTGCTACACCTGGAGACCTGTAGCCGTATCCATGCTATCTTAACATGCACTTTTTTAAACAAGACGATGGCATGGATTTTGTTGCTGTTCGCAAATAACATCAGGACACCCCAAAGAGCCAGCAACAAAATATAAACTAAAATTCTGCTACACCTGGAGACCTGTAGCCGTATCCATGCTATCTTAACATGCACTTTTTTAAACAAGACGATGGCATGGATTTTGTTGCTAGTCGAAAATAACATCAGGACACCCCAAAGAGCCAGCAACAAAATATAAACTAAAAATCTGCTACACCTGGAGACCTGTAGCCGTATCCATGCTATCTTAACATGCACTTTTTTAAACAAGACGATGGCATGGATTTTGTTGCTGTTCGCAAATAACATCAGGACACCCCAAAGAGCCAGCAACAAAATATACACTAAAAATCTGCTACACCTGGAGACCTGTAGCCGTATCCATGCTATCTTAACATGCACTTTTTTAAACAAGACGATGGCATGGATTTTGTTGCTAGTCGAAAATAACATCAGGACACCCCAAAGAGCCAGCAACAAAATATAAACTAAAAATCTGCTACACCTGGAGACCTGTAGCCGTATCCATGCTATCTTAACATGCACTTTTTTAAACAAGACGATGGCATGGATTTTGTTGCTGTTCGCAAATAACATCAGGACACCCCAAAGAGCCAGCAACAAAATATAAACTAAAATTCTGCTACACCTGGAGACCTGTAGCCGACTATCAGTGTCCGTGCTATCTTAACGTGCAGTTTTTATAACAATACGGTGGCATGGATTTTGTTGCTAGTCGAAAATAACATCAGGACACCCCAAAGAGCCAGCAACAAAATATAAACTAAAAATCTGCTACACCTGGAGACCTGTAGCCGTATCCATGCTATCTTAACATGCACTTTTTTTAACAAGACGATGGCATGGATTTTGTTGCTAGTCGAAAATAGCATCAGGACACCCCAAAGAGCCAGCAACAAAATATAAACTAAAAATCTGCTACACCTGGAGACCTGTAGCCGTATCCATGCTATCTTAACATGCACTTTTTTAAACAAGTCGATGGCATGGATTTTGTTGCCTTTCGCAAATAACATCAGGACACCCCAAAGAGCCAGCAACAAAATATAAACTAAAAATCTGCTACACCTGGAGACCTGTAGCCGTATCCATGCTATCTTAACATGCACTTTTTTAAAGAAGACGATGGCATGGATTTTGTTGCTAGTCGAAAATAACATCAGGATACCCCAAAGAGCCAGCAACAAAATATAAACTAAAATTCTGCTACACCTGGAGACCTGTAGCCGTATCCATGCTAACTTAACATGCACTTTTTTAAACAAGACGATGGCATGGATTTTGTTGCTAGTCGAAAATAGCATCAGGACACCCCAAAGAGCCAGCAACAAAATATACACTAAAAATCTGCTACACCTGGAGACCTGCAGCCGACTATAAGGGTCCAAGCTATCTTAACGTGTAGTTTTTATAACAATACGGCGGCATGGATTTTGTTGCTAGTCGAAAATAATATCAGGACACTCCACAGAGCCAGCAACAAAATAAAAACTAAAATTCTGCTACACCTGGAGACCTGTAGCCGACTATCAGTGTCCGTGCTATCTTAACGTGCAGTTTTTATAACAATACGGTGGCATGGATTTTGTTGCTAGTCGAAAATAACATCAGGACACCCCAAAGAGCCAGCAACAAAATATAAACTAAAAATCTGCTACACCTGGAGACCTGTAGCCGACTATCAGTGTCCGTGCTATCTTAACGTGCAGTTTTTATAACAATACGGTGGCATGGATTTTGTTGCTAGTCGAAAATAACATCAGGACACCCCAAAGAGCCAGCAACAAAATATAAACTAAAAATCTGCTACACCTGGAGACCTGTAGCCGTATCCATGCTAACTTAACATGCACTTTTTTAAACAAGACGATGGCATGGATTTTGTTGCTAGTCGAAAATAACATCAGGACATCCCAAAGAGCCAGCAACAAAATATAAACTAAAAATCTGTTACACCTGGAGACCTGTAGCCGTATCCATGCTATCTTAACATGCACTTTTTTTAACAAGACGATGGCATGGATTTTGTTGCTAGTCGAAAATAGCATCAGGACACCCCAAAGAGCCAGCAACAAAATATAAACTAAAAATCTGCTACACCTGGAGACCTGTAGCCGTATCCATGCTATCTTAACATGCACTTTTTTAAACAAGTCGATGGCATGGATTTTGTTGCCGTTCGCAAATAACATCAGGACACCCCAAAGAGCCAGCAACAAAATATAAACTAAAAATCTGCTACACCTGGAGACCTGTAGCCGTATCCATGCTATCTTAACATGCACTTTTATAAACAAGACGATGGCATGGATTTTGTTGCTAGTCGAAAATAACATCAGGTCATCCCAAAGAGCCAGCAACAAAGTATAAACTAAAAATCTGTTACACCTGAAGACCTGTAGCCGTATCCATGCTATCTTAACATGCACTTTTTTTAACAAGACGATGGCATGGATTTTGTTGCTAGTCGAAAATAGCATCAGGACACTCTAGACAGCCAGCAACAAAATAAAAACTAAAATTCTGCTACACCTGGAGACCTGTAGCCGTATCCATGCTACTTTAACAAGCACTTTTTTTAACAAGACGATGACATAGATTTTGTTGCTAATCGTAAATAACATCAGGACACCCCAAAGAGCCAGCAACAAAATAAAAATTAAAAATCTGCTACACCTGGAGACCTGTAGCCGACTATCAGTGTCCATGCTATTTTAACGTGCAGTTTGTAAAACAAGACGGTAGCATGGATTTTGTTGCTAGTCCTAAATAATATCAGGACGCCCCAATGAGTCAGAAAAAAAATAGAAACTAAAAATTTGCTACACCTGGAGACCTGTAGTCGTATCCATGCTATCTTAACGTGCAGTTTTTTTAACAATACGGTGGCATGGATTTTGTTGCTAAGCGCAAATAACATCAGGACACTCCAGAGAGCCAGCAACAAAATAGAAACTAAAAATTTGCTACACCTGGAGACCTGTAGTCGTATCCATGCTAACTTAACGTGCAGTTTTTATAACAATACGGTGGCATGGATTTTGTTGCTAATCGCAAATAACATCAGGACACTCCAGAGAGCCAGCAACAAAATATAAACTAAAATTCTGCTACACCTGGAGACCTGTAGCCGTATCCATGCTACCTTAACAAGCACTTTTTTTAACAAGACGATGACATAGATTTTGTTGCTAATCGTAAATAACATCAGGACACTCCAGAGAGCCAGCAACAAAATAAAAATTAAAAATCTGCTACACCTGGAGACCTGTAGCCGACTATCAGTGTCCATGCTATTTTAACGTGCAGTTTGTAAAACAAGACGGTGGCATGAATTTTGTTGCTAGTCCTAAATAGCATCAGGACGCCCCAAAGAGTCAGAAATAAAATAGAAACTAAAAATTTGCTACACCTGGAGACCTATAGTCGTATCCATGCTATCTTAACGTGCAGTTTTTTTAACAATACGGTGGCATGGATTTTGTTGCTAAACACAAATAACATCAGGACACTCCAGAGAGCCAGCAACAAAATAAAAACTAAAAATCTGCTACACCTGGAGACCTGTAGCTGACTATCAGTGTCCATGCTATCTTAACGTGCAGTTTATAAAACAAGACGGTGGCATGGATTTTGTTGCTAGTCGAAAATAATATCAGGATGCCCTAAAGAGTCAGAAACAAAATAGAAACTAAAAATTTGCTACACCTGGAGACCTGTAGTCGTATCCATGCTATCTTAACGTGCAGTTTTTATAACAATACGGTGGCATGGATTTTGTTGCTAATCGCAAATAACATCAGGACACTAGAGAGAGCCAGCAACAAAATAAAAACTAAATATCTGCTACCTCCAGGTCTCCAGGTGTAGCAGAATTTTAGTTTTTATTTTGTTGCTGGCTCTCTGGAGTGTCCTGATGTTATTTGCGATTAGCAACAAAATCCATGCCACCGTATTGTTATAAAAACTGCACGTTAAGATAGCATGGATACGACCACAGGTCTCCAGGTGTAGCAAATTTTTAGTTTCTATTTTTTTCTGACTCTTTGGGGCGTCCTGATGCTATTTAGGACTAGCAACAAAATTTATGCCACTGTCTTGTTTTACAAACTGCACGTTAAGATAGCATGGACACTGATAGTCAGCTACAGGTCACCAGGTGCAGCAGATCTTTAGTTTTTATTTTGTTGCTGGCTCTCTGGAGTGTCCTGATGTTATTTGCGATTAGCAACAAAATCCATGCCACCGTATTGTTATAAAAACTGCACGTTAAGATAGCATGGGTACGACTACAGGTCTCCAGGTGTAGCAAATTTTTAGTTTCTATTTTGTTTCTGACTCTTTAGGGCGTCCTGATGTTATTTTCGACTAGCAACAAAATCCATGCCACCGTCTTGTTTTACAAACTGCACGTTAAAATAGCATGGACACTGATAGTCGGCTACAGGTCTCCAGGTGTAGCAGATTTTTAATTTTTATTTTGTTGCTGGCTCTCTGGAGTGTCCTGATGTTATTTGCGTTTAGCAACAAAATCCATGTCATCGTCTTGTTAAAAGTAGTGCTTATTAAGGTAGCATGGATACGGCTACAGGTCTCCAGGTGTAGCAGAATTTTAGTTTTTATTTTGTTGCTGGCTCTCTAGAGTGTTCTGGTGTTATTTTCGACTAGCAACAAAATCCATGCCATCGTCTTGTTTAAAAAAGTGCATGTTAAGATAGCATGGTTACGGCTACAGGTCTCCAGGTGTAGCAGAATTTTAGTTTATGTTTTGTTTCTGACTCTTTGGGGTGTCCTGATGTTATTTGCGACTAGCAACAAAATCCATGCCACCGTCTTGTTTTAAATACTACACGTTAAGATAGCATGGACACTTATAGTCGGCTACAGGTCTCCAGGTCTAGCAGGTTTTTAGTTTTTATTTTGTTGCTGGCTCTCTGGAGTGTCCTGATGTTATTTACGATTAGCAACAAAATCTATGTCATCGTCTTGTTAAAAAAAGTGCTTGTTAAGGTAGCATGGATACGGCTACAGGTCTCCAGGTGTAGCAAATTTTTAGTTTATATTTTGTTGCTCGCTCTTTGGGGTGTCCTGATGTTATTTTCGACTAGCAACAAAATCCATGCTATCGTCTTGTTAAAAAAGTGCATGTTAAGATAGCATGGATACGGCTACAGGTCTCCAGGTGTAGCAGAATTTTAGTTTATATTTTATTGCTGGCTCTTTGGGGTGTCCTGATGTTATTTTCGACTAGCAACAAAATCCATGCCATCGTCTTCTTTAAAAAAGTGGATGTTAAGATAGCATGGTGACGGCTACAGGTCTCCAGGTGTAGCAGATTTTTAGTGTATATTTTGTTGCTGGCTCTTTGGGGTGTCCTAATGCTATTTTCGACTAGCAACAAAATCCATGCCATCGTCTTGTTAAAAAAAGTGCATGTTAAGATAGCATGGATACGGCTACAGGTCTTCAGGTGTAACAGATTTTTAGTTTATACTTTGTTGCTGGCTCTTTGGGATGTCCTGATGTTATTTTCGACTAACAACAAAATCCATGCCATCGTCTTGTTTATAAAAGTGCATGTTAAGATAGCATGGATACGGCTACAGGTCTCCAGGTGTAGCAGATTTTTAGTTTATATTTTGTTGCTGGCTCTTTGGGGTGTCCTGATGTTATTTTCGACTAGCAACAAAATCCATGCCACCGTATTGTTATAAAAACTGCACGTTAAAATAGCACTGACACTGATAGTCGGCTATAGGTCTCCAGGTGTAGCAAAATTTTAGTTTTTATTTTGTTGCTGGCTCTGTGGAGTGTCCTGATATTATTTTCGACTAGCAACAAAATCCATGCCATCGTCTTGTTTAAAAAAGTGCATGTTAAGATAGCATGGATACGGCTACAGGTCTCCAGGTGTAGCAGAATTTTAGTTTATATTTTGTTGCTGGCTCTTTGGGGTGTCCTGATGTTATTTGCGTTTAGCAACAAAATCCATGCCACCGTATTGTTAAAAAAACTGCACGTTAAGATAGCATGGATACGACTACAGGTCTCCAGGTGTAGCAAATTTTTAGTTTCTATTTTTTTTCTGACTCATTGGGGCGTCCTGATGTTATTTAGGACTAGCAACAAAATCCATGCTACCGTCTTGTTTTACAAACTGCACGTTAAAATAGCACGGACACTGATAGTCGGCTACAGGTCTCCAGGTGTAGCAGATTTTTAATTTTTATTTTGTTGCTGGCTCTCTGGAGTGTCCTGATGTTATTTACGATTAGCAACAAAATCTATGTCATCGTCTTGTTAAAAAAAGTGCTTGTTAAAGTAGCATGGATACGGCTACAGGTCTCCAGGTGTAGCAGAATTTTAGTTTTTATTTTGTTGCTGACTGTCTAGAGTGTCCTGATGCTATTTTCGACTAGCAACAAAATCCATGCCATCCTCTTCTTTAAAATAGTGCATGTTAAGATAGCATGGATACGGCTACAGGTCTCCAGGTGTAGCAGATTTTTAGTGTATATTTTGTTGCTGGCTCTTTGGGGTGTCCTGATGTTATTTGCGAACAGCAACAAAATCCATGCCATCGTCTTGTTTAAAAAAGTGCATGTTAAGATAGCATGGATACGGCTACAGGTCTCCAGGTGTAGCAGATTTTTAGTTTATATTTTGTTGCTGGCTCTTTGGGGTGTCCTGATGTTATTTTCGACTAGCAACAAAATCCATGCCACCGTATTGTTATAAAAACTGCACGTTAAGATAGCACGGACACTGATAGTCGGCTACAGGTCTCCAGGTGTAGCAGAATTTTAGTTTATATTTTGTTGCTGGCTCTTTGGGGTGTCCTGATGTTATTTGCGAACAGCAACAAAATCTATGCCATCGTCTTGTTTAAAAAAGTGCATGTTAAGATAGCATGGATACGGCTACAGGTCTCCAGGTGTAGCAGATTTTTAGTTTATATTTTGTTGCTGGCTCTTTGGGGTGTCCTGATGTTATTTTCGACTAGCAACAAAATCCATGCCATCGTCTTGTTTAAAAAAGTGCATGTTAAGATAGCATGGATACGGCTACAGGTCTCCAGGTGTAGCAGAATTTTAGTTTATATTTTGTTGCTGGCTCTTTGGGGTGTCCTGATGTTATTTGCGAACAGCAACAAAATCCATGCCATCGTTTTGTTTAAAAAAGTGCATGTTAAGATAGCATGGATACGGCTACAGGTCTCCAGGTGTAGCAGATTTTTAGTTTATATTTTGTTGCTGGCTCTTTGGGGTGTCCTGATGTTATTTTCGACTAGCAACAAAATCCATGCCATCGTCTTCTTTAAAAAAGTGCATGTTAAGATAGCATGGATACGGCTACAGGTCTCCAGGTGTAGCAGATTTTTAGTTTATATTTTGTTGCTGGCTCTTTGGGGTGTCCTGATGTTATTTTCGACTAGCAACAAAATCCATGCCATCGTCTTGTTAAAAAAGTGCATGTTAAGATAGCATGGATACGGCTACAGGTCTCCAGGTGTAGCAGATTTTTAGTTTATATTTTGTTGCTGGCTCTTTGGGGTGTCCTGATGTTATTTTCGACTAGCAACAAAATCCATGCCATCGTCTTGTTAAAAAAGTGCATGTTAAGATAGCATGGATACGGCTACAGGTCTCCAGGTGTAGCAGATTTTTAGTGTATATTTTGTTGCTGGCTCTTTGGGGTGTCCTGATGCTATTTTCGACTAGCAACAAAATCCATGCCATCATCTTGTTACCAAAAACTCTGTGTTAAGATAGCATGGACACGGCTACAGGTCTCCAGGTCTAGCCAATTCTAGGGTTTTTTCAAATTTTCTTACACTATTCTTCAGCAACAAATTAGCAACAAATTCTGATGTACAATTGCATTTAATCCGTGCCGATCCCGCGAGTTTACTGCTAGCTTAACGTTAAGATAGCAGTAACTCTTTTTTTTTGAAGTCGGTCAAAGCAACAAAATCGGGGTTTTAGCAACTAATTAGCAACAAATTAGCTACAAAATACCATGTAGGTTTCGATTGATTCTGCTAACCTTTCACTGCTATCTTAACAGACCTTGACGGTTGGCTGGTCGACGCTTCCGCTTGTTTCGACATTTCACGTTCTTTACGCACTGTATTTCGCGTGTTGACCATTGTAGATGATGGAGGTGTGGTAAACATAGATAAAACAGTATAATCCGGCTCGAAGACCACTTTATAGCGAAGTTAAATGAAAGTCGAATTGAGATCTAGTTGGGTCGCGGTTCGTGATGAGAGTAAAGTGTATAGAGTATAGTGGCGCGCTCTCGCGAACAACAAACATAATCCGTGCGTCCCCCCCGCGCCCGCGTCCCCTTCACAATCATTACGAACCGTTTACCATACTCGTATATTTCATATAATAATTTTTATAATGCGTTGCTTACAAAGGAAAACAATATTATCCATACTTAATATTATAAATGCTGAAGTAACTCTGTCTGTCTGTCTGTCCTTTCACGCTTAATCCGCTGAACCGATTTAGACGAAATTTGGTAATTTAATATTATATGTAATTAGTATAATTTTTAATAATGCGTCGCTTACAAGCCTTTAGGTACAATGTATTAGTTTTTGTGTAAAATATACGTAATTTAATATAAATAAAATCAAAATATCTGTCTGTGACTCAAAATTACTAATCCATAGTTTCTAAGTATCCTAGTTGAAAGCTAGAATCCTTGTTATCAGTGATACAAGGTCTATTACTTTTTAGTACAACGTCTAATTCAGGTTAAAGTACAACGAGAGTGATTCGCTAGCATTTTAAATATTTTACATATCAAATATAAATTTCCTTATACAGGAATATAATATTACGTATAAAAACTATTAATTTGAATACATAATTTAATACAATATTTGCTTTATAGAATTGTAAATATTGTAATGGATAAAGAGCTTATAATTTAATGGAGCAATACGTTATCTGCCTTATATAAAATGTTTTGTAAATCTTGGAATTACAACGAAAAACTACCCATAATTTATCAATGCTACCTTTATGGAATCACTGGAGCTTATGTTACTTTGTCATAAACTATTTTTTTTTTTACAAAATTAAATTTTTGGTTGAAAATTTCGAAACCTTCAATGAACAACGTTGTAATTTAGTATTGAGATAATATATAAATAGAAATTAGTATATTTAAAGAATAAATTTAATAAAATCTAGTATTTAAGTATTTGAAAGTTAAACTGAATTTTTTTAAAATAATCAAATTCATCATTTTCAGTTTTATATACTCTTAATTAATTTACATAAAAACACGCTGCAAAAGTCTTGCAAATGTACTATTTTCACTATCCATACATAATATAATAAAATTGTAACTAAGCCGAATCTGTACATTTTTTTTTTCTGAAAATCTTATTAAAATAGACTTTATTATCGATACAGAAGTCAAATCTATAGTTTTTAGAATTTTTTGTCTGTCTGTCTGTCTGTCTGTTACCGCATTACGAGAAAACCACTGATTTTGATGAAATTTGATATGATGATAGCTGGTTATCCGGGTAAATATATAGGATACTTTTTACTGCTGGAAAATATCTCATCTCTGAGCTAAACGTTAAAACGTAACTAGGGACGAACCCGAGCGGAGCGAGGGTGTGTTGCTAGTTTTATATAAATATGTGAGAAGTATATAAAGACAGTTTATCAAAATCACTTCTATTAATGGCATCTATATATCTAAAAAAAAAAAAAAAAAAAATTCTTTATTGACATATTTTATACATGCAAAAGTGTTAATGATTTCCCTAGCCCCTGCGCTCGTTAAAAACTGTGTTGCAGGAGCTAGTGTCCTCCCCATATAATTAATCACAGATTTATGCCAACACAATAGTAATAGAAAGAAAAATGAATAAACAACAAAAAACATAAATAGAAAAAAAACGTATGTGTGTGTTTGTGTGTGTGTGTGTGTGTGTGTGTGTGTGTGTGTGTGTGTGTGTGTGTGTGTGTGTGTGTGTGTGTGTGTGTGTGTGTGTGTGTGTGTGTGTGTGTGTTATGTAGATATTATACAGCATATTTTATAACTTCTTCTGTCGCATCATAATCTAAACTTTTCAGCCAGGTAAGTAAAATTTTTTTCAATTTATTGTTAGGATGCTTCTTAACTTTGTATTTATTATTAAAAATATTATAAATACGGGGAGCCACAACAGTGAAGTGCTTCTTAGCAAAGGAGGTTTTAACACGTGGAACCGGACAGCGATCTATCCTTTTAGAGTCGTCCTGTAAAGTTGGCACCACTTTTTTATGATATCTCCGGATTGTTTCATAAATAAACAATTGTCGTACAGATAGTACACCAGCTTTCTCATATACGGAGGCGGTTGGATGCCTAAAAGGCAGGTACATTAACACCTTAAGTACAGCTCGCTGAGCCCGTTCAGCCGCGATAAGGTAAGTTTTGCTCGCACAGCCCCAGGCACTTATGCAATATCTAATAATACATTCAACCAGCGCTTTGTAGGTTAGGATAAGTAGGTGTTTTTTGGCTACTGTACGTAAATTTTTAAATATATAAATTGTTTTCCTGATCCTGGTCGCCAGCGATGCTATGTGGATATTCCAGGAAAGCCTTTCATCCAAAATGACTCCAAGATATTTGATGTTGGTAACACGAGATAGAGTTGCACAGTTGCAAGTGCTGAAGTTCATTGCACGGTTACACGGGAATCCGTGTATTTTAAGTTCCAATCTATCTCCGGGATTATCTAAAACTGATTTACTGAAGCAAACGTATTTGGTTTTGTTGTTATTAATAGATAAAAGACTATTTTCCAGCCACTCAGTTACTTTAGCAAGGCCGAGTTCTGCTAGACGGAAAACCTCTTCCCAAGTGCTACCATGGAACACCAGCACTGTGTCATCTGCAAACATGGTTATATCAAGTCCTGGCAGGACAGTATTGCATAATTCGTTGATATAAATAAGAAAAAGAGTCGGCCCAAGCGTACTGCCCTGAGGGATTTCGTATCTGCATGTGGCATTGTCACTTTGATATTCACCAATACGTACACATTCTATTCTACCAGATAAGTAGTCCCTAAACCAGTCCAGGGCAACTCCTCTTATCCCAACATTCTCCATTCTGCTGAGCAAGATGGGCACGGAGACTGTATCAAAAGCCTTCTGTAGATCCAGGAAAACTCCTATGCATTTATTATTTTTATCAAGCTGTTTCATCAATGTCGTCGTAAGCGCTAGAACTGCGTCTTCTGTCGATTTTCCTATCCTAAAGCCATATTGGTTATAATTAAGAAGTCCATTTTTTTCTAGATAACTGGTAAGTCTTTTGTTAACTATTTTTTCTAGAATTTTTGATAGAGTTGACAGGAGAGATATCGGTCTATAGTTGGTAGGATTATATTTGTCACATATCTATCACAGTTTCACCCGCGTAAATAAATAACTTGATCTTCTCCGTACTCAAACACAAATGATCGCTTATTTTCATTGTGATTGAAACTAATATTATAAAGAGGCCGAGTTTGTTTGTTTGAACGCGCTATTCTCAGAAACTACTAATTGGATTTAAAAAAATCCTTTTGGATTAGACAGCCTGTTTCTTGATATCATATAATATGTAGTAGTATGTAGTTAACTGCTTTGATGGTGTAGTGGCTAGCATGTACGGCTGCACACCCGGAGGGCCTGGGTTCGAGTCCCGGGTCGGGCCAAGTTTAGATATTGAGTCTTTCTGTATATAGTAAGCCTTAGTAAGAGCCCGAAGTTGAGAAGTTGGCTATGTTTCACTCCCGTGCCTCCGAGAACACGTAAAGCCGTCAGTCCTGCGCCTTAACTCTCACCGGTCGTGTCGAGTAGTCGTCGAACCGGAGTATGAGAGTGACAGAAATAGAGAGTACACTTGTGCACAGTTGGCTAATCTCAATGAGATTGGCCGCCGTGGCCGGAATCGGTCAGGAGAACATTATTATTATATGTAGTTTACTGTTTTCATACTAACCATTAAAACGTACCTATTACGTACGTACGTATTATAATATTTTTATTTGCATCATAACTTATGAAATCGGAAATAATTAATTATTTAATACTTCCTTGCGAAAAGCGAAAATATCCTCAAGAAAACTCATTACCAGTACGAAACAGTTTATTATTTCCTTATATTGTTATCAGGATATTTTTATCATATCCCTATTATATACGCAACACGTGCACGTCACTTCCAGAATACATGGTAGTGAAACGATGAATTACATCATCATAATTCATATTTTTAGACGCTCGTGAGTATTGCGTCATGTAATATAACATGGGTGTTCTAGAATGTTCACTTATACAATATTATTATTATAACAATACGCACTTTTACGTGTGAGATAAAGAGGAAAAATGTAGAACCTTCGACTTACTCTTCGCTTCGCTCGATCATGTCCCTAGGTGCCTATTTTTTTTTTTAAGTCATAATCTACCTACGTGCTAAACAATCAAATCCGTCCAGCCACTTCAGAAGAACTAACAAACATATTATTCGCATAGCAGCGAATTTACATTTGAACGTATGTATATTAGTTGTCCGATTATTGTTTTCCTCCGCTTAATTAAATTTTACTGTGCTTTTTAACATTATACCTTTTCAAAGTTAAACTTTTATTAAAGCCTATAAAGCTTAAAAATAAAGACAAATATTTAAATAATCTTCTAAGTACACTGATTATGGTAAAAAGATAAATAACAGATAAAGATGAGCTTTTAAATTATTATAAATATAAGTACAATATATGTATAGTCTTTATTTTGTGGTTTGTTCATTTTCATTTCATATAAATACGTACTTGATGTTATTTTCCTTAGAGGAGTTAATAGAGAGAAAAGAGGGCACTGTCACTCTTTTCTATACTTTTTAACAAAGTTTATAAATTAGAAAGGTAAGCAATGGAAAAACGAAATAAAATGAAATAACGGTTTCAAATAAATAAAATATATATAAATAAATACAAAATAAATTGTAGAAGAAAATATCAAACTGCGTGTCTCGTGGTTCAATAAAAAGAAGTTCATGACACTCTCCTTCCGCATGTGAAAATTTCGTTTCAATCAGATAACGCCTTTGCTTATAGCAAACAGACATACTGATATAAACGACATAAAATATTTTATTTATTTTAATATCATTTATATGACCATATGTGCCAAATGTAGACATATTTCAATATCACAAGTAGTTCACATACATATCTATTGTATTTATAAGTTTAAATAAATACTACAAAATAAAGCAACAAAATAAATATCCCATCCGTCTAGTCTAGTCTAGAGACAATCCCAGTCAATATTTACTTGCTCTCAATCAAACAGATTTAGTATTTGTACAGCATCCTACAGTTAATATTACTATGTACGAAAATCTTGCTATACCCTCATAGAAAACTATGAAAGATTGAAGTGGCATTGTTCGTTCGTTCGTTCGTTTCAGCCAAAACACGTCCACTGCTGGACAAGGCCGCCCCCAGAGATTTCTACGACAGTTGGTTTTGTGCCATTCGCATCCAGTGGACTCCTGCAACTTTGACTAAGTCGTCGGTCTACCTTGTGGGGGGCTTGCCCACGCTTCGCTTTCCGGAAGTGGCATTGTACCATACCTTAATTAATCCAATAGAAGAATCAGCGCGTTCCAGACTGCAGATGCTGAACTGTATCGATGGTAGGTCCAGACGATGAGAGAGCTGTCGTTGGAAGGTCTGGTGACGATCTGGCACTATGGGGAGCGTTGTTTGACGAAGCACCTACGACAATAAAATATAATTAATTTATATGTTTAATCAACACTTTTCAACCCCATCGTATTGTAATATGGACATTGACACGAAATAGCCTAGTTACTTGGCATAGCTTACAGCTAGTGAAAAAATTTCATTACTTACATACAACAAAAAGCAAAACGTACCTCTTTGTAATATTACTGGCATTTCTAACAGTCTTTTAAACAAAAAAGTTAACCCAGAATTTCTAACTACAAACCATATAAATACTTTACAATAAGTGACAAACTTCACTTTCCTGTACAATGGAAAAATTTAATACTGGGTATGGTACTATGGCTTAGGTACACTAGTATGAAAATATTTAATTTACTTTACTATTATTACGTCACTAGGTTCTATTTAATGTTGAGATTCATCTCAAACTCCTTTTAAAGGGCCGGAGTAAATAGCCCGAGGTCCACGCTTTGTTAAAATATCAAATGAATAAAATAAAATTATAAGATGTAACGGCTAGGATGTACTTTGTAAAATGGTAAGTTCTTTTAATAAGAATATAAAGTAAATTGTAAATGATGAAACCTTACTTAATTAATATATATTGAAAACGTAAGTGTTTTTGTTAGTTTGGTGGCATATTTCAATTCTTTTTTCTAAAGGACGATCTTACTTTGGATTTTCTAATATACGGTAAATTTAATAACTTTGAATACAGAAAATTTATGAAAAAAGATAAATCTATAATAATATTATAAAGAGACAGAGTTTGTTTGTTTGAATGCGCTAATCTCAGGAAATACTGATCCGCTTTGAAGAAGGCTATAGGCTATATATCATGCTACTACCCAAGGGAGCGTAAAATTCAGAAACGAGGAGCCAAATATAGAACTTAGTTATGTGCCATGGAAAAGGTTACGTATAGTCGAGTTAAAATGAGCTGATTGCTGTTGATGAACAATTCCCAAAAGGTGTTGATGACAGGCAGGCGGCCGGTAATAAAACTTTTGTCAAAACAAATCAGCAATACGGAATATGTATCGCGCCCCCAAGTAATTGGGAAATGGGTAGGGTATGTCGATACTGTTGATAAACATTTTAATTTCATATTTAGGTTCGATCCACACTATAGTGCTGGTAACGGTTCGTTCTCGATCCGATATCAGTCTGGTAAAGTATTTTTTTAACATTGAAAATGTTTTTTTTGTCGCTTCTGTATAGGCCCGATTTTCAGCGAAAGTGCGACATCGCCCTGGTGTCGTGGCTTTTGGAACTACGTGACTGATTGGGATGTCAAAAGACGCGTCATGACAAGGGCTACAAAATGCAAAAAAAATTTTTGAATAAACTCAGTCACTTTTTTTTTAAATCGAAATAGTGTGAAAAATGCTGTCGTTTTTCGCCCGATTTCGCTCAGAAAATAATTCATATCTCAAAAACGAAATGAGATATCGAAAAAATGAAAAAAACCCCTAGAGATAAGATTTTGGGCTACATTTAAAAAATCATTGGAGGTGCGTATCATGGCTGGGTTATTCAGAAGTTGTACCTTTGTGACGCAGAGTTTACGCCCGAAGAGCGCGTGAGCGTAATATTGATAGTGAATAAATATTTTGGAACATGATTATATATTTGAACGAAGTGATTCTTTATGTATAAATAAATATGTATTTAAACGAATAACTAACTAATATCTATACACATAATAAAACAGTAACTTAGCGAAATCTATGCATGAAATATTTTTTTAAAACAATGACCGTAACCTATTGTGTACAGAATATATACCCCAAAACAATAGTTATTAAAAATTTTGTCTGTATGTCTGTTTGTCTGTTTGGGTGTGCGCGTTTCACGCAAAAATTAAGGAACCGATTTTAACTAAATTTTGTGTAGTGGTAACTTATTACTCGGGTCATATATAATATAATTTAATCCCATTTATAAAATATTATTATTAATTGAAATATTATAAATGCGAAAGTTTGGATGGATGTTTGTTACTTAATCATACCAGAACGGCTGAAAGAATCTGGATGAAAAGCACAGGGATAGATTATAGTCCCGAAAAAACGTACGATTCCCGTGGGATAAATTTGTTTTTGTTTTACACAAAGCAAGCGATCGACTATCGAGGGTGACTCGCTAGTCTGTATCTATACATATACTGAAATTCAGAGTCAAATCTATACATTAAATATTTTTTTGGAAAATCTTATTGAAATAGTCATCATTATCGATACCGAGGGCGAATCTATAGTTTTTAGAAGTTTTGTCTGTCTGTCTGTCTGGCAACGCATCACGAGAAAACCGCTGGACAGATTTTGATGAAATTTGGTATGATATTAGCTGGTTATCCAAGTCAACATATAGGATAATTTTTATTGCGGGAAAATATCTCATCTTTGAGAAATCTATGCTAACCGTTAAAATGTATCTATCCATATAATAAAATTCTAACTGCGTCGAATCTGTACATTAAATATTTTTGGAAAATCTTACTGAAATAGTCATTATTTTCGACACAGGTGTCACAAGAAAAGCACTGGTCAGATTTAGATGGGTGTTATGATAGCTGGTTATCCGAGTCAACTTAAGGATACTTTTTACTGCGGGAAAATATTTCATCTCTGAGAAATCTATGATAGACGTTAAAACATAACTAGGGACGAACCCGAGCAAAGCGAGGCTGAGTCGCTAGTATATATATAAAAGGCTTTGTCCTGACTGAGTGATGGATCAACGCACAGCCTAAACCACTGGTCGTAGAGACATGTATTTTTGAAGAACTTATTTAACGTAGGCATCGGATAAGAAAGGATTTTTCAAAATTCATCCCTTAAAGGGGTAAAAGGGGATACCAAAGTTTATCTGTGAAAAAAAATATTTAAAATCAGAATTACTTGAAACTTAGTGTTAATGATCTTCAATTCAATTAAAGAAACACGTGTTTCATCTTTTTTTATAATTCATCTCGTTGGGTAATTTAAGGGTTTGTAATTTATTTGTACTAAAGTCTGAAATTTTTAATGTAAAATGCACGAAAAGTGGTATTTAGCTTTAAGATAAATAATTAAAGTACGTATGTAATATGTATATTAGATTTTTTTTAAATTTACCCCTTAAAGGAGTAAAAGGGGACGGTAAGGTTTATATGGAGAACACAATGTTTATTGATCAGAGTTATCTGAAACTTGGTATTAATGAACTTGGCTTTGGGAACGTGCTACACTGACCCCCAAAAACATCAATGCTACTAATTTTAATAACAAAAGTGATTTTGATTTCAATAACTTAAGTCCTTTGAAGGGTCAGAAATAGAATATAGGTCTGTCGTTTCAGTGATTCAAATGGATGAAGCAGTTCACTATCCTGTAGAATTCCTCAACAGTATTCTATCCTATAATACTTTCTTAGATTTACGCGAATATTTGACATTTTAAATAAAACTATCTTTTCGGATTATTTCGCGGATTTATTTTGATTTTTGGTTCCCGACGTTTCGAATGCTTTACAGCAATCATGGTCACGGGAGAGAAAGTATTCTATCCTTTTGAAGGTTGGCACACCTGTTGTGAATAAGCCACCAAAGCTGTGTAATCGGATAAGACTGCTAGTAATCTATAAAAAAATATTGTGGCCTCTGTGTTTGCTGGATGTACTCGAGGGGAATCAGTATTCATACCTCGAATAATACCACTAATAATCTCTGACTATGGCTATGAATTTAATCTATCATAATTCCTCCTTAAAATTTGAATTGCAATGGGTATTAATAAATGTCAGGGCCAGTTGTTAAAAGTATTAGGTATGGACTTCAGAGATTTGATTCTCACATGGACATTTTAACAGAACCCAGAACCAGACGGAACATCCACCAATGTGGTTATATAAAGAAGCTCTTAATCGAATTTTAATTCTTCGGGTTCTCCTAGTAATTAATATGTTAAAAATGATTTAATTCAATTCATTTGGCAGATTCATTTTCAATGTACCCGAAGGTCGTGGCAGACACGAGATCTGTGGATTTTTTTTTACAATAAACAATGAGTGCATTTACACCATTAGTAAGAGGCAAGTTCCTATCGAATCATACTCGAACGATATAGGACTAGAAACGGACTCTGATTGGCACGATAATGTGGATTGGGCCTTACCGTTCGATCCAAAAAATGATTTACTCGACTTCCGATATAATGCACAACAGAATGTTAATATAATATTGAATTTATTAAGATGATTATTTGGTTTGACGATATTTCGAATTCATTATTTTGTTACCCCAGGACGATTTGACTGAAGAAAAAGTTTTTGAGAAAAAAGTTTTTACGGTTTTAATCTGTTTCTTGTTTAACAATCAACAATGTCCTTTTTCCTTTTGTCGTTTGCAAACACAAAGGTAAAAGTTTGAAAAAATATTAGTTTACATTTTACATTAATCTAGAATCATATTTTTACAAAAAAAAATATTTAAAGTATATTTTTATGTATTATGTATGTATAATATTCACGTCTTAATTTTTTTACAATTGTATGTACATATACGTTATGTATATGCAAACATTATTTATTCATGAACTCAATAAATTAATAATAATGTAGCAAATACAATTACATTGTATTTCAGTGAAATATTTTTCTTAGACGATACATTATATTATTAGTCTAGTAAACGAGACGAATGTTAAAACAACAATCAGAGGTTATCCAATCTTATTAATGTCACAGAGTAAATTGATATTTACGAAAGCGAAATAAATAGTTTATGTTATTACAAGCTTTTATTTAACTTGCAATGTTTGTATGTATGTTTGTTCGGGTCAAATCATGCAACTGAATTTTTAAGCCTATCCTCAACCGATTGAGCTGAAATTTTGTATACATGTTCAGTTTAAATGATAATGCATGGTTAGATAAGTGACGTCATTCTAAATCCAACATGGCGGACTCTCAACGATGGCGGACTATGTTTTTTTTATTATGCACCCCATGATATGGATATGAAATAAAAGGGTTTAATGAGAAAAATACAAATACATACCTAAAAAATAAAAATAAAACTTTAAATTAAATTAACCATTTACCTTAAATACACATTCAGGAATTTTCTGTAGGCGTTATTAGAACCTACAATTTTCTAGTATATTATTTTGACATATTAGATGTTTAAGTTTAGCCAGTGCTAGCCATATAAACTTAGCCATCTTCTACAAAATATTTACAAATTATATACACAAAACTTTTCTCGTTTATCGCTCATTCTATTAGTGAAAACTCTATCAAAATCTGTTGCGTTTTTTTTTATTTAGTAGAAATAAGGGGAGAAATAGACAAACGCAGACGACTTTTTTTATTCTATGTATACATACTCGTATGTATAGATAAGCAACTTGCACTTACACAAAATTTTGCATTTTCCAATGAAATTCAGAGATATTTTTACACAAAATTATTAAATATAGTTATTAGAACCCTGCTACTAAAAGTTGTTGTGTAATAAATAATAATTTAAATTTTTGTGTGAAGGCAACTCGGCCGACCAGTTATTGTGTTTTGCCGTAGGCATGAGAGATTTTTCTGTAATAAAAGGTGTTCTCAATGTTACCCGAGTAATAAATTATTATCACTACACAAAATTTAATTAAAATCCGTTTTATACTTTTTGCGTGGAAAACAAACAGATATACAGACAAAAATTTCAATAAACATTGTTTTGGGGTCTATATTCTGTACACAATACATAACAGTAATAATTAAAAAAAATATTTCATGTACAGGTTTTGCTTTGTTTGTATCTAATATACATCATATAACACTAATGAGGCTAATGTTTCTTTCTTCCTGAAGTAATGAAAAGATTATTGTGAAGTACTCCTATATAAAGAATCTAAACTAACGACTAAGTATCAATAAAGAGTAGCTTATCATTAAAGAAAACACTGCCTTTTTTTTCTTTTATTATAATCTCTCGATCCAGCATGTACGGCGCTAGCTACTTCAGGAGGTCCTGCGTTCGAGGTCGATCGAGCAATGTACTGTTTTATTAAGGTTTTTTTTTACACTACACTACACTTTTTTACACTAAAATATCCTACTTCTGAATGAAACTGACCGCCATGGACAAAATCGGTCTGATAGACATTATTATCATTAAAGAAAAACAAATCTATATAAATTGGTCTATATAAATGATATTTTTTAGTACGGGAAAATATATAATCTCTGAGAAGTTTATACTAAACATCAAAATGTAACTAATTATTACTTTTTCTAATCTTATAAAATAACGTGAAAACGTAATAGTAATTAAAGAATAATGTCTAAACTAATCTACTACTACTCTTCCCCCTCCCCCCCTTCCCCCCCCCCCCCCCCCCCCCCCCCCCTCCTATCTCTCTCTCTCTCTTTCTCTCTTAGCCTATCTGAGAGTATACGAAAAAACATCTTATTCTTTTTCGAACGTGAAATGATGTAAAACATCCGGACAATAATGTCTAGTACCTACTTGTATGGTTCCATGATCCTACAAGTATATACTCGTACGTAAGATGTTGAAAACCTTCCTCGCTCTTGACTTAAAAGATCTTAAAACCCGAATAAACATCTATAGCCGTATAATAGGTATATTACACAATTGTCAACAATTCTGTTTTAATATTTTTATATTTTAACATTAGTATATATTATCTATACATATAATAAAATTGTAACTAAGCCGAATCTGTACATTAAATATTTTTTGGAAAATCTTATTGCAATAGACATAATTATCGATACAGAGGCCGAATTTATAGTTTTTAGAATTTTCGTCTGTCTGTCTGTCTGTCTGTTACCGCATTACGCGAAAACCACTGGACAGATTTTGATGAAATTTGGTATGATGATAGCTGGTTATCCGGGTCAACATATAGGATACTTTTTACTGCGGGAAAATATCTCATCTCTGAGCTAAACGTTGAAACGTATCTAGGGACGAACCCGAGCGGAGCGAGGGTGAGTTGCTAGTATTTTATAAAAGTCTAATTGTATAAATTCTGAAACATTTGCCCTAAGTAAAAATCGAACCACCGACCTAAAAACAGTACATAAGTTAATGCCTAACCCAACTATAGGATATAAACCACCACAGTCCATAAAACCTATAGTACAAAATGTACAGACGTCATAAAAGCTTTTTGTTGTCACGGTTTAATCGTTTCCACTAAGTGGTATAATATTTTCTGTAATACTATTCGATATAATATACATTTCACCGAAGTTCAGAGAAATTTTGAAATATGGACGGCGCAAATTGAAAGCTCTTATAGCAATTATTTGGAATGGGCAAAATAATTTGCGGACCGATTGGAAATATCTATCTGTGTATATAATAAAATAACGTATATTGGTATTGATTTTTAATCAAGAATTATTTAATACTAGCGGCTCACAAACAAATAAAACAAATAAAAACAAAGACAAATAAAACCAAATCTATCCCACGGGAACCGTACATTTTCCGGGATAAAAAGTAGCCATTTTACTATTCTGATGTATGAAGTATATTATTATAAAGTTTCATTAAAATCCAATCAGTAGTTTTTGTGTACTAAGCTGTATAAGTTACTATAGTTTTTTAACTATCCCACATTCTTCATTTCATTCTTTTTATTTTGATAAAGGGATAAAAAGAGATAGAAAAAAAGGGATAAAGAGTATCTAAAATATTGACCGGGGATATAAGGTACCACCATACAAAATTTCATTTAAATCGGTCCAACGGTTTCGGAGATTAGCCCATACAAACAGACAAACAGACAAAAAGACAAACAAAAAAATTAAAAAAAAACTGGATTTGCTCTATTTCTCTTCTTACATCCCCCTGACTCGGTTTTCAGTATTTTTTCTATGTACAGACATTCGACCTCTACAGTTTTATTATATGAATAAATATATATTATTTTTATATAGAATATTTGTTTCTTGGTAATATAATAAATTTTTAATATGGCAATATTGATTTGAAAAACACAGGTATTGTCATTTTGACGCTTTTTATGATTTTTTGTACTGAGTTTATGCTGGATAAATAATATCTATATTATATTGTAAAACAGTGAAACACTTTTCCTGTTTTAATCGTTATATTGTCAGTAATTAATAAAATTTATAAACACAACAGTAAATCATACGTCCCGCCCAAACGTCAAATATATTCGTCGTCATACTTTTCCTGCCTGCCTGACACCTGCGTAGACGAACACCACAGAGGTTCTATGCTTGATGTCTTCGACTGAATTAGCGGCGCGTGACAATATTTTATTTCCACTTAGTGCATCTACATTATTTCTCAACAATATCCACACGTGGACGAGCTACGTTCTTCGTAATTGGATCCATATTGTTTATTCGATTAAAAGTCTTTAAGCTTTGGAAATTAGTTTAACATTTTCAAATTTCAATTCTTAGAAATCAATAATAACTTTATATTAAAAGTACGAAAGTGTGTTTGTTAGTTTGTCCTCTTAAAATATTATAGTGGAATAAGATCTACGTAAGATTTTGTTATATAACATATTTATTTATAGTCAAAAATGAGAGGATATTTTTATAATAATAATGTCCTAGCCGATTTCGGCCACGGTGGCAAATCTCACTGAGACATGGCTACACGTGTGCAGGAGATTTAGTAGTGTACAAGTATGTGCCGTAAGTCTTGTCGTTCACTCACAAAGTTCGGAGGGACACCGACATATCGGCATTAAAATCTGATAGAAATATTTGGCCCAACCCGAGACTTGAACTCAGGACCTCATCTGTAGTTGTATCTCCTAGTAACTAAACCAACAAAACAGTTGCTATTATTATACGTTATATTATATCGCTAAAATGGGATAATATCCTATTGCGAAAAGTCAATAATGGATACGCAGTTAGCGATAGTTAAGCGAAGCAAGAGCAAGTCTCTAATTACAAACAAATGATAAAGCCATCACGAAAATTGATTAGATGTGATTCATTTATCAATACTAATTTTGATAAGGGTTGGCACAAGCAACAAAAACATGGCCGAAGAACCCTTTTACCAAAGGGTTCTAGTAAATTTTAATCAACTTATTTAACATTAAAGTAATTAATTAATGTCAAATAAATTATATAGTATTAATGTAGATTTCTTGTATTTGTATTTCTTGTTTCCAATGAATATTGCAGAAAGTAAAAAAGGTGCTCAGTACATAATACTATAGATACAAGAAAATGTTATTATTATTAATTCCGTCATCACACACTCTTCTATACAAAATTAAGAGAGGCATATTTCCATTACTTATTAGTATCAACTACTTGTCATCATAAAGGATTGTATGTATTGTATTCAGCCCTTTTTAACGTCCCACTGCTGGGCACGGGCCTCCCTTCAACACGAGGGGGATCAGGCCATAGTCCACCACGCTGGCCAAGTGCGGGTTGGCGGACTTCACATGTCTTTCGAAAACTTGCTAGGTTCTCTCAGACATGCAGGTTTCCTCAGGATGTTTTCCTTCACCGTAAGGCAAGTGGTAATCATGTTAGAAATGATTCGCAGATGAAAATATCAGAGGTGCGAGTCCCGGGATTTGAACCCGCTTCACTCAGTTTCTCAAGCGAGCGCGATACCACTGGGCTACCACTGCCTTTAAAGGATTATCAAATGAAAGTAACAGAAAAACTTAGGGCTGTCACTACCAACAAAATAAAATGGAGGACCTGATCATACTACATAGTACGTACTATTTACTGAATAGCGTATATTAGTAAATCTGTTTAAAACTAAACAACATTAATACCAGGTTCAACCACCAAACTATATTTTAATACGTTTGCTGTTAACATATACAAATATATAGTACATCTTATCTCTCATATCCATATATTGACTAAAAGAGATCTCTTTCAGAAATAAGTCCACGTTGGCTCTTTATATTTTTTTACCGACTTCCAAAAAGGAGGAGGTTCTATGTTCGTCTGTATATATTTTTTTTTTGTTATTATAATTATATTGAAAACATAGCACTTCAGAAACTTTTGATGAGCCTAAAAATCTGAATAGATCAAACTGAGTCAGTTTCTGTATCAGAAAGTGCTGCTGACTTAGATCTTGGAAATTCTATAAAGTTTCATTACCTTTTTGCCAGCATCCTTGTGCTCTTGTACGTATTCTTGCTTCAATGGCTCCGTCTGCAGGTCTGGTAGGGAGTGGCTAATGCGGATAGCAGCTTGCCGGGATAGGGAGTCACAATTACTGTCTTCTGAATCACGCCGCGTCCTGAGAGAAGAAAATCTCGTTTAATTTTATATTTTAACTTACCTTATGGATATTTTTACTACATTTTACAAACTTAAAAAATATGAGGTTCTCAATCCAAATGTATATTTTTTTCGTGTATTTTAATGAATATCTTCGTCTATTTTAACGGACTTAATTTTCTTTTTTTTTTTTTGAATAGACACTATCCCGAGCGCAGCCCACATATCTATTATCACACATCTATTTCACGAAAAAACATATTTTCTTAAATTATTAAAATTACTTTTAAAGTGACTTTCGAAAATCTTAAAAAGTAATTATTTTGGTCTTGTGATTTTCGCGTTTTCAAATAAAAAGTTTCTGTAGTTATAATATTATTAAATGAAGACTTTAAAGACAGAAGTTTAGTAAAAGTTACTGATGAATGCACGAATGAATTTAGGGTCTGAGTAAAGTCGAAGTCTAGTTTAAAATATAATCTGAAATAAAATAAATAATTCTAAGAACCGAAATGGATAAGTGTAAATCTTAGCACTTAGTATTCAGGCCTCTCAAAAAAGGATGAGCTGTGAAATCTCTCGTTACATTTCAACTTGACATAAATAATTTTACAATCTCAATCTCATACATTTTTTATAATTCTAATAGATCTTGGAAATAGCAATTTTAAATTTAAATGATTGGAGTTTATTGGAGTTTACTCCTTAAGAATCGATATTCATGTAAGGCCCACGTTATGGAAATTTTATGAGGCGTGAAATTAATAAACGCGTTAACTCAAAAGCGGAACGTTTTACGTCTTCGTCAATCCAATCTGGCGGACTCCGAATATGAAAATCGTTAATTTTGCAATAAAAAAAGGAAGCAATCGAAATAAACACCATCCTATCTTTTAAGTTTGAACAAATCACACATTTTGAAAAAAAAACATTAAGATAGGATAAGCAGTTTCGGAGCTCATCGCGGATCAACATCGTGACACGGAAATTTTATATATTAAGATACGTTAATTATATTAAAATTATTTATATATAATATTATTAATTTAATTTTAGTAATCAAATTCAATATTTTAAATTATCAAACATTCTGTTTCTTGTAGGAGTAAATTACAGTTCCGTTTCGCAGCTGACACACACACACTTCTTTGCTTTAAGAATATAATCGATATTTATCGAATATTCTTTAAGTATTCAGCCCTTTTTTTTTTAACGTCCCACTGCTGGGCACAGGCCTCCCTTCAATACGAGGGGAATCAGGCCATAGTCCACCACGCTGGCCAAGTGCGGTTTGGCGGATTTCACATGTCTTTTGAAAACTTGCTAGGTTTTCTCAGACATGCAGCTTTCCTCACGATGTTTTCTTTCACCGTAGGGCAAGTGGTAATCATGTTAGAAATGATTCGTACATGAAAATATCAGAGGTGCGATCCGGGATTTGAACCCGCTTCACTCGGTTTACCAAGCGAGCGCATTACCATTGGGCTACCACTGCCTATACTTTAAGTAAATTTATTTTATATTGATAGTATCTTTTGGAAACAGTGGGTCGTTTCAATGCGACGTTGGATTTAAATATAAAAAAGCGAAAAGCCAAGAGAGATTTATGAAGTACTACGCTCGATTGTATAAAATGAAAAGTTTAAATGTGTTCATTCTATTCATTCTATAAAAGTGTAAAGTTTTATTTTTATAATTTTATTGACTAAGCATGTTGGTTTCCTAAAACAAAATTTCTTAACTACTCATTAATTTCTTAAATTTAAATAGGAAAATCTGTTTTTATGATTAAATAAAATGATAATAACTTCTTCGATCACAGATTACTTATTTAATATAAAACTAGCGACTCAACCTCGCTTTGCTCGGGGTTCATCCCTAGGTACGTTTTAACTGTTAGTATGAAATACAAATCTTTGAATTTCTCGGCTTTTCTGTACTATAATATGCATGTATTATACATATAAACCTTGCTCTTGAATCACTCTATCTATTAAAAAACCCCGCATCAAAATCCGTTACGTTTTAAAAATCTAAGCATACATAGGGACAGACATACAGCGGGAAGCGACTTTGTTTTATACTATGTAGTGATAATAATCGCCGTAAAAATCTGCTGCGAGTCTTCTCGTCTATATGTTATGTTGAAATATGAATGCGATATCTTTCATTAGCCGTCTTTAAAAAAAAGTTATTTTTATATCTAATAGATAAATATAACTAACAATCACATGTATATAATAAATGTATTTTAGTGGAAATTAAATTAAATTATTTGTTTTATCCAATATTCTCAAAACATTGAAACCGGGATGGCATTGACATAGTTAATCATCACTGTTTCCTTCGATCTTTGAGAGCTTTTATCGAAACTGTTCACCCCTTAAGCCTATTATTTCAAGTCAATTTCCTTGAAATAACCTACGAGTATGAGACGTAAAACCCGATACGTTAAAACATAGTCGTCCTATTTCACATATCTAGAGGTCAATAAACTTTAACTAACTTAGTATTAAATTGTTTTATAAGATATTTCATAAATAAATGTTAGTTTAAAATAATATTGCAAGTGTGAAAGATATGTTCCATTTTAGGTTATAAAAGCTTATAATAATAAGCGTACACTGACTTTAAAATCGTCTTATTTTATATCATACGACCTATCATACGAAAAAAAAAATACTTTACTTGAATTAACAAAAAATAACCTATAGCACTCGGCTGTAATATATTCCTATTAGTGAAAGATTTTATAGAATCAAATCATTAGGTATCTGACCCAGCATCCCAACTCACAGACACACAAACTTTTCCTCTTTATAATATTAGTGTAGATTTTCATTTTATATATAAAAAATAATGTAATAACAGCATGTATCCATAAAATTAAATAAATTCCATCCCCCTACCTGCCCATGATCCACCGCCACGTGGCCGCACATTGGTACCCCACGGCCGCTAGCAGTACTGCCGCCATCGCTGCGAGCATCAACGCCGCCGCGTAATCTATCGAGCTGGCTCGCACTGCACTACTTGATTGAGCCTCTAACCCTTCTGGCCACACTTCTGAAAATAAAAGTTTTATTATTTAAGTCCATATTGTGTACGTGTTTAAATATAAAAGTTATGGTCCTTATTACTAAAGCTGCTAAGCTTTAACATATTTAGCAAATATTGAGATTTTTTTGAGAACGGAGGGTAGTATTAAAAAGATAATATATTTATAAGTACTTTATTTGACTTTTTATTGATTTGAAACTCGATAATTCCATGTTGAAAACGATTCATGCATAAAAATCTCAGAGGCCTTAAACTCAGGTTTGAACCACCTTAACATACATTTCCTATTGGTATTCTACCAATGGGTTAAAAACCCAATTAAATAAGTTAAACAAAGTAAATAAGATATAAATGGTATAAAATAAAAACAATATATAAAGAGCTTTGTTGCAACCATTTAATTCAGAGAAAGAGAACTCACACTCATTACTGTTTATCTCCTCGCGGACCGCGAGCACACCGGTGTGCTAGATAACAATTGAATTCTCGGAAATTCGCACGGATTTCTTAGAATTTGTCCGGGAGGGAATAATAATAACAATTACTTGTACTAAATAAATTACTACTTTCAAGGGGAAAACAAATACACATACAATGCTTATGTTTCGTATTACAGTTCTCGGAACAAATAATCAATTCATTGAATGACATGTCTAACTAAAGTCTGTCACGAGGTAAGAATGTGATTTCTATACAGTTTTAGGGTACCGTAGCCGAAAAGTTAAAAACAAACCCTCATTACTTGGTTTATCTATTAGATAATAGATAGTTAATTTTGCTACAAACAATGTTATGTCATTATAGTAAAGGACACATACAATAATATACTGTAAAAAACACAAACTCGTAAAAAAACGGAGTCACAGTATTATGCTTCTCAGGTACAGACATATAATCATAATATCAGTCAGATCTGTCACCAAGCCTGAATTCAATTTACACTAGCGACTCACTCTCACTTCGCTCAACTTCCTGCCTAGGTGGTCCTTTAAATTGACATAATTTTTATATATGCACCGTTGAAATAAAACAAATACTAAATGTATGTAAACAGCGGCCAAATCCGTTAAGCCGTCTCTGAAATTAGTGCGCACAAACGTATAGACAAGCAGACAAAAATTCTAAATCATTGTTTCGGGTTCTATTGCGTCAACAAATACCCCCAATAATAGTTTATCTCAAATATCTTCCATGTACAGACAGCGATCAGTTATATTTTAATAATATGTATAGATATAGATTTATGCAATAACAAAACTAATGCCGCGTGTTTTACATAACAGAGCTATTTTGTCAATTCTAATTGCTAATGGTTCTGTTAAATAATTGAGTCCTTTACCTTCCACCATTTATTTATTTTTAAATCATGATTACATATTTTAACAAAATGAAACTACCTTTTCGGATTTTTTCGCTGATTTATTTAAATTTTTGGTTCCCGACGTTTCCGAAAATCAGAAAAGATAGTCTTATTTAAAATGTCAAATATTCGCGTAAATTTAAAAAAGTACAAGCAAAATGAATAAAGTTCGGTAGTTTTACACTAATCCTTCGCCATTTACAAAGCGCGAGCGTTTGTAAACAGACAACGCCTATTGTATAATCGCGAATATCGATTCCTCCGATATATCGATTACGTTACCTTACCCTTGAACCCTAGTATAAGAAATTAAAGGTAAATACAGAAAGTAGGCGAGGGAGGACGGCGAATAAGTCTTTTTCTTAGAAAAAATTGTATAGAGCCGAGATACTAGTGCGAATAGAGTCAATTTAATAAAACTAGTGATCGCGGCTTGGTTGAAAATCAACCATAATTCATTAAGTTTGATCAATATTGAGGTTCTTTTTTCAAAGTTATATAGATAACCTATAACATCCAAAAGAATGTTTAAACGGGCCCATAGATTCAGAGATTTGCACGTATAGACAAATAAATTTTTCATCTATATATTATGTAAGTATTCGTATAACATTGATGAAGGTTATCTAACATCATACTACATCTTTTAGCAGTGATGTAATTATATATAAATAAAATACACGAGCAAATTCGCAGGTAAAAGAAAGTCAATTGATTTTGGCTTTCTGCACTCCTTCTTTATATAAACTTTAACTTTGCCAAAGCTCATCCTCCTCCGTACATGCAATATGCTTAGAGAGGGGTTCAAAGTTTTCTCTTCACGTATTAATATATGGATTACCAAACTCTTATTAGGTCTGTAAGTTAAAAAAAATAATAATAATAACTATTTTAAAATAATGAAAGAATTTTTTTCAAACACACTAAACCTAATACTGATTTAACATTCAAGTAAAACAAACAACGCTAGAGTTTGTAAGAAAGATCGTTTAAGCATTATATCACTTTTAAGTATATTATCCTCATAAATCCTTAATTTATATCTGAAATCGCTCGCAAAATAATCTCCCAGTTATTGTATACGTGAGGGCCATGACAATTACCATTTGTGAATAGGTTTCAATCGTTAATCATTCTCGTCGCTGTTGAGAGGAAATTTCATTAATTATAACCAAATAGGTAACTGACACTTTATCTATACATATAATAAAATTCTAATTAAGTCGAATATGTATATCCGTATTAATATTATAAACATGAAAGCTTGTGAGTATGTATGGATGTTTGCTACTCTTTCACGCCGGAACCGCTGAACGGATCTGAATGAAATTTGGCACAGAGATAGATTATAGTCTGGAATAACACAAAGGCCAATTTTATCCCGGAAAAATGTACGGTTCCCGTGGGATAGGTTTGTTTTAGTTTTCCTATAAGTAAACCCGAGCGAAGCGAGGGTGAGCCGCAAGTTAAATATTTTTTTAAAACATTATTAAAATATTCATTTTTATCGATACAAAAGTCGAATCTATAGTTTTTAGAATGTTTGTCTGTATGTCACGGGAACGCATCACGAGAAACCACTGGGCAGATTTTGATGAAGTTTGGTATGATGATAGCTGGTTATCTGGATCAACATATAGGATACTTTTTACTGCTGGAAAATATCTCATCTCTGAGAAATCTATACTAAACGTTAAAACGTAACTAGGAACAGAGCGAGGGTGAGTCGCTAGTTAATTTATAGTATTCTAAATAATATTTTCCTATTGATTCATTTGTTTCCTATAAAAATATTGTTACGTTTTTCATAATTTTAGTAGATGTTATTTAAATTGATATTAAAAGGCTGTAGTAACTCAGTGGTAACGCACTCGCTTGGAAAAGTAAGTAAAGCGGATTCAAACCGAAGCCCGGCTTCGCACCTCTGATCTTTTCATGTGCGAATCATCCTCAATAGGATTACCACTTGCCTTATAGTGAAGGAAAACATCGTGAAGAAACCTGGACGTCTGAGATAACCTAACTAATTTTCGAAAGCATGTGAAGTCCGCCCATATGCACTTGGTGTGTCAGTTAATTGACCGTATGACAATTTAAAAATTGATACTATATCGTATTATGCTAATAACTGTTTATTTTCACCTATTCCTTCGTATTTTATAATTGTAATTTATTACTCCAATCTAAACTTTTAAAAGCCTTTCGTACCTAACTTTTTCAATTATTTATGGATATGACCATAAAAAAATATTTATAACTTAATAAATTTTAACTACAAAGTTTAGATGTAACTTCAACCATTTAAAGATCTATATCTATACATATTATAAAATTCTAACTAAGCCGAATCTGTACATTAAATATTTTTTGGAAAATCTTATTGAAATAGACATTATTATCGATGCAGAGGCCGAATCTATAGTTTTTAGAATTTTTGTCTGTCTGTCTGTCTGTCTGTCTGTCTGTCTGTCTGTTACCGCATCACAGAAAAACCACTGGAGGGATTTCGATGAAATTTGGTATGATGATAGCTGGTTATCCGGGTCAACATATAGGGTACTTTTTACCGCGAGAAAATATCTCATTTCTGAAAAAAAATACAAAAACTGGTAGAAACAAAACCACGACGATACTATTTGTAAACAGTTTAGCAAGGTAACTTACAAAATATGGTAAAAACTATAAAAATAGCTTATCTAGAAAATCTAATCATCAAAAGCGCAATTTTATCCATTAAAATAGTTATTTTAATTAATATTTATTTATGTGTTATTTAGATATTCGACAATAGATGTCGCCATGTGTTTTTAAAATACATAGTTTTAATCCCAAAAAAAAATAATGTACAGATATGAACTTTTTTCGATTTTATTAGAATTACTACTAAATCACCCGCGGCTCCGCCCGTGCTTAAATTATCAGTAAAGCAAACTTTTTCGCTTCATAAATTAGTAACTATACATACAATAAAATTGTAACTAACCCGAACCCCTAAATTCAATATTTTTTCGGAAAATCTTATTGAAATATTCATTATTAGCGATATAGAGCCCGAATCTATAGTTTTTAGAATTTTTTCTATCTGTATGTATGTGACCGCATCACAGAAAAACCACTAGAGGGATTTTTATGAAATTTGGTATGGTAAATGGTAATAGCAGGTTATCCGGGTCAACACATAGGATTCTTTTTACCGCAGGAAAATATCTCATTTCTGAGGAAAAAATACAAAAACTGGTTAAAGTAAAAGCACGATGATGTTATTAATATTTTAGCAAGGTAACTTACTTATATATTATGTTAAAACTATTAAAAAAACTTATCTTCAAAGAAATATTAACAGCGCTATTTTATTCATTAAAATAGTTATTTTAATGAAAATTTATTTATGTGTTATTTAGCTTTTTGACAATAGATGTCGCCATGTGTTTTTAAAATACGTAGTTTTATCCAAAAAAAAATGTACAGATATAACCTTTCTATGACTTTACTATAATTACTACTAAATTCCCCGCGGCCCCGCCCGTGCTTAAATTTTTAATAAAACAAACTTTTTGGCTTTATAAATTAGTAACATTAGTAATATTTTGTTGGCCGAAACAATTTTCAAATGAGAATATTTGTAAATTTTTATTGTTTAGTAAATAATGTTAATGTTTTTTAATCTTTTAATGTAAAAATTGGGCAATGTAAATCCAACTCGCGCATTTTAGGTTTCGTATAGCAAAATGCTATGTTGTTTTTCTTACTTACGTGTTTTGTATGGTTAACACTAAAATAAATACGAATAATATTTACATTTCCACAATACCTACTCATTTTTTGCACCGTAAAATAAGTTCAATTTATATTATTTTATAACATTTTATGGAAAACAAGTTTATGGCTGTTAAACTGCCAAAGCGAGTAACTAAAAATATTTCATATCTCAAAAACTATGAAAAAGTATTTTAGGAACTGTTATACCTCAACTTTTTCACTTTTTCTTGACACCTTTTCTTGGAAGGTAAAGGCTTAAAGGACACAATAAAATGCTTACGACTTTAATCATATTAGCAGAGCCATATGAAATAAAAAAATGTATTCGCTTAGAATTATTTACTTATTACACTTTCTTTTGAAAATCGTTTTGGAAAATATTACTAACTAGCGCTAATTAAGAAAAGTTATCATTATGTAATTTGAATAATCAGCTATATATTAAATTAATCTATAGCTGTCAATTAGTAAAAAATGATTAAAATTAATTCCGTAGTTTGAGAGTTTATCGTGAAAAACTAAAAAAACAAACAAAACAGAAGTATAGACATACATGAATGTTATTGCTAAAACAAAAAGTTCAATTTAACGGAGGAACCTTTGTGGCATTCTCAATCTCTGTCATTATTTACCACTCATGCGGTGCGCAATGAAAGTTGTATATGTAAAAGTATACTAATGTGTAAAACCTAAAAATTTGGTTTTTGATCATCTGAACGCGGGCGGAGCCGCGGGAAATGCTAGTACTATATAAGTTTTGACGACACGTTTGGCTCAGTTTGTAGTGACCCTACTTGTTGTGCCAGCGGTCGCGAGTTCAAGCCCCGCAGGTAGCATTCATTTGTGTGGTGAGCACGAATGTTTGTACTCCAGTCATGGGTGTTGTATGTATTACGTTAATTTATATATGTATATGTAGTGTATCAACTATCTGGTATCCATAACACAAACCTCGTAGCTTACCATGGGACTATATGGTGCTGTGTGTTAATATCCCAACATATTGATTTATTTATTAAGATTTTATAATTTAAATAAAAGTAGCTCTTTAATTAAAAGGTGATTTTGGATTCGCTCATTTAGGTTAGAATTTTTTCTTGTAATTTTACATAGTCCCATATAGATTTCATGAGCCCGTTGGGTCTATTCATGATAAAGAGTTATGAAAATTAGTTTACAATTGGATAACATATAATCAGGTAACATATAAAAAAAATACCCGTTTTTACTAGCTCATCCTTCTTGAATTCGGTGAAATTTAAATATATGTATATAATCAGTATCTTTTTGACCTTAAGCTACATTTCTCTATAATACATATTTGCAATTAGTATATATAGTAGGCAATGGTAGCCCAGTGGTAACACACTCGCTTGTGAAACCAAGTGAAGTGGATTCTAATCCTCGCAACTATGATATTTTCATGTGCGAATCATTTACAACATTAATACCACTTGCCTTACGGTAAAGAAAAACATCGACAGGAAACCTATATGTCTGAGAAAATCTAGTAAGCGAAAAGCATGTGAAGCTCACCAACCCACATAGCCAGCGTGGTGGACGATGACCTGACCCTCTTGTAGTAAAGGGAGGCCCGTGCCTAGCAGTAAGACGTTAAAAAAGCTGAATACATACATACACCACGTAAGTTACGTATATGTATATATCTATTCGCTGGATTGAATTTCAATGAAAAGGATAATGTATGACATAGGTTACTTGCTCCTATGGACAAAACTTGCCAAAAGGTAGTGCTGCCTGTATACGTATAATATTTTTACACAGGCTGGTTTATAATAATATAATTATAATAAATACAAATAGCACTCAGGGACGCACCTAACCGAAGCGAGTTTAAATTGTTATTTTAATTATAAAATTGATCAGTTTTGAAGAAAAAATTGCCAAAAACTCCAATTAATATTCATCTGAAATAAAAAGAAGCAGTTTATTCCTTAATATAAAAAAGCTGGTAACAATTTAAACATCGTCAGTGGAATCCCAATGAAATCTTTTGACAAAAAAGATAAACAGTGGGTGCTGAAAATAAGGAACATTGAAAGAAAATTGCCTTTTGATTGTGAGATTCAGTTGAAAAATAAAATTGTAGCAACTTAGCCAAATTATAAGTTTAAAGAATTTTTATTCTCAAAAAGACAAAGTTACTTACATGAGAGCAACATAATAACATAAGGTGATTATGGATTATGGTAAAGTTTATTGTATTATACTAAAGACTTAAGAGTTTAGTTGATTTTTTTTTTTAAATATTTCCAAGTGCTTATATATTTTATACAAGAAACTCTCTTGTAAAATTTCCCAAACCCAACTGTTTAGCTAAGCATTAGAAAGCCAGTGTTAGAGTCTTTATAGCTAAAAAAATCTTTTATGCCACTCATATGCGAATAAATGGAGCATTATTCTGAATAAATTCATGGAGCAATACACATAAGAGTAACTCCTTCCTACTGTTTCCGAGAATATAATAACCAAATAAATTACGAGTACTAAACGCTTATATCATAATCCAAACCGTATAATATAACACCCTGAAATTGATTAATTACTTACAAACGTTATTATTCGTCTCCCTCAGTGTCTCAAGGCCGTCTACGATCAAATAAAATATCCATTTAGCAACGAAAGACCGAATTTTAATTGACTTATACTTTTTAGATAAGCTTAATTTATATAACGAGGATTTTGAATACCCTGGACAAGTCCAAATGTGTTTGATGAATATTTATTTGATTGTTTTTCTTATGCTAGGGTTTTTTCGCGGCTTCGTCCGCGTCGACTAATTTTGTACGCGAATTTTGTTCACAATTTCATGAGTTTAATGTTTTTGCGCGGAACTCTGATTCTTTTTCTAAAATAAAAGTAGCCATCTGATAGGAAAAGTGCCGTCAAAATCTGGCCAGCCATTTCAAAAATTAGACAGAACAAACAGACAGACAAAATTTTAAAAATTGTTTTTTTGTTTTATAAGTACCTACCGTATGGCCTATATACTTTTAAATTCATTTATTAAAAGGCTGTTATTTTGACATTACAAACAGACACTTCAATTTTATTTATCTGTATAATCCCACTCTCGTAAGCCGTAGTGTGATGTAAGATATCCTATAACCTTCCTCAATAAGTAAGCTATAAAATACTAAAATATTTTTTCCAATCGGACTAGAGATCTAACAAACAAACAAATAAACAAAGTCTTCAGTATTAAGTATAGATGAGCCTGGGAAGACGTACTTTGGCTAATAGAAGGACCGAGAATTTTGTATAATATGAAGTTTGTTAGAATTTTTATATGACACAAGTACAATACACAATTTTACCTATTTTTAAAATAATGATGGTAGTAGTAACCACATTTGATGATGGCCTGATTGGATCGTAAAAGTTATATATATATATATATATATATATATATATATATATATATATATATATATATATATATATATATATATATATATATATATATATTTATTTAGAAATGGAAATATATTATGTTTAATGTTTATGTATGTTTTTGTGAAGCATGCTTTCCTATACTACGATATTTGATTTTATACTAAAAATTTTGCAGTATATATATCTGTAAACTACACGTAAACTAAGCCAGGGCATAAATCGAAAGACAATTCCATTTCATAACACTATCCACACAAATTATTCTAAGTTACACTCGAGTGTAGACTGTAAATAACGCGGGAAGAACGTTCAACTAACTTGAGCAATTTTAAGGCAGCGTCTGCACTGTGCGATAGTATGTACTTAGAATTATTAATGAGCACATATTACTTGATATATTATATATAATGTTTGTTATTCTGTTACGCGGAAGCAGCTATACGAATTTGATTGTAATTTAATATAAAGATAGACTAAGACCTGGAATAACAATATAATTTCGCCAAAAGGTAGCATAGAGCGTTTATAAAAAGGTATTATATATATATATATATATATATATATATATATATATATATATATATATATAAAGAAAAACTTTTGTAAATAGCACCTTGGGAGAAACCCGAGCGAAAAAAGGATAAGTCCTAATGACGTAACCTCGCTTATCGATGGAAAACTGCCTTCTTCAGAAAATTTAGTTCTTAATATCTAGACTAAATATTATATCATCGACATCTATGAGTATGAGTAACGAATAGTTACTACCCCAAAGAAACATCGACCACTGAATGATTGTAGCGGCCTTTTATGTGGCTAATGCATCACATCCCATCAAATAAGCAATAAATATTAAAGTATAACAAATCTTTATCCTTAGTTTTACCTGAATTAAAATTCAGAAATTGTACCTGTTGTTTTTTCCTCCTTTTGATCTTTTAACGTGATATTTAAAGGCACGTGCCTTATTATCTTTAGGCCTCAAAAATGAAGAAATAATAAACTAGATAGGCATAATGAAAGTGTTTTATCAAATCCAAAAATGTATATAAAATATTTTTTTAAAAACTTTAAAAAGTATGGGAAATATTTGAAAAAAATAACCAAGAGACCTTTACCTTAAAATGCTTTTAGAAAAGTAAATCTAGATTATACTCCCTATACTAATGACTTCTCCTCACTCGTGCTCTAACTACAGGCCCAAGCTCCAAGCCCCAAGCCCTAAGACTTTAGTAACTTACTAAGGGGACTGGGGCTGTAGTTAGACTTCATGCGATAAATATCACTTGATATGCTTATATAACACATAAACACAGTTTTGACCAACTAATACATATGGGAGTCATCAAAAGAATCAAATACTCTCAAACTCGAAGGGCTTACTACAACTATCTAAGTAATCAACAAACATACCATCATGATTATAATATTATAGTATGGAAATAAGGATTAGGATTGGTAAAACAACTAAATATTAACGTAGTACTTGCAAACTAATTTGAATAAATAAATAACTTAAGCTGACTTTCAAGTATTCCTCAATATTATTATAGTGGATAGCAATTAATAATCGTTAAGGACCGTTCAAGACTTATACGTTGCTAGCCTTAGAACAGGTCGTAGACGGAGCGTTCAACCGAAACTTGGACAGTTTCTAACTACTGTTGGTTTTCATACTTAGTGTAAAGTAATATTTGTCCCCGGCGATTAGTGCAGCTGTGTAAGTGAGGAATGAGCTGTGAAACCACTTAAGCTCGCTCGATATTAAGTTAGCTTAAGCATATAACGCTTATTACTCAACTTATACACGTAAGTATGAGAATCACATTATATTCTTATTAATTTGTAACATAGTAGTAATTTGGTCGAGAAGTATTTACATTTGGATACCTTTTTGAATAATGGTATTCAGGAATGCTTAGAATTGAGTGAATTGAACCTTGGTTAGGTTAGACTCCTGCTTCTAACATGAGATTAATTCTATTTCATTAAAATAATAAATAAATATGTTGGGACATTAACACACACTATATGGTGCATATAATTCCATGGTAAGCTACGAGGGATGTGTTTTGGATACTAGGTAGTTGATACACTACATATATATAACTTTAATTACACACATATTATAAATATAAACACCCATGATTGGAGTACAAACATTCGTGCTCATTACACAAATGAATGCTGCAGCGGGACTCAAACCCGCAACCGCTGGTACAGCAAGTAGGGTCACTGCAAACTGAGCCAAACGTGTCGTCAAATATTATGTAATATAGTTTAACTAATCTGTAGAAAATGGCATAAAAATCTATGAAGACGTTATAATTATTTTATTATTAAAATACGTAACTCATTATTTTTGCCGTACTCAATTCATTCGAAATTTCATGCAAATATGTGCAAGGAATAAAAAGTTTCATACAAACTTTTATCCCCTATTTCACCCCCTTGGGGGTTGAATTTTGAAAAATTCTTCCTTAGTGGATGCCTTCGTCATATGAGGAATACGTGTGCGAAATTTCAATTTGCTAGCCTTAAGGTTTGGCCTGTGCGTTGATACATCAGTCAATATTCACTTCTGCCTTTTATACATAAGTGTTATTTGATCTGTCCTACTAAAATGTAAAACAAAACCACTTTTTTACTTCTTCACATCTTTTTTGATGTGTCGGAACATCCATAAAATTCGTTTCGAATGTAACGCATATTAAATATGTTGCTCGATCAAACTTATACTTTCACACGTTATGTTAGCGTTTATTTTCCACTGCAGGAGGTTAGCGCAATAAGGTACTCTTCTATACAGTAATATTCTTAGGTATTATCACATTTCGTTTAAGCTATCATTCATCTCCGCTAGAGCTATAACATTTCCTATACAAAAGGCATAATATTTATTACTAACTGATAACTCTGCCTGGCTTCTTACATACATATGTATATGTACATCTACATACATACATATACATTTACATATGTAGGTATATCCGTAAACCTAAATTACTTAATGATTTTATCCGTTGCATTAAGCTATATAATAAAAAAATCATTGAAATAGGATAAATGGATAAAATGATGCAATAAAGCAGTGGTAGCCCAGTGGTAACGCGGTCGCTTGGGAAACCGAGTGAAGCGGGTTCAAATCTCGGGTCTCGCACCTCTGATATTTTCATGTGCAAACCATTCCAACATGATTATTACTTGTCTTGGTGGAGGAAAATACCGTGAGGAAACCTACATGTCTGAGAGAACCTAGCAAGTTTTCGAAAGACGTGTGCAGTCCGCCCACACTTGGCCAGCGTGGTGGACTATAGAGGGATCCCCCTCGTAGTGAAGAAAGGCCCGTGCTCAGCAGTGGGACGTTAAAAATGGCTGAATACAATAAGATGAAACTAAACACTGGGATTGAATGTAGTTGGTCATAAAATAATACCTTATGAGAAGACAATAATACTCGTATATTGGTCGAAATTCAACCATATATAATCATTATTGAAAAGAGAAAAATATATATAAATACAATTTGCCTATTTATATTTTTTATTTTATTGACAAAAATAAAGCTTGTCACAAGCTACTAAACAAAATAAAAAATCGGTCAAGTGCGAGTCGAATTCGCACACGAAGCGTTCCGTACCATCGTACATGTACTTTTTATTAATATGACTTTTACTCTATGTATGTAGTATATTAACTTCGATGATCGATTACGAACGTTAAAAAAATGTTTCTTGTATTTTTTTTATTTTTTATTAATTTTTATTATTTGTTGTTATAGCGGCAATAGAAATAGGGTAACCTGGGTACAGTTGTGCCAGGGTACGGTAGTGACAGTCGCAATAATAGCGAAACTATACGGAATACGAGGAAGGATGTAAGAGAAGAGAGATGCATCTTGCAAGTCTAAACATGTTTTCCAGCATTACGTCAGCCAGCGCGCGATGTTAACGTAACTAGGAGCCCACATTGCTTTTCAACAATCAAAAGTAAGTATTTTTGTAAGATTTCTTTTCATAATTACTGTTATTTGTATACAGATAGATTATCTCGTTATTTTTTTTGTTATAAGTTGAACATTAATAGTTAATGGCGAATGAATACTTTTTACGTAACTCATTTGGCAAAGTTATGGCAATTTTTTGTTTTTAAAATGGTGTGTCGGGTACGGTTGTGACAATTTTTCTGGGTACGGTTGTGACATATATATAATTTAATTTTTTGCTTTTAGACGCCCAGAATACGTTTGCGGAAGACCGAAAGAACGCGGTGTGACATCAGCAAATATGAAGATGCCTATGAAGAAGTGAAAAGCGGGACTTCTTTACGAAGAGCCGCGGAAATGCATGACATTAATCGCATGTCGTAGCAAAATTTTGACTGATTACAAGAAGACTGTTGTATTACGTCAGATGTTTCCGTTTACTAAAATTTGTTAAGCATTTTGTCTGATTCTAAGAATACTGTTATAATCACATGAGATGTTACAGTGCCTTAGGTATTAATTAAAAATTGTGTAGTGCCAGTGCAGTGCCTTAGGTATCAATTAAAAATTGAAGTGATCTCAGATTTTAGTTCATTTGCTATACCTAAGACTATTAACTATGTTTGAAAGAATATTATATTAAATATTTCTAGCAATAAAAGATATTCTAGACCATTTTGGTGTATGTTTATGCATGTCACTACCGACCCCAAACACTGTCACAACCGTCCTTGGTATGTGGACGGTTGTGACACTTTCCCATTTTTTTTAAATTTGATTTTATGAGTAAATACATCGTATTTAGGGGCAATATGTTAGTGTTTTTACGCAGACAAATGTACAAATTACGATACAAGTTGCTTTTCTATGAGCTAACTAGTAAATAAACAAAATTATTGGCGATCAAACAAAAATTGGCACAACCGTACCCAGTCTCCCCTACCTTCTTTGTGAAAATTTCAACTCTACCTATTACGGTTCTTGAGTTGCAGCCATCTGACAGACGAACGGAAGAATCGGTTGACAAAGAGAGGAGAAAAAGTTACTAAACTTTGCCTATTTATAGATACTGTAAGGAATATTATGAAGTACAAAGCTCTTCTTGGTATATAAGCCTTTTACAAAAGTGGCCTAAGAACAGTGTCAGTTCAGTCGGTTGTGAACTTTTTTAAGGAAAAGTAATATTTTAGTTTAAATGTAAAAATATATTAGAAGTTAAGATAATTAGAATATTTTTAAGCTTTTCATTTTTACTTGACGTTAAATATCAGATAAAGCAAACGTTTTTACAAATTACAATCTCCCGAAAGCGGACAAGTGAAAAAGGAAAATAAAAATTAACCACTTCAGCAACTCAACGTAATGGCTAGAATTAAATTATGGAAAAATAATTTTTGATTAACAAATATTTCGTGGGAGCTTTACAAAAGCTTTAAGCTACGTTAAATAAGACTAATATTTGTAGCGCAATAATTAAAATATCTCGCACATTCATGCAGTACATTTTAATAAAGTCATACTTAAAATTAAATATTTCACAACGAGAATTTTCGATAGTTATTTTATGTTACTCATATTAAAATATTTTCTCGTATATTTACTAACGTGGAATGAACAATTAAAACATAATGAGAAAAGAGTCGTATACAAAAAATGCCAAGACTAGACTACGTAAAAAATAATTAACCTATTTTTTACCCGCGACTGCCACGAAGATGGTATATTCGTTTAGGGTGTTTGTGTGTGTCTGTAACGATTTTCTGAGAAACAGCTAGGCCGATTTTGAAACGGTTTTCTGCTTTAAATAAGTCTCATTCCTGAACATGTTCTTAGAAAAGTTTATAATGTTATAGACCAGCAGGGGTCGCTACAGTATGCACATGTTTCTCCAAAACGGTTATATTTTATTTAAATTATGTATTGTATTTACTATTAAAAAATTAACATTGAAAAAAGCCACAAATAAAAGTCTCTGGTTTTACTACTCCGATTTGAAAAATTCTTTTTGCGTTTTATAGCCCATTTGTTGAGGAAGAATGTAATATTTCATAAACTGTTACTACCTACATACGACAGCGGAATAATTCTAGAAAGTTAAAGTACCTAAGCGTAGCCATGAGAAATACTAGTAATTTTATATAAATTTAATAAAATAAATTTGTAATCAGGCTAAAGCTATGGCCCATGTCACGTAAGTTTTAATGAGATGACAATGTGAAACGCGCTTTATGAACTTTGGTATGTTAATGATGCAATAATAATCGTATGAATTTTAATTATATGTAAATTTGAATGTGGTTATTGGTAATATTTAATTTATTATGTAAGTTGTAGTTATTGAGAGTATATAATATGTTTTGGCGCAGCAAAGGAATTTTATAAAGATAAATAAGAAATTGTTATAGTAGTAGCTTTCGATCGCGGCTTTTCGCATGTTACATCGACAAATCTATACTAATATTATAAAGCTGAAGAGTTTGTTTGTTTGGTTGAACGCGCTATTCTCACGAACTACTAATCCGATTTGAAAAATTCTTTTTGCATTAGATAGCCCGTTAACTGATGAAGGCTATATATCATCCCAAAAACATGTACGATTCCCGTGGGATAGATTTGTTTTTGTCTAGGGCATATTCCCTATTCATCAATAGGGCAGACGAAAAAATTCGGCTAATCCCATAATATTGGTTTTTCATTAAATATCAGGAACCCAAAATTATTTTTTTAATAACACTAAAAATATACAATTTTTGACCGACTTCAATTTGTCTGTAATTTTTAATCTGTCTGTATGTTATGTGATATTGGTAACAATTGTGAACTGATTTTACTAATTATTTTTTAATGTATAGGCACTTTATGTTCTGTTACCATCATGAACTTGAATTATAATCCACTAGTGACTCACCCTCGCTTCGTTTCGGGTTCGTCCCTAGACAAAAACCAATCTATATCACGGGAATTGTAAATATTTCAGGGATAAAAGGTAACCTATGTACTATTCCAGACTATAACCTATATCTGTGCCAAATTTCATTCAGAACCGTTCAGCCGTTCTGGCGTGAAAGAGTAACAAACATCCATCCATCCTCACAAACTTTCACATTTATAATATTAGTAGGATATCATTAGTATAGTTGTACTTTAGGCATAGCATTTATTTAAAAGCTTTCGTGAGGGCGCGACCAACGACCGTCCAACAATCGTAACAAATCATAACGAACGTTCGTGGACTTTTAATAGGTTAATTAAAGTAATTAATAATAAATTTGATATATTTTATAGCGTTTTTGGAAAGTATTTTCTATAAAATAATTTCATTGTTTTACCTACCTTGTTTCTAGTTTATATAGATAAAAAATATTTGTATATTTTTTATACTTTACCTCGTAAATACGTTAAAATAACAAATACATAGTACAGTAGTACCTACTATATATTTGTTATGTGCTAGTAAGCAGAACCCGCGGCTACGACCGCGTTCAATCTACAAAAAAAACTCTTTGGATTTATGTTATAGAGCAAGAGATATTTATATAATACGAGCAGAACCCGCGGCTTCACTCGCGTTCAATATACAAAAAAACTCTTTTGCTTTAAGTTATATAGCCACTCACCCTCGCTTTGCTCGGGTTCGTCCCTATGTATTTATATAATATTAAATTGTGTAGTAATTTTTCATACATAAATAATAAAATGGCGATTAAAATTTGGGGAGTGGGGTTAGGAGGGTGAAAAATAGTTTACGACCTATTCTCATACCTAACAAATACCTATACATAAAAAAATCGTTAAAATCGGTCGAGCCGTTTCGGAGGAGTGCGACCACACACCGTGACACTAGATATTTGTATATTAGATGTTGTAGACCATTTTTTTAACCAAAACTTTAATTAATATTAAAGATCGCTTTTCTTCGAATCCGCTTACTTATAGCTGTTGTTTGTGACTGTACAATATCATTCAAAATCCCGAAAAACAAACAAATAATAAATTATTCAATGAAATCAAATGCTTTTATTTTACCACATGATTAAAACTCTCATGTTAGCGTATAAAAATAAATTACAGAAACTTTTCATCCATGATAAGGTTCCAGGATTTTAGCAAATGAGACCATTTGTCACTGTCAGAGAGAGAGTTTGGGACAATACCTCTCTATATTTTAGACAAATGTTACGAGGGTTTTATATTTACATTGCATATTATTTCTTCTTGGTTTGTTTATTTAATGGATACTCTCGTATATGTATGTATTTCCATATATTTTCTTTTCATACTATATTATATGATAATGCTATAAAATAGTAATGCCATTAGAAGTAGTATAAGTACCTGAATTCGAGAACATACCTACTTAAAATAAGTTGTATCGAAATCATCCAGCCATAAATTGTACTGACAGTGAAGTACCATCCGAAATTAAAGTTAAGTAGTTTGTTCTAGACGAGTAAAAACATGTTACTATCGTGGCAATAGGTTCTCAGGACGTCCTTTAACTGATATTTGCTAAAGTAGACTGATGGACGTGAGGACACAAAATTAGTGGCAGTTTTTCTTTTTAACAGCCACACTTTGTATTTATAATCGATTTTGTTGAATAACAGAGAAATTTCATAGTACATGTGTTTTTTTTTAATCTAAAATGTTTTTTTTTTGTGGTCGCCTACAATCAGTCTGCGGTCAGTGCAAACTATAAGCAGGTAGGTTGAGCGGTAAGTAATGACTGACAGAGTAGCAAGGCAAGTGCCTCGCTGTCTACTCAAAAGTTTTTCTTTTTAACAGCCACACTTTGTATTTATAATCTATTTTGTTAAATAACATAGAAATTTCATAATACATGTGTTTCTTTAATGTAGAGAAGATGAAAAATATTTTTTTACATTTTTACCCCAATTTATCGTTACTGTATCGTTAAGAAATGAAAAACATCTTTTCATGAAACTGACAGTATTTTTCAGACTCAAAATAGTGTCATTTATTTAACATAATGGACAAATTTTCGCATGAAATTCGTTTTATCCCTAAAATTTGAATACCCATCATGGTTTGTTCGAGCGGAGTGATTGATAGACCAGAAAATTTGTAAAGACGGCTTTGGTAATCCGGGTAGAATTATTTCTGTTAAAATTACACCCACTTGGGGCTACAAGATATAATCGTTGATAAGAAATCTAAAAAAAGAGAATAACATATTATATATCGATATAACGATTAATTTTTTAATTAATCGTTATATCGATATAGCAGTGGTAGCCCAGTGGTAACGCGCTCGCTTGGGAAACCGAGTGAAGCGGGTTCAAATCCCGGATCTCTCACCTCTGATATTTTCATGTGCGAATCATTTCTAACATGATTACCACTTGCCTTACGCTGAAGGAAAACATCGTGAGGAAACCTACATGTCTGAGAAAACTTAGCAAGTTTTCGAAAGACATGTGACGTCCGCCAACCCGCACTTGCCCAGCGTGGTGGACTATGGCCTGATTCCCCTCGTATTGAAGGGAGGCCCGTGCCCAGCAGTTGAACGTTAAAAAGGGCTGAATACATAACGATTAAATTGATCATTTCAATGCAATTTTTAGAATTTCTATTCTTCAGCGTTCGTAGAACGACATCTTGACTAACCCTTCTTGTCTGCTTAGGTTCTAATAACACTATCCATACCAATATTATATTTATCTAGAAGTCAGTCTGCACGTCTGTTGGTTACCTTTTCACGGTTAAAAGTATGAATAGATTTCGCTATTTGAGGGCAACTTAATATCTCTGCTGTTTATATTATGCCATTTATGTAATTGTAAAATGAAGAAAAAAAACAACAATAAGACAAACATACCTACAGTAAGTATTAAATTTAGAAACGTCATTTTTAAAGACCTACATAATATGTAAAAATCAAAAAATGATCATATACTTTTTAAATGTTAATATACTAGTATTCCCCAATAAAATTATAGGGTTTTTTCACTACGTAAAGCATTTTACGTTCTAAAATTGAAAACGCATAAATATTACAGATCTACATATTATAATCAAACTGAAGACGTAAAAATTATTATACACATATTAAATCTATTGCATGCATTTAAGGCAGTGGTATCCCAGTGGTAAAAGGCAGTAATAGCCCAGTGGTAACGCGCTCGCCTGGAAAATCGAGTGAAGCGGGTTCAAATCCCGGGTCTCGCACCTCTGACATTTTCATGTGCGAATCATTTCTAACATGATTACCACTTGCTTTACGGTGAAGGAAAACATCATGAGGAAATCTGCATATCTGAGAAAACCTAGCAAGTTTTCGAAAGACATGTGAAGTCCGCCAACCCACACTTGGCCAGCGTGGTGGACTATGGCCTGATCCCCCTTGTATTGAAGGGAGGCCCGTGCCCAGCAGTGGGACGTTAAAAAGGGCTGAATACAAATCTATTATATAGGTCACATGTAAAAAAAAAATGCCTTTATTCTGAGATCTGGTGAAACAAACTCAATTTTTTTAGTTCATATTACACTATTAGTTATTACGTCCTTCTTTTCTACTTTCAGACCATTTCACTTACATTGTCGTTATTGCACATTTTCATGTCGGCGGCTATTATAAACAGCCTTGGATAAAGGTCGTAGGCAAAATAAGTAATACTCATATATTCTATTTCTAGTTGACATTGAGGGAATGCAAAGAGAGAAAACTCATAGTTTTATTCCTTACTAATTTTATGATTTTGCAAATTTTTATGGTATCTGCAAGCAGCAACGAATCGATGCCTTTTTGCCCTAAAAAAACTTGTCGAGCCGGAGAAAGATGTATACAGCCCTTTTTAACGTCCCACTGCTGGGCACGGGCCTCCCTTCAATACGAGGGGGATCAGGCCATCGTCCACCACGCTGGCCAAATGCGGATTGGCGGACTTCATTTATCTTCACGGAGAAAGATATAAGACCAAAATTAATAACGTCTTTCTTCGGATTGTTTTAGTAACTATTATATTTTTGAATAAAAAATAATGATTTACGCGAAACAGAATTACAAAAAACAAAGGCTTTCGAATTTTGACACTCTTATCTTATTGTTGTATTGCTTAAAATGAAAATGTAACGTTATACAGATTAAAAGATTAATTCACAGTATATTCTGATGTAAAAGCGAAATATCGTTTACTGAAACAAATTTGGTAATCGTATTATATGTTATTCGTATGTTTCATCCGACAAATAATCATGAAATTTTCCTAATATTTTTGATTTCAAAACTATTTCTTAGAGCATCAAGTATATATTTATTCATACTTTTATATTATAATACATTTATAAAACCAATATCTGTACCAATATACATTATATATATAAAACTAACCCTGCACAGGAAAGAATCAACAAACTTTCCAGTCAAACAAAAATAGTATTCAGCCATTTTTAACGTCCTACTGCTGGGTACGGGGTCCCTTCAGTGCGAGGGGTATCAGGCTATAGTCCATCACGCTGGCCAAGTGCGGGATGGCGGACTTCACATGTTTTTTGAAAACTTGTTAGGTTCTCTCAGACATGCAGGTTTTCTCACGATGTTTTCCTTCACGCTTAAACAAAAAAAAAAGAACAAAAAAATATACTTACTATTTACATAGAGGTACTGTGGGAATTAAATGAGACGTACAGGTAAAGCCAATAAATCGTAGATAAGCCCCGCGATCTGCGGAGCGTGATCGAGCCACGCTCGTCAATACGCCGGATTTGTCACGTTTTGTTAAACCACTGATGGGCAAAAAATTATTATATACTAGAATCTGCCCTGACTTTATTCTTTAAGCAGCTTTTCTTAATTTCATATTTATGAAAAAATACAGTCTATATAATAATAATGTCGATATTAAAAAAATTAAGTCATTTTCCAATTAGTAAATATTCGACACAATTAATCTAATAAAATTTTTCATCTCCAAGATTCAATAAAAAAAAACCGTTCTCAGTTTATTTTTATCAGTACAGACACAATTGCACTGTCAAAATTATTACTTTTGGCTAAATGGTATCTCTAATAAATACTGTACACAGTTAAGATCCTAAGCTGAAAACAACATAGATATGTATATTCAAAATTCAATTGAAAAAATAACCTACATCGATACTAATATTATAAAAAGTCAGTGTTTGTTTGTTTGTTTGAACGCGCTAATCTCAGGAACTACTATTCTGATTTGAAAAATTCTTTTTGCATTAGATAGCCCGTTTATTGAGGAAAGCTATATTACGAGTATATTATCCCGAAAAAGTGTACCGTTCTCGTGAAACAGATTTGTTTTTGTCTAGGGACGAACCCGAAGCAAAACGAGGATTAGTCACTTGTATTGTATATTTCGAATAATATGGAAATTGTATATGTAAGTAATGTTTTATTTAAATAATAATAAAGGTTCAATTTCTCCTTAAGGCAACATAACCCTAAAAGAAATTCAATCAAATTAGTTATATTATTAAATATCTTCAATCAAATGAAAATCCGAAACATAAAATTTTACTACACCCACCTGTTTACCTGATAAAAAATATTTTATATAAAAAAATAGTAAACAAATGGATCGCAATTCGCAGATGCCTAATGAAATGAGATCAAAGCTACACTTAAAATGTTTTTCGTTCAATATTTTGTCACTTGCTTTCCAAATAAATCTGACGTTAATTAAAAGTTCAAATACATACATATAAGTGCATAATATGTTTTAAAGTATAAATGTTCGTTACACTTTAAAACATATGTTTATTTACTAAATATTGGTCATTGATTAAATACGGTTGCTCGGGATTGAAACTTGGACTGTGGAGCAACCCCATGGTTGCTTCGGCAGACCTAACGTCGCGTCGGGGCGTCGTAGTTGAGTTCGTAAGCGATCCTGCGACGCCCCATTAAGACAGAGGTTTTGTTGGATTTTAGTGGTTAGTACTGGTTTTTCTAGCCGGTGAGTCCCACATAACCACCTGTATGCCTACAGGTGGTATGCGTAAATGCATTTCCCTACTTTAAAAAAAAGGGATTGAAACTTTAGAGCAAGCAAGGTTTGCGACAGGAGCATACTGCGTGTATTCTTATTGTTGACATGATATAAGAAAAGCATAACACCTCGTCTTATCCCCTTTACTGGTTGCAAGAGGGCTGGTTTGTATTTGCCCAAAGAATCGGCATTCTTGCCTCAATTGCACGCGGGCATGACTTATACAGTAATAACTAGATGTACATTTGTTTTACATACATATATAATTAGGTCTATTGGTAATTTCAATGTATTTTATTGTAAATAATTTAATTAAAGCACAATATTTATAGTACCTCAAGGTAAAACATATGACTATAATATAAAAAAGTGTGTGTGTGTACAATTCACATATGGTAGAAATGAAACTTCAGAAAAGTAACCTACGAGAGAATGAGAGAAATGTAGAGTATCAGGAGTAGAATAATTAAAAGGTTTTTTTTTTATATTTTTACCAAGTTTAAAAGTTATTTTACATTTTATTTAACACAAATAAACACAACATATTATTCAGTAATTAATTTTATTATTTTTAACTTCCTGTGTAATGTAATCTATCTCAAATAATTCAATAAGGCATATTACTATCATATATTTATAGGATATCCTATACGGAAAGAATATAAAACAAATATAGTCAGACAATAACAACGGTTACCATGGCAACATGGCAATATATTCTATCTCATTGTCTCGCCGGCTTAATCCTATATATTTGTGTTTGTCTCTTTTTAGTGTCGTATTTCCGTTTTATGGAGTTTTAAACCACAACGATTCTAAAGAAGTTTCATTTCAAAAATTTTGATGTGATATAATTTATGAGTGAGCATTTTTGTTACTTTCACACGTGCTACAGCTTTAATTCTGAATATATAGGTTACTTCTCGTCAAAGTCCCTGCCACACGAGCTGAGGATTATAGCTGGGTAACGAACATTTATTAAAACAAGAGTGAATTATACAAAATTAAAATCTATAAATTTAAAGTGTTGTTTATTATACACTAAGCCATTAATGTATTAATAATATATGTAATAATAAATAAATAAATATATTCTTTATGATTTCTTATCTCAATATATTTGGCTACCTGTCTCTTATATTTGCCTAAAAATATCTCAATTTTGTATATTTTTGTTACATTTCATGTTGCTTTATAAAAGATGTGATTATATTCAGCCCCTTTTTTTATCGTCCAACTGCTGGGCACGGGCCTCCCTTCAGTACGAGAGGGATCAGGCCATAGTCCAACACGCTGGCCGAGTGTGGGTTGGCGGACTTCACATGTCTTTCGAAAACTTGCTAGGTTCTCTCAGACATGCAAGTTTCCTCACGATGTTTTTCTCTATCGTAAGGCAAGTGGTAATCATGTTAGAAATGATTCGCACATGAAAAAATCAGAGGCGCGAGACCCGGGATTTGAACCCGCTTCACTCGGTTACCCGAGCTACCGCACCAAGCGAGCGCGTTACCACTGGGCTACCACTGCCACTATTATTTGTGACAACACCACACGATGTGATTATTAAGTATAAAATAAAAGTTAATCTGATTATCTAGAGATATTTAATTTTCAAACTGTTTGAACCTTAAACGCATAAATCCTAAACCAAATCCCAAACCAGCCTAACCTACATCTTAAATAAATTCATTCAACATAAGTAAAATTATAAATGGAAAATGTAGTAATTAAGAACAAATTGCCCAATTAGACAATAATTTGTCAGAAGGAACAAATTTCCTTTTAAGACCAGACGCTAGTATTTAAATTAGTTATGACACACAACCTATGTACTCGTACATTAAATAAATAACAAAACATTCGTTATTTTAAAACTATCTTTTCGGATTTTTTCGCGGATTTATTTTGATTTTTTATTCCCGACATTTCAAATGCTTTACAGCAATCATGGTCATGGGAGGATGAACTTTTGAGACATCTAACACCTTAGTCTCTCCCGTGATGCTATCCGCTAGACCAAAATTTTACTATAGTATATGATAATTAGAAAATAGATTCGTAATCAGCGATTGAAACAAAGGAAAAATTAAATTTTTATTATATTCATTCCGATATAAATGATTGTCAATCCATTAAATGTTCCTTTATGTTATATATTTCATTCAACATTAAATTAAATATTATTAAGCCTCACTGCCTCGCGAATGCCTGCTTCCCATAAATACGATTACCTATAAGTAAATTGACAGTAATATAAATTCATTTATTTTTCTCTTTATATGTACATCTAATTACTGCAAGTTAGTTTGCTTTTTGTTATATTTGTGGTGTATAAATCTTCTATATATATATCGATGTGTGTACTGTATGTTGCCTATGGACCCAAAAACGGCTGGAACGATTATGATAATTTTCAGACAATCTTCGGATTAGCCCAAATGGTGATCCTGTGAAGTTTGGCAGCGATCGGAAGTTTGAACGCGGACGAAGCTGCGCGTACTGCTAGTAATTTATAAAATACAAATGTGTAATTATAACATTTTTTTTGAAGTCGGATTTTTTAAGTTTTTATTGAGGAATTCCAACCGATAAAATAATGCTTCGAGGACAAATTAAACAAACTAAACACAAACTGATAAAACAAAAATATTGTACATTAATTAGTAGTATTAATGACTTGCTTCTTCATTAGTGCATTAAGGGACTATTATGATCCTTTTCAGTGAGAATTAAAAATAAAAAGATAGTAAACTCTATCCTAGGTATCTACAAGAAAATAAATCGTATGAACAGATAAAAACTTTTTTATAAAAATAAGTTTTACCAATATCTATTTGGATACAAAGTAGCCTCTATACCAGGGGTGGCCAACCAGTCGATCGGCTATTAATCCAGTCGATCGTGGCAAAAAAAGCAAAAGACATATAAGTTTAATATACCTACTTAATTATAATATTTATATGTAAAATTGCGTAGAACAGACTGTGCAACGTAATCACTAACTGCTATGCGTATCACCCTGTATCATTTTTCAATCATCATTCTTTATTTATCTTCATGCATTCGTGGTTTGTATGTATGTATGTATTTAACCCTTTTTAACGTCCAATGCTGGGCACGGGCCACCCTTCAATATGAGGAGGGTCAGGCCATAGTCCACCATGCTGGCTAGGTGCGAGCCGATTGAGCACGACTTTCGAAAACTTGCTAGGTTCTCTCAGACATGCAGGTTTCCTCACGACATTTTCCTTCACCGTAAGACAAGTGATAATCATGTTGGAATTGATTCACATATGAAAATATAAAAGGTGCGAGACCCGGGATTTGAATCCGCTTTACTCGGTTTCCCAAGCGAGCATGTTACGACTGGGCTACCACTGCTATTCATGATTTAGTTCGACATATTTATGTGAATTAGTATTCTCTTACTTAAAACAAACAAAAAGTTCTCGCTTGACAGACGCTCATACATTAGATTCTTTAAGGTTGGCGATTTCCAACAAACCTGACTTTGCTGATCTAGCGGAAGATGCTCAGACGCAACGCTCACACTAATATAAAAAAATAGTTACTATGAATATAATTTTCAGTTTTATGTTTTTCCTCTTAATAAAATAAAAAATACTACATAGTTGTATATTGAAAAATACTATTTCATTTCAAATTTCAAGAAGTATGTAATTGGTAGATCGCTCAGGATTTTGTCTATAAACAATAGATCTTGGGTCTAGTCAGGTTGGCCACCCCTGCTCTATACATTTTACTATCAGCTACTATCAGTATGGTTTGCACGAGGATCGTTTTGGCAAAATGTAGGACGTGGAAGGAATAAAAGTTTTATCTTTTCTTTATAAGAACGTTATATATGTAAGTAGTATTACAGCCTACGTCAGAAGTCTTGCAATATGTTTCCACATGGAATAAAGATGTGTATATGTATGTAAATAAAACAGATATATTGTTACAATTTAAATTTATAATGAAATAAAGCTTTACGTTAATCCATTCTTGTAAATGGCAAAAATTACTGATAGATTTAAATTTGACGACACGTTTGGCTCAGTTTGTAGTGATCCTACTTGCTGTGCCAGCGGTCGCGTGTTCGAGTCCTGCTGGGGGTATTCATTTGTGTAATGAGCACGAATGTATGTACTGTAGTCGTGGGTGTTTATATTTATAATATGTATGTATTTAAAGTTATATGTGTGTAGTGTATTAACTATCTGGTATCTATAACATAGGCCTCGTAGCTTAACATGGAACTAGATAGTGCTGTGTGTTAATGTCCCAACTTATTTATTTCTTTATTTATTTAAATTATTACTGATATATCGTATTCCGTGACCTTACGGACATCCTTGTTCAATTTGATAACGGTAGAAACACTCAACTTTTGAGAATCTGGACAGACTTAGTCAATACAGCAAAGAACTAAAATATTACTTAATTAAATGGCTCTGCCTTCAAAGTATTTTAGCAATATAGATAAAAAATATGAAAAACAAGCATCGTAATAGTTGTTTGTAATAGAGTATCTACTATTTTAACAGTATATGTAGCTCAGGAAAAACACTAGAGGCCCGCCTCTAGAAAAATAAAAACAAATCGTCTTTGTAAGCTATACAATAAAGTAAGTAAATCAGTAGACATAAATTTTAACTCAATCAGCACATTTAGAAGCTCAGTAATGAAACAAATAATCAAATATTAATCAACAATAATATAATGATCAAACTTCGTTCTGTCCAATATTGCAATAGTTACTTTTCAATCGCCATTACCTTGATTATCATAATTTATATATGTACATGTAAATTATAGATATTTGTATTATATAATTAATTATCATTTGTAAATTGTATTGTTGCTATATTTTTATTTAATTTATTTAACCTAATAATTAATCTAGAATATTACCTAATTACTATATTTTTAAAATTTTCATAATTGTGAAAACGGACACGAGAATATGCACGTTGTGTTTGTTTTCAAACGGTTATGCATAATTGTTCTCTATTTAATTATTTAAGTTAAATCATTTCTTGTTAAATATGTAATAACTACTAGCAAACCTTATTAAAATAAAAAAAACTATCCCACGGGAACCGTACATTTTTCCGGAACAAAAAGCCTATGTGCCATTCCAGACTATAATCTATCTCTGTGCTAAATTTCATCCAGATCCCTTCAGCCGTTGGCGTGACTGAGTAACAAACATCAAAACATCTAAACTTTCACAATTATAATATTAGTAACATAAGATTTATATTAGCATAATCATTTTTTACAGTCTTCATGTAACCATACCAAACCTGGTATGGTACATAATATGTAAACCTATGTATGTATGTTTTATGAGCACCTGACACAGATAAACCAGGTGCGAACAATTATTTAATGACTATGTCTTGTCTTAGGTAAATAGCGCTATGTATTTACATAACGCTATTTATTTAATACAAAAAATAAAAAATGTGTTACATCTTTACTCCGAAGTATTTCTTCAATTTTTTTACTAAAAAGTCGCGTTGATTTAAATTTATTTTTAAAATGTTTATCTACCCTTAGGGGTGAAAAAAAAAAAACAATATTTTTTAATATTAGTATTCCCATATTATTTTGAAGTAAAACCTATTTATTAAAAATAATAACAAATATCTTACATACATTCAACAAACAGGCTCATTAAAAGATAATTGAATATAAACTTATTGAAAATATCTCTACATAATTAACAACAGAACGTTTGTAATAATTTTTAATTAACGAATCGAAATGAAATGCCTACGTTGTAAAGAATTCATCTGAATGCCATATACATGTAATCTTACTCTTAAAATTTTGTTATTAAATATTGTCTTTTGATTAATTAAAACTTATTTACAACAAGAAGTTTAATTAAGTGGACTATTTTATGACGTTTTTGTTATAATTTCATTGCCTTACTAGCGATTCAACCTCGCTTTGCTTCGGGTTCGTCCCTAGACAAAAACAAATCTATCCCACGGGAACCGTACACTTTTCCAGGATGATATATACGGGCTATCTAATTCAAAAAGAATTTTTCAAATCGGATTAGTAGTTCCTGAGATTAGCGCGTTCAACCAAACAAACAAACGAACAAATTATTAATTAACATATCACTATGAATATGACCATCTTTAACCAATATTTTAAATATCAAATTATTCGGAGCATTATTATAAATGCTATGCATTATTATAATTGCTATGCATTATTATAATTATTATGTGTGTCGTTTTGTATAAAACTTAGTACCTACACACATAGACAATACAGTAGAGTAACACATAGACTAATGTTGACTCACATTCACCTATTCAATAAAATAAAATAAATATATAAATAAAATTAAATAAAAAGCCATTAATACTATTAATGCGAAAGTTTAGATGGATGTTTGTTACTCAATCACGCTAGAACTGCTGAACGGATCTGGACGAAAAGCACTGATATACCTATTATAGTCTGGAATAATATATGTACGGTTCCCGTGAGATAGATTTGTTTTTGTCTTTCACCAGGGACGAACCCGATCGAAGCAAGGGTGAGTCGCTAGTTTATTATGTATACTAAATACTAACCTTCGCTTGGCTCACGTATTAACTTCATAACATCTTTTATTCCATAGCTTCTACAGCTTTAAAAATTAAAACATTAACATTTCTCTAGTACTTTACATTCTAACACTTCTAAAGGATATAAATAAACAAAATCTTTTACAATTAAAGCTGCTCGTCTTTGAAATTCTCTTCCTTTAAATATAAAACGCCTTAAAAGTTTGGACAGATTTAAAATTTTATTAAAAGTGTACTATTTATCTCTTTAGCTAACTCCCTTTATCCTTGTCCTTACGCCTAATGTGATTACAGTTATTTTCTTTCTCTGAATTAATTATTTATTTTTATTGTACTTTTTCTCTTAAATATTATAATGATATCTTCTGATGAGTTCTTCCATATGTAGTATGTATGTAGGATAATTCGGGAGAGGCGCCTATAAGGGAGAGATGCCTACTAAATTTAAAAATTAAAATTTTATGTGATCCGTAACGCATCCATAACACGTATGTATGTCTAGGTGAGATGCCAATTCTCTATTATTTTTAAAAATCATTTTTAATCTAAAATATATTGCACAATAGTTCCAAATTTAATCTGAATGGCATAAATAAACATTGAATTAAAATAAACTATGCGTTTTTTATATAGTATCTTACATATCTAATTAATATTGATCTTTTTTTTAAGCTATAGGCAACTCTCCCTGGCTTACCATATATGTTTATTTATGATTTTTATGTAGATGTATATGTATCAATTTTATTTTATATACAATTTATTGTATAGTGTATCTATTAAAGTGTTCGAGTACACCACCTACCGTATTTATAAAAATTACTCCTCCATCTCAAGGTTGGCTGGAAGAGATCGCTTTTACCGATAAGGCCGCCTTCTGTACATCTTTGTGTGTTTATGTATTTTTGGTTATATCCTTATTCTTGCTGTATAAAGATTAATTATGAGATTTGAAGATTTAAGCTTGAAAGCTTAAAATCTATTAAAATTTGTATGAAACCACAGACAGTGATCAAGGCTGGATATTCTAGATTATTTCTTAAGAGACTAATATCATAAGTATGATCAATTATATTATCATTCTCCCGGTCTGTACTCCGACTTTAGGGAGCTATGCTAATATCATTCGAAATATGAAAAGTTAAGCACGAGCTTAATACATATGTAGGTAAGTAAATATTTAAAAAATGAAATATGCACGTATTTTATAATGAAATTAAAGAAATAAATTGTAGAATATAGAAAAAGAACTTCACTTGTGTCATATGTTCTACTAGAACAATCTTTATTAGGTTTTTTTTAATTTCTTATGCTACTTTTCTAAAAATAAATGCTGCAAAAATCAGTTCATTCTGTTAAACTGGCTGAACGAATAGGTAACATATATAGACATAGAACCATTTTCATGTCCAGTTATAGTAAAATGAAAGCTATAAAACCACTGATGGCACATTGAAAAAAAATGTAAAAACGTTTGAACACTTTACACAGTGACATAACTGTTTCAGTATTCAGTACTGTTGTCGTTGGAAAATAAATATCAGTTGCTATGGTTTTTTTTTTTATTATGTAATCTAGATTTTATAAAAAAATGTAGTATTTAAATAAAACTATCTTTTCGGATTTTTTCGCGGATTTATTTTGATTTTTGGTTCCCGACGTTTCGATTGCTTTACAGCAATCATGGTCACGGGAGACACTAAGGTGTTAGATGTCTCAAAGGTATTATATAGTTGTTACAGACAGCCTACCCACAAATAACAAAATGAATTCAAAAAACTTGAAAATTGGCACCAAAGTACCTTACAATATTTGTTAATTTTAATTTTAAAACATTTTTATAATTTTAATTACTTTTATATTATATAATTTTATATTATTTATATAATTTTAGCTTTATTATTATAATTATTACAATTTTTTAGAAAATTTATTGTTTAATAATCTATATTTAGTGTTGCCATTATTATATTTATAACTATAAAGAAAAAATAAATTATTAATTATTTAAGCCACATTATTATTCTATGTGTAATTTAAAAAATTAAAATTAATTAAGAATTACTATTTGCAAATGAAAATATTAATTTGAATACTAATTTAAATTACTGTTATTTTGATCCGCACAGTAAGAACTTACTACATCTAACTGTCTGTTTTGTTTAGATATATTATTTGATTTTATTATATTAATGACAGGATCCCATGACGATGGTAGTTCCCAGGCATCTTCCCTGTTGAAATTTGGATGTTTTTTAATTTCTATGGCTTCCCGAATCATTCTAGGGCAATATCTGTTTTCTTTTGCGAGGATTTGGGGTCTATCGAAGCGAATATAATGGCTTGGGCGGTCCTGACTATGTTTGCAGAGAGCAAATGTTGTATTACGACGGTGTTTCACATCAGCTATGTGTTCCTTGACCCGAGTTCTAATGGATCGCTTTGTTTGTCCGATGTAAGAGAGTCCACAATCACAATCAAGCTTGTAAACTCCTGCATCTTGTAGAGGGATGTGGCACTTGACAGGTGGTAAGAATTGACTTATTTTCTTTGGCGGCTTGAAGTAAGTTTTAATTGAAGCTCGCTTTAGGATGTAGCCAATCTTGTCAGTGACTCCTCTCATGTAAGGTAGGACTGCAGGGACGCGCTCAACTGTGGCTGGTTTCACTCGGTCCCTGTGACGTAGGCGCGGCACTTGCAGCTTGTTGTCTCGCAGAACTTGCTTGACATGTTGCAGCTCTCCGGCCACCACCCTTCACAGTTAGCTACTGTGGGAAAATCTTTGTTTCAGAGAGCACAAGGGATCTGTGACGAGCAACACCTGGCCGGAGAGCTGCAACATGTCAAGCAAGTTCTGCGAGACAACAAGCTGCAAGTGCCGCGCCTACGTCACAGGGACCGAGTGAAACCAGCCACAGTCGAGCGCGTCCCTGCAGTCCTACCTTACATGAGAGGAGTCACTGACAAGATTGGCTACATCCTAAAGCGAGCTTCAATTAAAACTTACTTCAAGCCGCCAAAGAAAATAAGTCAATTCTTACCACCTGTCAAGTGCCACATCCCTCTACAAGATGCAGGAGTTTACAAGCTTGATTGTGATTGTGGACTCTCTTACATCGGACAAACAAAGCGATCCATTAGAACTCGGGTCAAGGAACACATAGCTGATGTGAAACACCGTCGTAATACAACATTTGCTGTCTGCAAACATAGTCAGGACCGCCCAAGCCATTATATTCGCTTCGATAGACCCCAAATCCTCGCAAAAGAAAACAGATATTGCCCTAGAATGATTCGGGAAGCCATAGAAATTAAAAAACATCCAAATTTCAACAGGGAAGATGGCTGGGAACTACCATCGTCATGGGATCCTGTCATTAATATAATAAAATCAAATAATATATCTAAACAAAACAGACAGTTAGATGTAGTAAGTTCTTACTGTGCGGATCAAAATAACAGTAATTTAAATTAGTATTCAAATTAATATTTTCATTTGCAAATAGTAATTCTTAATTAATTTTAATTTTTTAAATTACACATAGAATAATAATGTGGCTTAAATAATTAATAATTTATTTTTTCTTTATAGTTATAAATATAATAATGGCAACACTAAATATAGATTATTAAACAATAAATTTTCTAAAAAATTGTAATAATTATAATAATAAAGCTAAAATTATATAAATAATATAAAATTATATAATATAAAAGTAATTAAAATTATAAAAATGTTTTAAAATGAAAATTAACAAATATTGTAAGGTACTTTGGTGCCAATTTTCAAGTTTTTTGAATTCATTTTGTTATTTGTGGGTAGGCTGTCTGTAACAACTATATAATACCTTTGAGACATCTAACACCTTAGTCTCTCCCGTGACCATGATTGCTGTAAAGCAATCGAAACGTCGGGAACCAAAAATCAAAATAAATCCGCGAAAAAATCCGAAAAGATAGTTTTATTTAAATGTCAAACATTCGCGTAAATCTAAGAAAAAATGTAGTATTTTTGTAATCAATGTCGAAAGGAATTGATTTTAACTTATTATTGTTTTAATACGTGATTTTATAATGTAGTTCGAGCTCATATGAGTGTCCGCACGACACGTCCACCCAAATATTTTTTCAATGTGGATCTGTAATAAATATTCGTCAATCTATCAATCAATCTGGTAATGAAATAAATTTATCTATACTAATATTATAAAGCTGAAGAGTTTGTTTGTTTGTTTATTTGTTTGCTTGTTTGTTTGGTTGAACACGCTAATCTCAGAAACTACTAATCCGTTTTGAAAAAATCTTTTTGCATTAGATAGCCCCTTAACTGAGGAAGGCTATAGGCTATATATCATCCCGGGAAAATGCACCGTTCCCGTGGGATAGATTTGTTTTTATCTAGGGACGAATCCGAAGCGAAGTAAGGGTGAGTCGCTAGTATATGTATATACAAGAATTGTTGATTTAATATTATAAGATTATTCATAATTATCAGTTATGTGTATAGAATGTTTGAAATTAATCATAGTATAAGTGAACATTGTTTATACAAGCTACATAAGTTTAGGGAAATATGCCAGCAAAATGAAATCAACTTGCAAAACTATTTTATTGACAATATGGAAAGCTTCATGATACCTGTACTTATAACATAATAAAAACTAGAGTTTACCTTAAGGTATTCTGTATTTTAAACTAGCGACTTACCCTCGCTTCGGGTGCGTCCCTAGGTACGTTTTAGATATAAATAGTAATTGCGAGTGTACCTTAGGAGATAGACATTGATATTGCACATTTTTCTGTAGGCCTTTTTAAAACCTACAATTTTCTAGTACATTGTTTTTATGTATCTCTTAAAGTTGAGCCAGCGTTAGCCATATAAATGTCTAAGAACGACTTGATAAAATCAGTTATGGTGTTTTCCCGAAGGAATGAAAGATTTTCCTGTAACGCTGCCTTATGTAGGAGTATAACTATCGTTTATTTTTATGAAACTTTGTGTCTGTATGCATACTTACTAGTGTATATAGATATTATAGTATAAGTAAAATACATATATGTACTCCTTTGTAACAAATAGTTTACGATATTTTTAATGTTTCATTTAGATTTTTTTCATTTATTTCCTACGTATACCAGAAAGATGCAAAGATTTTTGCTTTATAATACATCTACTTAATTAAAATACACTATTCGTCACGATTCTTTACGTGTTACTCTTCGATCGGTTATCCCTAGTTTAAAAGCATTTTCTAAAAGCGGATAGTGCGTTGAAAATTGAGTGCTTCTGTAGAAAGGAAATGTGACGTTGAATAATATATGGTCAATCGATCTTCTACTTCAATTGAAATGGTTTAAAGTGTTTGAAAACGTTGATATATTCCACTAAGTGGCAAACTGTTATTTGCCTAATACATTTTTCACATAACATGTACCCATAAAATAATATTAAAATCACAATTTTTTGTATATACATAGAAACACCATAATTCACTTCTATTATTTTAAATACAAATTATTTTCACGAAAAACTAACCACATCGGTTCCCTTTGAAGAGCCGCAAAGAAAAAGTTCGGCAATCCTAAATTCCCAGTAAATACTCTTTGACCAAGTTATCTATTGGACCAAGAATAATGAATACTACACCACACTCAAACCTAATTCAAACTCAAAAACCCTGTTAAATAATCGTTAGAACCTCATGTGCCTCTTTATTCATACATATAAATAACAAATATTATTACTTTTTAGCAAAAAAATGTAACAAGTGCGTGTATGAATGTGTACAAGCGCAAGAAGTAAAATTTCTGTAGATTATCGGTACTCTGTATGAAATTCAATTTATGTTCCCAATAATTAGGATAGGTAAGATTCTAAAAATAACGCATATTAGGCATATTACAATCATATATTTATAGAACATCATTTAAGGAAAGAATATAATATTATATATCATTTGTCAGACAATAACAACGGTTACCATGGCAACAAACATACGTACATTTTTTCGTAACGCATTCACCAGCTTACTCCCCTTACTTAAAAGTTTTATTTCAAAACAGGTATACTTACTTTAAAATATCTTACAAATATCTTAATATGATAATTATCCAACACCCATGGTGGATACTTTTTTTTAATTTAAAAATTATGGAAATCAATGGGCAAAGATAAGGCGTATCGATAAAAATACAAACGAATTGGTTACCTCTTTCTCTTTAAGTCAGTCAATTATTCTTTAAACGCAATTTTAAAAATTCATTCACATTTTTATCATATTATTACTTATACTAATATGACTGGTAAACTTTTATGCTTGTGGGTCTATTTTTCAATTTTCAACCCCTAAATGACTTGGATGCGGATGAAATTTAAGTACTGAGATTGACTGTGAACTGTAACATTATCTATACATATTATAAAATTCTAACTAAGTCGAATCTGTACATTGAATATTTTTTGGAAAATCTTATTGAAATAGACATTATTATCGATGCAGAGGCCGAATCTATAGTTTTTAGAATTTTTGTCTGTCTGTCTGTCTGTCTGTCTGTCTGTCTGTCTGTCTGTCTGTCTGTCTGTCTGTCTGTCTGTCTGTCTGTCTGTCTGTCTGTCTGTCTGTCTGTCTGTCTGTCTGTCTGTCTGTCTGTCTGTCTGTCTGTCTGTCTGTCTGTCTGTCTGTCTGTCTGTCTGTCTGTCTGTCTGTCTGTCTGTCTGTCTGTCTGTCTGTCTGTCTGTCTGTCTGTCTGTCTGTCTGTCTGTCTGTCTGTCTGTCTGTCTGTCTGTCTGTCTGTCTGTCTGTCTGTCTGTCTGTCTGTCTGTCTGTCTGTCTGTCTGTCTGTCTGTCTGTCTGTCTGTCTGTCTGTCTGTCTGTCTGTCTGTCTGTCTGTCTGTCTGTCTGTCTGTCTGTCTGTCTGTCTGTCTGTCTGTCTGTCTGTCTGTCTGTCTGTCTGTCGGTCTGTCTGTCTGTCTGTCTGTCTGTCTGTCTGTCTGTCTGTCTGTCTGTCTGTCTGTCTGTCTGTCTGTCTGTCTGTCTGTCTGTCTGTCTGTCTGTCTGTCTGTCTGTCTGTCTGTCTGTCTGTCTGTCTGTCTGTCTGTCTGTCTGTCTGTCTGTCTGTCTGTCTGTCTGTCTGTCTGTCTGTCTGTCTGTCTGTCTGTCTGTCTGTCTGTCTGTCTGTCTGTCTGTCTGTCTGTCTGTCTGTCTGTCTGTCTGTCTGTCTGTCTGTCTGTCTGTCTGTCTGTCTGTCTGTCTGTCTGTCTGTCTGTCTGTCTGTCTGTCTGTCTGTCTGTCGGTCTGTCTGTCTGTCTGTCTGTCTGTCTGTCTGTCTGTCTGTCTGTCTGTCTGTCTGTCTGTCTGTCTGTCTGTCTGTCTGTCTGTCTGTCTGTCTGTCTGTCTGTCTGTCTGTCTGTCTGTCTGTCTGTCTGTCTGTCTGTCTGTCTGTCTGTCTGTCTGTCTGTCTGTCTGTCTGTCTGTCTGTCTGTCTGTCTGTCTGTCTGTCTGTCTGTCTGTCTGTCTGTCTGTCTGTCTGTCTGTCTGTCTGTCTGTCTGTCTGTCTGTCTGTCTGTCTGTCTGTCTGTCTGTCTGTCTGTCTGTCTGTCTGTCTGTCTGTCTGTCTGTCTGTCTGTCTGTCTGTCTGTCTGTCTGTCTGTCTGTCTGTCTGTCTGTCTGTCTGTCTGTCTGTCTGTCTGTCTGTCTGTCTGTCTGTCTGTCTGTCTGTCTGTCTGTCTGTCTGTCTGTCTGTCTGTCTGTCTGTCTGTCTGTCTGTCTGTCTGTCTGTCTGTCTGTCTGTCTGTCTGTCTGTCTGTCTGTCTGTCTGTCTGTCTGTCTGTCTGTCTGTCTGTCTGTCTGTCTGTCTGTCTGTCTGTCTGTCTGTCTGTCTGTCTGTCTGTCTGTCTGTCTGTCTGTCTGTCTGTCTGTCTGTCTGTCTGTCTGTCTGTCTGTCTGTCTGTCTGTCTGTCTGTCTGTCTGTCTGTCTGTCTGTCTGTCTGTCTGTCTGTCTGTCTGTCTGTCTGTCTGTCTGTCTGTCTGTCTGTCTGTCTGTCTGTCTGTCTGTCTGTCTGTCTGTCTGTCTGTCTGTCTGTCTGTCTGTCTGTCTGTCTGTCTGTCTGTCTGTCTGTCTGTCTGTCTGTCTGTCTGTCTGTCTGTCTGTCTGTCTGTCTGTCTGTCTGTCTGTCTGTCTGTCTGTCTGTCTGTCTGTCTGTCTGTCTGTCTGTCTGTCTGTCTGTCTGTCTGTCTGTCTGTCTGTCTGTCTGTCTGTCTGTCTGTCTGTCTGTCTGTCTGTCTGTCTGTCTGTCTGTCTGTCTGTCTGTCTGTCTGTCTGTCTGTCTGTCTGTCTGTCTGTCTGTCTGTCTGTCTGTCTGTCTGTCTGTCTGTCTGTCTGTCTGTCTGTCTGTCTGTCTGTCTGTCTGTCTGTCTGTCTGTCTGTCTGTCTGTCTGTCTGTCTGTCTGTCTGTCTGTCTGTCTGTCTGTCTGTCTGTCTGTCTGTCTGTCTGTCTGTCTGTCTGTCTGTCTGTCTGTCTGTCTGTCTGTCTGTCTGTCTGTCTGTCTGTCTGTCTGTCTGTCTGTCTGTCTGTCTGTCTGTCTGTCTGTCTGTCTGTCTGTCTGTCTGTCTGTCTGTCTGTCTGTCTGTCTGTCTGTCTGTCTGTCTGTCTGTCTGTCTGTCTGTCTGTCTGTCTGTCTGTCTGTCTGTCTGTCTGTCTGTCTGTCTGTCTGTCTGTCTGTCTGTCTGTCTGTCTGTCTGTCTGTCTGTCTGTCTGTCTGTCTGTCTGTCTGTCTGTCTGTCTGTCTGTCTGTCTGTCTGTCTGTCTGTCTGTCTGTCTGTCTGTCTGTCTGTCTGTCTGTCTGTCTGTCTGTCTGTCTGTCTGTCTGTCTGTCTGTCTGTCTGTCTGTCTGTCTGTCTGTCTGTCTGTCTGTCTGTCTGTCTGTCTGTCTGTCTGTCTGTCTGTCTGTCTGTCTGTCTGTCTGTCTGTCTGTCTGTCTGTCTGTCTGTCTGTCTGTCTGTCTGTCTGTCTGTCTGTCTGTCTGTCTGTCTGTCTGTCTGTCTGTCTGTCTGTCTGTCTGTCTGTCTGTCTGTCTGTCTGTCTGTCTGTCTGTCTGTCTGTCTGTCTGTCTGTCTGTCTGTCTGTCTGTCTGTCTGTCTGTCTGTCTGTCTGTCTGTCTGTCTGTCTGTCTGTCTGTCTGTCTGTCTGTCTGTCTGTCTGTCTGTCTGTCTGTCTGTCTGTCTGTCTGTCTGTCTGTCTGTCTGTCTGTCTGTCTGTTACCGCATCACAGAAAAACCACTGGAGGGATTTTGATGAAATTTGGTATGGTGATAGCTGGATATCCGGGTCAACATATAGGATACTTTTTACTGCGGGAAAATATCTCATCTCTGAGAAATCTATATACTAAACGTTAAAACGTAAGTAGGGACGAACCCGAGCGGAGCGAGGGTGAGTCTCTTGTTAACATATAAGGTTAAACGCCTAGAGACTTCCCTAGTATTTTATAATCATTATATCTGTAATTAAAATCGTTAAGTCCTAGGCGATGTTAGAGAGGTTGTGTACTGCGTAGTTATTGATAAAAAAAATCCCATCGTAACTTCGGTCACCGCTTACATTGAACAGTTCAATGGCTCGGAATATCGACCTGACATTTATCTCTGTCAATATAACAAATTCACCAAATTTGTGTTGCTAACAATATAAATGATAAATTATCGTTTATTCTATTATGAAACGAGATACTTAGAAATTCCTTTTTACAATAGAAAGGTTACCAACCTTTTTCATTGTTAAAGTCTAATTTCTTCTCGTTTGTACAGAATTTTTACAGCATCCTTCATTTGTTTGATAAACTGAACATTTAAGTATAATGCTACGAAAGAACATCTTCACTTCAAATAATAAATAAAACTATGTTCTACTCTCCTGATTATCTCTGGAGATACTCCCCCGTGACTGTTTTTAAAAATGTAAAGCATTCGAAACGTCGGAAACAAAAATACAAAATAAAATTACGACGAAATCTGAAAAAAACAAAAATACAAAATAAAATTACGACGAAATCTGAAAACATAATTTCATTTAAGATGCCAAATATTCGTGTAAATCTAAGAAAATTTTATACAACTTATAAATTAAAGTCTCCAGTTTCGCGTCGAGTTTGTGTTTATTCTGGTTAATTCAGAAATTACTGTACGAATTTTCATATGTTTTTCACTAATAGGAATGGGAATTATCTCGTAAGCTTATATGCTATAATTTATAAACATTTTTCGAAAATAAGCTACCGATATAATGATATATGTGAACTAGCGACTCACCCTCGCTTCGCTCGGGTTTATCCCTAGCATGCTTCCCAATACAAATTTTCATCCCCAATTTCACCCTTTAAGGGATAATTTTCGAAATAAAAAGTATCCTATGTCCTTTCCAGGTTCTCAACTATCTTCTTACCAAATTTCATCTAAATCGGTTCAGTAGATCCAGAGATTACCCCCTACAACGTTAAAAACGCACAAACTTTACCTCTTTATAATATTAGTATAGATTATACATTTTATAAACACCTACTACGAATATATATGTCAAAAAATATATGAGCTTTTATATTTGTGGCTAATGATTATGTCAAACCGGAGTCTGGATTTCAAAGTCCTCACAAAAGAGTTAAGAAAGATTGATGAAGTTGAATTTGAACGTTAAGAAGTTTTGGACAATGTGGTATAATGGCATTTTAATCAATAGATGTTAGAGCTTCTATTAATAATAATAGTTAAAAATGGGCGTCGCTTTGTTAAAATATTATTATTTTCTTTAAAATTATAATTAAGATTAGGTAATGTAGTCCTGACTAAATATTATTCATATCTATTCTTACTGCAGTAGCCATATTCGGTACATAATATCTACATTTATGTTCTAAATTACTACGTTTGATCTACGTTTATCGTAGGATATCTTATGTATGACTCTGACTCACCCTCGCTTCGCTTCGGGTTTGTCCCTAGACAAAAACAAATCTATCCCACACAAACTGTACATTTTTCCAGGATGATATTTAGTCTATAGCCTTTCTCAGTTAATTGGCTATCTAATGCAAAAAGAATTTTTCAAATCGGAATAGTAGTTCCTGAGATTAGCGCGTTCAACCAAACAAACAAACAAACTCTTCAGCTTTATAATATTAAGTATAGATACCTTGCGACTGATACTATGACTGATAGATTATAACAAGATGTGACATAACCGCATATTCTTTAAAATTATTGTAAAACTTAATTGTTGAATGAAATCAATATTACGCTTACATAGTATTCTAAGATCGATCGAAAATATTATAAATAAATTGGAAAATTTTGATATTTGGATGTTTGTTACTCAATTATAATAAAAATAGTTATAATTAAGTATACGTCATGACGTCGAAACGTCAAACGGAACATCATAATAAGCTCCTCTTTAAATTCAATCACGCCAACGGCTGAAGGGATCTGGATAAAAGGCTCATAGATAGATTATAGTCTCTGTCAGCGAGGATAAGAAATATACACACAAATACACAAACTTTCACATTTATAATAGTAGCTTTCATTTAATAACTCTATACTACACGTCTAGACTACTAATATGAAGTCCTACGATAATCTCATGGGATCTACCGAGTCTAAATAACGCTTTTATTATTCTAATAAAATATGTATTATTTTAGTTGTTCAATATTAACTTACTTAAAAGGAAAAAATGGGCAAAATATCTTTAACGTAGCAACGAAGCGATAGTAGATTTTATTTTACATAGAGAACGTAGGTATTTTTTGTCATCCCACACGCTTGTTGATGCATGTAAGAGCGCGCGAGCACTCTCCACGCCTTTCATCTTCAAACGACAATGAGAGGGCTGTTTCGGTGAGAGATCAATCGCAAGACTAACAACTTAATGTGCTATCTGAGGCACAAAGGTGAAATACAATATTAAATAATTCTTTACAAAAAAACATATTAACTATAATTGGCACTACTTATCGTATAAATATAATTAACACAAACCTATCCCATGGGAACCGTACATTTTCCTGGGATAAAAAGTAACCTATGTGTTATACCAGACTATAATCTATCTCTGTGCCAAATTTCATCCAGATCCGTTCAGCCGTTCTGGCGTGAAAGAGTAACAAACATCCATACATACTCAAAAACTTTCACATTTATAATATTAATACGGATTATTACATTGGCTAACAGCGTATGCAGCAACATGATCAGTTTGTATGTGAAGTATTTTGTTTTTGGTTTAAAACAAAAGATAACATTCTACACTGCTAATGACATTATTTTATTACTGATTAACTGCCTCGGTGGTGTAGTGGCTAGCATGTACGGCTGCACATCCTGAGGTCCTGGGTTCGAGTCCCGGGTCGGGCCAAGTTTAGTTATTGAGTCTTTCTGTATAGTAAGCCTCAGTAACAGCCCGGAGTTGGGAAGTTGGCGGTGTTTCACCCCCGTGCCTCGGAGAGCACGTAAAGCCGTCGGTCCTGCGCCTTAACTCTCACCGGTCGTGTCGAGTAGTCGTCCCACCGGAGTATGAGAGTGACAGGAATAGAGAGTGCACTTGTGTCTGCGCGTACATTTGTGCACTATAATATCTCCTGCGCAGTTGGCTAGTCTCAATGAGATTGGCCGCCGTGGCCGGAATCGGTCAGGAGGACATTATTTATTATTACTGATTAATAATGTATTTAAATAAAATTAAAGTGTTCGTCATCAATAAACCGATATAATGGAATTTTGAACGTTTCCGCTAACTGGCAGCTGAATAAGGGTCATTTAAGTTTGCTAACTCACTTAGCGCTAGCGGAAATCATCCTTTAACATGATTGATTGGTGAAATAACTAGATTAAATGTAAAGTACCTGGAGTTCGTGATTAACGATGATAAATAAAATTTTAAAGAAATATATGGTATGTAGAATGCTACATATTAGTAGTAGTCATGGTATGGATGTAAAAGTAGTTTTAATAGATTAATGAAGAAATCTAAATAAATACAAAATAATCATTATTTCATATTGTTAGAATTAAACTGCATTCTATCTTGTGTTTTCACTTCTCAGTAACACAACATTATAAATGTGCCTTTATATTATATGTTTTTATTGAATCAAATGGTAAAATTTGCAATCCATATTCCAATGTAATGTGATAGGTATAGACGATAACTTACTCGTACGTGCAGGAATTGGCAAAGGAAAACAGATTTCTTTGAAATAATGAAATACTTACCATTGCTAGGATAAAAATTAGCATTTTTTAATGTTGGGTAATACATTTACGCATACACCTATATACCTACGTACAGATAATAATAATAATAATAATAATAATTCTTTATTGACATATTTGTTTGTTGTTACATAAGCCTGTTGAAGCCTCTGACTCCCAAACTAGATTAAACCTGTATGTCAGGAGTCAGCGCCCTCTTCCATCTTTAATTATAAGTGCACGTCAATAACATTACAGAGCATGTTTAACAGTAATAGTTTTACTATTTGCTCGTAAATGAAGAAAATAAAAACTAAAAAATAAAATAAATGAATAATAAAATAAAAGTTAACTTTAACAAAATGTACTTAGGAAAGGAAAAATTACTTAATTGTATGAAGTGTAGTGCATGTGTGTGTGTGTGGGCGCGCTAGTGCACGCACGCGCGTGTGTGTGTGTGTGTGTGTGTGTGTGCGTGTGCATGTGTGTGTGTGTGTGTATGTGTAGTCATTCAGCATTTTATATAATCCTTTCTAATATCTTTTCTGTTTCCTCATAGCTAAGTGTAAGCAGCCAATCTCTAACTTTTTTTTGACATTCCCGCAGTGTGAGAGGGTAAAAATTAAGAATTTTATTAATTTTGTTGTACAAATACACGGCGAGAGAACTACCAGATATATGTATATATGTGGGTTTCACTGACTAGAAAAGCCAGTTTCTTGGCTTCGCGCCCAGCTGAATTGCCGGACGTTAATGAGCCCCATCACCACGACAAGGTGAACGCACATTGGAGGGACGAATAAAAAATTAGCCTACGTTATCTCATTTTGGGCAATTCTTGCTGCTATAAAAAATATTTCGATCCCTTATTTCATTACCGAGAGATAACATCGAAATATGTTTTTATAATATTAGTAAGAAAATTGTTATAAAATAATTGAAAATTGATAGGGTTTATTTTTTTTATATTTCACTGTACAAAATAGTTAAACCCCAAGTGAATAAGGTTCGATTCTGGGTCGAGCCCCTCTGAGATTTTCCTTACGTCCGTACATATTATGAGGAAAGCAGTTTGTCGGGGAAAGCCTGACTTATTATCGTAAGACAAGTCCGCCAACCCGCATTATGTCAGCATGATATACCATATCTAGGTACTCATCCCAATGAGGGAATTCCCATGCCCATAAGATCGTGAAGCTGAATTATTATTAGTACCTGGGGACCGAGCTTCGCTCAGAGTTCTTTTTTGTTGTATCGTATTATTTAGATTAAAAGAAGACTAAAACCTTGAAAAAATAAAAAAAAAGTAAAAATCCGACCGGGATTCAAACCCGGACACTATGATTTTCAATCTTGCACCTTGGACGCTTGATCACAATGCTCATGTCCGAGTGTAAGAAAGTAGCAAGCATATTTCGCGTGGAATAATGCAAAAGAAAACTGCATGAAAACTCGAAAACGACTAATCTGGATCGCTTTTTCTCCCCCGAAAACCCCAACATACCCAATTTCAGGGAAATCGTTAGAGCCGTTTCCGAGATCGCTGGTATAAATAAATAAATAAATAAATAAATATACAAGAATTGCTCGTTTAAATATATTAGATTAGATATTTTATTTAACAAGCATAAATTATGTTATACAGTTTAAGTTAATTTCGAGTGTAATTATATACCGCTGTACAAAATGTACAGATATTCGTATCTGGCACAAAGCAACACTCTGTTTGGTATCTGACAAAAGGACTACATACGATGTACTGAGTCGATTGTTGCACTCGAGTACCATCAGGTTTTTGCATTGAATATACACGTGTTTATCTGGCACAAAGCAACACTCTGTTTGGTATCTGACAAAAGGACTACATACGATGTACTGAGTCGATTGTTGCACTCGAGTACCATCAGGTTTTTGCATTGAATATACACGTGTTTTATTATACAAGTATCTTGATGAAAATGATATTTATTTGTCTATCGATATTGTTGAAACTGTACAATCAAAATTGATTAATAACGAATAATAGATGTCATATTTTTTCGTATACGGTTTTATAAAGTTTAAATCAAAAATATATGCTTGACGACTCGAATTGTTATATTGAATTTCTTCTTACTGTTTGAATGCGCACTCGTGATATCACAAAATTGTAATAAAATCTGATATATTCGTAAGCCATATTCGTATACTGAATGTTCATTCCCACACAGTAGGAATATGTTACAGATTTACCAATATATAATATGACTAATATTATAATTGGCAAAGTTTGTATGCACATATGTATTATTATTTATATGTATGTTTGTATGTATGTATGTATTGTATGTTTGTTACATCTTCACGCTGAAACTAAAATTTAGTACATACATAGACCTGGAATAATAAAGAGCAAAGGGATATACCCGGTCGAAGTTATGGTAAGTTACTAGTATAATATTAAAATATAGGGCAACTGCATCGCATCGGGTTGTTATTTATGCCCGCTTTAGGAGGGTTGAAATAATTTATGATAATGATGATAACATTATACTGATCCCATTTTAGCTAAGACAAAGGATCGCGTTTACAACAGGAATAATGTTCATCATTTTGTATAATATTATTTATTATTATACTAGCGACACACCCTCGCTCCGCTCGTTTTCGTCCCTACTTGTGTTTTACCTTTAGTATAGATTTCTCGGAGATGAGATATTTTCCCACAATATAAAGTATATGATGACCCGGATAACCAGTTATCATCATACCAAATTTCATCATAATCTGTCCATTGGTTTTCTCGTGATGCATCACAGACAGACAGACAAAATTCTAAAAACTATAGATTCGGCCTCTGTATCGATAATAATGTCTATTTCAATAATATTTAAAAAAAAATTACGTACAAATTCGACTTGGTTACATATTTTATTATATCTATATATATAAAAGAAAGTCGTGTTAGTTACTTCACTTATAACTCAAGAACGGCTGAACCGATTTAGCTGAAAATTGGCAGGGAGGTAGTTTAGAGCCAGGAGAAGGACATAGGATACTTTTTATCCCGTTCGACATCATTCCCGTGTGACTTGACATGTAACGTCAGTCACTATAAAACGTGGTATAACAAAAAAGAATCAGACTTGGAATAACAAAATTGACGTATAATGACAGCTATGTAATGACGTATGGATGACAATTTGATATTTGTAAGAAATCAATAATAAAACTATTTCTATTAAATAAATAATTAACATTATTGCCCAATTGCCCATTCGTATAAACAGTGAAGTGAACTATAAAACTCGGTATGGTTGAAAATTTAAGTTTTAGGTGAAGTGAAGTTTAATTAATAATGCCGCGACCAAGACGATCGAATCTTTCCCGACAAAGCCGTGATGCAAGAAGAATACGAAATACTGCAAATGAAAGGACTGAAGAAGAACAAGAAATTGCTTCAAACGAATGTACCCCTGTTGAATTACCAACAAAAGGAAGTTTATGATACTTTAATAAAGGCAATCGATGATGAAAATGGTGGTTTATATTTCCTAGATGCCCCTGGTGGAACTGGCAAGACATTCCTCATGTCATTAGTTTTAGCAACTGTTCGGGAGAGATCTAACATAGCGGTTGCAGTTGCTTCTTCTGGAATAGCAGCCACATTGTTAAAAGGATGCCGTACGGCTCATTCAGCATTCAAATTACCGTTAAATCTTCAAACTATTGAAGAACCAACGTGTAATATTGCAAAACACTCAGCAATGGCCAGTTTTAGCGGTATCGAAAATCATCATCTGGGACGAATGCACAATGGCGCATAAACGTGCATTAGAAGCACTTAACCGAACATTAAAAGATTTACGCAATGACTCGAGATGTTTTGGAGGAGCAATGATTTTACTTTCTGGCGATTTCCGCCAAATACTGCCAGTACTTCCAAGATCTACGGCTGCCGACCAAATAAACGCTTGCCTCAAATCGTCAAATCTATGGCGCCATGTGAAGAAACTGCAACTGACAACAAACATGAGAGTTACATTGCTTAATGATACATCTGCTGAAGATTTCTCGGAGCAATTGCTGACTATCGGTAATGGTCAAGTACCTGTCGATGAATCGAGCGGATTAATATCATTTCCAAATAATTTCTGTAATTTTGTCTCATCAAAAGACGAACTTATCAACAATGTATTTCCAGAAATTATTTCTAACTACAAAAATTATGAATGGATGAGTGAGCGAGCAATTTTAGCGGCTAAGAATAAAGATGTAGATGACCTAAACTACATAATTCAAAATAAGATCATTGGAACAATGCATTCATTCAAATCTATTGACTGCGTCACAAATGAAGATGAAGCAACCAACTATCCAATTGAATTTTTAAACTCTTTGGACGTGCCTGGCTTACCACCGCACAATTTACGCCTAAAGGTTGGCTCCGTAGTAATCATGCTTCGAAACATAAACCAACCAAAACTGTGCAACGGTACGCGTTTGGTGGTTAGAAAATTGATGAACAATGTAATTTACGCTACGATAATGATAGGAAAATTCAAAGGTGAGAAAGTTCTCATTCCGAGGATACCGATGATCCCAACCGATATGCCGTTTGAATTTAAAAGACTTCAATTTCCGATACGTCTTGCATTTGCCATGACCATCAACAAATCACAAGGCCAACTACCACAGCTTATACTGTAAAAGTTAAGAAGAAATAATTATTTTAACTAATAGAGAAACTTACCAGTGAAATAATTTTTTTATGAATGTATGTATGTATGTATGTATGTATGTCGCGTTACATCTATCTCATTAGCACTAATATAATCTATACATCTATACAGATAAATAAAATGGAGGTGTTTGTAATGTCAAAATAACAGCTTTATACTAAATGCATAAGGAATTATATACGGTACTTATAAAAAAAAAACACATTTTTTAAATTTTTTGTCTGTCTGTATGTTTGTTCCGGCTAATCTCCGAAACGGCTGGACTAATTTTAACGGCACTTTCACTGGCAGATAGCCGATATTATAAGGAGTAACTCAGGCTACTTTTATTTTAGAAAAAGAATTGGGTTCCGGTCAAAAAGATCAAAACCTATCTAGGGACGAACCTGAGCGAAGCGAGGGTGAGTCGCTAGTGTATAGATAAAAGAGGCAACTTTAAATAACAAGTAAAATATAACAAATTGTGTACCCACTGCTCTGCCCGCCCTCAATAAATCTGTACATGTAATAACATAGTATCCTCTTCGAAATTTAATTAATTGATAAAATTAATAATTAATTAATTAAATAAATTTAACCGATTACTTCTTAAAAAATGGTATTTGAATTAAAAAAAATAGCTTCAAAAATGCAAATGTAGCCGCGGAAAAAGACTAGTTAGTCACTATAATAAGTATCAGGTGTTTTATGTTTTACTATAGAGTATTCTTGTCAGTTCAAGATCACCATCCCACATCCGGGAGCGCTCGCCGTCTTGCTTATTTTGAGCGGGATTTGGGTCATGGTCACATGACATTACCAGTGAAATTTGTAATTAATCAAGTTGATTTTCATTGCCTAAAATATGTCCACAGATATTTAATTATATAGGTATAATTATGTTTTAATTATCCTAGTACGATATAATATAAAATATATTATTTTATAGGTTTTACCAAGACACAAAAAAAGCTAGTGACACTTGTATTATCTAGAATTCCAAAAACTTTTAAACCTCCGAAATGACACAAAAAAAACACATTTTTTCACATATTTTTAGATTTTTCAGTTTTTTTTTGTGTGTGTTAGATGCATTACAGTTTGCACAAAAAGTATTGCTTTTTAACTGAATCAAGGCCATTCAATTCATCTATTTACTTACATGCAAAAATCGCAAACGCCTAGCAAAATACTTTAAAGACAGCTGACCTAAAAAGCTGGAATTTTTCCATAACTTAAAAGAATACCCTTAATTGCAGTATTATTAAATACTTGCATTCCTCACCACTTGAGCGTTCGCGAGGGAGGATGCCGGCGCCCTAGTTACATCACGGTCAGCGCTTCACCGGAAAGTGCGCGCGCAATAACCCGGATATCCACGGTTAGATAAAGTTACTAGGTATTTCTGTAATCCCTATAGGCTTACAATTTATATTGAGACTGTTAGATACAGGTAAGCTGGGACTGGAATTTTTTGTCTTTATATTACATATTCTATTTATAATATGTACATATAACTGGCGACTTAATATCGCTTCGCTCATACCCGAAGCTGTATGACAATTGAACATGTAATATTTTATTAGATTTACGCGAATAGGTATATGACATTTCAAATAGAACTATCTTTTCGGATTTTTTCGCGGATTTATTTCAATCACTGAGACTCTGTGTCTCTCGGGACCATGATTGCTGTAATGTATTCAAAACGGGAACTAAAAATCAAAATAAACTCTACCTACAACATTTCATCTCAATCTATCCAGCCGTTTAAATTCCGTGCATTCGTAGTTTTAATAGCAGTCCGATGAATAGATGTATAACGAATGTAGTAACAGAAATAGGTATTTGGGTGTGAATTCGATTTCTGCGCCGATTTAATTTTGCTATCAACTTTGATTTCTATAAAATGTTGTTCAAAATTAGGGGTAAAATAAAGAAGGCATTACTTTAAACGTAGTATTTAGTTTTAGGAGGAAAACGTGTAATCTTCCTAAACCCATAAAGTAGAGAATGCAAATCTCTAGAGGTTTGCCAGTTGATCGAGAGGAACTCACGTTTTAATTAAAATATATCGTCGATCTTCCTATATCACTAATTATTGTTAAAAAAGTTTATAAACGACGAAAAAAAGTTTATATATGACAGAAAATCACATAAAGAATGAAATATGGGTACTTACTTTATCAATCACCATATTTTTTGCGACAAGGGGTTGAAGTGTTATAGGAAATTTGATAAATGTAAGTGTGTAAATAGGTACGTGAGCCCATAAGGTTTCATGTACAGAGTTTCCGTTCAAAAACCCATCTTTGATGAGAATAATGTAGTTAAGTCTATATTAAGTCATTAGTGATTAAATACATACTTGTTCATTTAAATCGGTCAAGTGGATCCCGAGATGTATGTAGATTGAGATTAATAAAAAAGGTAAAAAGTAAAGAGCATCTACGAACACGAAGACGATATTTGAAAAGCAAATGAGATATCTGAATTTTATTATTTTATGCTGTCTATTTTCCTATCCATGTTAAATACAATATATGAATGTGCTTATCTTTCTGCTATGAATTTTGCATAAAACCATAAAGTAAATACGAGTATACTGTAGTAATCTGGGCTCCGAAGCAATATATTCATTACCTACTTCCAAATTATTTTTACATACAGACAACACCCTATGTTGTGAACATTTGGCAACTATTTTTTGTATAATATTCTATTACTACCAAGTAAAAACTATGAAATTTGTGAATTTTTTATCTCCATGGTTAAATGACCTAAGATCCGGCTGCAAGATTGCCCCCTATTAAAGATTTTTTTTGTTACGTTTATACGTTCGTCGCGTATATTCATCATTTTTATATCAAACTAGCATTTCCCGCGGCTCCGCCCGCGTTCAGATGATCAAAAACCAAATTTTTAGGTTTTACACATTAGTATACTTTTACATATACAACTTTCATTGCGCACCGCATGAGTGGTAAATAATGACAGAGATTGAGAATGCCACAAAGGTTCCTGCGTTAAATTGAACTTTTTGTTTTAGCAATAACATTCATGTATGTCTATACTTCTGTTTTGTTTGTTTTTTTAGTTTTTCACGATAAACTCTCAAACTACGGAATTAATTTTAATCATTTTTTACTAATTGACAGCTATAGATTAATTTAATATATAGCTGATTATTCAAATTACATAATGATAACTTTTCTTAATTAGCGCTAGTTAGTAATATTTTCCAAAACGATTTTCAAAAGAAAGTGTAATAAGTAAATAATTCTAAGCGAATACATTTTTTTATTTCATATGGCTCTGCTAATATGATTAAAGTCGTAAGCATTTTATTGTGTCCTTTAAGCCTTTACCTTCCAAGAAAAGGTGTCAAGAAAAAGTGAAAAAGTTGAGGTATAACAGTTCCTAAAATACTTTTTCATAGTTTTTGAGATATGAAATATTTTTAGTTACTCGCTTTGGCAGTTTAACAGCCATAAACTTGTTTTCCATAAAATGTTATAAAATAATATAAATTGAACTTATTTTACGGTGCAAAAAATGAGTAGGTATTGTGGAAATGTAAATATTATTCGTATTTATTTTAGTGTTAACCATACAAAACACGTAAGTAAGAAAAACAACATAGCATTTTGCTATACGAAACCTAAAATGCGCGAGTTGGATTTACATTGCCCAATTTTTACATTAAAAGATTAAAAAACATTAACATTATTTACTAAACAATAAAAATTTACAAATATTCTCATTTGAAAATTGTTTCGGCCAACAAAATATTACTAATGTTACTAATTTATAAAGCCAAAAAGTTTGTTTTATTAAAAATTTAAGCACGGGCGGGGCCGCGGGGAATTTAGTAGTAATTATAGTAAAGTCATAGAAAGGTTATATCTGTACATTTTTTTTTGGATAAAACTACGTATTTTAAAAACACATGGCGACATCTATTGTCAAATAGCTAAATAACACATAAATAAATTTTCATTAAAATAACTATTTTAATGAATAAAATAGCGCTGTTAATATTTCTTTTAAGATAAGTTTTTTTAATAGTTTTAACATAATATATAAGTAAGTTACCTTGCTAAAATATTAATAGCATCATCGTGCTTTTACTTTAACCAGTTTTTGTATTTTTTCTCAGAAATGAGATATTTTCCTGCGGTAAAAAGAATCCTATGTGTTGACCCGGATAACCTGCTATTACCATAACAAATTTCATAAAAATCCCTCTAGTGGTTTTTCTGTGATGCGGTCACATACATACAGATAGAAAAAATTCTAAAAACTATAGATTCGGGCTCTATATCGCTAATAATGAATATTTCAATAAGATTTTCCGAAAAAATATTGAATTTAGGGGTTCGGGTTAGTTACAATTTTATTGTATGTATAGTTACTAATTTATGAAGCGAAAAAGTTTGCTTTACTGATAATTTAAGCACGGGCGGAGCCGCGGGTGATTTAGTAGTAATTCTAATAAAATCGAAAAAAGTTCATATCTGTACATTATTTTTTTTGGGATTAAAACTATGTATTTTAAAAACACATGGCGACATCTATTGTCGAATATCTAAATAACACATAAATAAATATTAATTAAAATAACTATTTTAATGGATAAAATAGCGCTTTTGATGATTAGATTTTCTAGATAAGCTATTTTTATAGTTTTTACCATATTTTGTAAGTTACCTTGCTAAACTGTTTACAAATAGTATCGTCGTGGTTTTGTTTCTACCAGTTTTTGTATTTTTTTTTCAGAAATGAGATATTTTCTCGCGGTAAAAAGTATCCTATATGTTGACCCGGATAACCAGCTATCATCATACCAAATTTCATCAAAATCCCTCCAGTGGTTTTTCTGTGATGCGGTAACAGACAGACAGACAGACAGACAGACAGACAGACAGACAGACAAAAATTCTAAAAACTATAGATTCGGCCTCTGCATCGATAATAATGTCTATTTCAATAAGATTTTCCAAAAAATATTTAATGTACAGATTCGGCTTAGTTAGAATTTTATAATATGTATAGATTAAAGCTAATTTTTTTATGTGAATGATAAACTACCTCTGCCTGTGTAAAAGCGGCCGCAAATAGGGATTACTAGCTGTTAAAGATAGATTAAAGTGAAAGAGAGTTAACGCGTTAGTTAACTATTTGTTGCCATGGTAACCGTTTTATTGTCTGACAAATGATATATAATACTAGCATTGCCCGCGGCTCCGCCCGCGTTCAGATGATCAAAAACCAAATTCTTAGGTTTTACACATTAGTATACTCTTACATATACCAATTTGATTGCGCACCGGATGATTGGTAAATAATGGCGGTGATTGACAATGCCACAAAGGTTCCTTTGTTAATCTCATATTTGATTTAGTAATATTGCACTTTTTGTTTTAGCAATAATATTTATGTACATATGTCTATACTTCTGTTTTGTTTGTTTATTTGGTTTTGGGCGGAATTAATTTTAATCATTTTTTACTAATAGACAGCTATTGATTAATTTAATATGTAGCTGATTATTTAAATTACATAATGACAACTTTTTTTAATGTTAATTTGTCGCGCAACAGGGATGGGTTAGCGCTAGTTACTAATATTGTCCAAAATGATTTTCAAAAAAAAATGTAATAAGTAAATAATTCTAAGCAAATACTTTTTATTATTTCATGTGGCTCGGCTAATATGATTAAAGTCGTAAGCATTTTATTGTGTCTTTTAAGCCTTTGCCTTCCAAGAAATAGTGTCAAAAATAACTGAAAAAGTTAAGGTATAACAGTTCCTAAAATACTTTTTCATAGTTTTTGAGATATGGAATATTTTTAGTTGCCCGCTTTGTCAGTTTTAACAGCCATAAACTTGTTTCCCATAAAATAATATAAATCGAACTTATTTTTACGCTTAATAAAATGAGTCGATATTGTGGAAACGTAAATATTATTCGTATTTATTTTAGTGTTAATCTTACAAAACACGTAAGTAAGAATAACAAAATAGCATTTTGCTATACGAAACTTATAATACGCGAGTTGGATTTGCATTTGCCCAATTTTTACATTAAAAGATTAAAAAATATTAACATTATTTACTAAACAATAAAAATTTACAAATATTTTAATTTGAAAATTGTTTCTGCCAACAAAATATTACTAATTCTAATAAAGTCATAGAAAGGTTATATCTGTACATTATTTTTTTTTTTGGATTAAAACCACGTATTTAAAAAACACATGGCGACATCTATTGTCAAATATCTAAATAACACATAAATAAATTTTCATTAAAATAACTATTTTAATGAATAAAATAGTGCTATTGACATTTCCTTTAAGATAAGCTTTTTTAAATAGTTTTAACATATATAAGTTACCTTGCTAAAATGTTAATAGTGTCATCGTGCTTTTATTTTAACCAGTTTTTGTATTTTTTCCCAAAAATGAGATATTTTCCAGCAATAAAAAGTATACTACATGTTGCGTCGGATAACCAGCTATCACCATACTAAATTTCATTAAAATCCCTCCAGTGATTTTTCTGTGATGCGGTCACATACAGACAGACAGACAAAAATTCTAAAAACTATAGATTCGGCCTCTATATCGCTAATAATGAATATTTTAGTAAGATTTTCCGGAAATTATTGAATTTACGGATTCGGCTTAGTTACAATATTATTATATGTATAATTACTAATTTATAAAGCCAAAAAATTTGCTTTACTGATAATTTGAACACGGGCGGGGCCGCGGGTAATTTAGTAGTAATTCTAATAAAATTGTAGAAAGGTCAAATCTGTACATTCATTTTTTGGAATTCAAACTACGTATTTTAAAAACACATAGCGACATCTATTGTCGAATAACTAAATAACACATAAATGTATATTAATTATAATAACTATTTTAATGGATAAAATAGCGCTATTGATAATTTGATTTTCAAGATAAACTATTTTTAATAGTTTTTATCATATTTAGTAAGTTATCTTGCAAACTGTTTACAGATAGTATCATCGTGATTTTGTTCCAACCGGTTTTTGTATTTTTTCTCAGAAATGAGATATTTTCCCGCGGTAAAAAGTATCCTATATGTTGACCCGGATAACCAACTATCATCATACCAAGTTTCATCAAAATCCCTCCAGTAGTTTTTCTGTGATGCGGTAACAGACAGACAGACAGACAGACAGACAGACAGACAGACAGACAGACAAAAATTCTAAAAACTATAGATTCGGCCTCTGCATCGATAATAATGTCTATTTCAATAAGATTTTCCAAAAAATATTTAATGTACAGATTCGGCTTAGTTAGAATTTTATAATATGTATAGACTATATTCTTTCCGCGGCTGCGAAGAGGTTACGGCCAAGTTCACAACGGCAGGTATCACTTTTCAAGTTCTCTACGTATATTTCTGTGAAGTGGAGTATAATTTATTTTAGTAACAAAACAAAAAAATGTACGTACGTTTGTTGCCATGGTAACCATTGTTATTGTCTGACAAATGATATATAATATTATATTCTTTCCTTAAATGATATTCTATAAATATATGATTGTAATATGCCTAATATGCCTTATTTAATTTTTGATTTTGATTTGTTTAAATTTAATTGCGATATTTTTTTATTCACACAGTACAGTTTTTTTCGTTTTTAAAGTAATAGTAATATTATGTAATAACTTAGTAAAAAGTTAGTTAATTTGTTGTATTTTCACGTTACTTTTTAAAAGCATAGAAATGGAGTGGAAGCAAAAACTACAACAGTTACAAATTGTACTTTAAAATTTAATTAATAATTTTAAAATAAAATATATGTAACAAATAAGTACTGCACTCTCAGGAGTAAGACGAGACGAGGTGACTGACACGCGAATATCCTATTACACTATGAAATATTACATAATTGCAATATTTTAATTATATAAACTAATAACTAAAGCAAGTGAGGGTAAATCATTAATGACTTGCTTGCTTGCTTTTGATATAAATGTGATATAATATTCTAATATTTCTAGTTCCCGTCTTCTCTTTCGTTCGTCAAAAATTCTAAAAACTATAGATTCGGCCTCTGTATCGATAATAATAATTATTTCAATAAGATTTTCCAAAAAAACTTCAATGTACAGATTTGACTCAGTTACAATTTTATTATGTGTATACTAGATGAGCAACTCTTGTATATGTATAAATTAATTTAGGGTATGTGTGTTGACTTTTTAAATTTATCTATATAGGTGTTTTTTCTAATAAACGTAATTTTAATATTTTTTCCGAAAAACGCCGAGCGACCACTCGGTCATCCGGGTACTATAACATTTAATCTAGAAAAGATATTATTATCCATAAATATAAATTATCTAAAAATTAAGAAACAAGAAAGTGCTTCTTAAATAAAAATACATTTGATGCAAAATCATAATTTAGTCTGTACCTTTTCTAAGTCATTACGACGTTTCTGCAAGAGCAATGTTATCTTTTTAACTGCTGAATTTACATAAATGAATATTTCTTTATTCGCTGAGAATATTTCAGATGTATTAAAAAATATTGTATGGCATATTTAATGATGTATATTGTAATTATGTAACGAATCATTTACATAACCTAATGTACATTATACAACGTACACAACGTATTTGTGTATTTTTATTCATATTAAATCGACCGACAAAAAAAGAGAATTTACTCCGTTTAGATATGCCTTTTGTGTATATGATATGTGAAATTGAAAATCGAATGATAATAATTATAGATTATATAGCAGGGGTTAATGTTAGGGGGTACCCTTAATGATTAACAAGGTTTACCGCCCCTAAGTTAAGGATTGATATAATTATATTTAAAATGATTTTAAGTAAGCTAAGCTTTTTATAACTTAACACCTCCTGGATAATTTCTAAGAAATAATGGATAATTTCTAAGAAATTAATTGTTAACGGACACGCCGGCGTGCCCGCGATTCTCAACGGGTTAAATATTTTATTGTGTATATAATATTTACTACCCTCACACGATTAATTAATACTATCGATCAAGTATGAATGTAATTCAAATCCATAGCAATGTATAGTAAGCCAGCCTACATATCCATAACTGAATCGATCATGTACCTATATCTCGATAAAAGCTGTCTATATCCTCTACGCTACTACAATCTATATCTTTATTACTAATATAAAAAGCTAAAGAACTAGTTTGTTTGTTTCTATCATAATATCTGAAAAAATCTGTTCAATCTTAAAAAATCTCTTTTGCAATTACACACGAATCACTTAGGTGCGTGGTACCGTGGATAAATGTTAGTAAATTCAAATTCAATTCAAATTCAAAATATTTTATTCAGCATTAAATTATTACAATTTTTTACTGAACGTCATGAGTCTACTACCAGTTCGGAAAGAAGAAGCCTCAGACCTGAGAAGAACTGACGAAAGAAACTCAGCGGGACTAATATTTTTTTTAATAAATTATAATTTACAATATTACTATAAAGTTGAAGTAGCCTGGAGGCGATCACTTCATTCCCAAGGCGTGCTATCTTCTATAAAATCATTTATTGTATAATAGCCTTTAGCACACAAACGTTCTTTAACAATTTTTTTGAATTTGGCGATGGAAGCTTTTTGAACATTTTCTGGGATCCTGTTGTACAAGCGTATACATTGTCCATAAAAAGAATTACTGACTCTCTGTAGACGAGTCACAGGCATTACAAGTTTGTGTTTGCTCCTAGTATTAATGTTATGCATGTCACAATTCTTGGGAAATTCGTGTATATTTTTACGAACATACATAACATTTTCGTACACGTACTGAGAAGCAACAGTCAATATTTTTATTTCTTTAAACTTATCTCTTAATGACACTCTAGGACCTAAACTATAAATTGCACGAATAGCTCTTTTCTGCAGAACAAAGACCGTATTAATAGTTGCTGCATTTCCCCATAATAAGATACCGTAGGACATAATACTATGAAAATAACTGAAATATACTATGCGAGCTGTATCTACATCAGTAAGAAGTCTTATTTTTTTACCGCGAACGCTGCAGAGCTGAGTCTATTCGCTAGTCCCTCAATATGGGGACCCCACTGCAGTTTGGAATCTATGATAATACCTAGGAATTTAGTTGACTCTACCGGTTTCAACACTTCTCCATTTAATATTACACCATTATCAACAAGTTTAACATTGGGTGTTGAGAATTCTATTAATTTTGTCTTTTTATTATTTAATAATAAATTATTTGAATCAAACCAATAGACAACCTTTGAGAGAGCATCGTTTACATCGTCGTACATTGGCAAATTTCGCTTCACTTTAAAAATAAGCGAAGTGTCATCAGCGAACAATACTGTTAATAAATGTTTGTCCTGTACAAAAAATGGCAAATCATTAATATAAATTAGAAAAAGAAAAGGGCCGAGAATAAACCCTGGTGGAACCCCCATATCTAATGGAGCTCCAGGAGATCTCTTACCATTAACATCAACCCTCTGTATTCTATTTTTTAAATACGAATTCAAAAGGTCGAGTGCCTTATTTCTAATACCATAATTGTGCAGTTTCCTGATCAGCGTCTCAGTAAATTTGTATATATAAGTAAGAGCCAATTCAAAAATTTATGGACTCCGCTACATGAGTGCAAACAATTTATAATTAATACATATGTATATTACATAAGGGTATAGTCAATCTATACATATAATAAAATTGTAACTAAGCCGAATCTGTACATCAAATACTTTTTGAAAAATCTTTTAAAATAAACATTACGAGTATTATCGATACAGAGGCCGAATCTATGGTTTATAGATTTTTTGTCTGTCTGTCTGTCTGTTGAGGCATCACGGGAAAACCACTGGATAGATTTTGATGAAACTCGGTATGATGATAGGTGGTTATCCGGGTCAACATATAGGATAATTTTCACTGCGGAAAAATATCTCATTTCTGAGAAATCTATACTAAACGTTAAAACGTAACTATGGACGTACCCGAGCGGAACGAGGGTGAGTCGCTAGTTGAAAATAATATAAAAGAGTACCTATCTATGACAGCTAATTTATTCACATTTTTTTTCATTTCATATATATTTTAACAATACCATTGTAACTTGAATAAAGCTTGAATCTGGCCTTTAGGAGTAAAATGAATATGGATTGCGACGTCTGGAATTGGATGAAATCTCACACAAAAGTATAACAGTTACTTAAGTATTTATAAAGCTTTTTAAGGATTATTTTGAACAATGTGCTGATATAATTATATATATATAAAACATGAAATAACTTTTGCATCAAATTTCGTCTTTTTGTTTTTGTCATAAGTTGTTTTTATATGTAACCACTTCAAATTGTGTAATATTAATCATAGCTTACATATTACTTAAAAGCTTCTATTAAGCGCCAAGTATATATTTGTCGTATTTTATTATTATAGCCTAGAGGAAACTTGAATGTCTGAGAGAACCCAACGAGTTTTCAAAAGACATGTGTAGTCTTCCAATACATTTTGCAAGCGTGCTGGACTATGGCCTGATCCCACTCGTATTGAAGGGAGGCCTGTGCCCAGCAGTGAGACGATAAAAAGGGCTTAAGACAATACAACATGATAGTCACTACGCCACCAAGGCAGTTGTTTGTCGATTGTCATTATATTGTCGAGTCCTTGTTAACCCTGATTATTGATAACATATCTCCGAATATACGATTGTGTTTACCTCATACGATAAATCCGTTTAACATATTATATAACGGTACTTTATATCCATAGAATAAAAATCAAAGAAATAATTTCATATTTTTTTTAAATGAAAGAATGAATTAGAACATATAATATGTATTAGAGATGTACGAAAATTGGATATTGTACAAATGCAAAGAAATCATAGATATGATCAACTTTCAAAAAAAATGTAATCGACATTTCAATTTAAGATTTTTTTTATATTACTCACACACGTTCTCATTTCACACTACATCATTAATTTTCCAATCTATTTAGTGCCCTATTCCCCTTTATATTTCCGTGGCCAAAAGAAATAAGCCTACCGACTTAATCTATACTAATATTATAAAGAAAGTAAAGTTTGTGAGTTTGTGAGGCTGTAGGGATAATTTCTGGATCTACTGAAACGATTTAGATGGAATTTGGTAAAAAAATAGCTTGAGAACCTGGGAAGGACATAGGATACTTTTTATCCCGGAAATCATCCCTTAAGAGGGTGAAAATGGAGAGGGTGGAAAAGTTTGTATGGGGTATACACTTAGGGATGAACCCGAGCGAAGGAAAGGGTGAGTCGCTACTATTTAAATAAAGTACATATATTATTTAAAAGCATATGAAAGCGTGCAGTATAAAAAAGACATGAATGTCAAAACCATGATAACTAAGTTTCTCTACAGTGCCAGTGAAATGCAATACACTTCAACGGTGATCATATATTTTTACTTTGAAGGAAAAAGCAACCAAAATAAATTTCATTCACTGAAACATCCGTTTTTAACCATCAAGGCTAAATGATCCTTGATGCCTAAAAGGAAAAGCTGCAAAGAATGAAAACTTCTCTCAAGGACTCCTTTGTTAATTATGTCAATTTCGTTGCGTAAACAATTTTATTAGAAAGAAAAATATGGTTATGAAATATCACTATATTATAAAAAACATTCATAATATGCTCTCATTTCCAGCTTTTTTATAAAATACTTGAATATAGGTACATGTTTCAACGATTGTATGAAAACTTAAAAGTAAAACAACATCCATGCAGGGCGGTGATGGAACCCCCCAACGTGCGTTCACCTTGTCGTGGTAGGGGGCTCAGTAGTGCCCGACAATCCATCTGGGCGCGAAGCCGAGAAACGCACAGCGAGGTTGCCCACCTCGGTAGGCGGTGTGCCATGCGGGTTGCTTCTGGTACTTCACTGATACCAGAGTGGACCATTGGAGCAAACCCGTAGCTGTTGTAGTCTACTTCGGCAGGCCTGCCGTCGAGGCGTCGTGATTGAGTGCATAAGTGATCCTGCGACGCCCCATTAAGACGGGGGAGGTTCCGTTGGTTAGTACTGGCTTTGCCGGTGAGTCCCACATCTCATGCCTTAATGTATTTCCCAACTCTAAATAAGGGCGGTGACGGAAAATGGTACTACTCGAAATTTTTCCTTCATATATTCTCACAGATTTCTGGTCTAGGAAATCGCAATACCTATTAAAAACTTGCCAAAAAAAAAAATCTCGTCTTGTTAATTCCACCTATGAGAAGAGAATTCACTTGTTTTTGTTGTGAGGAACGTTATGTACAATGTACACTATTTTAGAGGGACTTGACAGTACAATATTCATAAATACGAAAAGAAAAGAGCCGGATAGCCATTTTTTTATTACAAGGAGAATCAGGCGATAGTCAACTGCGCTAACCAAGTTCGGGTTGACGGACTTTACATTTCTTTCAAAAGCTTGCTAGGTTCTCTCAGACATGCAGGTTTCCTCACGATATTTTTCTTAACCGTTAAGACAAGTGATAATCATATTGGATATGATATAGTACAATATAACTGTTTAGTTTTGTTACCATTATTATTATTTTAATGCAACACACATTATACACTTGTCTCATTTATTTTATATTGTATATAATATATCTATTTCCCTCCCACTACTTAACGGGGATTGGTTATCCGCCACGCTCGCGTGTGTTAATTGGCTAGAAGAAAGCATGGACACAATGGCCACCGTTACAAAGTTACGATGTTGTGCAAAACTTTATGTGGACTTTAAAAATTAGAAAACCATGGATAATTTTAGTTGAGTCAGTGTTAGTGCGCACTATATAGATAAACGCAGCCAAAGGGGTGAGTTTAGATATAATTCAATATATATTTATTATTTTCTGGTATTTTTCATCTTAACACGTGCCGCCAAGGTAATCTAAGTATCGCGTATAGCTTTTAAATACCAGCGACCTAAAATTCCTACAACCCAGGGTGTAGATCCAATCCGAGGTTATACAACTAAAGAAGGTTTACCCCACATACTTTTTGTTCCTTCGAGTCGGACGTCCATTCGAAGTTTTAAATATATACCTACTTAGTTTGCTTTGGCAGCCTTACAAAGAATACTCCTTTGTGGGATTGGTTTATCGAATTAAAGTGCATAATTTACACTACACGTAATATTCACCAATATATTTATATTACATATATTGTGTTTAAGTTTATAAAAGTCCCGCTATAAAGTTATAAGTCTATGTAGTCTATACCAACATTATTGCATCATACTATTACACGCGCACGTTGTTACATGTCTTGAGGTTCAGATGGTAACAAAAGTAAGCATTCTTTTAATAAGTTGTAGTTTTATATATTTACCTATAAATTGGGTTAAAGGTATTGTTCAATAATCGGATAATATTGACTACTTTTAACGATTATAGTGTTTGGGTATAATTTTGTTGTGTTGAGACAGACATACATAGGCAGTTTATAAAGTTATTCTTATTATTTACATTTTTTAAAAACGTAGTTTTTAAAGATGGGCGGTAAAAGGTTAATGTCTAAATTGCGTTATGATATAACCATTACAAATATAGAAGCCATACATTCTCTTTCCCATACGGCGTTGGATTCTAATGAGAATGCCTTACTATTTAAAACCAGATGTTTGGATTTAGAATCGGTATTTCAAGAATTTCAAGAATTGCATATACAGTTGGCATTAGATTCAGGCTTAGATTTAAGTCCGGAAGAACACATGGAAAAATTTAAATATATTAATGATATTTACTATATTTCTAAAGCTAAGTATGCTGAGTTGTTCCAAACTAGTGATCTACCTAAAGCAAATATATCTTCAACCCAAGCTCATAAAGCTAGGTCAAATATTATGTTGCCAAGTGTGCAATTACCTGTGTTTACTGGTAAAATTGAGGAATATGTCCATTTCATTGACCTTTTTGAATCTATGATTGGTAGTGATGATAATATATCTGAGTCTCAAAAAATGTATTATTTATATGGATCTTTGAAAGGGGAGGCAAGGTCATTAGTTCAACATTTGTCCATAACAGGTGAAAATTATTCAGTATTGCTTGACATATTAAAAAATAGGTATGGAAATAAGAGATTCCAAGCTGATAAATTACTTCATACTTTATTGTCAATAAATCATATTGGTAAAAATTTAAATTCACTTAAATCTTTTTTAAATATTTTATTAGCGACTTCTAAAGGATTAGAAAAATTAAAATTTCCTATTGGAGAATGGTCATATTTATTGTTGTATATTAATTTAAATAAAATTGATTTATCCTTAAAAAGACAATTTGAAGACAAGTATGGAGGGACTTCGGAGCTACCTACTTTTGATAACTTTATTTCATTTTTAACAAAAGAAGTACAAATTTTGGAGACTACAGAGGGTCATAGAGGTACTTCACATAAAGTACATGTTTCTTATTCTCATAGTATTTCTCAGAATCAGGTAATAAAATGTTTATGTTGTAATGGTTCTCATTATCTTAATAAGTGTGAGAAATTTATTAAAATGAATCCAATGACCCGGAAAAGGTTTATTATTGGAAATAAATTATGTTTCCGTTGCTTAAATAACCATAGTATTCATGATTGCAGGGTTAAATTGACATGTACTAAATGTAATTCTAATAGACATCATTCGTTAATTCATTTGGAAACCCAGGTTGAAAATGGGGCAGTAGTGGACGGTCCTACTGTAGGTATTGTGTCTCAGGCAAAGACGGGCTTGCCGGAGACAAATTTATTATCTCCTGATAAAGAGTTAAACTCTGTGTCTAATGTTTTACATGCTGCTGCGGATAATACTAGATGCGTTGTTTTGTTGTCCACGGCAGTTATTCGTGTGGCAGATAAATATGGTAATTTTCAAGAGGCCAGGGCTTTAATAGATGGCGGTAGTCAATCCACTTTTATTACTGAGAAATGTGCATCTCGGTTAGGGTTGTGTGTTCGTGGGTCTGGTTGTATTGAGATCAAGGGTATTGGAGGTAATGAATTGTCTGGATGTAGAGGTCAGGTGACTTTGAGAATGGTGCCACAGCATACACCTGAACCATTGATTTCCACTACAGGATTAGTTTTAAATAAAGTTTCAGATAAGCTTCCTGCTTATTCGTTACCAAGTTCATTAATTAACTGTTATAAAGGACTGCAATTGGCAGATAAACAATTTTATAGAAGTGGTAAGATTGATATTCTTATAGGTGCAGATGTCTTAGGGGATATTCTGTTAGGTGGTGACATTATCCGTACCAAAGGATTACCATATGCTATGAATACTGTTTTTGGATATATTTTACAGGGTCCTTACAATTATAATTTAGAAAATACTTTGAATAAAACACAGTCTTTTCTTGTTAATACTAATTCTATTTTGGAAAAATTTTGGGAAATTGAGGAGGTTCCTTCGCAGATTGTAAATCCTAAGGATGAAGAATGTGAGGCTATTTTTAAAAAATCTTATAAACGCGAACAATCAGGACGCTACCAAGTGCGTTTGCCATTTCTCTCTGAAGGGCCGGTGTTAGGTGATTCCCGGACACAAGCTTTGAAGAGATTCTTTTCTATGGAAAAACGTCTACAATCTGATGCAAGATTAAAAGAAAAATACGTAGAGTTCATGAGGGAATACGAAGATATGGGGCACATGGCACCTTATGTTGGAGATCCTCAAGAACCGTATTATGTGATTCCGCATCATGGCATATTTAAATCAGGTTCCGAGAAAATTAGGGTCGTGTTTGATGCTAGTTGTATTACTTCATCGGGTTATTCGCTTAACGATTGTCTGCACGCTGGACCAAAGTTGCAGCAGGATGTTATGCAGGTGATTTCCCGGTTTAGGTTACCTAAGATCGCTTTCTCTACGGATATTCGGATGATGTATAGAATGATAAACATTCAGGAGGAGGATAGAAAGTTTCAATTAATTTTTTGGCGCGAATCAGCGGAATTGCCAGTACAACTTTACGAACTTCGAACTGTTACATATGGAATGAAATGTAGTCCGTATTTGGCTATACGCACGTTGCACCAACTGGCTGATGATGTAACAGTCAACAGTGGATCTCCCCTGGATACCTGTCAGTATGAAAATGCTGCTAATGTTCTCCGGAATTCGGTTTACATGGATGATATTTTAAGTGGTGCTTCCAGCTTATCAGATGCACGACAATTGAAACAAGAATTGATAGATATACTTGCGTCAGGCGGGTTTGAATTACGCAAATGGGTGTCCAATGATAAACGGTTACTTGAAGATATACCGGCTGAATATCATGAAAAACCTCACGTATTTGAGACGGATGGACCGGGTTACTTTAAAATCCTGGGAATACAATGGAATCCTGTAACGGATAACTTCACCTATAATACTCATTTGAGTCCTGATAAGGTTTGGACTAAAAGATCTATACTGTCTACTCTTGCCCGGATGTTTGATCCTATGGGCTGGATCACTCCGGTTATTTTACAAGGAAAAATTTTGCTTCAACAGCTTTGGATGTTAAGGCTGGCATGGGATGAATGTCCACCGCCAGAAATTTTGAATCAGTGGGAAACTATTTTCAAAAATTTAACATTTTTGGAATCTATTAGAATAGATCGTTTTATCCTAGCAGATGAAATAGTTAATTGTTCGCTTCATGGGTTTGCTGATGCTTCAGAGAAAGCGTATGGAGTTTCAGTCTACTTACGGGTGGTAGATAAGTGTGGTCAAGTTAAGATAAGTCTAGTGATGGCCAAATCTAAGGTGGCACCTATTAAATCTAAATTGACTATTCCCAAATTGGAATTATCCGGTGCGGCTTTGCTGGTTAAACTAGTTGCATACGTGATAGAAGCTATACAAGATAAAATTTCTGTCGACGACATATTCTGTTGGTCTGACAGTACTATTGTGCTTTCATGGTTGAAATATCCACCTCATATGTTGCAGACATTTGAAGGAAATCGTGTTTTGCAGATTAACAATAGTAATTTAAAATTAAATTGGCGATATGTTCCTTCAGAGCTAAATCCAGCGGATGTTGCAAGCCGTGGTTGTACAGGGAAAGAGCTCCTGTCGCATAACCTTTGGTGGGGGCCAAATTGGTTGAAATCAAGCCTGGATTCTTGGCCATGTAATATGGTTAAAATGGCAGAACCATTGCCAGGGTTACGAAAGCAATCTTCTAAAGTTGTTTCGTCGATTGCTGTGGTGGATACGTCATTTATGGAGAAATATAGTTCGTTATCAACTTTAATTTCCGTAGTTGCTTATTGTTTACGGTTTTGTCATAACACTCTTAACCTTAAACATAAAATTTTCGGTCCTTTATCAGTGAAAGAGCGTAATCACGCTTTGGAAAGACTGGTGCAAATTGTTCAAGCTCAAGCCTTTTCGAAAGATATTGATTTATTAAAGAAAAATAAAGTTTGTTCAGTTTCATTAAGAAGGTTGAAGCCATTTTTTGATGAGGTTGGCTTGCTTCGAGTCGGCGGTCGTCTCGAGAGATCTAATTTAACCTTTAACTCTAAGCATCCATTGTTATTGCCTAAATCGCATGCTCTTACCTCATTAATCGTGATTTATTATCACAAATTACATTGTCATGCTGGGACAACTGCCCTTCAGGCTATATTGCAAACTAAATTTTGGATTATTTCTGCACGTCAGGTTATTCGAAGTCATTTGTTTAAATGCATTTCATGTTTTAGGACTAAGGCCAAGTCAGTTGAGCCTGTTATGTCAGACTTGCCAGCGGATAGGGTGAATGCTACTGGCGTTTTCCATACGGTGCAAACTGATTTTTCCGGACCTTTTCTCATAAAAGCCTCTCGGCTCCGACAGGCAAAATCTTTTAAAGTTTATTTGTGTGTTTTTATTTGCTCTGCTACTAAAGCAGTTCATTTAGAAGTCGTAGGTGATCTATCGACGGAAGCGTTTTTAGCGGCGCTCTCCAGATTTACTTCTAGACGTGGTTTGCCCAGTGTAGTTCGATCGGACTGTGGAACCAATTATATTGGTAGTAGTAGACATTTAAACGAAATTCAGAAATATTTACGTGATCGGAACGTCCAAGAAGCGCTAGCAGATAAGGCCGGGGCTCAGGGTATTACTTGGAAATTTAATCCACCTGCAGCTTCTCATTTTGGAGGATTATTCGAAGCGGTTGTAAAATCGGCTAAGACTTTGTTAAAGCGTGTTATTGGAGAACAGGTTCTCACTTATGAGGAGCTCTCCACAGTTTTTACCCGCATAGAAGCAGTGTTGAACTCGAGACCTTTGTCTCCTTTATCTCACGACCCAGAAGAATTTGAGGTGTTAACCCCTGCCCATTTTTTAATAGGTCGACCTTTGTTTTCCGTACCAGAGTATAAATGGGACCAGATTCCTAATTCTCGACTGGGACGATACCAATTAGTACATGCAATTTCTCAACGGTTTTGGATCAAGTGGAGTGAACAATATCTTCACACACTTCAGATGCGTCACAAATGGACCTTAGTTACTGATCCTCCTAAAGTAGGGGATCTGGTGTTAATAAAAGAGGACAATCTGCCTCCATTAAGATGGAAGATGGCTAGAATTTTAGAATTATTGCCTGGGAAAGATAATGTAATTCGAGTAGTTAAATTAAGAACTGCTTCAGGTATTCTGACTCGACCAGTTGTTAAGATTTGTAGATTGCCTCTTGATTAAATGAATAAATAGAATAGCTTATTCATAGTAACTAAATTAAGTTAATATAATTGGTTTATTATTATTATTTTTTATTATTATTTTTTATTTTTTTTTTATTCTCTGATCATACTGTTTGGTTTTGATAAAGGCTAATCCAGCCTTTCTCGGGGGGAGGATGTTTAGTTTTGTTACCATTATTATTATTTTAATGCAACACACATTATACACTTGTCTCATTTATTTTATATTGTATATAATATATCTATTTCCCTCCCACTACTTAACGGGGATTGGTTATCCGCCACGCTCGCGTGTGTTAATTGGCTAGAAGAAAGCATGGACACAATGGCCACCGTTACAAAGTTACGATGTTGTGCAAAACTTTATGTGGACTTTAAAAATTAGAAAACCATGGATAATTTTAGTTGAGTCAGTGTTAGTGCGCACTATATAGATAAACGCAGCCAAAGGGGTGAGTTTAGATATAATTCAATATATATTTATTATTTTCTGGTATTTTTCATCTTAACACGTGCCGCCAAGGTAATCTAAGTATCGCGTATAGCTTTTAAATACCAGCGACCTAAAATTCCTACAACCCAGGGTGTAGATCCAATCCGAGGTTATACAACTAAAGAAGGTTTACCCCACAATAACAATTATAAAGTTAATTGATCTTATGTAATTCCAAGTTTCAAATACGAAACAAAGGAAAAAAATATCTTTTCTTCTTTTAATTGTTTCTATTCCAGTGCTCATTTACACTCTTGTTAGCAGGCTTCGAAAATGACGAGGCATTATGTTTTTATTTTATTTTTTATATGCGATTCACGAAATCTTTGCCAATTTTGAACCGATTTTTACAATATTTTATTCAAAGAATAAGTTATATGTAAGGATATATATTTATGAAAAAGGTAAATTGAATTATATTATTTAACCTTTATCTGTACTTTTATAAGCAAATTACTTTTTAGAGCAGTAATAATTTTTCATATTATATCCCTTACGGGTACATAAAGAAATATTAACTATACTATAACAGTTCGAAGGAAAAATACCAAGTGAATTCTTGCACGAACAGTAAATACCCTGTAGCAATGTTTTTTAGCTTAATCACAAAATAGAAACATATCTATTAACCGAGCAGGGAATACACGCTAGCATATCTAAAAATGCTTTTAGTGAATTAAGTGTAGTGTTTATATTATAGCTTCAACAATATTTCAAATGAAATATATACAAAAACTAAATATTTTAGATTTTAAGATTAAAAAGATAATTATTTACATAGTAGTATAACGGATAGCTTTGTCTACTTCATTATTCATCTATGGTTAATGTGTTGATAATATATGCCTTTACTGACAGGGATATTTTCAACCGACTTCCAAAAAGTAGGAAGTCCTCAATTCGACCGTATATATGTTTTTTTTTTATAATTATTTTCTCCTGACCATGATTGCTGTAAAGTGTAAAGCATTCGAAACGTCGAGAACCAAAAATACAAAAAGAATTCGTGAAAATAACCGGGGAAACAGTTTTATATTTAAAATGTCAAATATTCGCGTAAATCCAAAAAATTATTATTTGATGTAAATAACTAAATACTAAGAATGGATTTTCTTTCTTTCTTTTTGGAAAGACTTTGACCTAAGGATCAGCAATTATACATAACAGATATCGAGGCGCTGTATGCCGTGCCGTAAGGTCTCATAGGTCTCCTAGTACGGCAACAGAGGCTACCATATCTTTTGAGTCGACACAGACAAAAAAATAAAATAAAAATATATATATATATATATATATATATATATATATATATATATATATATATATATCTCTGTATAATAATATATGCATATTTGTTTTTGTATGTAATATTGTTTACTGTTTTATGTGTTTTATTGTTCAATAAATTATAATTATTATAAATAAACAAGGCTAGTGGAGCCGCCAGCAACAGAAATAAACACAAAAGAAATATACATAAAATTCTTAAGTATACATAAAACATTACAACATAAAAGCTGATAGCGTGGCATAGAAAGTTAGTCATAAAATAATTTTATGTACTTATTATCTATACTAATATTATAAAGAGGCAGCGTTTGTTTGTTTGAATGCGCTAATCTCAGAAACTACTAATCACATTTAAAAAATTCTTTTTGCATTACATAGCTCATTTATTGAGGAAGGCTATATATTATATATATATATATATATATATATATATATATATATATATATATATATATATATATATATATATTATATACAGTCTATCTATTCCATACTAACCGTTAAAACGTACCGAGCAAAGTGAGGGTGAATCACTAGTATAGATACTATATTAAAGTTGTTATGTAACTTTCTCATTTATATTACTGTACTGTAAATTAATTTTATCGAAACAGTATCTTACCTAAAATATAGAAATTAAATCCACGGTTAATTAAAGAATAAATTATGCTAGAAATAGTGCTAACTGCTTTTCCCAGGAGAATTGCATTACTAATTTGCGACGAAAAATGAGCTAAATATGTTGCAAGTGGAGCTTTAATTATTATAAGCTTTTAATGCGCTTTTTTGTATAAGAATACATTTATTTGTCCGTTTTTTATCTGTATTGAGTTTAAAATAACGATTTTAATTCTATTGTGAATAAAAGGTACACAGATATTAAAATTACTGTATAAGTAATAATTATATCGTTAAGGGTAGTTTTTCTAGAAAATGTAAGAGGTAGGTATGTAGACTATTCATTACAAAAGAATTCATTTGATTTACACAAATCGAATATATTGCATCACTTTCACAAAAAAAAATGATATAGCACTTCCTTTTGAAGGCCTTGTCTTATCTTCTAGAAATAAAATAAAGAGCCACAAAGTAGAAAAAAATAATTGTATTATTTTTCAGCTCGTTAAATTAAATGTAAGCATTTTACTCATTCATTGACTAAAAATAATAATTCATTCATAATATCAATTACATATCCATTGTGCTATGCGCCTGCGCGTGTGACGTCATAACTTGGTCTTGACCCGGAAGTGGGTCACAATATGGTCTCGCGCACTGACCTTGGACTACTTCTAAAACGTTTTAGCGTTTACCCGGTCCCGGATAACTTACGGGTGTGGCTCTTTTCATAAACTATTGTGGACTATAATAAGAACAAATAAGCTTGATTTTTGTGTAATGGATTGAATGTCAAATGGAATAATAAAGTTTAAAAGAAATAATTAAGGAATTAACAATTCTTAATATATGTACATTCTAAAATTTTCGTGCATTCAGTAATATAAAAAGGGCATTTTTATAGTATGTATTGTATTTGTGTATTCAGCCCTTTTTAACATCCCACTGTTGGGAACAGGCCTTTCTTCAAGACAATGGGATCAGACCATAGTCCACCACACTGGCTAAGTGCGTGTTGGCGGACTTCACATGTCTTTCAAAAACTTAATAGGTTCTCTCAGACATACAGGTTTCCTTCGCCGAAAAACAAGTAGAAACAATGTTAGAAATGATTCGCACATAGAAATATCAGAGATGCAAGACCACCCACCCAGGATTTGAATCTGCTTCATTCGGTTTCCCAAGCGAGCGCGCTACCATTAACTGTACCTTTATTCATTGTCACATCTATCCAGGTGAAGCTCAGGGCGCATGCGCCTGACGTCACATCTCTAGATGATCTTGACCCGGAAATGGGTCACGATCAGGTCTCGCGCACTGACCTTGACTGACCTTAATTGACCATTCTAGATAAAAATAACTATTATAATTCGCGGAAAATTTAGTTGTACTAATATGGTATAGTACAACGTATCGTTAATTAAAACCACGTATCCTCAATTTTTACTAAATATTTTACAAATACGGAAGTGTGTTACCCATATAAACTAATTGGTTTATACTTTTCCCACTGAGCAATCCAGTAAATAGTGCCCATGACATTAGTGGAGGAATAAAATATATTAGTGGAGGAATAAAATATATATTTTTAATTCTGGACTTATGTGATCTCAAAAATAACGTACTTGCTTAATGTTTACAATAAAAAAAGACTTTCAAATGTTAAAATTCTTTAGAGAACTTGTGACTACTAACCCAACAAAAACAGTTCCTATAAACATTTGTATAATATACAGGATAATAGATGTTATTGATATCTGTCTCCTGTATTTATTTCCAGGAATTCATTGAGCTTTCGCACAACGCATGCGCGGGAATTTACAAATGAACTTGACCCGGAAATGAGCTACGATCGGGCTTTGCGCAGTGAACTTGGGCTACTTAAAAACATTGTATGACAAAGAGACAAAGTATGAGGCGTTTAATTTATTAATATGATATAAAAATACGGTTTTAGAAAGGTGGAAAAGTTTTCTTTTTTCACAACCAGTTTCCTTTCGAGGTTCAAAAGATCAATGCTTTCTGATCTGTCCTCTATGATACGATGACTGTAGCTTTGGGAGTTGGGTTCCAATTCGGCCCTTAAAAGTAAAGAAATAGAAATACAGACGTTTTCAGTTTTTTTTACTTATTTTCTTCTAGATAAGAGAGATGAAGTTATTCGAGATATAATAAAACACTTGTGATATAGTTTTTTTTTGTTTTTGCCTAGTGTCCTAGTAATAGTTGTAAAATTTATGTCAATGTAGAATTATTAAGTATCGATATGCCTTATTAGGCGTCAGTATGCGTATGACGTCACAATTTGATCTTGACACTGCAGGTCATTCATCACCGACGCACTGCTCTCAACCCCCACGATGCACCCCCATATTGTCCGTGCACGATATCCGCTAAACATAGATTAATAATCGCTCAAAGTTTTCACAATCCATTAAATCGAATATTTAAAATAGATTAAAAAACATAAACAAGCTAAATCAGCTAAAAATCATTATTAAGATGTTACATACATATTTTTTTTAAATTCTAAGCATAATATAAGTAATATAAAATTTCTTGCCTAATATGAAGATATCGGCACATTTTAATTTAAGAATTAGTACCTGGGCGACCGAGCTTCGCTCGCAGTTTTTGGTGGAAAGTATAATTTTCTTTTTAATTTTACTTAAAAACAAAAAAAAAACAAAAAACTTGAATAAATACAAAAAAAAACACAAAAGTAAAATCTTTGTATCCGAACGCGATTAGAATTCGGACACCTGTGGTAATCAATCTTACGCCTTGGCCGCTTGACGATTCTTATACCCGAATGTGCGAATTTATTAAGATATTTTGCATGGAATAATACGAAAGAAAAACACATGAAAACTCGATAACACGCGTTTTCCCAGACATAAGACTAATCTAAATCGATTTTTCACCCCCGAAAACCACCACACACCAAATTTCAGCGAAATCGTTAGAGCCGTTTCCGAGATCGCCGGTATAAATTAATTAATTAATTAATAAGTAAATAAATAAATATACAAGAATTGCTCGTTTAAATATATAAGATATAGCATGGTGAATAAAAGACTATTAAAGAAGAAATTCTTTGGCATTAATTATATATTAATAATAATATAAATTACAAAAAAATATCATCCTATTAAATAAATAAATTTTGTAAACCTTGACGAGATGTCACTCTACAATCGTTTAAGATAATCTATCTATATCAATACATTTGATATGGAAAATTTTATCATTGTCATAGAATCATAATAAGTTTTTACTATATATTTTTATTCTTTAACGATTTTTGGATAACATATTACCTAAGAAGATCTACCCTTAGAATTATTGAGAACTAGGAAATGCCAGCCTCAAAATGCGCATGCGTGTATTATGACGTAATCAGATGATCTTGAATAAGGATTAGGTCACGATCGGGTCTCGCGCACTGACCTTGGACTACTTAAAGATTCAGGGAAGAACTCAAAACTATGTAATACATATACCATGTATTTGAAATGAAATTTTCTAGGCGGGAGCTTCAATGTTGTTTTGTGTTTTAAAACGCTATCAGACTTCTTTTTCAATACGAAATTTGTATGTTTATGTATGTTTGCTACTCCTATACACTGGAACGTATGCATAGAACTTGATGAAATTTAGTACACAGATAGAATAATATAGAGATAACATAGACTATTAAGCACCTAGGGACGCACGAGCGAAGTAAGGGTTATTAATAAAACAATAATTAACGGATAAAAGTTTTTTTTTTTTTAAATTGACTAACTTTTATAAGCTTCTTTTATTCTTAACCTATCGCAGTGATATGCAACATACTAACATCACATTGATTAATTCAATGGGTAAACAAAAACAACCCAATGAATTCTTACTTTGTATAGCTTTCCATCGATTTGGAGACAGTACGTATCCCTGTTTACAACGCCTTGTTAAACTTCAAGATTAATATCGTAACTGAGAGCTTTCACAATATTTCATTCTATAATCGTTGACGAATATAAGTTGAATAAATGAATGGCAATGAGATCTATAAATATAATAAAATTCTGAGCGGAATCTGTACATTAAATATTTTTTAGAAAATCTTATTAAAATACTCATTATTATCGATGCAGAGGCCAAATCTATAGTTTTGAGAATTTTCGTCTGTTTGTCTATCTATCTGTCTGTCTGGGAACGCATCACGAGAAAACCACTGGACAGATTTTGATAAAATTTAGTATGGTGATAGCTGGTTATCCGGATCAACGTATAGGATACTTTTCACTACGGGAAAATATCTCATATCTGATAAATCTATACTAAATGTTAAAACGTAACGAGTAACAAACCCGAGCGAAGCGAGGGTGAGTCGCTAGTAATATTATTATTTTACGTCATAATTAAACTTGTAATTTTAAATACATTTTTTTTTATTTCCATTGTAAAATAGGGTAAGTTATAAAATATCATCTTGTTAAAGACCCCAGACTGGTTACTGCTAGTGGTAGTATAAAATATGGAAAGTCTGAAAATGTATATTATCAAATGTTAAAGCTTGAACTTTGGTAAATAATCTAAATATATATAAACCAAGATAAAACTGCTCAGCACCTCTTTCTCCTCTGTTGTCAACCGATTTTCTTTCTTTTTTTTATTTAGAAGTTATTAAAGAGTTTTAGTGCTATCAATAAAAAAATAACCCCTGGGCGAACACTAGTATTAGGAGAGATAAAATATTGACAGATCCCCAAATTATATTGTAAACGCCAAGAACGAATTTATTGAAATTTAACCCCTCAAGGAGTAAATAGGCGTAGCAATATTTACATGGAGAATGTTGCCCGGCGAAGCTATTACGAATAAGATATTGATATAAGTAAGACGGAAAAAGGTCAGTGTACTCTCACTATTAACTATGGAAGGAAAAGAGCGTGATAGAAATACGATTTCTACATGACCTTGATCGACCTAGACTTTTAAGTACCATAATATTGCTTTCTTAAGTAACGCTATTAGTGTAAAGGTTATTTGAAAAATATTTCTTTATCAGACGTTGAAAATGAAATATAGAGGTAATTTATGCGTAGATAAGCAATAAGGTTAAGAAAAAAATTAAATGAGGACAAAAATGATGTTTTTTAAATATATTAGGTACATGTAACTAGCGACTCACCCTCGCTCCGCTCCGTTCCGCGGTTTCGTTCGTTACTATGTCTTAATGGTTAGTATAGGTTTTTCAGAGATGAGATATTTCCCCGCAGTAAAAAGTATCCTAAATGTTGACCCGGATAACCAGCTTAAATTATACCAAATTTCATTATAATCTGTACAGTGGTTTTCTCTTGATGCGTTCCCAGACATACAGATAGACATACAAAAATTCTAAACACTGTAGATTCGGCCTCTGTATCGATAACAATGATTGTTTCAATAAGATTTACAAAAAAATATTTAATGTACAGATTGACTCAGTTCCAATTTTATTATATGTACATATATACTATTATAGGCAATTAAATGTATGGCCTAGATCCCGTGGAAAACAAACACACTATAGGTCCGTATATGTAGAGAATGTCTTGTTTATTCCGCAAATTGCACGATCTACGATAATGAAGCTTTATGAACAAACAAACAAATCCTTGGAAAGATCAAGGTCAAGACATCTTAACCTACTCCAATAGACGAGAACCTAACACTAATTTTCCACTTCGATCGAACGCAATTGCACAGAAACTGAATACGAGCCCTTTAGTAATAATAATTAATAACCTTTATTGCGAGATATTACATTCATACGTATTTGTTAGTAAACAATTTAGCCTTAATAACTATATTAGTAGACATGATTATTAAATTTTATATTGATTTAATTATGATATTTTCATTTAAAATTAATAAAAATAAAAATAAATTAATAGTTTTTCTTTTTTTGTTTTTGTGTTTCTTTTTAGATTTGCAATCAGTCTTCATTGACTATAATCAGATAAACTGTCGGTCTATCAGGTAATTTGATGTAGATAATTTAATTTAATAACGTTAACCGAACAAATAATTTAGTTTAATAACTTAAATGATTTAAATTAATTGACTAATTTATTAGTATATGTTAAATTTGATTATTCAATTCAAATATTTCATTGATGCAAATATGTCCTACTTATGTATCACACAGGGAAAATTGGTTAAAAGTGTATGGATGCGACATATTACGAAAATTCAAACATTTTCATATTTTTTACAAGCTTTTATTTAACTTGCAATGTTTGTATGAAATCTTGCAACTGAATTTTAAAGCAGTTATCCTCAACCGATTGAGCTGAAATTTTGCATACACGTTTAGTTTACATGATAATGCATGGTTAGATAAGTGACGTCATTCTAAATCCAACATGGCGGACTCCCAACGACGGCGGACTATGCTTTTTTAGCACCCCCATGATATGGATATCAATGAAAAGGGTTTGCTGAGAAAAATACGAATACATACCTAAAAAATAAAAAATAAACTTTAAATTAAATCAAACCCATTTTTTACATTACACAATTTAGGTAACTATCTATATATACATAAAATGCTTTGTCCTGACTGACTGACTGATCGATCAACGCACAGCCTAAACCGCTGGTCGTAGAAACGTGAAATCTGGAGAACATATTCTTTATACAATGAAGGCATCCGCTAAGAAAGGATTCTTCGAAATTCATCGCCTAAGGGGGTAAAATAGGGGATAAAAGATTGTATGAAACTCTGTCATTCTTAACGCGAAATGCACGAAAAGTGGTATTTAGCTTTAAGATAAAAAAGTAATAAATATATGTATTAGATTTTTTTCGAAATTCATCCCTTAAAGGGTAAAAGGGGGTGATAAAGTTTATATGGGCAAACAATTTTTTATTGTCAGAATTACTTGAAACTTAGTATTAATGCTCTTCAATACAATTAAATAAATACGTATTTTAGCATTTTTTGAAATTCATTCCATAAGGCTCTCAAATAGGGAATGAAAGTTTGTATGAAACTCTGTAATTGATGCACGGAAAATGGTATTTACCTTTAAAATGAAAACTAAAACGATACAAATATCATTTTTTTGAAAATCATCCCTTAAAAGCATAAAAGGGGGTTGTGGTGTTTACAAAAGGAAAAAATTGTTTATGATCAGAATTACTTGAAACTTGGTATTAATGTTCTTATTGATTTATTGGTATAATAGAATACAATTAAATACACATGTATTGTAGATGTTTTTTTTTAAATTCAGCCCCTAAGGGTACAAGTGGAAGGTGAAGTTTCAGTTGTTGAATATATGTAAATAGAGTATTATAGCTCAAGTTCTTTGTAAGTGCACACTTACTGTGTGGGATATATAAACTAGAGTATATTTATTTACAGAATATACGCTTAACATCTTATACATATTTTTGCAAGTAATAAAGTACCTATGTATTTCGATTTTTTTTATTTTTTTCGTAGTTTGATCGCGGGCGAAGCCGCGGGTTCCGCTAGTATGATATAAAAGCTTGTTTTTAATCCCTTGAGAGTCGCGGACACGACGGCGTGTCAGTTAACAATTAATTTCTTAGAAATTATCCATAATTACTTAGAAATTATCGAAGAGGTGTTAAAAATGTGTTTTTTTTTATATATTAATTTATTTTCAGTTATAAAACGATAGCATAATTAAATGAAGTTTTGGCTAATTTTATGCAAATACATTGTTAAAGGAGTCAATATCTATAGATCGTGTTAATAATAAATGTAGTATACAAACGTAAACAAACATTATGTAATATTCGCGAAGGATTCCGCACGCCAGACACACCCACGCGCTCGTCTAAGTAAGATTAACTTGGAAATAATATAATTACCTTTATTTTACTTATTTTTCTTCGTTCGATGAGTATTGTATTGTAAACAAAACGTGTGTATATGGGTATTGTAGCTGCAAATTAGTACAAACTAGCAACTCACCCTCGCTCCGCTCGGGTTCGTCCCTAGTTACGTTCTTACGTTTAGCTCAGAGATGAGATATTTTGCCGCAGTAAAAAGTATCCTATATGTTGACCCGGATAACCAGCTATCCTCATACCAAATTTCATCAAAATCTGTCCAGTGGTTTTCCCGTGATGCGGTAACAGACAGACAGACAGACAGACAGACAGACAAAAATTCTAAAAACTATAGATTTGGCTTCTGTATCGATAATAGTCCATTTCAATAAGATTTTCCAAAAAATATTTAATGTACAGATTCGGCTTAGTTAGAATTTTATAATATGTATGGAATGTAGATAATGTTTGATATAAACTAATGTACTTGCTACGAGTTTTATTATATGACTCTCACATACTTGTACATGCGACTGAAAAATATAAAATTTCTGTCACCTATTCTTTAGATTTTTTTCCCTTTTTCAATATCAATATAAACTATAGCCTTCTTAGTTGAATTTCCTAACCCGAAAGTGAAAATTCTGATTAGCGGATATAAATAACTATAGAAAATAAAAAATCCACTTCGTAGATGATGATTTAGATTTCAGTGTACCAGAGTGTATCAGCGTATCTAAGTACAAGAAAAAATCCATACTAATATTATAAACGTAAAAGTATATAAATCTGTTATATTTTTACGTTTAAACCGCTAGACAGATATCGATAAAATTTGGCAAGAACATAAATTGTATCCTAGAGACGGATAAAGGCTACCCTTGATCCCCGACCCATTGACCACGCGAGTGAAGCCACGGGCAAAAACTAGTAGACTATATATTTATATATTTCCTTCGTACAGTAACCGAACTAGCGATCTTTACGATTGTGGGCAGTAAGCAGTGTCAGATATATAATAAATAGCCTCCAAAGATTATCAAGTGTCCAATCAAACGAAATCGAATTACATTGATGTTCATTGAAATAAATTATTGCGTTTCACCTCAACAACTTGCTCGATATTGGCCGACCCAATAATTTTAAATATTTTTTCCTTAGACAATTTAGTTTTCGTTTTTTAAAGAATGCTCTCGGTAAAAGGATCTTTTAACTTCACTTTTTGGTACTTACTTAACTTAGTGCATTAATAATAATTATGTTACACCTTTTTTCCAAATTACATACTAAAAAGGGAAAAATTACAGTCATTATCATGTTTTATCTTTGAAATCTAAAAACAGAAAGTGAAACCGGGATACATCTATAGTTTATTACCAAAAATTGATATTACAGCAATATAGATAACAATAAACGTGAAATTCAATCTATTTGAAGATATTTCTGTTTTGGGGGCATCCCCACAGTCCCAGACACGCCTACGCAAAAGCATGAAAATTAATTGGATATTTTATACTAAGTGAAAACTTTGTTGACTCAACTGTAACTAGGCAAAGTAGGTGAGTCCATCGAACTGAATCTTTTGGCATATATTTTCATTCATTTGGGGTATCCATAGTAACATATAAGGCTAAATTTTGTTTTTTAGTTTGTTAGTTTGAAGACGCTAATCTCTAACTAAAACGAACGATATATAGGTTTGACTCGAAGTGAAATAATAAGTATTGGCTTTTTCTGCGATTCTGCTCCCATAGTTTATTTATGTAAAATTGTTCCGGTTCTAAGTTATATTTCCCTTTCATAGTAAATATTCCATAAAATGCCAAAAAATAGTTTATATTTAAATGATAGTCAGAGGAAATAGCGCGTTTAAAGAAACAAAAATTGATATAAACAAACTCAAAAACTCTTCAGTCTTATTACATAATAGTATGGATAAGAATATAATACCGTCAATAATTTTCATCTTCTACGGCAAAGCTTAAATCGATAACGATTAACTTTTTATCTTACTTTGTAACTCGATGTGAATACAAAGTAAAGATTATAGAAACTGTTCAGTTCTTGGGAAAAAAGAATTTTAAGGTAGATTCGCTTATCACGGATTCAATCGCTTAAATTTGAGTTCCCTTTGGACCACTCACAATCCTGCTTATCCTACTAATATAAAAAGCGCGAAAATTTTGTGGATGAATGTTTGTTACTGTGTTACGACATACCTACTGAACAGATTTTGATGAAATTTTATAGCTTAGCTTATAAATCACATAGCTATATTTTTTCAAGACTACGCAGACAAAGCTACGGAAAACGCTGGTGTAAAAATATGATTAATTTTGTGAATATAAAACTTGTAGAGATATTCTATAAGAACTTTTTCGTAATTTCATAACTGAATCCGCTAGTGTACTTTAAGTATTTTGAATCAAGTAGGTAATTAAGGAAGATTTAGTTACATAAAACTTTCAACAGAATTCTCACTAGTGAACTTTATTCACTTAATGTTTTTAATTTTTACTTTATAATGCAACGTAAAATTTCTAACTACCCCCTCCTGGATAATTTCTAAGAAACTATGGATAATTTCTAAGAAATCAATTGTTAACTGATACGCCGGCGTGTACGCGTTCCGCAAGGGGCTAGCAGTGTAAGCTATCTTTACAAATATACAGATAATTTTTCTGAATTAATTTTTTCTAGAATATTTAGTAATACGATAACGAGTACTAAACCCAAAAATAGTGAACTTTGGTTAATTATCATATCGGTTAAAACCTAATCAAGGACTTACAGAAAGTAACCTTCAAAAACTTTACGCTTTTTACTGCCTACAACATTTTACAGAATTATTTGAATCATAATTTTTAAATTAATATTACAAATATCATCTGCATAAAGTCGATAAAATCAAAAATGTGATAAAACATAAATAATATTAAATGATTCATTCAAATAATGATAATATAATAATGAATATAAATTGAACTCGTAAAATTTTATGAAACACGCAATACGATAACATCACTCACGGGATAAATGGTGATTATATGAAGGCGTGCACACTGCACACAGAATTTTAAATTAAATCCTTGGGTAGAGCTCAGGAGAGTCTTTTCTGTGACCATGATTGCTGTAAAGCATTTGAAACTTCAGGAACCAAAAATATTTTGATTTTAAATCCGCGAAAAAATCCGAAAAGAGTTTTATTTAAAACTAGCGACTCACGCTCGCTTCGCTCGCGTTCGTCCCTAGATACGTTTTTACGGTTAGCTATATTTATACATAAATAGTAGCTTGCTACTCCTAAGATATTCATTTAAATTATATAGCGATTTACCCTCGCTTTGCTCGGGTGCGTACGCCGTACGCGGATTTTGTTCACAATTTCAAGGGTTTTAATTTTTTTCGCGGAACCCTGATTCTTTTTCTAAAATAAAAGTAGCCTAAGTTACTCCTTATAATATTAGCTATCTGCCAGTGAAAGACCTGTCAAAATCGGTCCAGCCGTTTTGGAAATTAGCCGGAACAAACAGACAGACAGACAAAAATTGTAAAAAATGTTGTTTTGGTATATGTACCGTGTATACATCCATATGCATTTAGTAAAAAGCGTTTATTTTAATATTACAAACAGACACTCCAATTTTATTTATCTGTATAGATATCAAAAATGTACGTAAATATAAGAAAATATTACAGATTTTTTTTTATTATTTTCGTTGTTTTACTATCTTGAGAAAATATCAAGATATTTTTTGGATGGCTATTTTTTTCTGTACGTTATGGTAAATATAATTATATTTTTTTTCTTTATATGCAGAAGATAATTGAAAACACTGAAATAGTTGTATTTTTAAAATATTATAGCATAAATAACGCATTGGCTATTTTTTATCATTCCACTACACGACCACCCCGGCTGACAATGTGCAAAAAAAAGCAATCATCTACGGAAAATAGAATATGAAATAAGTTTATAATTTGACACCTAAAATTTATAAACGAAAACCGTCATGCCAACATATTTTACAAAAAAGTGTTAAAAAAATGTAATTTTGTTTTAAAAATTATGCATTATATAAAATATGTATGAACACATCCTTATAACTCGATCAGCCACTCGAGTAAGCAGTGATGGCGTCTGGCTTGATGGGTTATGGATTTTTGTGAAAAGACCTTATATTGTTATTGTACAAGTACTTTACACAGTGTACATAAATATGCGTACAACTTTTCCCTTATATGTACATACTACTGGCCCTGAATACATTTTTACTTGGTGTCTCAAAATAAAGGTGATTCTATGCTACGCTATCCCATTAACTATGTATTTATATAAAAAAATCTGCTGCTGAAATCGTTAAGGAGGACACTCCTAATCGATTTCAGCCACGACACTGACTGACTGTATATGCGCACATATATCTATACATATAATAAAATTGTAAATGATCGCTGTCTGTACATGGAAAATATTTGGAAAAACTATTATTGGGGTTCTTTATTAATGCAATAGAAAAGAAAACAATATTTTTTTGAATTTTTGTCTGTTTGTATGTTCGTTTGTGCGCGCTTATATCAGAAACGGCTAAACCGATTTGGGTACGGTTTCCATTAATGAATTGTGGTAAGCTTCACTTAACATTTAGTATTTGTTTTATTTCAATCGGTTTATAAATAAAAAAGTTAGGTCAATTTAAAGAATTACCTAGGGGCGAACTCATACGAAGCGAGGGTGAGTCGCTAGTACAAAATATAAGTGCACTCATTATTCCTTTAATTCTTTTAGACTGATGAAACATGATCGGTAAGACATCAGGAGCAGAACTGATGGCTTTACGTTATTCTCCGAGGTGGTGTTACACCGCTAAGTTCTCCACTACGGGATGTTATTTACAATTTTTTGACAAATAAACCCAATAACTATAGTTGACTGCACCAGTGATACAAGCAATTATTGAAGTTTTTTATTGACTAAGTAGATTATATTTATACTGGCATTACATCTTTAACCTGTTTTTTCTCCATATTTTATTTTTTGCGAACATAACATTTCATTTTTGTTTTCAATATAGATTATAATTTAGTTATTCCAATTGTTTTATTGTTGTGATTTATTCTGATTTTATTATGTTACAATTCGCAGCTTTGGCTCCAGGCATGGTCATATAGGCTTTCCTGATATTACGGTCTGGTAAAAGAATAAGTGGCAGAAAAAAATGTGATCACTATGATCTCTCATTATCCTACGAGTAACAGACGTTTATTAATATATATTATATACAATTATTTAATTCATGAGGAAAAATAATTCTTTTTAACTCTAATTATTTAAATATCTATTGTCAAAACATACACAACTTGACTTACCACTTATTAAATTACACGAAATCAAATTCACAGTAACATGATTCACAAAATCACTACAGATATCTGCATATTGAATACGTCTACACTCTGTTCCATAAAAATACGGAATAATAACTCACATATGGGTATACGAAGGGCATCAGTAAGGGAAGTCCGTTTCCGTCGGATGAACTCTATAGTGCTATAGTAGATTGTATTTTTAACTCAATATATAATAAAAATACTATAACTAACTATTGTCTGTATATCAATGGATTTAAAGCAAAGCTTGTGCTTTCTTTTACTTTTACCAAGATATAAATATAAGATAAAAGCTAAGAAAAGGGCGCAGTACCGCCGTTTATCTCTTTCACATAATAAGTATTAAGAATAAATAAGGCTACCATCAATGCTACGCTAAATAGTGGATATAGTGTATTTCAGGAAAAGCCAGCATCATGTTTCAAAATTTAAGTATGTTAACTAGATTTAGTTACAATTTATTAGAAAACACTTATTCTCAACAATTTCTTATTTCTTTTGCTCCAGTTAAAAATTACGGATCGCATTCCATGTCAACTCTCCGCCGAACAACCCCTCTTTTGTTATTTCTTCTTTCTATTTTTTCTATTTTTAATTGATTTTTTTTAAACCAATTGCGTCATTTTTAACTACCTGATTTACAAAGGTATCATAATCTGTGCGTTCGCGCCGTTAGTGTGGCGAGTATAATCAATTAATAGCTGTTTTATTATACATATCATTTCAAAATGAAGATAACACAAAATAATTTTGGCAGTAAATATATTTCGTACATTAATATTAATATAAATAAATCAATAACATATCATCACTAAACAAATACTAGTTAGCTTGGAAATATTTAGTGCAATTATCAACTGATTTTAAACCTTGACTATTTCAAACAATCACAAAATATTTAAGGTCATGGTCAGGTCATATCCCTAAGTATAATTAATAATTATTATTGAAATGGAAAACATAAGATATAAATGTAAAATAAAATACTTTTTTAAACCATACTTTCCTTTTTATCTATGTTAAAATACTGCGTGAAGGAAATTGGTGTCAAGCTTTACATGCATTTTAGTCACGATCTCATGAAGCAATGTAACCTGCGACCTCTATCATACTGATCCGATACACCTTAATAGTATTTATAATTAAATTATTAGACCTTTTTTATTTAGATATATTATTTTATTATTTTTTTAATGGAGGTAAAACTAACATTAACTAAAAACTAAAGACTTAAAATTTTACTTATCAATGGCAAAATAAATATGAAAAACTTATATCCATAAACTGTACTACTTAATTTAGAATAATTCATATGAAACTTTTACAAACTCAATTTCCCTCCAATGCTTTTTAAAGTCTAGACTAGTGCAGCTAAAACTTTCTAACAGCATTTCCAAAACTTTAATCCCTTGGGCCAAGATATATATTTTAAATTTTACATACGAAGACGAACTTGCTTAGTAGTTCACGTAGCGATTTACTTGTTTTAAAATGAACACAATGACTTAATATTTTAATAAAACTAATTTTATTTAAATTAAATTCATATAACGAACTAGCGACTCACCCTCACTCCGCTCAAGTTCGTCCTTAGGCACGTCTTATCGTTTAGTATAGATTTCTCAAAGATGAGATATTTTCCCGCAGCAAAAAGTATCCTATATTATGCAATCGGAAACATGTTTTATACTAACTGTGAGTCTTGCAGCTTGCTACGTGTATTGTATACGAGTATCTCCGACTGCGTAATAGTATGTGTTTTCGTCAACTTGTTCTCATCTTTATAGTTCGCTATTTACACAGTCGGGTTTTTTTTTTTTTATTATTGTACATATTTTTTAATAAAAATAAAATAAAATCACTTTAAAACCCCGTATTTTCATAACTCATTTGATTGATTCAGATGAAAAAAATTTTTTCAAGACACCATCCGCCATTTTGATTTTTAATGATATCTACATAGCCAATGACACTCGCATTATTAAGGCAAATCTAACGACAATACATGATCAAAATCGGTTAAGCCGTTTAGTAATTACGAGGAAACATAGGATCGAACATACACACGTACAGATCAAACATATAACTCCGTTGGTTTTCGCCGCAGTCGGGTAAAAAACATGTATTTAATTAGCAGTTCATAACTAAAAACTGTACCGTGAAATGAAATGAGCCCCAGAAGAATAGCTTAACCAGACAAGGTTTAACGCCACTGGCGTGCAAAACGTTTAATTATATAAACACGTCGAACTTGCTATATGTTTTCTAATTAATTCCATTTATTAAATGAAAAGATTTAAGGAGAGAAAGGATATTGTTAAATAATACAAATCAAGAAAGGAACGTATAAGTTAATTACCTCTTTTGGATGCAATTCGATTTTTGGTTGAAGTAAATACTTGTAATTGTTATTAAGCTCTGAATATTTCAAATATATCTTAAATAATTTAAATACGAGGAACCAATTTCTTTAGAGAAAATGTGCGTTTAATCACTTTAATCTTTAATTTAATCATATCTATAAGAGATGTTATTATAATTGGTGTTCACTTAATCTCGATCAGTCGAAATTCTATCATAATCATGAAAATTAAAGGAAAACATATATAAATAGAATTTACCTATTAATATATGTATACATATATAAAAAAACTAACTATTTCCAAATTTTTCTATTGATAACATAAAAACTCGTCAACAGCTACTAAACAAAAAAAAGAAAATTGGTTGACAATCGCAGGAGAAAAAGGTATTGAACTGTTTCATCTATGCCTATTTATTTATATGAATATCTATCTATATAAATAAAAATGAATGTTGGTAAGTTGGACCAATTCGACTAATTTATTTTTTTGTATGTTCCTTAAGGTCCACGGAAGGTTTTAATAAAGAGAAAAAATGAAAAATTAACGAAAAAAAAATTAAAATTTATATGGCTAACGTACCTAGCGACGAACCCGAGCGAAGCGAGGGTGAGCCGCTAGTATGTAAATAACAATGAATCACCGAAATGTATGTACGCGCATAACTTCCGATCAACTGCACCAATTTTTTTTTTTTGTGTTTGTTATTGCCAGGACAAACTTTGTATAGAAGAAAATTAAAAGAATTTTTTTTTACTAAATAAGTTTTTTTTAAGTTTCATGATATGAAAAGTGAGTGAGTAAAATAGTTTTTATCCCGAAAATCATTATTTATGGGGGTGAGAATAGGGATGAAAGTTTGTATGGGGAAACAAGCTTGGAACGAATACGAGCGAAGCGAGGGTGAGTCGCTAGTATATAGATAAATATAATTCTAATTAAAACAAAGTTGAATTATTTCATTTTGATTGAAAGCTTTATATTTCCGTCAACGCACTATCGTGTGAAGCACAAAAAACCAGCCTCGTCATTAAGGAAACTAATAATTACATATTTAATTTGTTAATGTGATACATACATTTGGTACAACCAAATTATTTGTTTCGACAATCCAAAGTTATATTGTTTTTACCAAGTACATTTAAACCCTCTTAAAACTCATTTACAGAAGTTAATTAAATAATTAGAACCGGAAGTTAACTTACGTGTTTCAACTTCTATTAATAATTTCAAAAGCAAATGCTATGGATATCCTGACCCCGTTGTTTTAATATGTGAGTTGGATATAAGTGTAGTATACGGAAATGCTGTTATATTATCTCTACAGTACCTACCTGGGCGTCCGAGCTTCACTCGGAGTTCTTTTTCGTTGTATCATATTTTTTAGATAAAAAGAAAATAAAAACTTAAGTAAACACAAGAAGTAAAAACTTTGTATCCAACCGGGATTCGAACCCAGTGATTGTCAATCTTGCACCTTGGCCGCCTGACCATGATATATGTATATGCTCGAGTGTAAGAAATTATCGACCATATTTTATGCGAAAGAAAACCGCATGAAAACTCGAAAACATGGTTTTCCCAAACATATGACTCGACATCTAGATAGATTTTTCACCCCCACATACCAAATTTCAGCGAAATTTTTAGAGTCGTTTCCGAGATCGCCGGTATAAATAAATAAATAAATAAATAAACAAGAATTGCTAGTTTAAATATATTACATAAAATTAAATTCTAACTGAGTTGAATCTATACATTAAATATTTTTTCTGGAAAATCTTATTGAAAAAGTCATTATTATCGATAGAGGCTGAATCTATAGGTCTTGGAATTTTTGTCTATCTACTTAACGTATCACGAGAAAATCACTGGACAGAGTTTGATGAAATTTTGTATGATGATAGCTGGTTATCCGGGTCAACATATAGGATACTTTTTACTGCGGGAAAATATCTCATCTCTGATAAGTCTATACTAACCGTTAAATAAATAAATTATTTGCAATAAAGAACAGAGAGAACGAAGGTACACGTGTGTAAATTAAGTGGAAAATTTATTCAAATAAGGTATTTATTAAAAAGCAAGGCCAATTTAAATCCTATAAGATAAATAGGGAATATAATTATTAATAGAACCTAAGCTTGGCCGAGCTTCGTTTGGCGTAGGCGCTCGTTTTGTAGGTTACCATCCATTGGCGACAATTCAAGTACCACACGAGTTTACGAGATGGTGCTATATGACATTGTCAGCATGAAGACAGATAGAAAATGTTTGTTTTTGTAAAAAATAGCGTTTTTTTAATAATAAATAAATATGTTGGGACATTAACACACAGTACCATCTAGTTCCATGGTAAGCTACGAGACTTGCGTTATTGATATCCGATAGTTAATACGTTACACATATATATAACTTTAAATAAATACATCACACAACGTGCTCATCACACAAATGAATGTCCCCGCGGGACTCGAACCAGCAACCGCTGGCATAGCAAGTAGGTTCACTACAAACTGAGCCAAACGTTTCGTCAAAAGACATCTATACAGACAAACTTATAAAGCAAGCTCTTATCTAAATACAAAATTTTACAGCCAAGTCCTTAGAGCTACATATATGGCTCTAAGGATTTTAATAAAACTTTGAGGTATACGAAATAAATATACAAGAATTGCTCACTTAAGATATATGAACATCTACGGTGAAGGAAAACATCGTGAGGAAACCTGCATGTCTGAGAGAACCTAGCAAGTTTTCGAGAGACATGTGAAGTCCGCCAACCCGCACTTGGCCAGCGTGGCGGACTATGGCCTGATCACCCTCGTATTGAAGGGAGGCCCGTGCTCAGCAGTGGGACGTTAAAAAGGGCTGAATACATACATACATACATACATACATGTACATTGTACATCTACTCTAATGGACTCTACTATTTATGTACTTTTAGTTTTTTTAAGAAGTTACTAGGTCCGAAAGCTTTTATAAGTTAGATCGAACTTATCAAGACCTTTTAACCTCCAGTCTACAGAGACTGTGTACTTTTATTTAGTACACTAACACAAAAGTCAAGAACGTAACAGACGTATGAGATTTCATAAACTTTCAATAAACTCACGGATATCGGTGTATTTGTGCTACAAAATCAATTGTTATTGAACCACATTAAAGCATGACCCCGCAGTGCCTTTGGATTTACCTATAATTATAAAGTTAGGTTAGGTAATTTTTTTAATATACAATTTACTTAAAGATAAACTAGAAAAAAGCAGTCATGAGGACTGCTGACAGGAGTGAAAACTTAAAACTATAAACAAATAGTTGTTATTTTTGGATATTCAAATTGTTTGATCTTAAATTAAAGAACAATGGCAAGTTTTTACCTGAACGTTTTTAAAGCGTCTAAGATTAGGACATATACAAAACTGAACTATTTAATTTGCTCTTTTTTTTCACGGCGTTTGTTTTACATGACAAAGCCACGAAGAAATGTTTACATAATAAGCCACTAATTGATTGTTTTTATGTGCTTCCGACTTCGCCATTTGTCAAAGATGATGTAAAAATTGTTGCCACAGAAGAAAATGAAATGCCGTATTTATTTTCAATTATTTTTAGTAAAAGTCTTATGTACATAATTAAATAATGATCTATGTCTTGTTCATTAATCTTACAGCTTTACATTTAATGGAAACATTATATGTTATGCTGTAAGTTTAATTGAAGCTATTACAGTTAGTACAGTAATTAAAATAATAGTTATAGCAACACAACAGATGACAGTGAGATTGACTTGATAATTGATATTGACATATTATTTAGATTTTATATTTTATTTGTCATCCATGATTTTACGTATGCCTCTGACTACTACGTTTGATTTTGCTGTTACTGTTCCATTTTTCTAGATTATTATAAGTTTTAATTGTCGCTTTGCCCACGGACCCGATTACCTGCCCCATGCGACGACTTGTGCATTCTCTCGGACGATCGCCAGTGTATACTTACAGCTAATACTGATTTCTCCTAACGGACTCAAAGTAGTACCTTGTTTCATCCATGATAAAGAAATTAAAAACGTAACTTATATGTAATGCGAACGTACTTTTTTTAATTTATAATACTTAATTTATAATATTTGATACAATAATCAGTGACAGCTGTCATTGCTAGGTAGGTTTATAACCGCAAATCCTAAAATAAAAATGCTAATATCTTTTTTTTGTGACTTCCTAATAAAATAAATCTTTCTGGATAAACTTGTGTTATTTAATCCCTATCGTTTTAGTATTTTTTCATTTCTAGACGCCTCAAATGGATATCAGGCAAAACGTTGTATAGAGACCTGCCATTGTTCTTTGTAAATTAAAACTGTTTACATTTATCTGATTTTGACATCTATCGGCACTCTGAGTGTTAGCGTTAACACGTCACGTGATCATTTCGATGAGGACTTACATGAATTTACTCCTCCTGCCTATAAAAGTTTTCACTTCAAAAAACAGAAAAATATCCAAAAATTATAATACAATAGACGGCCTTATCTCTTTTCTATCTTACTCTTCCGGACAAAAGGGAAAAGGAGAAGCGTAAGGAAAACAAATACCTCCTATTCATTGTGCAATCGCTTAAAAAAAACTAATAATATATACATAATATTAAATACACATACCTGGATATATACTGATACATAAGAAAATTATGTTAAAATAATACACAATTACTTTAATTTTAAACTACTCACTGATCATTAAACAAATACGCCATTAAAATTCGTCATTTCGTTCCCGACTCACATGCATGAAATGACCGATATACAAACATTTAACCATTTATTTAATTTATAATTTATAAAATGTTTCAAACTTATAATTGGTATTACGTCGAGGTAAGTTTCAAGAGAAATTATTTAAAAAGAAAAATAAAAAAGCACACTCGTTTACGTTAAATAGTTTTCGTCTATATTGGTTTTTATTACTTTCTTCGAAAAAAACTCCCCAATATAAACATCTCCTACAAATGAGAATGTGGTACTTTTTAGAAAGCAAATAATAGCTTTTGCGAGTGAGACAGAAAAAAGTACGTTTGGCTCTTTATGCTGACGAGAAAAAACATATACAATATATATTATACATATTTTATAGATTTATATAGTATATATAATAGGTTTGAAGTTTACTTAATCACTAAAAAGTATCCTATTTGTTGAACCGGATAACCAGCTATCATCATACCAAATTTCTTCAAAATCGGTCCAGTCAGACAGACAAAAATTCTAAAAACTATATATTCGGCCTCTGTATCAATAATAATGACTATTTCAATAAGATTTTCCAAAAAATATTTAATGTACAAATTCGACTCAGAATTTTATTATATGTAAGTATAGATTTGAATAGTTATCATACTGATATTTACTGTATAATAATTGTCAGTGTTGTCAGTCCATATGAAAGCTACCATCGGGATACGGTTTACCCCTTGATTAAGTACTTCCTTCATTTTAAAAAAGGTCAAAATCTTTTGCTTCACAAGTCAAAAAATGCAAATCGAAAATTGGCTAAAACAGTAATCATATTTTTACCTTTATAATATTAAAAAAATATAGAAAGATTTCAGGAATTCAGTTCTTTTCAGGAATTTCAACATTTTTTTTTTAATAAAATATCTTTTTAATTTAAAATGACAATAAGTTTGTCATTTTAGTTCAGTCAAGAATTTAGTCTGAGAGCGTATTTTATTTTCTGGTTTTCTGCAGTACTGTATATTATTAAATTAGTTCAAGGCAAAAAGAAATGTATGTTATGTTTAATATTAATAATGTTTGTATAATTGCTTCGTGTCGGAATCGAACCCGCAAGATCCGATGTAGTACTACTATACCAGTTAGATATAACGATTGCGCCACACCGTCGTCAAGTATTATTTTGTGTTCGGCTCACAGTTTATAAAGCTTTAAGTTTCAAATTCAGACTTAAAAAATGTCTAAAAATGAAACTATAAGAAAATCCATGGAAAGTTACTAGTTATAATTGCGTGTCAAACGTACATTAACTACGAAACTTAATTTCATTTTTAATAAAAAAATCTGAAAACATTGTTGCTATTACAGCGCTCATTTAATTAACATTGGTTCATAATAACATTCACATAATTGTTCTCTCAATCACTCTTTTCTTTTTTTCTATTTTATATATAACACTCTTTAACTCCCCCTACTTTACTTAAGCAGTGGTAGCCCAGTGATAACGCGCTCGCTTGGGAAACCGAGTAAAACGAGTTCAAATCCCGGGTCTCGTACGTCCGATATTTTCATGTGCGAATCATTTCTAACATAAATACCACTTGCCTTACGGTGAAGGAAAACATTGTGAGGAAATCTGCATGTCTGAGAGAACCTAGAAAGTTTTCGAAATACGTGTGAAGTCCGCCAACCCGCACTTGGCCAGCGTGGTGGACTATGGCCTGATTCCCCTCGTATTGAAGGGAGGCCCGTACCCAGCAGTGGGACGTTAAAAAGGACTGAATACACATACACATACTTTACTTAGACCTTATTTATACCCTAGTCCTTGCAAAACGGACAGATCAGTCACAGAAAGTAATAAAACACGTTTTTCTATTAAAAGCGGAAATGAGTTTAATAAGACACACACATGATATTAGATTTGTACAGAGAACACAATGAAGAATGTAGACAAGGAGTCCAATCTCCATAAGGTTTCATATAAGAAATCCGTCCACAAAAATTTTAGAGCTATAATTCCAAAAACGTATACGTAGTACGTACGTACGTTTACGTAGTTACCAGATGAATTTAGCTATATGTCAGTAGCGTGAAGTTAGTGATAAAGGTGATAAACAAATCAGTGTGAATTTCCCCTTCCGTCTTGGGTCATAGCGATCGCATCGTTCTCTGCGCGCACACTATTACTTTTTCAAAATTTTGGGATAACTTTTCAACCGATATCCAAAAAGGAGGAGGTTCTCAATTCGACCGTACCTATATATTATTACATACAGAGATTAGACTTGTCTATAGTCTTTATGGATAACACTTAAGTCTAATAAAAGTTTCATTTGATGTATAAGTTAAATAACAAAAACTAATCGATACTTTAGGCAGAATTAATTAAAGAAAATAATTATTTCAATTTTCAACCAAAACTAAACGACACATCTTTGCATTTATCTTATAAATGTTAAATGAGCAATTCTTGTAAAGAACAATGGCAGGACTCCATACAACGATTTACCTGATATCTATTTAAGGCGTCTTGAAATGAAAAAATACTCAAACGATAGGGATTAAATAACACAAGTGTATCCAGAAAGATTTATTTTATTAGGAAGTCACAAAAAAAAGATATTAGCATTTTTATTTTATGATTTGCGGTTATAAACCTACCTAGCAATGACAGCTGTCATTGATTATTGTATTAAATATTATAAATTAAGTATTATAAATTAAAAAAAGTACGTTCGCATTACATATAAGTTACGTTTTTAATTTCTTTATCATGGATGAAACAAGGTACTACTTTGAGTCCGTTAGGAGAAATCAGTATTAGTTGTAAGTATACACTGGCGATTGTCCGAGAGAATGCACAAGTCGTCGCATGGGGCAGGTAATCGGGTCCGTGCGCAAAGCGACAATTAAAACTTATAATAATCTAGAAAAATGGAACAGTAACAGCAAAATCAAACGTAGTAGTCAGAGGCATGCGTAAATTCATGGATGACAAATAAAATATAAAATCTAAATAATATGTCAAATGTCAATATCAATTATCAAGTCAATCTCACTGTCATCTGTTGTGTTGCTATAACTATTATTTTCATTACTGTACTAACTGTAATAGCTTCAATTAAACTTACAGCATAACATATAATGTTTCCATTATATGTAAAGCTGTAAGATTAATAAACAAGACATAGATCATTATTTAATTATGTACATAAGACGTTTAATAAAAATATTTTAAAATAAATACGGCATTTCATTTTCTTCTGTGGCAACAATTTTTACATCATCTTTGACGAATGGCGAAGCCGGAAGTACATAAAAACAATCAATTAGTAGCTTATTATGTAAACATTTCTTCGTGGCTTTGTCATGTAAAACAAACGCCGTGAAAAAAAAGAGCAAATTAAATAATTCAGTTTTGTATATGTCCTAATCTTAGACGCTTTAAAAACGTTCAGGTAAAAACTTGCCATTGTTCTTTATTATCTTATCTAATTACATTAAACGAGCAATTCTTGTATAGTCTATAAATTTATTTGGTATTTCGCGGAAACGGCTCTGATGGTTTGGATCAAAATATTTTGTATTAAGACAAGGTTTTGCTTTTAAGTTTGCTTTTTAGTAAAAAAACGCAATTTTTCAGGAATAAAAGTATTTTTTTATAATTAATTTATTTATTTATTTAGAGAGTCTTTTTCTCGCTGTGGTACTTGCATTGTCGGCAATGGATGATAACCTTATGAAGGAGCGCCTACGCCGGGCGAAGCTCGGTCGCCCTGCTACTTACATTAATAAAGCCAGCTGTTGCTTTAGCCTACAACTGTCTCTATGTTTTTTATATATTTTTCCCCCGTTGAAGAGTAGGTAAAGTCTCGCTCTAATATATAATCATGGTGAAAGCACTTCACTAGTTACTGTAAACAAAGACTTGACAAACCTTTCAGTCCAAAATGCTTTACCACATCCATTACTTTCTATCCATTAAGCAAATACCCATTGTATTCTTTGGAGAGTATAAGCAAATACTATGTAATCTTAGTGGCGAAGTAATATACTTTTCTACCTCTTATATAATTTAGATTAAGTACAGCCCTTCATAGAGAATATATCACGACAACATAATTTATGTAGTAAAGAAAATATATATCATCAACTGGGAATAGAACAGACTACAACAATTTCAAGTGCAGTACTAAATTAATCACGAAGAATTCAGTAAAAAACGCGGTGTCATCTATCTGATAACAATGTGCGAAGCTATATTATATTTCAAGGACATTTAAAAAAAAATTGTAGATTTAAAGAGGTAAAGTTTTTAATTAAAAATGACAGTTTTGTTGATTCTGCGTCAATTTTCCTAACAGCTGTTATTTTACTGTAATAAGATATTGTTATCTAAGCAATTTTTAAATTAAATAAATTATATTGTATGAAAAATGAATAAACCCGACCGATTAATCAACTACGAATTTTATTTTCGTTCTCCTGTTATCATTAAGGATCGCATAACACTTATTTTTTCAAAATTCTTTCACCACATTTCGGAATATGGACTCACATATTTAGTAAGAATTTAGCAAATGGTTGTGGATGGCACTACTCAAAACTATATGTAACGGCGAAAAAAATATATTTGTATAGACATAGATTTTAACTATGTATTCAGCCCTTTTTAACGGCCCACTGCTGGGCACGGGCCTCCCTTCAGTACAAGGGGGAGCAGGCCGTAGTCCACCACGCTGGCCAAGTGCAGGTTGGCGGACTTCACATGTCTTTTAAAAACTGACTAGGTTCTCTCAAATATGTAGGTTTCCTCACGATGTTTTCCTTCACCATCAAGACAAGTGGCAATTATGTTGGAAATGAATCGCACATGAAATCTGAAATCTGTCTCATAAAATATCAGAGGTGTGAGACCCAGGATTTAACCCGCTTCACTTGGTTTCCCAAGCGAACGCGTTACCACTGGGCTACCACTGTCCTTGATTTTAACTATACCCGTACATAATTATGGTTTATATATTTAAAAACAGTTATTTTTTTTTTTGGACAAACAATGGATCATAACATCATTGTCTTAACAAAAACATCACATTCTATACTGAACCACTTAAATTAATGTATTAATGTATGTAGTGGGGATTGATGCGCCAATGATTTTTATAACTTGGATAAAATATTTGACAAAAACTGTTACATATATTTTGATTATTATATATTCTATAATTTAATAATAAAAATACTAAATGCCATTCCAATTTCAATGGATCACGATCTGATCACGGTTGTTAATCCAATCAAACATAAACCGTATACAAATCAAAACACATAACGCTTTTAACTACGTATAATATATATTGATAACTAGCGAATCACCCTCGCTTCGCTCGAGTACGTCCCTAGCTTGCTTCCTCACACAAACTTTCATCCCGATGATGAGGATGATTTCCGACATAAAAACTATTTCACTCACTCACTTTTCATATCATGAGATTTAAAAAAAGTCTTATTTTAGTAAAAAAAAATCTTTTAATTTTCTTGTATACAAAACTTGTCCTGACAATAACAAACACAAAAAAAAAGAATTATCCAATTTGGTGCTGTCGATCGGAAGTTATGCGCGTACGTACATTTCGGTAATTCGTTTTTATTTACATAGATATATATGGTTTATCATACAACATATATATCCAATGGATACAGCTAACAGCACGGTCAAACTCATATATTACTCATATAAAATATACATACGCCCTTAATTTTCAAAATATATAAATAGAATCGTTTTAAATTAAATAGATACATAAAATTAAAGTGTCCGTTTGTAATGTCAAAATAACAGCTTTTTACGTTTGTTATGGTTAATCTCTGAAACGGCTCGACCGATTATGACAAGACTTTTACTGGCAGATAGCTGATATTATAAGTAATAACATAGACTACTTTTATTTTAGAAAATGAATTAGAGTTTTGCTCGAAAAAATTAAAATGTATCTAGGGCCGAACCCAAGCAAAGCGAGGGTAAATCGTCAGTCTAAAAATAATTTTCACACTTTATTTCCCAGATTAATTACACAAATGTGTTGAGAAATATGTAATATATGTAAGTACATAGTTGTAACTACTTCGTAGCACTTAGCACTTCGAGTCTAACTCTAAGTAAGTACCTTATTATTGTTTTAATGTAACATTGCACATAACTAAAATATATGTACATACAAATATACTGAGACACTTATTTATATAGAGATTTTCGTTAATATGTGTACAGAATAATTGAAAAAGATATAAAAGTCGAGAAATAAAAAAAGATGTGACATAGGATTTCTATTAAATAAAAAGTGTATTCACGGGATCCAACCAATGAAATTGATATTTTATTGGTTTACACAAATACTAAATTTCAGTTAAATCGCCTAAGCCCACACCACTTGACCTCCCTTTACAATGCGGGCCTATATAAAGCAGATGTCACGTGTAATCGTTGGTAAAATGCAAAAGCATGCAAAACTAGAAGACAGAAAAGAAAAATTAAGTAAAACCTAACTATTTTATAAATTTTACATTAAGTCTTAAAAGTTTAGTAATTAATAAACCTTAAAACGTGCGTCTTAGAGGATATCTATAAATTTTGAACAAAGCACAGTTGAATTATATATATATATATATATATATATATATATATATATATATATATATATATATATATATATATATATATATATATATATTCGACTGATGTATCAACGCACAGGCCAAACGCTCAAGGCTAGAAAATTGAAATTTCGCACAGTATTCCTCATATGACGAAGGCATCCACTAAGGAAGGATTTTTCAAAATTCAACACCCAAGGGGGTGACATAGGGGATAAAAGTTTGTATGAAACTTTTTATTCCTTGGACATATTTGCATGAAATTTCGTATTTTTCGCAGTTTGCTCGCGAGCGAAGTTCGAGTTGTGCTAGTTACTAATACATGGGTAAACAATAGCTTCATCATTCAGGAGTACAGAAATTAGTTAGAAACTCTTTATTCTTTGGAAACGTGAACCATTTTACATAAACTGAATAACAAGCAAGCTTTAAAAGTTTTAGTGTAGTGTTTGCACAAATTTAATAACTCGGAGCATCTGCATAGTGTTTATAAAACAAACTCACTTTATAATAAAGAACATTATCATAATCACTTGTTTAAGAGTAATTTTAAAATATCAAAAGAGATTTTTCTCAAGGATCTAATAGGGAGGTCAGGTGGCTAGCCTTGCCTTCGCTGCGTTTTTCTTGAAACTACTCGTAGTGTCGAGAGAAAATAGGTATTATTCTTTTGTTCCTAACTTACAAAATGTAAATAGGATATTCATGGTTATAATGGTTATAATTTGTTACATTCTTATTATATAACTAGCGACTCATCCTCGCTTCTCTCGGGTCCGTCTCTAGCTTGCATATAGTAAAATGGATATAGTATGTTATCCTTAAGAGATAGACATATGCCATCGCGGACTCTTTGTAGACCTTTTTAAGGTGTACAATACTGTAGTACATCATTTTGATCTATCTCGTAGGGTTCAGCCAGTGTTTGCAATGTAACCGCAAAAAAATGTGTTTATTTACGACATCACATTAGAAACCTCTAAAATTATCAGTATTTCCTTACTATATTATGCATGTATTATACATATAAGCCTTCCTCTTGAATCACTCTAACTATTAAAAAAACCGCATCAAAATCCGGTGCGTAGTTTTAAAGATCTAAGCATATATAGGGACAGACAGCGGGAAGCGACTTTATTTTATACTATATAGTGATATACAAACAATATATATAGTAATAATATAATAATATATATTGACCATATAAAGCCCTATCTAGATTTAATTATTATTTAAGCATAGTAAAACCATCATTTTAACATATTGATCTAATAGAAATTCCATAAAAATAACTATATCGTTCCCATAAAGTAACATCACAATTAAAATAACTATCAGCAGAAGACCAATATTTAAGCATACCGAGAATTAATTAGGTGCCAACCGAAGCCTCAATCGAATAATAAACGCGTTTGGAGCGAACAATAACAGTCATGAAAATCATTATACGTTTGTCGTAATGCTACAAAATGTATACTGCCTCAAAGTAACATATATTATATGTTACTATATTAAATATTATGTAATATTTACATATACATATGTGTATTATTACATTATTTAATGTATTATTTTTAGATATAGAGTCCATGTAATTTTCTTTTTTAATACAATTGTCACTCTAGTTAAAATCCCTAGGTACATAATACATATTATATTGTAATCATGTACAAAATGATGTAATAGGATGTGTTTAAATTACATAAATCAATTGTAAAAAAGTCAATTCACATGACAAACTTCATTAAAATATTAAAATTAGTAATTTTATCACTTTAACCTTGAATATTTACTTATTAATATGAATTAAAAAAAATTTTATAATACCTATCCTTTGTCAAATTTCCACAAAAATTAATTGAAATATTTCACAAGACATAAACCCAAATCCTCCTTTATACATATTACGAACGACGCATAAGTTCAAAAAACGAACGAATGATAATTCCAGCGCGAAAAATTCAAAAATCGAACACATTAATAAAAAAATAATAATTTATTAAATACGTCAAAATTCATAAATCGAACATACTCGAAAAAAGCGTAGAAAATTCGAAAAAGGAACATAAACAGGGGGCACTAACCTCCAGTGGCGCGCGTTTCCCTCGAGTCGTCGACAATCAACAGGTTGGATCCTACTCGGAGCTCGAGCTCCGACGCGGTACTCACTCGCGGCACGCCCATCGCGTCCGGCGGTCTGGGCGCGAATGAAAGCCCCTGCGATTTGCGAATGCGATACAGGTGTAGACCTTGGATTCCTTTGTAAATATACTATGGTTGTATATTATACTCTGTGATAAAATATTATATAATAATATAGAATGTAAAACGTTTACATTATATATATCAGATTGTTCTAGAATTTTCTGCTTCGAGTAAATTTTGAGTGTTTTTGTTGTGTTAGTGATGATATTTATTTCATTTGTTTATATGTTATATATTTAATGTTTAAATCTATCTAATCTAAGTTTTGTAGCTTTTAGGCATGCCAGTTAATTTAAAACTAATTTTAGTTTTAGTGTCAGACTTAAGATTTTAATTTAACTCGGCCCCATGAGCTTCATACCTATTTTTCGCATATTCGTATATTTTCAGATTCACCGTTCATTCTCCCTTGAACAATTTTTCATACGTATTGATATTGGTCAAATAAATATTCTCGATCGCATTAAGCTGGGCATTACGGACGATCTTGCATTCACTTTCTCCAAGAGCAGAAATCGCAATAAAACATTATTTACATCAAAAAGGGTATCGGATTCAATTTTCACGTTAAATAACAATTTAAATTAAACCTGCAGCTATTTTTTGATAAATCAAGACTACCACCTCATGATCAACTTTAAAAGTTTACAAAAAAACAGAAATAAGTTCCATAAATTCATCAAATTGCGTTCTTAGCAGAATCATTTTCCGACTAAAGAATACGACGAAACGTGCTAAAGACTGCTTCTGAAGCGGAAAATTGTATGTTTTATAATTTAACTGTGTGTTAAACCATTGCCGCTATCTAGTTAAAAAATTAAAAATTCATTGGCAATTCATACTTACATTTAATTTAATTTTTTTGCTATAGACATATGTACATATGTATTTTTTGCCATAGACACTTTTGTTCGACTTTATTTACCGTTATAGGCGCTTTATCTACCTTATTTACTTAGTTTAAGAGTATTATATATAGAAACATCGTGGGTAACTACAAATTTACATATAAATATAATATGTAAAACCATATTCATATTTCAATACTCTTTACATCGTAATATTAAAGGAAATTTTTGTGTTTCCATCATTATCTCATACAAAAGCTACTAAAATAACAACCCTATTAGAGTAAAAGATGTATTTATATATATTTTTTTAGGTTTTATTAAAAATACTTTGAATTTTTAACGTATCGTTTTTTAAAAGTTCCCTATTTAAAAAAACGAGCATTAAAACACATTTGGTTTTATATTATACCATATTTTTACTCAAATAATAAGGTTTTAATATATTCTACTGCGCAAAATATTAATTTATGTTAGCTCTGATAGACTCATTAGAGATGCACGTTATACACAAATGAAACAAATTAAATCAGGATTTGTTATGCATTTTAAACGTTAATTTTGAGTGATGGAAACTATATCTTATTATAATTAGATGTTTTGTTTGAAAATATTTTATTTATTATTTTCATTTGTTATTGCTTATAGCCTATGTCCATCTCAAATATATGTATATTGTAATAATTTCGTTTTAATCCTAAGTTTTACAATCTTTATATAATAATACGTTTAAAAAGCATTTTACTAATATTGTATCTAAGCATGGTATAAAAAAATAATAATCTAAAATTAAAATTACATATTACTACTCATAAAATCATATATTATTACCACCATCAAAGATTTTCCATATGGTAATCTGTACTTATTATTTACTAGCGACGAACTTACGTTTTAACGTTTAGTAAAGATTTCTACGAGATGAGATATGAGATTCATGAGATGAGATACCCTATATGTTGACTCGGATAACCAGCTATCAACATACCAAATTTCATCAAAACCACTGGAGGGCCAGTGGTTTTTCTGTGACGCAGTAAAAGACAGACAGAGAGACAGACAAAAATTCTAAAAACTATAGATTCGGCCTCTGCATCGATAATAGTGTCTATTTCAATAAGATTTTCTAAAAAATATTTAATGTACAGATTCGGCTTAGTTACAATTTTATTATGTGTATAGATAAGTGCAATATTCTATGTGCTACGGCGTAGTATCACGTAGAGCAACCATTTAGCTACGAGGACCGTCGAATACTGTAATAAGCTACATACCCCATTCTACTTACCTGAGTTCTTCATTTTCATGATGATAATAATTAATTCCATACTAACTTCAATCTTCTTTTTCTAAATTCAATCTTCACTTTATCAAAATCGCTTGAATTGATTGAACTTGGTTAAACAGACGTATAATCACGGTAGAAATAGTGTTTTAGATCTATACAGATAAATAAAATTGAAGTGTCTGTATGTAATGTCAAAATAATAGCTTTTTACTAAATGCATATGGAATTATACGGTATTTATAACAAAAACACAATTTATACATTTTTTGTCTGTCTGTCTGTTTGTTCCTGCTAATCTCCGAAACAGCTGGGCCGATTTTGACGGGACTTTCATTGGCATGTAGTTGATGTTATAAGAAGTAACTTAAGCTACTTTTATTTCAGTAAAAGAATTAGGGTTCCACTCAAAAAAATTAAAATGTACGAACCCGAGCAAAGTAAGGGTGAGTCGCTAGTGTATAATATTAGAGTATGTCATTAATTATGAAAATAAAGATACATTAATAGAAAAATAAACTTAATTGCCAATACAGTATAAGGTTTTTACCAGTGTATATTAAATTTTAAAGTAATAATGTATAGAAATTAGATTAAAGTCAGAGCATGCAAGGAAGGATCGTTAAACTAAGTTACGTCGGGTTCTTTTATTACGACGTCGTAGCAGCTGAGACCTTGCTGGTTACGTGATTAGAAAAAGGGGGAGTTGCTGTTTTGAATTAAATAAGATCGAATCAGACTCGCAAATTAAACATTTTTGTACTAACTTTTGCCAATAGCTTGAAAAGCCTATTTTACTTTGACATGAATCTTTTATTTGCATTTGAAATTTTCGTAGATATTGATAAAGACTTTTCCTTTTTAGCTTTTTCTTCTTTATAGGATGAAGGTACGATTTTCTTTCCAAGTAAAAAGTTGTCTATGTTACTCTCGCCACACCTCTTTTCACCAGTTAAAATCGCATTTAAATCAGCTCAGCCATTCTAAAGGAATTCAAAAGTGCAGGTTTCCTTACGATGTTTTCCTTCGCCATAAGATAGTTATGTTGGAAACGATTCGCACATGAAAATATCAGAGGTCTGGCACCCGGGATATGAACCCGCTTCATTCAGTCAATTTCCGAAGTGAGCTCATTACCACGGGGCTACCATTACCTATACCTATAAATATTTGTACTTAAATGTCGTCAGGTCTAGTCTTAAGGAAACCAAACGAGCGTGCATGAAAAAAATAACGACAGTAGAAGAAGTGAAAGAGTTATGAGCTGTTACTTTTTAACAAATATATACCTCTTATAATGCAACTCTCAAAATTAATTAAACTACAGTTTTAACTGATGATGGACTTTATTGCTATTTTGTTTTGTCCTTAGTCTAACATTGAGAACTTCTTCATTTATCTAACAACTTGAATACCTCAAATGTCAAACTACAAAGTGAATATAATTAAATGAACTTATTTGTTTTACTATTACCAAACAAATCTTTAAGGACGTTGTTATTAAATTATATTAACAAAACGCAGAAATATTTTAGGTTAAGTCTACATTATATATTTATTTACATTTTACCTCAGAATAATGCTGTTATATTTATTAGGATTGTTATAAAAGCTTAATTACTTGAATTTATCAAATCAAAATTTAATTTAGTTTAAAAATAATAAAAAATCATTATTTAATCAACTATAACGTATGATATTCGCTAAACGATTTTAATGAACCCAAATATGAATTTTTAAATAAATAAACAAAATACTATAAGAAAGTACCAAATATGAAAATTGGAAGTCATAACGAGTTCCAAATAGTGCCAGGGCTCTATCATCCGATGAGTTCAACGATAACAAAATATTGTTAATCAGTATCAGAATGGCTGATATTCTAAAGGAAATCTGGTTTTCACAAAAAAGTATTACTTGTAGCACTTATATTTTTTATTATATTTTAATCGGACTTCTCAGAATATAATATACTTGTAGTGCATTGAGACTTATACCATATAATTTCATTCCTTTCATCCTCAATATCTGATAGGAAGTGATCTGACGCCAATCCTCAAGACCTCATACATGCTCTCCCAAGCACGGGGATGTAACGCGCTTACTCTATATAAACTTCATCTATATACTATAGTGTAAACGATACATTCCAACTCTAGGCTGTTCTCTCCGGGAACTGACCTTTGGTTCTGCAACCGTACTTGCTATCAACTACAATAGTGTAGCAGTCAAGTTAAGCTAATAAAAACATGATAAAGCTTAATTTTTTGGGATTTATAAATGTATTTTTTTAATTTTTGTCTATGTAAAATACGCCATTCAAGAAGTTCAGCTAGAAAAGGACTAATTTTGTTCAATACGTTTGAAATAATTCAAAATTTTACTTTAATATATCGGGAATACTAAAGCTGTTATGTTTCATATTCCTTGGAGGTCTGATGTGTATATTTAAAACTATAATGAAAGTTAAATGCTTGAACTCAAAGAAGAAATACTAAATAAATCATTGTTAAAATTACAAAGTAATATAAAGCTAAATTACCTATTTAATAAAAGAAACGAAATATTTCTTTAACTGTTTTTTTTTTCTGAGAAAACATCGTTTTTACAAAATCAACAAGTAGTGGCCGCGAGGGAAATATTCACAAGGCCGCTTTCTACGTCACTAGATGGACCTTCGTTGGCTTGTAAAGGTAATATTAGGAACAATTGATTTTTGGTTTCTGATATACCAGTTTTTCTGAAACATTTTTACCTTTGATATTAAAGGCCTTTAAATTAATTTCTTTATTTCTAAAATGATGTATAAAACAAATTTCTTGTTAAAATTTTATTCATAAAAGAGCCATGCTTTTTGTCATCTTATGAAATTTGCAAAGATATATAATATAGGTAAATATTTCCAGCCAATTCTACTTTGGTCGCGAGATAAAAAATAACGATCTCTACGCAAAAAATCACGTCTATTCATCATGGCTCTGTTGCTAGGTAAATAAAAAGACAAAACCAACTTTTATATTCTAATATGTAAACGGTAAGTAATATTAAAACAATAAACAGTTTGCTTTTAGCCCTTCCTGGGCGTACCTAGTACCTGGGCGACCGCGCTTCGCTCGGAGTTATGGGACAAAAGTACAATTTTCTTTTTAATTTTACTTTAAAACAAAAAAAAAACTAAAAGCTTGAATAAATACAAAAAAATAACAAAAGTAAAAACTTTGTATCCGACCGGCATTCGAGCCCTGACACCGTGATTGTCAATCTTGCACCTTGGCCGCTTAACCACGATGCTTATACTAGAGCGTGCGAAATTAGCGACCGTATTTTGCGTGCAATAATGCGAAAACCGCATAAAACCTCGAATACACGCTTTTTCCCAGACATAAGACCAACCTAGATCGATTTTACGCCCATGAAAACTCCCACATACCAAGTTTCAGCAAAATCGTTAGAGCCGTTTCCATGCCGGTATAAATAAATAAATATACAAGAATTGTTCGTTCAAATATCTTAGATATACACAACACCAACAAATAAAATTGAACACAGACATATTAAAATATGCAAGAATATAAAACCGCCTTTAAAATTACTTATTTCTCAATTCAAATATACGTTAAACGCTTATGAAAGCAGCGTCAAACACGTCCATGTCTCTCCTATAGGAAATCCGGGAGAGTATTGACAGGTGTCGTCGGTGACCTACAAGTGGATACACTATAGTCTGAATGCTTTTCACCTTGAAAAGAATTTATGTTTCAAATTATACTTAAAATATGTGTATAAAAATATAATATGTGAATATTATGTATTTGTCTGTGGGTTTGTTACCACTTTGACTTTGATTTGAAGCAGCTTTATCATAAAAAAGCCCATTTTCAATCGAACTTACAACTTTGTTAACGAAACCTAGGCCCAAAATTATTATAATAAAATATAACAATGTTATAAAAATCCGTGTAGCACTGTGTTTTTCTTGAGCAATATTTCGCTAATAAGAAGAAAATGATAGAGTAATACGACACCCTTGCTATCCACGTTATTAGTGTAGTTGTTTATTTGATAATTATTTATTAATACAATAAGGACTTCATACAAGAAATATATATAATATTGTTAAGAAATATCTTGTCTTTCATATTAATTGATCAAAATATCACATTCATAGTGAGCGAAATCGAATATACCTACATGAGAAAAATTACTCTATTTTCTTTCAACAGAACTCGCTTTGTTGGAAAGCTACGTCTTGAAAAATGCAATTATCAACTTTAACCTTTTCCTTTCCTAGTATTCCTTTGTACACAATCAAGATTTCTTTTAGGAACTATCCATAAAAACAACTTTTCTATACTGAATATAGGCGAGACACGTTTTTAAATACACAAATGTTGCATTGTACGTATGTTTATACATTACATAGTAGTGTTTTTTTTTTGTTAGGAAAGTGTAATTTCATTATTGGAATGACCCAAAAATCGAGGATTCGTACGCCGAGAAAACAACTCAACAGCCAGTTTTTTTCCTACTTTAGTTAATGTTATTATGATATCTTACAGTAAACACATTTTTATCGGAATATAAATAGCAAAAGTTTTTCATTAGTTTCAGAGATTACGTCCCACATGCAAACTTACAAACTCTAACTAGATAATTGCAAATATCTAAATTATATATAAATTTACTACTTACTTTACTATACTAATATATAAATTTGTCCCAGTTTGAACGTATGCGTAGTTTTTGTTTATTTAGTAACATTGAAAACAATTTACTTATTTATATGTAATGATGAAATAGCATAAATACATCGTAGTATCGAATAAGAAGCTTGAAGTTTACTTTAAACTTTAAAAATCGATTCGTATACTAAATACTAGCATTTCCCGCGGCTCCGCCCGCGTTCAGATGATCAAAAACCAAATTCTTAGGATTTACACATTAGTATACTCTTACATATACCACTTTCATTGCGCACCGCATGATTGGTAAATAATGGCAGAGATTGACAATGCCACAAAGGTTCCTCCGTTAAATTGAACTTTTTGTTTTAGCAATAACATTTATGTATGTCTATACTTCTGTTTTGTTTATTTTTTTAGTTTTTCACGATAAACTCTCAAACTACGGAATTAATTTTAATCATTTTTTACTAATAGACAGCTATAGATTAATTTAATATATAGTTGATTATTTAAATTACATAATGATAACTTTTCTTAATTAGCGCTAGTTAGTAATATTTTCCAAAACGATTTCCAAAAGAAAGTGTAATAAGTAAATAATTCTAAGCGAATACATTTTTTTATTTCATATGGCTCTGCTAATATGATTAAAGTCGTAAGCATTTTATTGTGTCCTTTAAGCCTTTACCTTCCAAGAAAAGGTGTCAAGAAAAAGTGAAAAAGTTGAGGTATAACAGTTCCTAAAATACTTTTTCATAGTTTTTGAGATATGAAATATTTTTAGTTACCCGCTTTGGCAGTTTAACAGCCATAGACTTGTTTTCCATAAAATGTTATAAAATAATATAAATTGAACTTATTTTTACGGTGCAAAAAATGAGTAGGTATTGTGGAAACGTAAATATTATTCGTATTTATTTTAGTGTTAACCTAACAAAACACGTAAGTAAGAAAAACAACATAGCATTTTGCTATACGAAACCTAAAATGCGCGAGTTGGATTTGCATTTGCCCAATTTTTACATTAAAAGATTAAAAAACATTAACATTATTTACTCAACAATAAAAATTTACAAATATTCTCATTTGAAAATTGTTTCGGCCAACAAAATATTACTAATATGTTACTAATTTATAAAGCCAAAAAGTTTGTTTTATTAAAAATTTAAGCACGGGCGGGGCCGCGGGTAATTTAGTAGTAATTATAGTAAAGTCATAGAAAGGTTATATCTGTACATTTTTTTTGATAAACTACGTATTTTAAAAACACATGGCGACATCTATTATCAAATAGCTAAATAACACATAAATAAATTATCATTAAAATAACTATTTTAATGAATAACATAGCGCTGTTAATATTCCTTTTAAGATAAGTTTTTTTTAATAGTTTTAACATAATATATAAGTAAGTTACCTTGCTAAAATATTAATAGCATCATCGTGCTTTTACTTTGCCCAGTTTTTGTATTTTTTTTCAGAAATGAGATATTTTCCTGCGTTAAAAAGAATTCTTTGTGTTGACCCGGATAACCTGCTATTACCATACCAAATTTCATAAAAATCCCTCTAGTGGTTTTACTGTGATGCGGTCACATACAGACAGACAGAAAAAATTCTAAAAACTATAGATTCGGGCTCTGTATCGCTAATAATGAATATTTCAATAAGATTTTCCGAAAAAAAATTGAGTTTACGGGTTCGGCTTAGTTACAATTTTATTGTATGTATAGTTACTAATTTATGAAGCGAAAATGTTTGCTTTACTGATAATTTAAACACGGGCGGAGCAGCGGGTGATTTAGTAGTAATTCTAATAAAATCGAAAAATGTCATATCTGTACATTAATTTTTTTGGAATTTAAACTATGTATTTTAAAAACACATGGCGACATCTATTGTCGAATATCTAAATAACACATAAATAAATATTAATTAAAATAACTATTTTAATGGATAAAATAGCGCTTTTGATAATTCGATTTTCAAGATAAGCTATTTTTATAGTTTTTACCATATTTTGTAAGTTACGTTGCTAAACTGTTTACAAATAGTATCGTCGTGGTTTTGTTCCTACCAGTTTTTGTATTTTTTTTCAGAAATGAGATATTTTCTCGCGGTAAAAAGTATCCTATATGTTGACCCGGATAACCAGCTATCATCATACCAAATTTCATCAAAATCCCTCCAGTGGTTTTTCTGTGATGCGGTAACAGACAGACAGACAGACAGACAGACAGACAGACAGACAGACAGACAGACAAAAATTCTAAAAACTATAGATTCGGCCTCTGCATCGATAATAATGTCTATTTCAATAAGATTTTCCAAAAAATATTTAATGTACAGATTCGGCTTAGTTAGAATTTTATAATATGTATAGATTTAAAACACTCGCAACCATAACATTTGTATACATTTGTAGCTATATCTATATTGTACTATATTGTACTTAATTGTACTAAATTATAGTTATAATTACTATCAATTAATGTTATCCATATATTCAAATACATGGTTACGCCTTGATCGCAATCGTGACAAATGATTTTATGTTTTTTAACGCTACCAAATTTACCGGAAATCATGCATTCAATTCCTGTTCATTTTTATGTAACTATCATAAAGTTTAAGTTTGGTTTAATAAGGACAAACCTAAGTATTAGATGGTACCAATCAACATTTTTTTGGTTTTATTATAACGATTAATAGAGTGACATATCTATCAGATTTGATCAGAAAGAAAAAAGTGATAAATTGATAAAAAAAAGACAATTATATGCAAAATACATTTGCAATAAAATATGTTGGGACATTAACACACAGCACCATCTATGTAGTTCCATGGTAAGCTACATGGCTTGTGTTATAGATACCAGAAAGTTGATACACTACAGATAACTTTAAATACACACATATTATAAATATAAACACCAATGACTATAGTACAAACATTCGTGCTCATCACACAAAAGAATTCCCCCAGCAGGACTCGAACTCGCGACCGCTGGCACAGCAAGACACTACAAACTATTAAGGTCACTACAAACTGATCCAAGCGTGTAAAATTACTGAAAACGTATAGTTTGTGTATACTTATAAGCTTGCCAACAAGTTAGGTCGCTTCGTACCTTGAATATATCACAATTAGAGAAATATTCTACTCATTGTTCGTAATTCTACCCACGTGTAAAACGCAATTCATTCTGAATCCAATACATTTGAGTTAGACTTTGCAATAGCACTCGCTCCCTTATGTAAAGGTTAGTTAGAAAATGTATTTTAAATAAAAGTATGCAATGAAATATAAATTGCATTTCAAAAACTCAATAATAAATGTAATTAGCACAGTTAAGCTAGCTACACAATTTTTTTTTCTATATTATTTATCTATTTTTTTTTAATTTAAAGTAACTTCGATAGATTTTTTTTCTCAAAATATGAATTTCTCCATTTTCACCCTCTTAAGAGATAATTTCCGGGATAAAACTATACTGTGTCCTTCCCATGGTCAAAAACTATCTTGTTACCTTCATCTGAATCGGTTCAGTAGTTTCAGGGCCAAACAAACAAACAAAAAAAATGTTTCCTCTTTATAATATTAGAATAGATAATACAATATAAAAATTTTACTCCATTGGAAATGATATATTGATTGATGAAAATGTAATAATTGATTTGTAAGTATTTTTTGGTGATTACTTTTTATCCCAGTATGAAGTTATTCTCGTGCCCATTCCTATAATCTAGTACTATTGTACATATGACACTTTAAAAAGGAACTGAGTAAAATAACGATTAAAGACAAGACGAGACCCAGCTTTGCGTAATATATGGACTTCAATCTGTATCATTAGTACTACTTAATCTACATAATTAAAATCTAACTATTTGTTTGAACTTAGAATAAAGCCGCTCGATAAAGGCAATTGCCGTGAGAAGAAGCCGTTGTGAAATGCATAAGTACAAAATGAACCCGCCTTATTATTTAGTAAGAAAATGTAAAAACTCATCCTACCGAGAAACCGTTGTCTTTCTAGTATACATATGTATGTATACTAAGAAATAAACTTGATAAATAGCTACAAACATTTACTGTTTAAGTCGGACCTAGGTCTTATAGTGTGACGTCATCATTACACGTGATCTCTGTGCTAGATTATCCTCGTTCATGCTTTCACGCTTAATTCTTACCGCCATTATGTAACCTGCCAATTCATGCAACTTTCATCAACTAATTATAACTTCTAATAAATCTGTAGGTTATAAAAGTGAACCAAGCTACGATAGATTAAGAACTTCGTTACTCTTTCTTCGAAATTCGTTTTCGAGCAGATAAATGGCTTTAGAAGTAATATTGAATGAATTAGACGTAATAATAGTAAAATAATATAAAAATAATCAAAATTGTAACGAAAAATGATTGTTTACTTGTTTTAGTATTATCTAATCTATCTAATATAAAATAATATATTTAAACGAGCAATTATTGTATATTTATTTATTTATTTATACCGGCGATCTCGGAAAATGCTCTAACGATTTTGCTGAAATTTGGTATGTGAGGGTTTTCGGGGGCGAAAAATCGATCTAGATTAGTCTTATGTTTGGGAAAACGCGTGTTTTCGAGTTTTCATGGAATTTTCTTTCACATTATTTCACGCAAAATATGTTAATATATTCGCACACTCGGGCATAACAATCGTGGTCAAGCGTGCAAGATTGACTATCACATGTCCGAATCAATGTCGAATCACGGTCGGATACAAAGTTTTTACTTTTGTTTTTTTTTTTATGTTTTTAAACCAAATTAAAAAGAAAATTGTACTTTTCACCAAAAACTCCGAGCGAAGCTCGGTTGCCCAGGTACTTCCATTTAATTAACTAATTTTAAAAATGTCAATAATATGTTTTTTTTTAATTTCTCTTTTTCACGGTGCATCCTAGTAATAAATAGACGCTATTCTCACATAGCTATAAACCTTATTATTTTATTATAAAATGATTATATTACGGCACCTCATGTGACAACAAACCAACGTATTGGCTTAGACTATTATATAACAATATCTTTATATTTCAATTTCGCAATAGTTGTCGAAACCAATTATATTATACTTAAAATAAAAAAAAAAGTTAGATTTAAAAATAATATGGAATGACATACATATTTATTCACGTTTTAGTTACATGCCAATAAAATTCATATTGTTTACACTCCCACTTCATCTACAAACAATTGTCATCTACAAACGTCGCTTCGTAGGCGTCCGTAGCTGCGTAGCCCTACGTAGCGGCACGTAGCACTGAAACAATCACGTTGTAGATTGGAAAAAAAGTCTAGACATTTCTATTCTAACCTACTGGAACATTGTTCCCGGATACATAACGCTCTTATACCTAGTAGTTCTAACTAGAAGTAATAAAATATTTGTTTTACTGCAATACTGCTACGGGACAAATTGTTTATTATTGTTCATCATGAATTCTTCGTATACGAGTATACTCGTAGAATTAACCAAACTAGATATTGTCTTCTCAGATTAACTTAACATAGCATAACGAACTGCTTTACACGACAAATATTAATTGTTTAAAAAAATGCAAAATATTAATTCTTAAATTTTTATGTGCTAATATGGAAATAATAAAAAAGGCAGTGGTAGTCCAGTGGTGACCCGGTCGCTTGGGAAACCGAGTGCAGCGAATTCAAATTCCGGATCTCGCACCTCTGATATTTTCATGTGCGAATCATTTCCAACATGATTACCACTTGTCTTAACGGTGAAGGAAAACATCGTGAGGAAACCTGCATATCTATCTAGCAGGTTTTCAAAAGACATGTAAAGTCCGCCAATCCGCACTTGACCAGCCTGTCCCGCCTATTGTAGGGAGGCCCGTGCCCAGCAGTGGGACGTTGAAAAGGGCTGAATACAATATGGAAATAATACATTCGATGATTTCATTGTGAGAGAATTACATCTACGTTTTACTGAGATTACTAAATTCGATAAAATATCATGATTTCTTAAATAAAATTATATAAAAAAATTATGTGATTATGAATATTCGTGTTTGAGGTATAAATAAATAAGTCGGCGTATGAAATACACAATGGCAAAATGTCCTCGAATCCAAAACCTAATTAAAACGATTCCAATACAATCAGAGAAATCAAACATTCCATACGTCCATTTTATAAAAAACTCTGGCAATATATAAAATAGTCTTCATGCACCAAATTTTGTTTCATAAAAAGAAATAACAAAGGGTCGACATAATTTGGTCGTGTCGAGTGGAAGTGGATAAAATCGAGTATTGGAAAACGCTGATATTAACCCTTAGGTACCGGTAAGAGCTATCATAAAAATATTTGGAACATGACATCGTTAGGTACCAACAACAATAACCTTTATATAAAGTATATTATGTTGATATAATTTTTATTACGTTCTAAAATATTTATTAAATTACTAGCGACTCACCCTCGCTTCGCTCAGGTTCGTCCCTAGATAGGTTTTGATCTTTTTGACCGGAACCCAATTCTTTTTCTAAAATAAAAGTAGCCTGAGTTACTCCTTATAATATCGGCTATCTGCCAGTGAAAGTGCCGTTAAAATTAGTCCAGCCGTTTCGGAGATTAGCCGGAACAAACATACAGACAGACAAAAAATTTAAAAATTGTGTTTTTTTTTTATAAGTACCGTATATAATTCCTTATGCATTTAGTATAAAGCTGTTATTTTGACATTACAAACACCTCCATTTTATTTATCTGTATAGATGTATAGATTATATTAGTGCTAATGAGATAGATGTAACGCGACATACATACATACATACATACATACATTCATAAAAAAATTATTTCACTGGTAAGTTTCTCTATTAGTTAAAATAATTATTTCTTCTTAACTTTTACAGTATAAGCTGTGGTAGTTGGCCTTGTGATTTGTTGATGGTCATGGCAAATGCAAGACGTATCGGAAATTGAAGTCTTTTAAATTCAAACGGCATATCGGTTGGGATCATCGGTATCCTCGGAATGAGAACTTTCTCACCTTTGAATTTTCCTATCATTATCGTAGCGTAAATTACATTGTTCATCAATTTTCTAACCACCAAACGCGTACCGTTGCATAGTTTTGGTTGGTTTATGTTTCGAAGCATGATTACTACGGAGCCAACCTTTAGGCGTAAATTGTGCGGTGGTAAGCCAGGCACGTCCAAAGAGTTTAAAAATTCAATTGGATAGTTGGTTGCTTCATCTTCATTTGTGACGCAGTCAATAGATTTGAATGAATGCATTGTTCCAATGATCTTATTTTGAATTATGTAGTTTAGGTCATCTACATCTTTATTCTTAGCCGCTAAAATTGCTCGCTCACTCATCCATTCATAATTTTTGTAGTTAGAAATAATTTTTGGAAATACATTGTTGATAAGTTCGTCTTTTGATGAGACAAAATTACAGAAATTATTTGGAAATGATATTAATCCGCTCGATTCATCGACAGGTACTTGACCATTACCGATAGTCAGCAATTGCTCCGAGAAATCTTCAGCAGATGTATCATTAAGCAATGTAACTCTCATGTTTGTTGTCAGTTGCAGTTTCTTCACATGGCGCCATAGATTTGACGATTTGAGGCAAGCGTTTATTTGGTCGGCAGCCGTAGATCTTGGAAGTACTGGCAGTATTTGGCGGAAATCGCCAGAAAGTAAAATCATTGCTCCTCCAAAACATCTCGAGTCATTGCGTAAATCTTTTAATGTTCGGTTAAGTGCTTCTAATGCACGTTTATGCGCCATTGTGCATTCGTCCCAGATGATGATTTTCGATACCGCTAAAACTGGCCATTGCTGAGTGTTTTGCAATATTACACGTTGGTTCTTCAATAGTTTGAAGATTTAACGGTAATTTGAATGCTGAATGAGCCGTACGGCATCCTTCTAACAATGTGGCTGCTATTCCAGAAGAAGCAACTGCAACCGCTATGTTAGATCTCTCCCGAACAGTTGCTAAAACTAATGACATGAGGAATGTCTTGCCAGTTCCACCAGGGGCATCTAGGAAATATAAACCACCATTTTCATCATCGATTGCCTTCATTAAAGTATCATAAACTTCCTTTTGTTGGTAATTCAACAGGGGTACATTCGTTTGAAGCAATTTCTTGTTCTTCTTCAGTCCTTTCATTTGCAGTATTTCGTATTCTTCTTGCATCACGGTTTTGTCGGGAAAGATTCGATCGTCTTGGTCGCGGCATTATTAATTAAACTTCACTTCACCTAAAAACTTAAATTTTCAACCATACCGAGTTTTATAGTTCACTTCACTGTTTATACGAATGGGCAATTGGGCAATAATGTTAATTATTTATTTAATAGAAATAGTTTTATTATTGATTTCTTACAAATATCAAATTGTCATCCATACGTCATTACATAGCTGTCATTATACGTCAATTTTGTTATTCCAAGTCTGATTCTTTTTTGTTATACCACGTTTTATAGTGACTGACGTTACATGTCAAGTCACACGGGAATGATGTCGAACGGGATAAAAAGTATCCTATGTCCTTCTCCTGGCTCTAAACTACCTCCCTGCCAATTTTCAGCTAAATCGGTTCAGCCGTTCTTGAGTTATAAGTGAAGTAACTAACACGACTTTCTTTTATATATATAGATGAAGTAATTACTATAAAATCTAATTAAAACCGGAAGACCAATTGAGTTTTAATTGAGAGTCTCAACTATGAAGAGAACATTTTAACCACTCTGGGATTTTTTTTAATTGTTGCGATAATAAGTCAGTACAGTTTTATATTTGTAGATTATAAAAACCATGATATTATAGTATTTCAGTTGATTCAATAAAAAATGGATATGTTTAACATAGACGATGAAATAATGGCCATAATATATCAATCAAATTTCAGATTAAACAACCTTTAGTCAATAAGCTTGTAGTACATATCAATAAATTTGTATTTCTTGAGTAATTATACCAAAAATCTATATTTTTATAGTGACTTCTAAAATCTTAAAAGAAAGTAAAAAATAAAGGAAAAACCAAATTTTACAATATACATGTATTTTTTGAAATACAATAATAATATTGCAATTATATATAAAGCCTCTAAACTACGTCATAAAAAATAATCATACAATTTTGCATACAATGAATTACTTATAAAATAACCTTCTAATCATTAAAATAACATTTTCAAAGCACTTCGGTAATAAATCTTCTATTAATATTTTTTTAATTCAATTATTTCTAGATTGTATTCTTATTCTTTACTACGTTTACTTTACGTTACTTTACGGTACGTTTTAGTGCTTAGTATAGATTTCTCAGAGATATTTACCCGCAATAAAGAGTATCCTATATATTGACTCAGATAACCAGCTATCAACATATCAAATTTCATCAAAATCTGTCCAGTGGTTTTTTCGTGATGCGTTCCCAGACAGACAGACAAAAATTCTAAAAACTATCGATATTTGGCCTCTGTATCTACTATACTGTACTATTTCAATAAGATTTTCCAAAAAAAATGTAATTTTCAGATTCGACTTAGAATTTTATTATATGTGTAGATTTTTATAACATTTAATAAAGAAGACAATCAAAATCACTTAATTTCGGAATTTTATGTCAACATCGCCTACAATCATATTCGTATTAATATCTTTCTTCGCCCACGTACCTACTAAGAGGGTTTTTTTCCACGGCTTTCTTTACAGCGTAATAGTATTAAGTCACGTCGTAAATGATATTATAATTGGTAAATTTTTCCGAATTTCGTTGAATTCTTTTTATAATAATACTATCAACACAGTTAAAAATGTTTACATACTAGCTTACGTGACAAAAGGATATAATATAATACAAAAAATGGTATAGGTACACACAATCTGACAAACATAGATTTAAACTTTTTTTGAGAACACTTTTGAGACGCTACTTGTGTATCTTGATTTTTATATAGCAACGTATAATGCCCAATTATGCACGCAAATACTCGTATATGTGCACTTTGCATTTCCTTTATATTCTCACTCGGTTGGAGCAACCGATTATAATCGGTTGCTTCAAAGTAAAGCCTTATCTAATTAGAGAAGGCTTTACTTCCTCTCGTAGGCGTAGGAGTCGTAGGCACACAAACTCTTTCTTATTCCTTGACTTAAATACTTGACCCAACCGGGGACTCCTATCGGGACCTCCAGACTTGAAACAGCGCATTTCGTTTCTGAGATATGAATTATTTTCTGAGCGAAACCGGGCGAAAAACGACCGCATTTTTCACACTATTTTGATTTAAAAAAAAGTAATTGAGTTTATTCAAAATTTTTTTTTGCATTTTGTAGCCCTCGTTAAGATGCGTCTTTTGACATCCCAATCAGCCACGTAGTCCCAAAAGCCACGACACCAGGGCGATGTCGCACTTTCGGTGAAAATCGGGCCTATACAGAAGCGACAAAAAAAAAACATTTTCAATGTTAAAAATGCTAAAAACCGGATCAGGGGGATGTAAGAAGAGTAATAGAACAAATCCAGATTTTTTCAATTTTTTTGTTTCTCTGTCTGTTTGTCTGTTTGTACGGACTAATCTCCAAATCTGTTGGACAGATTTAAATGAAATTTTGCATGGTGGTACCTTATATCCCCGGTCAACATTTAAGATGCTTTTCATCCCGAAAAATTAAATAGTTCCCGTGGGATAGTTAAAAAACTATAGTAACTTATACAGCTTAGTACACAATAACCTATGCACCTAATTTAGTAAAATTTGGCACGCAAATACTTTATACCGGAAAAATTTACGATTTCCGTGGGATAAATTTGTTTTTATTTTCCTACAGGCGAACCCGATCGAAGCGAGGGTTAGCCGCTAGTATTTAATAATACTATTATATATTATGTGAAAGAGTGTGTTTTTATTCCGTCGCGCTGATACGGTAGGACGAATTTGAATGAAATTCACTACGCAGAAGTTATACCTACACTTAATTCCAAATAATGACATAACAATGAGTGTTTTATATGGAAAAAGTTTTTATACCATCAAAGCAACGTCGGCAAAAGTTAGGCTACTATATTTTGTATAAAAATATTACATACTAGCGACTCACCCTCGACGAACAGACCATGGTCGCATTATGTTATTATTTATTTGATAACATGGGTTTGCATGTTGTACATGCAGTAGTAGTATTCTCTAAAACTCTTATTGAATTCGGCAGGTGAACCCGTGACAATATTTCAACGGTATTGTATGGAGTATGGTCATGGATTCAGCTCTCGAGTTACATACATATATAGTTCTGACAGAATAGCACTACAGCGCGCACTTTATCTATACATATTATAAAATTCTAACTAAGCCGAATCTGTACATTAAATATTTTTTGGAAAATCTTATTGAAATAGACATTATTATCGATGCAGAGGCCGAATCTATAGTTTTTAGAATTTTTGTCTGTCTGTCTGTCTGTCTGTCTGTCTGTTACCGCATCACAGAAAAACCACTGGAGGGATTTTGATGAAAGGGTATAGCCGGATATACATATGAAATTTGCCCCCGTGGAATTTTCTCTTCATACTTTGGGGATCGTTTAGGTACCAAATAAAAATAATTCTGTCAAAATTTCAGCTTTTTATCTCAAGCCGTTATCGAGATATTCAAAAAAAACTACTTTTTCGATTTTATTTTTTTATTCATAGTAAAATTAAAATTTGATAATCGCCGATTTTTTCGCTAATACTTACGAGTAAAAGGCATGAAAAAAAAATTTTTTTATGATTCCCAGACCAAAAGACAATTTTTTAGAAAAGAAATAAAACTAAAATTATTTTTTTGACCGTATTTTTGAAAAGTGTCCACCTCCAAATTTTGTCAAAAAATGTCTTTTGTACTCCTTTATACTCAGGATTTTTTTCAATTTTTTTGATGTGGTGGAACAATGTGAAAAAAATTAAAAACATTTTTTTTCTTACATTCCAATGAAGTAATATTTTATTATTGATAGAAAAGGACCAGGTGGCGAATGTTAGAGAAAAAGCAGTATGCAAGTATATTCATGGAAAAAATAGTGGAAAAAAAATATAGAAATGGATGGAATGCAAGATAAGTAAGTGGATGAATGTTGGAATGAAATGGCAATTTATATAAGTGAGATAGCGCGGGAAGTGTTTGGAGAAACGAAAGGGAACGATACTATTGATACACTAGGTGGTGAAGTGAGGAGGTACAGAGAGCTCTGAAAGAAAAAAAGATGCATTTAAAACATGGAAAAATGAGTAAGGGAGTGAAAGAATTAAGGAAGTTACAAAGTGTGTATACAAAGAGCGGGAAAAGAAGGCAAAAAAGCGGTAGCAATAGCCATAGCTTAGGCTCAAAACAGTACGTACAGCCATCTTCAAGAACCAAAAGGACAAAAAGAAATATACCGCATTGCAAAGAGCAGGAAAGAGTGGGCAAAAGACATTAAGCATGTGAGATGTATGTAAGATGAAGAGGAAAGGGTGTTGATAAAAGATGAAGATATAAAAGATAGATTGAACACTTATTTCGAAAAACTTATGAATGAGGACAATGACTGGAGTGGGGTGTATAACGATGTGCTTGTGAATATTGGATTAGTGAATCAGATTAGTATGAACGAAGTTAGAATGGCAGTACGAAGTATGAAAAATGGTAAAGCAGTTGGGCCCGATGGTATACCAGTTGAAGTTTGGAAGTTATTGAAAGAGGACGGATATCAGTGGCTGACTTTATTCTTCAATAAGTTGTTGCATGAAGAAGTAATCGATGAGGAATAGTGTCTCTGTTCTCTCGTGCTCATCACATAATCACAAAAGAAAGGAGATGTACAAGAATGCAACAATTATCGGGGAATAAAGCTCTGTGCTAAGTTTATGCCAGGACGCAGGGCAATAGATGTCGTATTCGCGATGCGCCAACTATATGAGAAATAAAGACGCGCACATAAAAACTTGCATATGGTGTTTGTTGGTCTAGAAAAGGCGTATGATAAGATTCCCCGAGAGGTTTTGTGGTGGGGCTCTTCTGTCAAAACAGAAGAAGGAGTGCCTGCTAAGTAGGTTTGTACCAAGGATTGGCTTTAAGTCCATACCTCTGCCTGTTGGCATTGGATGCTCTGAAAACGGATATACAGGGGGAGTCACCTTGGTGCGTGATGTTTGCAGACGATATTGTGTTGATCGGTGAAGATGGGTGCGAGGTCCAGAGCAGACTGGAAAAATGGCAACAAAGACTGGAGAATGTTGGTTCGAAAATCAGCAGAATGAAAATTGTATACATAAGCCCAGTCCAGTCCAGTCCTCAAACTATTTCGCTAGATAGAGGAGCGTAAACAGTCTCCTCCGACTTCACGGTTGGTAAACGGTATTTACGAGTATTTGTAATGGAACATATATTCGCCATCAAAAAAGTACAAATAATGAATACCAGAGAAAATCATATTCTTATCAAAAAAAAGTACCTCTGTGCAAACCATTTACAATAAGCACTACGAATGGTTTTGTTCTAGTTATGCTTGGGGCTTACCTTACACAGCTAACATGAACGATGCTGAAATTATAAAAATCATCTCGAGCAAGCCTAATGGTCTCATTAAGTTACTTAAAAAAAAATGATATTATCATAGTAGATCGAGGCTTTCGTGATCTAACAGAATATTAGGAACAACTAGGATTCAAAGTGTTAATGCCGGCTCTTAAAGGGAAACGAAATCAGTTTATTATAGTCGAGTCAAATCAATTCCGTTTTGTTACCAAAGTGCGCTGGGTATTTGAAGCAGGTCATGGTAATATCAAGCAAGAGTCCAAATTTTTGATCATAATCTAGACAATAAACTACTTCCTAAAACTAGTTTTTTTAGTCGAGTTTCCTGTTTTCTACACAATGAATTTGGTACGAAACTTGATTCAGATGTTAAGCACAATGCTAATGGAAGGCGTACTACTGGATGCTGCTCTCACATTACAGCGGTTATATATTATCTTGCCCAGGTTTGACATTTGGCTAAGATAATAAGACCTGCCGAAATATTGAGTCATCTGTTTATAGATGAAAAGTTAATGTTATAGTAAATAAAGATAGTGACGAAGATTAACTGACATGTTCTTCCGGTCAAAAATATTTATTTATGTATTTTTCTATCAATGTTAAAATATTAGTTTTGATAGAAAAATACATATATATATATATATATATATATATATATATATATATATAATTTTTTTCTTACATTGGAATATGAGAAAAAAAATGTTTTTAATTTTTTTCACATTGTTCCACCACATCAAAAAAATTGAAAAAAATCCTGAGTATAAAGGAGCACAAAAGACATTTTCTGACAAAATTTGGAGGTGGACACTTTTCAAAAATACGGTCAAAAAAATAATTTTAGTTTTATTTCTTTTCTAAAAAATTGTCTTTTGGTCTGGGAATCATAAAAAAAATTTTTTTTTCATGCCTTTTACTCGTAAGTATTAGCGAAAAAATCGGCGATTATCAAATTTTAATTTTACTATGAATAAAAAAATAAAATCGAAAAAGTAGTTTTTTTTTAATATCTCGATAACGGCTTGAGATAAAAAGATGAAATTTTGACAGAATTATTTTTATTTGGTACCTAAATGATCCCCAAAGTATGAGGAGAAAATTCCACGGGGGCAAATTTCATATGTATATCCGGCTATACCCTTTCTAATTGTTTATTCATATTTCTTACTGGCAATTTAAAATGGTAGTTTTTATTTTGTTTTATATGGCAAAAATGCTTGTGAATTTTATGTAGGTAGAAGTGAAAAAGTCAAAATCGTTTATGTCACAGAAATATGATTTAAATCGCCCATACCCTCATGATGATTGTCTGTGATTTAAGAATATATCTGTTTTCCTAAGATTTCTAAGTAATCAAATGTATATTTCACTTTCTTTCACTTATTTCAACACAATTTTGCACAGTTCACTGTTCTTCAGAAGTTTAAACTATTTTATTCTTATTTAGTTTATCAGAGCTTCGAAAGTGCGTCTTGTTCCAATGACAGTTGACAGCAACTTTACATGCATAACTTCATTTAATATGCATAGTGTATACGTGTATTAGTGCTGTTAAGCACTAGGCCACGACCGCACTAGGCCACGAACGCACTAGGCCCCGATAGCACTAGGCCACGACCGTGCTAAACTATGTGCGCACTAGGCCACGAACGCACTAGGCCACGAACGCACTAGGCCAGGAAAGCACTAGGCCACGACCGCACTAGGCCACGACCGCACTAGGCCACAACGCACTAGGCCACGAGCGCCCTAGGCCACGCGCGCCCTAGGCCACAACGCACTAGGCCACGAGCGCCCTAGGCCACAACGCACTAGGCCACGAGCGCACTAGGCCACTAGCGCCCTAGGCCACAACGCACTAGGCCACGGGAGCCCTAGGCCACAACGCACTAGGCCACTAGCGCCCTAGGCTACCACGCACTAGGCCACGAGCGCCCTAGGCCACCACGCCCTAGGCCACGAGCGCCCTAGGCCACGAGCATCCTAGGCCACGAGCGCCCGAGGCCACGAGCGCCCTATGCCACAAGTGCCCTAGGCCACGAGCGCCCTATGCCACGAGCGCCCTAGGCCACGAGCGCCCTATGCCACAAGCGCCCTAGGCCACGAGCGCCCAATGCCACAAGCGCCCTAGGCTACAAGCGCCGTAGGCCACGAGCGCCCTATGCCACGAGCGCCCTAGGCCACGAGCGCCCTAGGCCACGAGCGCCCTAGGCCACAACGCACTAGGCCACGAGCGCCCTAGGCCACGAGGCCCTAGGCCACGAGCGCCCTAGGCCACGAGCATCCTAGGCCACGAGCGCCCGAGGCCACAAGCGCCCTATGCCACAAGCGCCCTAGGCCACGAGCGCCCTATGCCACGAGCGCCCTAGGCCACGAGCGCCCTATGCCACAAGCTCCCTAGGCCACGAGCGCCCTAGGCCACGAGGCCCTAGGCCACAACGCACTAGGCCACGAGCGCCCTAGGCCACAACGCACTAGGCCACGAGCGCCCTAGGCCACAAGCGCCCTAGGCCACGAGCGCCCTATGCCACAAGCGCCCTAGGCCACGAGCGCCCTATGCCACAACGCACTAGGCCACGAGCGCCCTAGGCCACCACGCACTAGGCCACGAGCGCCCTAGGCCACAACGCACTATGCCACGAGCGCACTAGGCCACGAACGCATTAGGCCAGGAAAGCAATAGGCCACGACCGCACTAGGCCACGAGCGCACTAGGTCACGAGCGCACTAGGCCACGAGCGAACTAGGCCACGTACGCACTAGGCCAGGAAAGCACTAGGCCACGACTGCACTAGACCATGTGCGCACTAGGCCACGAACCACCTCCAAATTTTGATAAGATAATATATAACCGCTGTAATGTGAGAGCAGCATCCAGTAGTACGCCTTCCATTAGCATTGTGCTTAACATCTGAATCAAGTTTCGTACCAAATTCATTGTGTAGAAAACAGGAAACTCGACTAAAAAAACTAGTTTTAGGAAGTAGTTTATTGTCTAGATTATGATCAAAAATTTGGACTCTTGCTTGATATTACCATGACCTGCTTCAAATACCCAGCGCACTTTGGTAACAAAACGGAATTGATTTGACTCGACTATAATAAACTGATTTCGTTTCCCTTTAAGAGCCGGCATTAACACTTTGAATCCTAGTTGTTCCTAATATTCTGTTAGATCACGAAAGCCTCGATCTACTATGATAATATTGTTATAAATACTTTTTATATATACATTCTTTGAAATTTTAAAAAATATTCTTATGTTCGATTCTCATGTATGACATTCATTCATAACTCTTATGCTAATAAAAATGTCTTATTATTTTGTATATTGAAGTTATTTTATTGGCGACGAGGAAATAAATAAAAATGAACCCTGAACAAATAGAGCAATTACTTCGCAATCAAGTTTCACAACAACAACAAATAACAGAAATTTTGAAATTTTTAGTTGAAACACGAATTACCACGCCCACACCATTGAACAACAATGGAACGGAATCGCAGGTAACTACCTCAACACCGATGGAAATGAATAAAATAGCCATCATTAATAATTTTAGAGGAGATAAATTTGAACCGTCAAGTAATTCGTCAATTGAAAATTTTATCGACTATTTCGAAGCCAAATGTAGAATAGGGGGTGAGAGTTACTTAATTATACAGAAAGACCTTTTATTATCATGTTTAAAACCAGAAACATATCACGAAATTAAAACAGCACTAATACCCTCATTCGAAAATTCTTCCTACGATGATATTAAAAATAAACTACTAGATATATATAAAACACGGAAAACAAGATACAAGGCATTGACAGATTTTTGGTCTTGCACCAGAGAAACTTGTGAAAGCATGGAACATTACGCCAATAGGTTGAAAGAACTCAGCAAAGATTGCGGTTATGATGACGCTATATTAGAACGACAGTTACGAGACCGCTTCGCTACAGGGCTAAATCATCAACAATTGCAGATTGAACTAAAACAAAAATGGCCTGATCTTATAGATACTCAAAACGGAATAAAAACAGAAGTAACATTTTTACAATTATTTGCTATTGCTCAGTCTAGGGAACTAGCTGAAGCAGATATAAATACAGAGAGTAAAATTAACAGAATATCTACCAAAACTAGGAACAGAAAAGAAGAAAACACGCGGAAACCTACACGCAAATTACGTATAGACCAATGTCGCAGATGCGGTAAGCACAATAGACACAGCTTTAACAAATGTGAAGCCAGAAATCATGAATGTGCAGAATGTGGAGTTAAAGGTCACTTTGAAAGTTGCTGCATTAAAACTGGCCGAGCGTACCTTGACAACTATAAACCACTTAAAAAATCAAATAACTTTCAGAAAAATAGACATTTAAACAGAATTACAGAAAGAGCAAATATAACTAACAGAGAATTACAAACATCAACTTCATCATTTTCAGGTAGCGAAGAAAGTGAGGAAGATATTAATGCCTACAAAATACAAAATAAAAAAACAAGCAGATGTAAAAAAATAGATGTTAAAATTAACGGTATTAAGTGTACAATGGATTGGGATCCAGGTTCTGTATACTCCATCATTAATACTAAAATGTGGAGAAAAATTGGATCACCCTCACTATTACAAGCACCCACATTAAAAGCTTACTGTAACTTCAAACTAAAGCCTAAGGGATTAACTGATGTTACTGTAGAAGTTGATGGCCGAAATCTAATACTACCAGTAATTGTAATGAAGCATGCTGAACCAATGCTTTTTGGCCTACAGTGGAGTGAATCTTTTGATATGATTTTTCCAGAACCTGTTTACTCTATAAAAAGTAATACAATGACAACGAATATGTCACTTAAGCGTGTATTAGATGCTCACACTGGGCTCTTCGACGGTAAACTAGGAAAGGTAAACAATTATCAAGTAAACATCCACATTAAAGAAGGAGCTGAACCAAAACATCTTCCAGCTCGTCCTATAAAATTTAGCATTAAAAGAAACGTAGAGATTGAATTAGAGCGTTTAGTTAATGAAGGCATTATTACTCCAATAGACCCAAACATAACTCCAGTTGAATGGGCAACACCTACAGTTAATGTTCTTAAATCAAATGGTCAAATAAGAATATGTGGTGATTACCGTATAACAATTAACTCAGTACTTATAAAACATGCACATCCATTTCCTCTTTTCGACCATTTACGTCAACGGCTATCACATGGAGAGAAATATTCAAAAATTGATTTGAAAGACGCATACCTACAATTTGAAATAGCCGAAGCATCAAAAAAATATCTAATCATTTCGACACACAAAGGTTATTTTTTTTTAACATCCTTCCCTTAATCACATTTCTTCAATCAACCTTCGTGGCGGTTTTATAGTACGCTTACTACGTCGTATCGCTTTATATTCTCTATCCTTATTTGATTCGTTGGTTAGCCTGTCTTGTTCAATTGTTTCTGCTGTTAGGCTAACGGGTCTAGGTGTTGATTGTATCGTTATCGTTTCTGTGGGTGTAATATTAGGAATTGAGACTCTCATCGGTGTCGCTGGTTCGTTAGATTTTTCTGATGAATTTGGTTGTTTTCTGTCAGGTGCTTTAGATTCAAACCATGTTGAACTGATTGGTGTATGTGCTGCTCTTGTATTGTTTTCTACATCCATGACTCTTGGCCTAATATGATCTGCATGCACCGATGAGAGTCTCAATTCCTAATATTACACCCACAGAAACGATAACGATACAATCAACACCTAGACCCGTTAGCCTAACAGCAGAAACAATTGAACAAGACAGGCTAACCAACGAATCAAATAAGGATAGAGAATATAAAGCGATACGACGTAGTAAGCGTACTATAAAACCGCCACGAAGGTTGATTGAAGAAATGTGATTAAGGGAAGGATGTTAAAAAAAAATAACCCCGGAGAAATGTTATAAATACTTTTTATATATACATTCTTTGAAATTTTAAAAAATATTCTTATGTTCGATTCTCATGTATGACATTCATTCATAACTCTTATGCTAATAAAAATGTCTTATTATTTTGTATATTGAAGTTATTTTAAATATCATTTTTTTTTAAGTAACTTAATGAGACCATTAGGCTTGCTCGAGATGATTTTTATAATTTCAGCATCGTTCATGTTAGCTGTGTAAGGTAAGCCCCAAGCATAACTAGAACAAAACCATTCGTAGTGCTTATTGTAAATGGTTTGCACAGAGGTACTTTTTTTTGATAAGAATATGATTTTCTCTGGTATTCATTATTTGTACTTTTTTGATGGCGAATATATGTTCCATTACAAATACTCGTAAATACCGTTTACCAACCGTGAAGTCGGAGGAGACTGTTTACGCTCCTCTATCTAGCGAAATAGTTTGAGGACTGGACTGGACTGGGCTTATGTATACAATTTTCGTTCTGCTGATTTTCGAACCAACATTCTCCAGTCTTTGTTGCCATTTTTCCAGTCTGCTCTGGACCTCGCACCCATCTTCACCGATCAACACAATATCGTCTGCAAACATCACGCACCAAGGTGACTCCCCCTGTATATCCGTTTTCAGAGCATCCAATGCCAACAGGCAGAGGTATGGACTTAAAGCCAATCCTTGGTACAAACCTACTTAGCAGGCACTCCTTCTTCTGTTTTGACAGAAGAGCCCCACCACAAAACCTCTCGGGGAATCTTATCATACGCCTTTTCTAGACCAACAAACACCATATGCAAGTTTTTATGTGCGCGTCTTTATTTCTCATATAGTTGGCGCATCGCGAATACGACATCTATTGCCCTGCGTCCTGGCATAAACTTAGCACAGAGCTTTATTCCCCGATAATTGTTGCATTCTTGTACATCTCCTTTCTTTTGTGATTATGTGATGAGCACGAGAGAACAGAGACACTATTCCTCATCGATTACTTCTTCATGCAACAACTTATTGAAGAATAAAGTCAGCCACTGATATCCGTCCTCTTTCAATAACTTCCAAACTTCAACTGGTATACCATCGGGCCCAACTGCTTTACCATTTTTCATACTTCGTACTGCCATTCTAACTTCGTTCATACTAATCTGATTCACTAATCCAATATTCACAAGCACATCGTTATACACCCCACTCCAGTCATTGTCCTCATTCATAAGTTTTTCGAAATAAGTGTTCAATCTATCTTTTATATCTTCATCTTTTATCAACACCCTTTCCTCTTCATCTTACATACATCTCACATGCTTAATGTCTTTTGCCCACTCTTTCCTGCTCTTTGCAATGCGGTATATTTCTTTTTGTCCTTTTGGTTCTTGAAGATGGCTGTACGTACCGTTTTGAGCCTAAGCTATGGCTATTGCTACCGCTTTTTTGCCTTCTTTTCCCGCTCTTTGTATACACACTTTGTAACTTCCTTAATTCTTTCACTCCCTTACTCATTTTTCCATGTTTTAAATGCATCTTTTTTTCTTTCAGAGCTCTCTGTACCTCCTCACTTCACCACCTAGTGTATCAATAGTATCGTTCCCTTTCGTTTCTCCAAACACTTCCCGCGCTATCTCACTTATATAAATTGCCATTTCATTCCAACATTCATCCACTTACTTATCTTGCATTCCATCCATTTCTATATTTTTTTTCCACTATTTTTTCCATGAATATACTTGCATACTGCTTTTTCTCTAACATTCGCCACCTGGTCCTTTTCTATCAATAATAAAATATTACTTCATTGGAATGTAAGAAAAAAAATGTTTTTAATTTTTTTCACATTGTTCCACCACATCAAAAAAATTGAAAAAAATCCTGAGTATAAAAGAGTACAAAAGACATTTTCTGACAAAATTTGGAGGTGGACACTTTTCAAAAATACGGTCAAAAAAATAATTTTAGTTTTATTTCTTTTCTAAAAAATTGTCTTTTGGTCTGGGAATCATAAAAAAATTTTTTTTTCATGCCTTTTACTCGTAAGTATTAGCGAAAAAATCGGCGATTATCAAATTTTAATTTTACTATGAATAAAAAAATAAAATCGAAAAAGTAGTTTTTTTTGAATATCTCGATAACGGCTTGAGATAAAAAGCTGAAATTTTGACAGAATTATTTTTATTTGGTACCTAAACGATCCCCAAAGTATGAAGAGAAAATTCCACGGGGGCAAATTTCATATGTATATCCGGCTATACCCTTTGGTATGATGATAGCTGGTTATCCGGGTCAACATATAGGATACTTTTTACCGCGGGAAAATATCTCATTTCTGAGAAAAAGTACAAAAACCAGTTGGAACAAAATCACGATGATACTATCTGTAAACAGTTTGGCAAGGTAACTTACTAAATATGGTAAAAACTATTAAAAATAGCTTATCTTGAAAATCAAATTATCAATAGCGCTATTTTATCCATTAAAATAGTTATTTTAATTAATATACATTTATGTGTTATTTAGATACTCGACAATAGATGTCGCCATGATTCTTTAAAATACGTAGTTTTAATTCCAAAAAAATGAATGTACAGATATGTCCTTTCCACGATTTTATTAGAATTACTACTAAATTACCCGCGGCCCTGCCCGTGTTCAAATTATCAGTAAAGCAAACTTTTTGGCTTTATAAATTAGTAACTGTCCATAATATAATAAAATTGTAACTAAGCCGAATCCGTAAATTCAATATTTTTCGGAAAACCTTACTGAAATATACATTATTAGCGATATAGAGGCCGAATCTATAGTTTTTTGAATTTTTGTCTGTCTGTCTGTATGTGACCGCATCACAGAAAAATCACTGGAGGGATTTTGATGAAATTTGGTATGATGAGAGCTATTTATTCGGGTCAACACATAGGATACTTTTTACCGCAGGAAAGTATCTCATTATTGGGAAAAAATACAAAAACTGGTTAAAATAAAAGCACGATGATACTATTAACATATTAGCAAGGTAACTTAATTATGTATGTTAAAACTATTAAAAAAAGCTTACCTTAAAGGAATTTATATCAATAGCGCTATTTTATTCATTAAAATAGTTATTTTAATGAAAATTTATTTGTGTTATTCAGATATTTGACAATAGATGTCGCCATGTGTTTTTAAAATACGTAGTTTTAAACCCAAAAAAATAATGTACAGATATAACCTTTCTATGACTTTATTAGAATTACTACTAAATTACCCGCGGCCCCGCCTGTGTTCAAATTTTCAATAAAACAATTTTTTTGGCTTTATAAATTAGTAACATATTACGAGTAGTAATATTTTGTTGGCAGAAACAATTTTCAAGTTAAAATATTTGTAAATTTTTATTGTTTAGTAAATAATGTTAATATTTTTTAATCTTTTAATGTAAAAAATGGGCAAATGCAAATCCAAGCAAGGTTTCGTATAGCAAAATGCTGTTGTTTTTCTTACTTACGCGTTTTGTTAGGTTAACACTAAAATAAATACAAATAATATTTACGTTTCCACAATATCGACTCATTTTATCAATCGTAAAAAAAGTCGATTCATATTATTTAAAACATTTTATGGGAAACAAGTTTATGGCTGTTAAATTGACAAAGCGGGTAACTAAAAATATTTCATGTTTCAAAAATTATGAAAAAGTGTTTTAGGAACTGTTATACCTCAACTTCTTCAGTTTTTTTTTGACACCATTTCTTGGAAGGTAAAGGCTTAAAGGAAACAATAAAATGCTTACGACTTTAATCATATTAGCCGAGCCATATGAAATAATAAAAAGTATTTGGTTAGAATTATTTACTTATTAAACTTTATTTTGAAATTCGTTTTAGACAATATTACTAATTACTAACTAGCGCTAACCAATCCATGTTGCGCGACAGATTAACATTAAAAAAAGTTGTCATTATGTACTTTAAATAATCAGCTAAATCTTAAATTAATCAATAGCTGTCTATTAGTAAAAAATGATTAAAATTAATTCCGTAGTTTGAGAGTTTATCGCCCGAAACTAAATAAACAAACAAAACAGAAGTATAGGCATATGTACATAAATGTTATTACTAAAACAAAAAATACTAAATCAAATATGAGATTAACGGAGGAACCTTTGTAGCATTGTCAATCACTGCCATTATTTACCAATCATGCGGTGTGCAATAAAAATGATATATGTAAGAGTATACTAATGTGTAAAGCCTAAGAATTTGGTTTTTGATCATCTGAACGCGGGCGGAGCCGCGGGCAATGCTAGTAATAATATAAATACATAGCTAGAATGGTCGCGGTTGATTATTACGTGACTTAGTAAAAGTAAAATAAAACGTAAAAGTTCAATTTCTATTTTAACATTTCTTGTATTATTTCTATATAAAAACATGATGTAAGAATTAAAAAAGAAATAATATTAGAAGTAGAAAAAAAGAAATGGTACAACCCCAACCAGATGCGTGTTGACGGATTTCATACGTCTTTTAAAAAACTAGACAGACTCTCAGACATGCAATTGGTAATTATGCGGAATTGGCACATAATAATCTCAAAGGTAAGGCTGTGGTAGCCCAGTGGTAACGCGTTCGCTTGGGTAACCAATTGAAGCGGGTTCAAATCCCGGGTCTCGCATCTCTGATATTTTCATGTGCGAATCATTTCTGACATGATTACCACTTGCCTTACGGTGAAGGAAAACATCGTGAGGAAACCTGCATGTCTGAGAGAACCTAGCAAGTTTTCGAAAGATATATGAAGTCCACCAACCCGCACTTGGCCAGCGTGGTGGACTATGGCCTGATCCTCCTCGTATTGAAGGGAAAAATGGCTGAATACGTACATACATACAATCTCAAAGGTGCACCCGGTGTCTCATCCCGCATTATTCTGTTTCCAACGTGGGCTCGGGCATGCTCCAATCGGGTTACCACTATTACAAACATATAGAATTAATGAAAAATCATTATATCTAAATATTAGGTATAGTAATTCCAAGCATTCATGATTTAGACTTGTTAGCTGCTGCAAATCTTGCTACCTGTCTTTAAGTTTATGAAAAAGAAAACCTAGCCTATATCCATAGCTTATTTAAATCGAAAGACACCTCATTGATTAACATCACATTGATCAAACACATACTCACATACACCCAACCCTGCTTTTGCTGTGACGCAGTTGGGTAAAAATAGAAATGATTTTGCTTAGACGAAAAATTATCGCTAAACCTCTAAAATATTGTCAGCCTGTAAAATTTTTCTTCCATACAATAATAGGCTAATTTTGTTCTTGCGGTCGATTTCACGGGGCGTAGTCCGCATGGCTACCTCTAAACAGATTATACAAACACCATAATATAATATAATCCCTATTATTAAAATAATAAGTTCTAATATCCAATGCTCAGAACTCGTTTTGCTAATTTAGTCAAATTGTTGCGGGCTTATATTAACTTGACGCCACGACTTTGGAAACTTGGGTGAAACTCGAAATATGAAGTTTTATAAATATTGCCCCTAAGTAATAACTTTATCGAATAAAATAACTTAGAACTTTCATTCCAAGTATGTATTAAGATACGGAAGAATTAAAGAATTGACTTTACATTCGATTCATAGAACTACGACAATGTAAAAAATCTTCTTGAAAGATTTCTTTTGGTTCTTAAGTAAGCAGAACAATATGTTTTCTTCATCTTCTTATTGACACTATCCAAACATCGAAATGTGAGTAAAACTCAGTCTTACATGAAAGTAATATACAATACGAATAGTTATGAGATAAAATAATTTTGACACGTAATTCTAGTAAAAAATACCCAACTTTAATAATATGTAGTGTAGCTCGATATAAGTGAAAGGAGTGGTTTGAAAAAAATATTTCTTGCATACAAAAAAAAATTTGACTTCTTTATCCATACTAATATTATAAATGCAAAAGTAACTGTTTGTTTGTTACCTTTTTACTGCTAAACGGCTCAACCGATTTGGATGAAAATTTGTATGGAGATAGTTTGAGACCCTGGGAAGGACATAGAATAGTTTTTGCTCCGGAATCGTCCCTTAAAAGGGTGAAAAGGAAGATGAAAGTTTGTATGGTGTGTTGATGTATGTAAGTATTGTTTGTATGAGCAATGTAATCAATCATTGCTCAAATAAGGGATATAAAACACATCATAACTATGTATATATAGTGTACCTACTTCATACTAACCGTCAAAACGTATCTAGGGACGAACCCGAACGAAGCGAGGGTGAGTCACTAGTAAAGATATACGATAAAACATAACCATTTGCCATATGCGGCAGTGGAATTTACAGCTTTTTTTTTATTTATTTTAATTTACTTAAAATAAAGAAAGTTAAAAAGGATATATCGATGCGTATATTTTATAAATTTTATTATATTAATAAAAATATTAACATAAGATTATATATTAGAATAAGTACCAGATTATTGAACTAGTTTTTTTTAACGACCGCTTAGTCCAATCGTTTAGGGAAAACGTGACCGTCATTTCGCACCTCTAAACCAGTCACAGCGGCTTAGCAACACGCCTTCAAAATAAGCTTCAGTTATTTATAATACTCTAATTGCTAGCTTGTAAAAATTTAGCTGTAATTACACTAGATTTATATGTGTCTGATATATGTTAGGAAGGAAAAAAATATGTTTAAGCGTTTTTGCAACGAAAAGTGGTTGACACTTATTATTAAGTTCACAATGTAGGCCTGCAAAGCACCTAATAAATGATTATTGTCTAAGTCTTTTATAATTAGTCTCTTTGACGTCCTGTGCTGGACGTCACTGGACACGGGCCTTCCCTGAATATGAGGCCATAGTATAGACACGCAGCACGCTAACAAAACGCGGGTTGACGGACTTTATATGTTTTTCGAAAACCTGGTAATTTCTCTTAGACATGAAAGTCTCATTGTTTTCCTTCACTGAAAAGTAAATGGTAATCATGTTGAAAATGATTCGCATATTATGATAATATCGTGAAAGCCAGCTTTTAAGCCGCTTTACTTGATTTTCTAAGCGAAATAAAAACTATTATTGGAAATGTACATATTGGCAAGTAAAATTATCAATTGAGGTCGTTCATTGAATATTAAGAAAAAACATAAAGCTTGAACCTTCACGGTATTCTCTTTAGATACTGCTTCTTCGAAATAATCATTTAGACCGACAGTAAAACAATTTATTAAGATATCTGTACAAAAATAGCAATATTGCATCTACGATCCTGCACAGACATTTAGTATGGCATTATAGCTCTTATTGCCTCTATAAAATGATCCTCTACTACGATACACTATTTATAGTTTATTTAGTTTTGTGTAGTATTTCGTTTTATCCAAATATTTACTAACACAGTTTATTAAGATGTATTTTTTTTTATTTTTTTATTTTTATCTGTAATTATTTCTGTAACAAATAGTTACACTTAAGTAAATTTTATTACTGAACCACAAGCATAGCCGCAAGACTACACTATAAAACATCGATAAAAAAAGAATAAAAAAAGTATCAGATACACGATCCCATGCAAAAGTTCTCTTAAAACTGTCACCAATTGTACCTATTTAGGTAATTATTCTAGTTGAAATAAATATACGACGATGTAAATTAAACCTTAAATGCAAGGCTTAAAGTTGTTTTCAAAAAAATATACTTAAAAACGTGCTCAAATATTCAAATGAGCGCTTATTCCGTGAGGACATTTTTTGCCGCTGATTATGTATCTAGTACTTTTTGATCGATGCTGTTAAATAAAAAAATAGGCTAGAAAATAATAGTAACGATTACATCTAATAAATAACTAAATTTTTAGAGTCCGCAGGCCATATGTGCATATTTTTAATAAAAAATACTATGAAAATCAGCCGGTTATTAACAATTTTTATGACGTTGTTATTTTAACAAGTTCGAAGAGGGGAACGATTTGATCCGAACCATCTGTTTTGTAGGACAACATTTTTTTCTTGTTTAATGTTGGATTATCTCAGTTAATTCGTAAAACAACCTGTTAGTAATAAATTTTTGATAATCACCATTTCGACATGTTCCACTTCAAGCCACAATTATATCACTATCAAATTCTCTCAAAATATATATATAAACAATTACTTTAGTTACCTGTTATCTATACAAATAATAAAATTCTGAGTCGAATTAACATTAAATATTTTTCGGAAAATCTTATTGAAATAATCATTATTATCAATAAAGAGGCCGATTCTATAGTTTTTAGAATTTTTGTCTGTCTATCTGTCTGAAAAAAACCACTGGACAGATTTTGATGAAATTTAGTATGATGATAGCTGGTTATCCGAATCAACATATAGAATACTTTTTACTACGCGAAAATATCTCATCTCTGAACTAATCATTAAAACGTAACGCAACCTAATAAAAACTTATTAATTTCTATACTTGCTCTTTCAAAGACCGTAGTACCTGACACGCGTCCATATATATGATCTTCAGTGCGTCGTAAAGCTAGTTCCACGGCCGCCGTTAACTCTATATTATCTCATACACTCTCCTCAAGGTCTACCGTCTTATGCTGTATATGATACCACCGTCCATAAATGAGCCACTGTAATATTTATAGGGATAGTTATAAAGTATTATTCAAATATTCTACTATTATACAATTAATTTTATTATTAACTAAATTTATTATTATAATTAATAAACTTTTACATAACTTAAATTCAGCTTCATTTCGGAGGAAATAAGGAGGAGTAACACGTATAAAATCTATTAAGCCTTAACACCTGGATATACATCTTAGTTGTACAACTATTTTTATATTAAAAAAAATAAGTTCATGTAACCTTTACGCGCATTTGAAGTTAAACTTCTTTGGCAAATATCGCAATAAAATTAAAGCAAATCAATAATTAAATAAGGAATATTAGGCATATTAAAATGATATATTTATAGAATATCATATAAGGAAAGAATATAAATTATATAATTGCCAGTCAATAACAACGGTTACCATGGCAACATGACAATGTATTCTCTCATCTCTCGCCGGCTTAATCCTATATATTTTTTGGTTTATCTCTTTTTAGTGCCGCATTTTCGTTTCATCGAGTTTCAAATCACAACGATTCTAAAGAAGTTTCACTTCAAAAACCAAGCTCCAACCAAACTCCAACCAAGCAAAATAAAAAAAAAACTTGAATAACTCTCTCTCTAAGTGTACAGTCGAAGCTTGCTAGAGACGTCTAGAAAAATATAAAGGGAACATAAAAAGCAATGTAAGCTTATTAAGCAGACGATACATCTTGTATGCGAGTAGAGTAAAAAAACATCGATTATGTACAGCAGATTGAATCGCGCCGCTCCGATAGCTCCGCAGGAAATAGAACTCATCTATATTCTGCATACAAAAGCATACTTCTATTTACAATGTATTATACTTTAGTGACACGTTCTTAGTAACATAGAGGATAAAGTAAAGATTGGTAGACACGGAATAATCATAATATTATTCCTTATGGGAGTGCGGCTAGCATTCTTGCCACTATTCCACGCGGACATGACGTCTTGTACGGTAATAGTTAAGTGTACATTTGTTTTGTATATATAATTAAGTAAATTTGTAATTTCCTTTATTGTTATTTTCATTTTAATAAAATATGTAGTTATTCCTTAGAAACGCAACATTCTTGGACAGTGCCATCAATTGATTGGCTTACAAGTAAAGTGTGCACGTTTAAATAGAATTTTGTTAGAAATTCTAACAACTCACTTCATCTGCAACAGCACTGACAGATGAAGAGAAAAGTTGATATTATGTAAAAACACTAGCGACTCACCCTCGCTTCGCTCGGGTTCGTCCCTAGTTACGTTTTAACGTTTAGTATAGGTTTCTCAGAGATGAAATATTTTCACGCAGTAAAAAGTATCCTGTATGTTGACCCGAATAACTAGCTATCATCGTGCTAAATTTCATCAAAATTTGTCCAGTGGTTTTCTCGTGATGCGGTAACAGAGAGACAGACAGATAGACAGACAGGTAGACAGATAGACAGGTAGACAAAAATTCTAAAAACTATAGATTCGGCCTCTGTATCGATAATAATAACTATTTCAATAAGATTTTCCAAAAAATATTTAATGTACAAATTCGACTCAGTTAGAATTTTATTATATGTATAGATTATTAAAATATGAAACAGTTTTATAAATAATTAAATCTTTTATCAAAAAAAAGTATAAATGAAACCAATTTAACTATCCTACAAAATTATATGGACCAACGAAAATTGGCTCAAAATCAGCGAGATATACGTAACTTCTCCCTTTTTGAAGTCGCTAAAAAATTATTACTACAAAATATTTTGTATATAATTTAAGTGACATTTATACTTTTTAGCGTCTAAACTGTCTTGAAAAGAACTTTTATAGAACCGTTTACAGTTTGAATTAAAACATAAGTTTCGTTTATGGTTGACAAACTGTACTAAATAACGGACGCCTGCCATTCGTGACTATGGATAACTTTATTGAGCCACGCCTAAACCCATAAACATAAAAATAAACTGAACTTTTGTGCTCAAAACGCCACAATCAAAATAAATATTCAAGTATATGAGATCACTTCAAGTATATTTTGTGATTTTAGATATATGGAAACTATTATCGCCTTATCCTCTCTTCTCTCGGGTGCGACCCAAGGTGCATAACAGTACTAGTAGCCTATGCGTTACTCCAGATTATAGTTTATCTCCTCCTTAAAGTGCGTTCACCTTGATATGGTGGGGGGCGAAGGGCTCATTACCGGTCCGGAGACAGCCGGGCGCGAAGACGATAAATGCACTGGAAGGCGGCCTATCTCGGTCGGAGGGAGGTGACCCACTTCGGTGGGCGGTGTACCATGCGGGTCGCTGCTGGTCTTATCTGATAGCAGAGTGGACTGTGGAGCAACCCCATGGTTGTTGAGGTCTGTTTCAGCAGACCTGCCGTCGGGGCGTCCTAGTTGAGTGCGTAAGCGATCCTGCGACGGCCCATTAAGACGGGGCCATAAAAAAAGGCCATAATTTATCTATGTATATACTAAATTCCATCTAAATCCGTCCAGCCGTTTTAGAGTGAAGGGGCAACAAACATACACCCAGATACAAATTTTCGCAATTATAATAGGATCCAATTGATCATTGCTATATATAGGTACTATTATTTAGAATAAAAGGCAAATGAAAGCAAATAATAGTGCTCTTACTAAGCCGACACCAAAACTAACGAAATAATTATGACATTTATACCGACTTCATGACATTGTACAGTTAGCAAATTAAGGAATTCTTTAGCCAATATTAGTCAAATGATGGCCTAAATTATATGATGGCCCAAAATTCTCACGTAATCTCTTGCACGCGTCACGATATGTCGAAGATTAAAAGGTCATGAAAATCGGTTGTATGTAAATTTTTTGTTTTCTTTGTTCAAAATGACATTTCAAGTTAATCGTATGAAATATTTATGAATAGTTTATACCATCGACTGTTCTTCAGATAGAGTGGGAAGCGCTGAGCCGTATGTAGAACTTTTCTTCTTAGAATCTTTGAATATTCTATTCCGTATATACACAATCTGGATAGTATACACTATTTTGTACCAATACACCACCCTAAGAGTAATAGTCTACACTACTATTATAAATCTGCACTACTACGCGTATTATAAAGAGGAAAGATTTGTATTTTTGTATGTTTGTAACGAACAAACTCAAAAACTACTGAACTGATTTAGATGAAATTTTTTTTAACAAGATAGTTTGAGACTCTGGAAATGACAAAGGATATTTTTATTCCGAAAATCATCCTTTAAGGGAGTAAAAAGGGGATGAAAGTTTGTATGGGGAATCAACTTAAAGACGAACCCAAGCGAAGCGAGGGTGCGTCTCTAGTTTATTATAAAACTAAAATTATTATTATTTACCTTTATGGCTATCCATATTTTATCACAAAATACTTACGTATTTTTAATATTGCATAATCGTTATGAGCGGTGGGATAGTGCCAACTGCTATACTCAAGTTTTAAAAATTGTTTTTATTTAATCGACTACCCATGATGGGTTTTTAAATATACTTTAAAAGCAGCACGTATGAACAGGTGGATAGCGTAGAGCAGGGGTGGCCAACTTGACTAGACCCAAGATCTACTATTTATTGACGAAACCTTGAGCGATCTACCAATTATATACTTCTTAAAATTTGAAATGAAACAGTATATATTGTTCAGCATACAATTATGTAGTATTTTTTATTTTATTAGGTGGGAAAACATAAAATTGAAAATTATATTCTTAGTAACTACTTTTTTATATTAGTGTGAGCATTGCGTCTGAGCATCTTCTTCTAGATTAGATATATAAATATCTTTATTAGGTATATTAAACTTATATGTTTTTTACCTTGCCACGATCGACTGGATTAATAGCCGCGATCGACCGGTCGATCGCAATCGACTGGTTGGCCACCCCTGGCGTAGAGTAATATGGTTCTATCTATTCCATCTAGAGTTTCGTGAACTCTACTCTAAAAACGTAGTTCATTAATTATTTGTATAACTTATAATTTACATTAATAGTCTCTATCTATAATAATAAATATAGTTCAAAAAAAACAAAATAGTCTAATATCTCTCGAGAGATTTTATGTAATTTAACTAAAGTAAAACAAAACGTATTAAAAGTTCGATAGTTAGGCAATAAATGTACGCTCCTGACCGTACACCACACCTGTCCCGGCAAACAAGCGACCGACGTTCATTATAGGAACAACCGCTCAACTTCAAGCAATATTGGGACTGTGGAAACTGTAGAGACGTCTCATTAAACATTCACAAACCAAATAGTAACACATATAATAATTTAAAAAATCTTATAGGTTCTATATATACTTCTTATGGACAGATAAACATTGAATAGTTCACTCGATACTTTGTTTTTTTTATTCCAATCGATTAAAAGATCAGCACTACGAGAAAAACCAAGTGAAGCAGGAACAAGCTTAATATTTTCATACCCGAATCTTTTATCCATAGTTTTTACTTACCTTACGGTAAAAGAAAACGTCATGAGGATACTCGCATGTCTGAAAGAACGTAACAAATTTTCGAAACAGATGTGAATACTACCAATACACCTATCTACAATGTAAGGAAAGCGTTAAAAAGCTATGAATGATCTGGAAGTAGGCGACATTGTCAAATGACTTGAAAATGGGGAAAACAAAAACCCGTGCAAGAAATGCAACATTTGTCTTTATCATAAAACAAAAAAATATATATTATTACAACGACTCCACGTCTTTCTCATGGTATCTATCCAAGAAAATGATACAACTATAGTTATTCTAGAAAAATTGGCTGCCACTAATGAGATCTGACCAACGTTCTCTAAAACAGTCACATACTATGTTTGTCTGTAACAAGATACTCTAAATCTAATCATAAAACACAAAGGTGATTTAAAGCATACCGGGTTAATGTTTTGTGTAAGGATGAAATGTCTCGAATGAAAATTGTATATTAGAATTAATGAAAACGATGAAATCTCACAAATAGCACATAATATCAATCCTAACTAACATCACAACCTAAGCTATATATTATTCACAAAATATTTATGTATTCAGCCTTTTTCAACCAACTTCTTCAAAAAGGAGGAAGTTCTCAATTCAGCTGTATTTTTTTCCACCCTGTATACAGCTGCTGCACTTCCTCTTTATTAAGTTGATGAATAACATTTGAACTTTCATTATTTTTATTTGATGTCTGCTTTTGCTCGAACTGGCGCTTGATGCTTTCATTTGAACAACTTAAGAACTAGAGCTTTAAGCTTTAGAAACAAATTACAAACCGAATGCAATCTGATGTTTTACAAGATAAAATGTTTAAACTAATCTTGCTCTATTAAACTAAAAAAACTAAAAACAAGTAAATTCTAGAACTTTTAAGATTCACTCAGTATAAATAGCAAAATTTTGCTAATGCTAATATGTAATAAAAAAACAACTATTCTTGCCTCTTTCGAACTGTAACTGCTAAAATAAGTAAATTGCAAATCAGACTTAACATTTAAAATGTTTAAAGCTCTTCAATGTCAGTACTTATTAAACTTTTATTTACTAACTGAGTCGTTACCTGTTTATTTTATTGAAATGAAAATTTAAATTAGCTCCTAGAACGGTTAAAATTTATACGAAATACAAACAATATCGTTTTTCACAACTCGTAAAACAAATAAAAGTGTAATAAAATTAACTTGCCACGATATAACCGAAGACAATAAAACGTCACCGACAATATAAGCCGCGGTATAAAAAGGCAGTCGGCCGCGAACTACTAGGCATTATATGACCAGTGCAAACTAAACGGCAAAATGTTTGGAAACTCAAGTTTGTAGTTAACTATATTTTACTTTTAACTTCAGGCCGAAATGTAATGTTATGTCACATAAGTACACACAAAAAACATACACAAACCTTTTAATAGACTTGAAATTCGTCAGCATTTTATGTGTATTTTACGCGCTATTTTTACCCGACTGCGCGACGCATAGGAGGGTAATGTATTTATCAGTCTATGTATGTATCTATGTGCGTATGTATGTGTGTTTGTACCAATATGGCTGTATAAGCTGTAGATGAAAAAAAATATTATAAAAATAAAATATCTGACTGCATAAAAGCGAACTAAAATGATGAAGGAATAAAGTATTATGCAGTCGGAGACATATAAGTAGATTTTGATAACTACGAGTAAAATGATGAAACAAAAAAAAATGAAAAACTTTTTATTTTTATAATATATTTCTTAATTATTGTTATATCATTTTATTAGTAAGACATTACTTGCATTTTAACGAGAAATATATTTAACCATAAAATATTCCTTTATTTGTTGGAAGTTCTTATCAAGTACAATAGATCTAGAGGTCAACACCGGTACTTGCCTTGGCGATTCTTGCCCTTTACCTTTAAGTTAATTACACTTTCCGATTCAATCGATAACATTAATAAAACTTCTATTTTCCTTTACGACGTCCTAAAGTTAAATATTCGGTTAACAACGTGAGCTTTTAACTAATTTCATTACAGGTATCAGTCGGTATCTTTGGTTAAAACAAACAGGGTTGGTGGGAAGATAAACATCGTAAAATTAATGGACCGAATACATTTAACATTTCACTTTTCACGACTAACAATAAAATCAACTTAACTCAAGGCTTTTATAACTCACAGTTAATTTTCAAACAAGTGAGCGGCGTTGTTTTTAGGATGTAGGTTGTAAAGCTTCAAGAAGGAAATTAGGGACATCCCCTCAACATACCCTTTGTATAATCCTTTTTTTTTTTTGTACAATTCTTAGGACCTATTGTGAACACAAAATAATTAATTTAGTATCTCTATTTCACTCTCTCTTTTATTGTAATAAAAAGTTGCATGCGTAAGACGTGGTTGAGTCTTTATTTACCGTATGTATATCTAATGTTTAGCGACTTACCCTTTATCCGCTCGGGCCCGTCCCTAGGTATCTTTTTTATATATGATATTATATACATGTAGTGCCACCTTTTCGCAAATTTTATCTCTAACAGTATCTCCCCCTAATGTGCGATAAGCGTTCACCATATCGTGGTAGGGAGGCTCTTCAGCGTTCGGCAATCTGGCCGGGCGCGAGACCAAGGAACGCACTGGAAAGCAGAGTGGACCATTGGAGCAACACCATGGTTGTGGTCTACTTCGGTTGAATTTTCGTCGTGGCATCGTGGTTGAATGCGTAAGTGATCCTGCGACGCCCCATTAAGACGGGGAAGGTTCGGTTAGGTTTTAGTAGTAGTAGGTACTTGGTTTTGCCGATGAGTCCGACATAACCACCTGTATGCATGCAGGTGATATAGTAAATGGATTTCCAAACGTTAAAAAAAAGGTCGTATGTCTTTTTGTCTTTTAAATTTCATCGTAATAAACACACACGCATACAAACTATCGGACTTGTAATAGTAGTATGATAAAAAAATTCTTATTAAAATCTGTTTATTTATTATCCATGAGACACACACGCACAAAAGTATATTATAATATGATGTATAAATAGAAAGTTATTTTTGATTAATCGATGGTTGAAGATTGCTAAATGCTGTTACCAACTAAAACTTAGAATTAGTGCGTATTTATGACAGTATCTGGCGACCAAGCTTCGCTCGGGGTTCTTTTTTATTATATCGTATTTTTAAAATTAAAAAAAAAAACTAAAAACTAGGATTAATACAAAAAAACAAATGTAAAAACTTTGTATTCGACCGGGATTCAAACCCGGACACGTGTGATTGTCAATTTCGCGCCTTCGCCGCTTGACCACGATGCTAATGCCCGAGCATAAGAAATTAGCGACCACATTTTGGGTGGAATAATGCTAAAGAAAACCGCATAAAAATTCGAAAATACGCGTTTAAACATAAGACTAATCTAGATCGATTTTTCCCCCACATACCAAATTTCAGCGAAATTGTTAGAGCAGTTTCCGAGATCGCCGGTACAAATAAATAAATATACAAGAATTGTTCGTTTCAATATCTATATTAGATAGATAGATAGATACGTAGGTACTCTACGCCCACTCGTCGCGTGCTTTCTTTCAAACAATGGCTTCTCACATTTTACCCGATCTAAATAATTGGAAAACTTTGTAGTAAATTATGTCAAAACATTCATTATATCATCTAAAGACAAAAATAAAAAGTTTTAACGAGTTTGCTGTTACTTGAGTTAAAGAAGACTAATTTATTTATTATTGGAAGCCGCCCAGCGATACTGGTGTAAAATTTTAATTGTACGTTACGATACTTTCAAAAGTGTTGTTTTTTAATTATAGCTAGACGGCGACCTGAAAGCCGCTATTTTGTCCAAATTCGAAAAAAAATTATGATCTAATCAAGTTCATACAAAAATCCTAATATAGATAAAGCACTTTCATATTTTTTTTAACCTACATTCACATTTTTCTTTATAAAAACTAAATTGAAACTATTAAGAACATTCTAAAAACAAATTTGCTAAATCTGCCTACCCATTCTCAAGTTATTGGCATACCAAGAATATCAACGAACGGCACGTCATTTTTATCTATACATATAAAAAAATTGTAACTAAGCTGAATCTGCACATTAAATATTTTTGGAAAATCTTATTGAAATAGATGGTCTATTATTGTCGATACAGAGGCCGAATCTATAGTTTTTAGAATTTTTGTCTGTCTGTCTGTGACGGCATAACGGAAAAACCCCTGGAGGGATTTTGATGAAATTTGGTGATGATAGCTGGTTATCCGGGTCAACATATAGGATACTTTTTACTGCGGGAAAATATCTCATCTTTGAGAATTCTATACTAAACATTAAAACTCAAGTAGAGACGAACCCGAAGATGAGTCGAAAGTAAAGAGAATTTACAGATTTCTAATAGACAAATATTGTATCTTCAAATATCTATAAACCGCATTTAAAAATATAATACTAAAATCTGCCGTAAACTCATTTCAAGTTAATCGTTAAACGAGGCAGGGACTAAAAGAGTCAGTCAACTGTAAACAATATTTTACATTTAAATATATTAGAAATTCGGCTTAAACAACTTTCGAGCTTAAAGAGCTGTGTTTAATGGAAATCGTAAAAGTTTTAATCTATATTTTAAATAGGTATTGCCACCGGCTTCGCTTGCAAGGTAAAGGTACTTAGTAGGCAAGTTGGTAAAAAAGGATATGTTTTTCCAAGATATAAACGTCCCTGTTACGAATTTGACCACAATTAAAAATTAAATAAAAAATATTCTAATCTTGCAATTCTAACGTTTAGTAGGACGTGTAATAAGTACAGACATACAATATTATTAAGGAAAGAAAAACATCTATTAGGTAATCTAAGGTCTAGAGATAAGGTCTTCTTTCACCGATTATTGAACGCATTTCTTACAGAATGAAAAGTATCTTGTATTTAACATATTAATACCTATTATATACTAGCGGCTCACCCTCGTTTCGCTCATGTTCGTCCCTAGGTACGTTTAACGGTTAGTATGGAATAGATACTCTGTATATTATTCCCCTTGTATTGAAGGGAGGCCCGTGCCCAGCAGTGGAACGTTAAAAAGGGCTGAATACACATATTATATGGAATATGAGCCTATAGCCTTCCTAAATAAACGGGCATCTATCTATAAATATCTGATGCAAAAATAATTTTTCAATTATATCCCTTCTTATAATTAGTGCACACTTACGTCATTTAGGAACATTTGTGCAAAACTTCATGTTTCTAGACCAAGCGGGTTCTACTGTGTGCTGATTGATCAGTTAGTGAATCAGTCAGCCAGTCAGTTTCTTACTTTATATGCATACTGTATATACGAGTAAATTTCGTTGCCAGATCTTAGAATCGATGTGGTGTATGACTATTGATAATAGTAGGTACCATGAAATTATATAGATATATATATATATTTCATGACATAGCCTAAGTCTATAAATAGCTGAGTTTAACCATATCGTTTAATCAATCATCAATGCTTGATGATATGATAATCCACGTTTGGCCATATCATTAACATAAACATGAATTCTTCAGATAATGCCTGATACCTTCAATTCTCGAGTCAGATCTCTCACTGCATTTGAAATAAACATATAGCACTTGATAATATGGGTTCTAGGTTTAAAATAAAAAGACTCAAAGAGAAGGCTAAGACCTTCTCGCATAACCTGAGCTGAGTTGAATCTGTCACCTAATACATGAAAACCTACCAAGGCCTAAAATATGAATTTTCATTGACATTGAAGTAATTATTTAAATATTTTTGAGGTTAGACAATAAAATCGACGAACTACGGTACGTTTGGACACCTTTCATAAAATTATTACGACGGGCACTATTTATTTAAATAGTATGGTATTTCTACCACATAAAACCCTAAGCTATAAATTCTACCGTTATTTACTATTGTATTTCCGCACTTGAGTATAGAATATAATTCCTATGGACTTCCGCAGCCCGCGCTAGTTAGCATGGACCATTTAACATTAATAGAGCCGCTATCGCCCATATTTTGAAACTCCGTTTAGTTTTCTCATTTGTAACTAATAGAAGAAAAATCCTATCATAGAATATAGATGTATCTTTGTATTATTTGTTTTACTATAAATAGCTTATGTCGCGTCTGTAACTGTGTAATTTATTTTCATAGTTATTTAAAAAAAATGTTTTGAAATTATGGAAATTAAAAATGGAGAAATGTAAATATTATGATATATTACGAGTATATGTCTAGTAGTAGATAAAGCACGCGCATTGCTCATGCAAGTAGTATAACAACCTTCATCTTCTTCTTCAAGATTTTACCTGAGCGCTACAACAGGTTTTTCCACAGTGGGAAATTTTTGCAATCGCAGACAATGCATTGTCAGCTCACTTCATATTGATACAGTGAGTGATCGATCAGCTAGTTGCCTTCTTGAAATATTTATTTGGTAAAAATATATTTTCAAAGATGGAGGAACCAAAAGGACTATTGCTAAATAGAAAAGAAACATTCCAAATATACATACATATTACATACGTACGAGACACGAGTATATGTATAAATAAATATGTCATCTATACAGATAAATAAAATTGAAGTGTCTATTTGTAATGTCAAAATAACAGCTTTATACTAAATGCATATGGAATTATATAAGATATTAATAAGAAAAATACAATTTTTAAAATTTTTGTCTCTCTTTGTGTCTGTTTCTTCCGGCTAATCTCCGAAACGGCTGAACCAATTTTAATTTCACTGGCAGATAGCTGATATAAGGAGTAACTTAGGCTATTTTGAATAATGCGAAAGAAAACCGCATGAAATCTCGAAAACACGCGTTTTCCCAGACATAAGACTAATCTAGATCAATTTTTTGCCCCCAAAAGCACCAAACATATGAAATTTCAGCGAAATCGTTAGAGCCGTTTCCGTAATCGCCGGTATAAATAAATAAATATACAAGAATTGCTCGTTTAAATATATTAGACTAGCGACTCACCCTCGCTTCGCTTCGTGTTCGTCGCTAGACAAAAACAAATCTATCCCACGGGAACCGTACACTTTTCCGGGATGATATATAGCCTACAGCCTTCCTCAGTTAACGAGCTGTCTAATGCAAAAAGAATTTTTCAAATCGGATTAATAGTTCCTGACATTAGCGCGTTAAACCAAACAAACAAACAAACTCTTCAACTTTATAATATTAATATAGATTAAATAGGATGCTGATGATGGACAAACGACTAATGGCATTAATGAAGCAACTTTCATTTGAATATTTGATTTATTTAATCTTCTACCCTATAATATTGATGAGCCGAGCAAAAAATTCATAAAAGCGACAAATTTTAAGAAGTATCGTTAGCTTATAAAAGTTTATCAAAGTAGGCGCATACTAAATTCGCCTGGGAAACTTAATTTGTAAGTTGTTGACCTTTGGACTTTAGAAAGAGAGAGGGTTTGAATTATGAGGATAATTTAAAAGTTCTCTCCTTCCGACAATATTAACATTGTTTGCACCTTTTATTAAAATCTTAGCCCTTAGCCATTTGACTAATACTTACTTATTTATTAACTGATTCCAAAAAGAGATGTTTTAAATTTACAAATATAAGCACATATTTTTAAGGATAAAATATTGTTTGTTTTTACTTCATTAGTGGCTTAAGTCGTATTATTTCTTCTCAGGATAGCTCTCTCGTGTTAACTTAAAAAAATATTTAGTCTGACTGACGATTTCGGTCACGGTTAACAAAAGGAAAGTATATAAGGTTCGAAAACCCTATCGAGTGGATAGACAGATATGAATTTATTGATTTACCCCTAAGTACAACATATTTAAAACTAACTTTTATAAATGATTAATTAATATACCTTTTTCAATTTAAAAGTACGAGACTATTCTCTGAATCCAGAACCCCAAAAATTAATAAAAAAATACAGTTCGCCATATTTTTTTTGCAAAATTAGTAAATAAAAACACCCGTTTACCCTAAAAGCCGAGCCCCGAATCTCATTAATAGGTAAGTATGACATCCGGCGTCGCACCCCACACACCTCACCACTGCCCTGTCTAGACACCTTCGTTAGTTATGTATATAAATGTATTATCTATAGCTAGTCTATGTAATATGGATTACTCGACTCCAGGTCTAGACGAAATCGACAGTTCCGTCAAGATTAAAAACGACCATTTACTATAGACTTTTTAGGGGGAGTCCGGGAGAGTATACCCGCGCTCCACTAAAATGCTCATAATTTTTTCTGTAACTACAACTTACTATTTTTTATGAATTTTATCTTGAGCTGCATTATTCAGCTATATTTTGTCTTGAGAACGTTTCATATTACTTTAATAGTTTGGCAGTTATTAGCGAAATCACCGAAAATGAGATTTGGCTAATTTCTCCCGCCTGGGTGGGAGACTTGACCCCCTAAGTAGGGAGCCATTACCCGGGTTTAAAAATAAGTAAAATAATCATTAAATAACTATTATTTTATTTAAAAAATAATATAAAAGACAAGGCAGTTAGTATACATAATAAATTGTTAACATGAGGTACTGTGAGTGTTTTTAAGGTATGTATATAAGGAATTAACTAGTTTCACACATCTGTATTTTGAGCTATAATTTAGTACTATAAAAATAATAAGTATTTAAAGCTTTTATCAAATCATAGATGTTGTGATCTTCAAATTGGTATTTCCCTTTTACTTCCTTGAGATTTTTGAAGAAATCAGTTACGTTTTTTTTTTTTGTTAAAGCTTGTGATCTTGACAAACTGATTGCTTCCAGGGTCCTCAAACTCAGTTCAAAGTTTCTTTGCATGAATCCTTTGAACCAATCTTTTCCTGCGCAGTTATTTGAAGTCCAAGACTAAAACGTTTTTGGAGTTGATTTTTATATAGTCATTTGTCAGTTTCATAGCTTCCTTTAGTCAGGCCATAATTCATTCTGCTACATGTTAGAAAATAGTTAACTAGCGCTTTTTCTTCCTGTGTTGTAAACATCACAGATGTTTTAAATTGATAACGTAGTTCACTTATTTTGGCTAATTTGTTTCTCTGAAATAACAAGTAATAATAATAGTAAAAAAAGTACATTGCGGGAGAGATTACCCTGGGCAAAGTCTCCTCCAGATGCGTGGCTAATGTCTCCCACCCCACGTTAATCTGGTTGTTTTTTTAAATTTTTACAAAAAACTATGAAACGTAGCTAAAAGTTAACCACCGTAGGTTTTCCTAGGATAAATACATTCACGATTTATATAGGTTCTTTGCTTGATTCTATTCACACAAAGCAACAATATAAAAATAGGTAAAATTGAAAAAAATTACTTACTGGGTGCGAAAATGTATTATCACTTCTCAATCCCAAACCACATTGCCGAACGAAATTTCGTCGCGTAAGCAAGAAAAGGGAATTGTATAAAACGTAAAAAGTGCGACAATGTTACAATGTTGTGTTCCACAAAGATTCTATGAGCAGTGGCTATTGTCTCCTACCTGGTAAACTCTCCCGGACTCCCCCTATATTTCGCTAATATTAGAGATCGTTTCGTGGTCGATAATTGACCATAATTCATTTAGTTTGAACGTAGTTGAGGTTCTTTTGTCCAACTTAAATAACCTATAATCTTCTTTAATAAATTTATGTATAAAGCTCAGTATTCATTAATCGCACCCGTAGTTACTGAGATAAGATACATGGTGACAAAAAGAAACTACTGTTCAGTATTAGGAATATATTTAAAAAAAAAATTAATCATTTATTTTATAACGAAGTAATCTTATTAACATTATAAATTATAAATTTAGTACTGTGCAATTAGACCCAAACCTCAACATCCAAAATAAAAGTTTCCCTCCAGCACCAAACTGTTCTATACAGTCCAAATATTGTACTCGTAAAAAGTCACACCATTTTGAACGTCGGTTCCAGAGTTACGGAGGATGTAAAAGTAACAATTTTTCGTATTTATTAGATTTTTTTGGAAAAAAATAAGACATTATTAAGAAAACAATTTTTTATACAGGATTGTGTCTTGTAAAAGCAAATTACGATTTTAGTGGCTGGTTTTGTGTTAGTGATTAATAAATACGAAAAATTGCTTCTTTTACATCCTCCGTGACTCTGAAACCGTTCAGTTTAGCAAGATTATGCACACAACCATTTTGATCACAATTAATTGAAGATTATTTTTGTATATGACACTTTTTGCGCTAGCCGAATAGTTTTCGAAATTTTTAAGAAAAACTGGTGAAAACTACTAATTTACCAGCTTATATGTATCTATAATACGCTTCACTCGGTTTCCAAGTGAGCACGTTACCACTGGGCTACAACTGCCTTCCTTACTTATTATAGACTAGCAAAACCCGCGGCTTCGCCCGCGATCAAACTTTATTACTTGCAAAAATAAGGAAAACAAATTTCGTTTTAGCGATCGTTACTCAAAATATCCAGTATCTTAAAAGATGTCACGCGTATATTTAGCAATCTCCACTACCTGTATTTTTTGAACATTTTTCTACTCTCCATCTCTCCAAAGTTAGAGGAAGAGAATACAACGATACAATTGCATACAATGTTTACGATTTTAAAATCATGTTACTTGGTTAATATAGGTCTTTTAACTAGCATACTAACAGGCTAGCATCTACGTTATTTTTAAAGACCCAATGCTACTCGTATGTACACCTGAAGCTTACAGTCTCCCTCCTTCTCCTTTTTTTTAAGTTACATATATAAATTGCCATTCTTATTTTGCTGTAGCTGCTGTGGCCAATCGAAAAGTTGCACATAATTTTCCTTTGGATTCGGAATAATTTCTGTTCTCTACTTTATATCCCACACAGTAAATGTGCACTTACGGAGGACTTGAGTCATGTTACTCTATTTAAATATACCTATTCAACAATTCCAACTTCACCGTCCAGTTTTACCCACTTAGGGGCTGAATTTAAAAAAAAACTACAATCCATGTTTATTTAATTGTATTGAAGAGCATTAATACCAAGTTTCATGTAATTCTGCTCATAAACAACTTTTTCCTCATATAAACAGCACAACCCCCTTTTACCATTTCAAGGAATGAATTTCGAAAAAAAATGATATTTGTATTGTTTAAGTTTTCATTTTAAAGGTAAATACCATTTTCCGTGCATTAATTACAGAGTTTCATACAAACTTTCATCCCCTATTTGACAGCCTTATAGGATGAATTTTAACATTTTTTTAAATATGTATTTATTTAATTATATTGAAGAGCATTAAGACCAGGCTGTCCGCGCGAAGTAGGCATTTAACGCTACCTCCCCTCCCGCAAAGCGAGCTGTGCGCTCACGTCGCCGGCGTGAACTCACAACTACAGGCCAAGCGTCACAGAGTACGCAAGCGCGTCTGTAGGCAGAAGCCCAACTTATTACATTAATTTGGTTTTAATATTATTGGAATTTAAAATACGGGCATTGATCCGGTAACACTTTGTTTTATTATAATAAGTATATACTTAGTAATCGCGAAAAGCTAAGACATTTATCCCTATGCAATAAATGAATTTGAGTAAATATTGAACATGTAAATTATATTTTATTCAATTATTTATATATTCATATGGATACTTTAGGAATCTGATCAGGAAGTTACTTATGTTTTTATTGGTATGATGTTTAGAAATTTACAAATTATTATGTAACTTTTGTAATATTGAATTAATAATAATGAAAAGCAATTGAAGGACTATGATTATGAACCACTTATTTCGAATTACTTACTAAGCGTTAGTTGGCGTAGCGGTGAGAGCTCGGTCAAGACACTCTGTGGTCGTAGGCTCGAATCCCTGTACTGAGACGATTTTTTCTTTTTTTCAATTTTTATATATTATTCATTTTTCAATTATGCAGAGAAATTAATATTTTATTTATTTATTATCATTTATTGTTTTTTTATATGTATAGATATGCAAAAGGCATAGAAATGATAAAAAAAAATGGAATTTTGGACTTTTCAACAAGGAATAGTAATTAAAGCGCATACGAAAAAACTTTGTACATGAAAATTCAAAATTCAATGTATAAATTGAGAAAAAGGAAAAAAGCGTCTATACATACAGAGAATCGAACCTACGATGATCGTTATTATAGTCCGAGGTCATACCGCTACACCAACTCATGCTTGGCTTGCAAAGCGAAATACGTGGTTCATAATGTGCGAAATATTTTTTTATTTATTCGCTTTTTTTTCTAAACGCTTGGTTTTCTAACCGCTTGACGCCCGGGCTCAGCTGATTGCGCTCACTAACCACTGTGCCTATTCCACCAGGGACGCCACTTCAAATAACATATTTACACTAACTTTACATACTGCTTTATTTTACATAAAAAAACTTCGACGTTATTATGATGTGAATAATATATTCCCAAAAGGTCTTCAGTAAATTTAAAATGGCATATGTACATAATAAAAGGTAAAGTTATAAGTATGAAGATAATCTGCTGATCTACATATGTAGTTAGGTACCTACTGGTCCGATTTGAAAATTATTTCTGTCATAGAAATCAGCATTATCCTTGAGGGACAAACATTCCCTATGTTTTATTATGATATACCTACTTACTAAGTTAGCTAAGTCCACTTTATATTTATGAAATTTGGTAGGTATATTACATGTAGATTTATGTGAAACCCGCGTCCAAATCCTACGCGCACAATCGCTTGATGAAGTCGTGGCAGAATCGGTAAGAGTGTGTTTGGGCACAGATCATATATAGAGGTTTGGGTGTATGTCTGCGTCCCGCAACATAGACTTTTAGAAAAAAATAAAAAATGCAGCGGTTCTGGGTGCGTGAAGTATATCTTCCTATTATTATAAGCATTTCTATAATCGGATTATCTAATACCAGAGAAAACAATATTATCAACATCTTACATAAAAACCTTTTCATACCCACTTATACCACCACGAAACGAAACGAAAGTTCATACTGATAACACACTTGTAAACTCTAGAAAAGAACCTAGTAGAAAAGTGATAAGCGTACATATTATGCACGTATGTATGTTATATACACACACTTACATACACACAACGCGTATAATAAATTACTTATATTTATTAATTATATTATTTATTCATATTAAATGTTAATCATAAGCATAGCCGCGCGAAACCCGTAGTATACGGCAAATCGGAATTTGTTTACTTATGATTTCATCGATCACTAAACTAGATACGAAAACAATCCTATGCAAAAGTTCTCTTAAAACCTAATAATTGTGTTTAGGTAATTCTAGTTTAAAAAAGTATACAATAATGTAAATTCAACCTTAAATGTATGAACGTTTTAAAGTTGTTTTGACAAAGCTATGTATAAAAAGCAAAAACGTTGATTTTTTTACACTATGTCCAAGAAATAATATTTCGATAAATTGGCGGGGGGATTGTGCGCGAGCAAAAGCGACATAGGCCCTACCTCGTCAAGGGCCAGCGGCCGACTGAATCATTATCGCCGTTGCACCTAAGCTGCTAGCGAATAAGGTTGAATATCGAATATCCGATCGACCTTATTCTTGCACAGAACTAAAGGACGTAAGTTTAAAATCTAATTTAATTTATTATGAGAATAATAATTGGTCAAGATAAATTTTGCCTTGGCAGTGGGTAATAAACTATATTTTCCTTCTGTGAGTATTTATTTTACATATATAACTGAAGTAGCTTTCAAGGAAAAACCAAATAATCTCTAAAAAAGGCATATTTAAAAAAAATAAAACTCTCGAGAAAATTTCATTCAATTGTGTTTCTATGTTTACACTATGTTAGAAAAAGGTTTGAAAAATCATATGTTTAAATTATCACATTGATTTGATATTTGGTATACATAGAATATCCAGGCAAATCAGCATTAAATTTGGGGAGCCTCGTCTTAATACCAAGTTTCAAGTAATTCTGATCATAAGTAATTGTTTGCCCATATAAACTTTATCACCCCCTTTTACCCTCTTCAGGGATGAATTCCGAAAAAAATCGAATACATATATTACTAATTTTTCATCTAAAAGCTAAATACCACTTTCTGTGCATTTCGCGTTAAGAATAACAGAGTTTCATACAATCCTATATCATTTATTTTACCCCCTTAGGGGATGAATTTCGAAAAATCCTTTCTTAGCTGATGCCTACATTGTATAAGGAATATGTCCTCCAAATTTAACGTTTCTACGACCAGCGGTTTAGGCTGTGCGTTGATCGATCAATCAGTCAGGACAAAGCATTTTATTTATATGTATATAGATTTATAATATGTATGGGATATAAAACTGAAAAACTACTTAGCTGCTTGTAATTCAAAAATGAGACACGCAATAAAACATTAAATACAAATAGTAGTGCCAAATGCCAATGCCCTTTCAGTAATTTGAAATCAGCACGCATTTGCAGCACAATACATGCCCTATATAAACACGGCAAGTTCGTGTCGATTAACACGATCTCGTTTAATAAAGTTGATAAAAAGCATGAATTAAAAAATAAAACAGTGCTAAAACAAAGGCACTATATACATATAATAAAATTATAAGCCGATTCTGTACATTAAATTTTTTTGATAAATCTTATAGAAGTGGATATTATTATTGATACAGAGGCCAAATCTATAGTTTTTAGGATTTTTGTCTGCATGTCTGTCTGTGACCGCATCACGGAAAAACATCTGGACGGATTTTGATGAAATTAGGTATAATGATAGCTGGTTTCTCCGGGTCAACATATTATAGGATACTTTTTACTGCGGGAAAATATCTCATCTCTGAGAAATACATATATACAAAACGTTAAAACGTACAGACCGATGGTGCGTCGCTAGTATTTTATATTTGTTATATCGGCAAATAACTTACTAAAGGATAAACTGAATGGATCGATATTTGAAATAAAATAAAACATTTTAAAATGATACATCAATTTATTCAGAAAATAAGCCCTAAAAATCAGTGTCAATGTATGGCGTTCCATACGCGATATCTTACAGCTAGGGACCTAACTAACGTCTAATTAGAACTAAACCATTTCAATTGAACACCACTCAATAGAAATATAGATTTACAACTCTTAAAAATATTCCCACACAAATATATTAAATTTGGTGACATTAATAACTTGACTTTGGAATGTTGTTCATTTCCATAAAGAAGCCACTTGTTACAATATTTTTTCAGTTAATTTACTTTTGATATTGACTTATTTCGCATCAAATATCAATGAATGCTATTTACCATGCATTGTTACTTACACACGTTATGTACATAACGACATGTTTCATTAATTTATACATTTATACTAAAAACACAAAAACCAAGTTTTCACTACTAACAACTAAATATAAAATTTTATACCAAAAATCGCGATACGCGATTAGAATCGGTATACGCGATGTTTGCGTTCTTTTTTAACGTTCTTACCCATTTGTTGAATAAAAAAGTTAGTGACAATTCAAATACACATATCGATAGCTTATTATCATATAAATCACTATTACATTAGGATATGTGTATTAAAATTATATAACTTTCGTTTACCAAAAAATTTTGTTTAACATAATTTAAAGCAAAAGGAAAAAACAATATTTCCTATATGGAAATAAAACACGAGGTTTGTTTTACGTTTTAAATAAGACAGTTAATGATAATAATTATGACTTGAAAAGCGAGGCACACTTCAATCTTTACGGTTGCTACATTGTATTTTTGTATTAAGCCCGTACTAAATATTCATTTATCATAAACAGTAAACAATTTTATGTAATATTGTCATGTGTCATATTTAAGTTATTTTTGTTATACTGATCTAGCTCTAAAAAGGATGACTTTAAAATACTATTTAGTTGTTTTCAAAATTAATCTATAGTGTCGTCCTTTCAATTATTTTTGTTCATAATGATTTTTTAATATAAATAATGCTCAATACACCGCTTTTTTATATTACCCATATGGTATGTCACTGCAGCAGTTATCCTTACAAAATAATTTAAAAAAAAAACACTACGTCCGTGTGAACTCAAAATCTTTTTAAAACGCATCTGCAATCGAAACGACAATTCTGTAAATACATTGAATATTAGAAGCCTGTTGCTGAAATGTAATGTTTGAAGGAGCTCTGATGCCAGAAACTACCAAGTAGTTCAAATTCAATTCAATTTTCTTGTTAATGACTTTATAGCACGCCAGTTGGGCACATTTCGTCAATTCACTAATAATAATAAACAAAAAAAATATATTTTAAAATCGCTCTGTTCTATTTCCCTACTGTCTATTTAAATAAATGAATGCGAAAATTACTCAGTTATGTAAATACAAAGTTTTTTTAATCAGTTAAGTAAATACAAAGATTAAGAGTTCTTTATTCACGTCGTAGGGTGTTTACTTTTATTTAGAAACCAGAAATACCTATACAAATTCAACATATACATGTACTGACTTCACTACATTGTACATGTATAAGATGGAGTGTGAATCATCGATTGACACTTGAACTGATAGATATTTATAGTCGCAAATAGGATATTAGCTTCACTTTCATTGTTCTCTATGCTCTGTCTTTGTTGTTTGATCTGATATGTATGCCTCATCAAGTCTAAAGGTGCCCCCACCGGGACCATAATAAGTACGTGTACACACGAGCATAGATTACATAATTTAGTCATGAAAATAAAAGCTAGTTACTGTGATTTAACATGTACTATGCACATTGCTGAATTTATGCAAACAGGTGTTTTTATATTGTACAAGGATTAATTTAGTTGTAAAGTTCACTCGCCTTCATAAATGTATTGTCTGTATAAATGTATGTGTACATACGCGTGTACACATGTATATCTTTACACGTAGGCACATGCATGTTATGTGTGTGTACTGTATGCGGACACATAACTATCCATACAGAGGTAAAGCTTTATAAAACCGCGCAACGACAGGCACATTACTACATATCGGTTCAGTATGTGCGTGACACACAGACGAGTTCACGTTCGCACTGCCCGTTGACAAAACCGGTTTTTTCCGACTCGAGCTGTTAACAATGTCAGTACGAACGCATCGCGTTCAAAAAAAAGCACACGCCGTCCTAAAACTACCTAAAGTAGTAGCTAGAAGAGACTAGTGGGGGCGCTGTGCCACGCGACGATATACGATATGCTAAAAAACAAGTGTTGGTGCTACCAGTTTAGGGAGTTACATATATACATTATATATGTTAATAATAATAAAAAATGACGATTAATTTAGAAGTTACATTATAGATAACCATCCCGGCTGTCACACCAGTTGCGCCACTGTGTAGTGTACCTATGGTTGCACAGTTGTACAAAACTTTGCCTCTAGAGATATTAACTAGTGTTATGTATCTAGTGTCTCGCGTCACGCCTGTGGTCGCGGTCACGGTCACGGTCGCGGTCCGCGGGCGGCGGGTCGCGGTCACGCCGCTCGCGGTAACGCTCGTCGTAGTAGGGCGCGGCGGCGGTACGGCTCTTTGCACTTGCCGCATCGCCTGCACCCGCTTCTGCTACTGGCTCTACCGGCGACTTGCGCGGCCTGCCAAATTAATTTTGTTAATTGGACTACCGTATAACGACTGAATATATATACAATCGGACACCATAAGTAATATAAGTTATAAGTTTGTATGAGTGTTTGAATGTTTGTTATATCTTTATACTGAAACAGCTGGTTGGACAAATTTAAATAAAATGTATGCCTATGGAGACTATAACATAGGCTACTGTTAGGTACCTGGAGACACAACTGAAGGGAAGCAACATTAAGTCATTTTATTATGTGATTCACAAATATCATACAATTTAATTATTTTTAAACATTTTACAAACAACAAATTGTGAATAAATCGAAATATAAACTACATTTCTTTTTCCAGACTGGTAATACATTAAAGAGAGATTCCATTAAATACTCTAAAGCTTTAAAAAATTATATTCGTCCTTATTCAAACCTTTACAAGATTACACATTACAAGATCCTTCGTGTGATTAATTTACTAATATTTTATTAATGACGAACCAATTCCTCTCACCTTTCCTCTCGGCTGTGTCCCCTATTGTAATGATCGGTGCGTTCGCGATCTCTTGACCTGGAGCGATCACGTTCACGCTCACGATAGTCTCTGTAATACCTAAAAAGAAAAATAAAATATTATATAATAAATATTAACAAATATATTTTGAATACATAGTATTATGTAAAACTTTAATGGCTACTAATAAATAATTCAAATATGAGCTAATTTGATACGTTTTGGTGACAGGGGGCATTTGTGTACTTTTTATACTGTACTATATTTTTGGATACATATTTATAAATCGTTATGATGTAAGCCTTACGTATCACGGTCGCGTTCACGATCGCGGTCCCTCGACCTTTCCCTGTACCTGTAATCAAGTGATTACATTGAATGTACTTTTAATCTAAACTACATACAGCGGTAAAGTAAATGAAAACGAACGAAACAGAAGAAAATCTAAAAGGAATTCGCGAAATAAAATATACTGTATATAAATAAAAGTAACACATGATTTTTAGGTAAGAGGGAAGGAGGGCTACTTGGGTTTTTTTAATTAAAATACATATCATAATATGCAACCTTTGATTTCTATGTCGTATTGCTTGAATTTCTATATCGTAATCTTTAAAACCAAATTAGCCCCAATCGATGGTCAAGGGATTTCTTTCAGTCTCAGCACATAGTACATAAATAAAAACAGAGTAATAAAAATTTTATTCGTAATTTTTTATGTTATATTTATAGAGATTATACTAAATATATAAATATAGCTTTGTTCTTTAAATCATAAGATATTCATTATACAGTTTTATACATTCAATAAACATAGAGAATTTGCATTTGTTTTATTTTTCTCACAAATTTATATACAAATGAAAGAATAATGCATTTAAATTTTTTTTTTGTTATACCTTTACCTTTTTTTTAGTAATTATGAATGGACATTTTTTACATTTTTGAACGAAATAAAACGTCTTGTGATTGGTTGTGACGTCATTATATCCATTGAGGCTGTGAGCCGATCGCAATCATACTATACTTTTGTATTTTCTATATTCGGATCACGTGTATCATAACAAAATAGTTAAACGTCAATTAAATAGTTAAACGTCAAAAATATAACCTATATTATCCTCTCATTTGTGTTGCCCACTTATGAAGCTTTATGTCAAAAATGCAGCTTCGTGTAGGGTGGTTTTAAACAACCCCTAAAACTTTCTCGCGGGTGTTTAAAATGACGACATCTGTAAAGTTTTGTATGGGAGCTATAGTAACTTATATCGTTGGAATCGTTATGAAATAACCTAACACATTTAAAAAACCACAATAAAAACTGCCTTACAATGTATTAGTAAATAGACCTGGAAGTCAGGGAACCCGATGTTACCCAAAAATCTACCTAAAAACCTTTATAACTTAAAAATAAAACCACTATTTCAAATTTTTATTTTTTTATTTCATAAGAACTGTATTATCTCACATTAATAAACAAAAAGAATACACCTCTCCATATATTTTTTTCACCACACAAGCTTTAGAAAATTTCACCCTTTTTTTTCACCCGCGCGAGTGAAATAAAATAATAAAATCCTTTACTTTTCAATATCGAAAACACTGTAGGTCAAGTGGCTTAGGGTAATAACTTTTTATGTAATACGATCCACATACTTGTTACAGACAGAGTTTCAAGTGTTTGAAGTGTTTAGTTTACAATAAATCAAACTACAAGCCAAGCACTTGAAATTAAAAACAAAAAAAAAAGGTCTCTCAAATGTTCGCAATAATTGAAAAATTCTTTGCATTTATTTTAAACACTAATTGACCTCCTAAAATATGATTATAATGACAATGTTTTAAGCACAACGATAATATTATACGCTTCCATATTGAAATATTTCTAAAGTAAACAAATAGAATACCCCATCTGTGTAGACATCTTTTAAAATATGGTATTTTTTTATTACAATAATACGAATTATTTTTACATTTGTTTTTAAATTAAATGTTTCGTAAAGATCATAAAAATAATAGACTACGTGTATAATATATTATATATAACGTATATAATACACAATGTTTATAATAAAGTTAACAAAAAATATCGACGAGAATGACGCCATTTTGCCGCGAATAATAGCGGCGATGTTTGTTAAAACCACTATTTCTATACAAAATCTTATTCAATTGTCCTAATCATGTAATTAATATTGATCTTTACTTACTTAGTCATAATGTAAATCCATTTTACGATCACTTTCACTCCACACACAATAGATATTATCACAAAAAGAACACGCGAACAATGCACACGGCTCGCGCGTTTCGACGAAACCGAGGGGCGACTTTGTATAGATTATATCTCAATAATAGTGTATTTTATAAACTTTGTCTTCAGTCTTATGCTATGCTTATTTATTTGAGTATACTGTGTGAAAATTAGAGCGATACAAATAAGATTTGAAAAATGTTATTCACTTACATAGAGGATGCGGAATTTGAATGATAAGCGTGCTTAATATGCACGAACTTTTGACGTTTATTTTGACACACTGCTTCAGAAGCACAGTCTAACACATGAGAGGTTATGCAATGACAACTTTTTTGATTTTGACAACGTAAACATGTGTTTTATTTGTGCGGTGGCGGTACTAAAGCGATATAATGACGTCACTGGCGTTTGAATTTAAATTAAAAAAAAAAAAAACACTTTTATTGTAAAATGACATGAAAAATCAATTGTAACATTACTATTTTTTTTTAATTTTTCTGAACAATTTTCAGTAACCTTTAAAAAGACATTAAAAAAAATGCAACTTCTCTATTCCAAATTTCTATTTCATTTCATAACATCTGACTCTTGAGCTCAGTATCAATTAAAGCACCTTTTCATATTTCATAAAATAATATTTGCATTGAATGTTTAATTTTATATCCAGGTGTTTTCTGGAATGCTGTTGCAGAATTTAGTATATTAGTCATATAGAAAAATCCTAAAACCGGTTAATATCTGAAGGCGAATTGCTCACGGTGAATATTTGTAAATTGTAACGCAAAAGCTTGTTTATTAACCCAACCAAATCAATAATAAAGTATTTTTTTAGCGTCTTAATTTTTTTTTATTTGTTATTTTTGGTATATTAGACTAATCCATACTATTCATCGACCGAAAGATTACTTATTTATACTAGACCAACGACCAATACTTTACAAATACAATAGAACCCACCTGTCCCGATCGTCTCTGTCCCGCGATCTATCCCGGTATCGGGATGCAGAGCGCTCCCGACGTCGCGGGGCGCGATGGTGGGCGCGCGCGTCCCTCTCCCTGGAGCGGGACCGCCTTCGCTCGCCGCCGTACGACTTGGTCTCTACACCGTGTAGGGTGTCCTGGAGGGACGAGATGAGGATCTTGCAGCGGTCGTCGTGTGCAACCTGGATTGAAGGTGATATTTGTCAGTTGAAGTTGCTGTCTATAAATGATTTAAGTAAATGCCAAAGCCATTTGCATTATATAAAACTACACTTTAAACTTTGTATTGAATATAAATAGTAAGGTTTTCATAAGTTCAATTTTTGTTGAATATAACAAAAAACGTCATCATCTCATTTACTAGAATTAAAAAGAAATATTGATCAGAATGATTATTATATATCATGGACCAACGTCTCCATCGTCAGCTTATACAGCATCGCTCCCACAACAGGTGCTATCTATCGCACCAGACAACACTGTAGATAGAAGACAACACTTTTTCGAACTTTGCTTAACTGGTGGCATCGTACGATTATGACAACGGCTATCTCATTTTATTTTACTTAATAAGCGATATCGCAGTAATGGCATAAACGCGGGGTGCGCTTATATGTTGATCTTACTTTAATTAATACTACTTTAGCTAGCTCCGCTTAATAAGCGATATGGCAGTGGCGGGGTGCATTTATGAACTGTCACAATCAATCAATACTAGCCATCTCACCTTACTCTGTTTGATGAGCGATATCGCAGTGACCAGCGTCTCTATCGCGGAGGCGTACTCGCCGGCGGCCGCGTCGCTGACCGCGCGCGCGATGGCGCTGGAGGAGACGGTGCGGTTGCGGCTCATGACCTCCTCGAACTCGGCCTCGCTGATGGCGGGGTGCGCGTGCGGCAGCGCGGCGGCGTGCGCGGGGTGCGGCGGCGCGTGCGGGCCCAGCGGCGACGGGTGGTGCGCCGGCCGGGCTTCTGCTGCTGCGTAGCTCTGTATTGGATAAAAAACATTGAAATATTTTAAGGACAACGCAACCTTTTACATGGTGGCATCATTTTTTCATATTTCCTCCTAAATCATAACATTTGTATGTGATATACGAGGATGGAGAGTCACTCAGTATAATTATATTTATATAATATATTCTTTATAACACATAAAAATACATAGGTATTTCATTAGGCTAAATGGAGGAAAAATATTAATAGAATCGAAATTTAAGCACCAATAAGATAAAAAATATCTAGCTCAAATGATTATTTTATAATAGATATGTATCTAATATTGTTTTAGATGTTTAAAATAAACTTACCGTAGGTGGTCTACCATACGGTTGCCTTGCGCCGGGCGGCGGCCCCTGCGTCGGGGGCGGCGCGCCGTGTGCTGGATGACCGTACGGAGCTCCCGGGCCTAATATAATTAATGCATTACTTTCTGAATTAAATAAACTCATTGTATCTTAAAAATTTTGTAATTAAATGATTCTCATACTACTAACACAGATGCTCCATTCTAAAGCAATTTTTCAGTCTATTTTTTTGATTGTATGAATAAATTGTTGTCATTGATGAAACTATTTTATTTAAAAACTATTTTTAAAGTTTGAACTTGTTTAATATTGCAAAAATAAGCATACATTTTAATAAACAACTTTCAGTGATCTTTAGTTTACCTTTCAGTTTTCAGCCATCATACACTACAACTAATTTAAAGTAAAAACGCCATCTAAAAATACACACTACAAAACCCTAATAGCTTTATATATTTTATCTAATAGATAGTTGATATGTACAATGCAGTTTATAATTTTGCAGTATCATCGTAGCCATTATTTTACTGTACATTTATAAGAATTGTTACTAAATAAATAAATTTCATTTCATATATTTTGATATAGATAGATAGGGGGACTTTATTATATTTTATAATACTTTATTTATAATATGTATGAAGTATGTTTGGTTTACCCTGTGGCTGCGGCTGCGGCGGCTGCACGGCGGGCGTAGGCTGGACCGGCGGCTGTTGGTTGAAGAAGGCCGGGTTGACGTGCGGCGCGGGCGCACCACCTACACCTGTTATTTAGAATTATTTGTAAAAAATATATTTCTTGTATTTGCTTGAGGTTTTGCTCATATTCACTCAATCTACATAAGCATTTATAATATTATATACATATATATATATATATATATATATATATATATATATGTATATAATGAAAAAGGTAAAATACACCGATAGTATAATGCTTGTCATATTTAATTCAAAAACAAAATACTGTTACAATAGTCTACAATTAATATGTATTTTTTATGTATATTCACCGATTTCGCGGAGACAACTTGATCAATTTGGCTAATTAAAATTGTATGTATTCTTTTAGGTAGACCCTAAGTTTGTTTACGATTACAAAACGACACAATATGTCTAGTAAAAAATTTTGATATTTTCACCCAATATTTGTTAAAATATCTTTATATCAATCATATTTGTAACACTTAAACTGACTGCGACAATTTTTGTGCCATGCTTTATCTCTAATAATTATACATCATAATTATACGCCATAATTATACACCATAACTATAACATGCATGACTCATGAAAATTATGAAAAAGCAACAAATTAAAATTAAGCAATTTTATTATACATGATATTGGTGTTAAAGCATGTATTTAGCCTATTTGAATTATTAACTTATAAATATGTACCACTAAACGTGAAAAAAAAGTCATATAAAAGAGTAGTAAGATTTCAAGTTAATCCGTTATTATTTGATGTATAATAAATAATTCATTAAAAATAAATTATTAATACGGCCAATGAACTAAATTATAACAAATAAATACAAAATTACTAACACCATAAATAAGAAAATTAAAAAAAAAACACCATTGAGAAAAAACCATAATTAATATGTTAGTAATAATTAGAAATACCTCCAAATCTTCATGCCACTCAACCCGATGATAGTCAAACAAAAGGAATAAACAATGTGTGTATTACCAAAGTTACCTGGATGCTGCGGCAGCGGCGCCGGCCCGCGCGGGGGGCCCGCCTGGTGCGGCGCCAGCTGGTGGTGCGGCGGCGGCATGCCCTGGCCGGGCGGCTGGAGGGGCATACAATGTGTTAGTAAAAGATAAATAAAGATAAATATGTTGGGACATTAACACACAGCGCCATCTAGTTCCATGGTAAGCTACATAGCCTGTGTTATAGATAGCAGGCAGTTGATACACTACACATATATAACTTTAAATACATGCATATTATAAATATAAACACCCACGACTGGAGTACAAACATTCGTGCTCATAACACAAATGAATGCCCCCAGCGGGACTCGAACCCGCGACCGCTGGCACGGCAAGTAGGGTCACTACAAACTGAACCAAACGTGTCGTCAAAAATAATTAATTACAGTTTAGTGCACATTTTCTATTTCTTTCAAATTATTGTATAAGTAACAAACTATAATAAGTTTTGAGTTGTATAAAACCTAAGTATCTCCTGTGACTATGTTTGCTGTAAAACATTCGAAACATCGGTAACAAAAATATATAATATTAAATATAAAACCTTTATAAAATCCGAGAAGATAGTTTCATTTAAAATGTAAATTTTTTAATATATCTAAAAAGTATTAAATAATTACAATGTTCTTAAATACGCTTTTAATCAACTACAATAAACGGTAATTGTCAAAAGGAATTAAAATATGAGCCAATACTTCCTTCCTTTATCCACCTACTGGCTCCATTATCATCCATTATAAAAATATTAAAATATCAATAGGATAAGTTTTATAACCAAAAATATGTAAGACAAAACCTACTATTTATATATTATGGCATAACCACTTACTACCTACAAACTTTTTTGTGCATAGTATTTTTTTGCTTATGATGGCGATGTCCTGGCCGATTTCGGCCAAGCCGGCCAATCTCACTGAGACTAGTCATATCTGCCCAAGAGATATTATAATACACAAAATTTGCACGCAGACATAAGTGCACACTCAATTCCTTTTTACTCTCAGTCTGAAAGGTCGATACTTCGACGTGATCGGTGAGAATTAAGGCTCAAGACAGACGGCTTTACTTGCTCTCCGACGCCCAAGAGTTTAACACCGCCAACTTCCCAAGTCTGGGCTACTATTAAGAATTTATTGATAGAAAAGCTCAATATATTCAATTTGGTCCGACCCGGGACTCGAACCCAGGACCTCCAGATCTGCAAACTTATTAATTAGCCACTAGACCACAGAGGTACAGATGTAAAAATAACAAATAGACAAAGACATATTCAACATTATGCCTACATCCATCACACTCACAGCATGTGGCGGCGGCATCTGATGTGGCATCTGGTGCTGCGGGGGGCCGTATTGCGGCGCAGGGGCCGGCATGTGGTGGGGGCGGGGCCACTCAGGCCCCCGCGTGGGGCCCGGCCCTGGCCCTGGGCCCCCTGGGCCGGGACCGCCTGGCGCGCGTTGCATCTGTGGCGGCCCTTGGAACTAGACAAGAAAAAAGACATTAATTGATGTTGATATAACCTTTATATGAATGATTTCGAATGAATGTGGCATTAAAAATTACAATTTACAATATCAGTTTTATAATTAAATTATGAACTTTACAGTTTAATGTTATAAAGGGTTTTAATCACCTTTTCCATGTAGTCCAGAAATGCCTTCAACGATAAATAAACAGATATTAGTGTTAAAAATGGTCAATTATTAAATGTAAGTAACCAAGTGAAAAATAAACTGCCTATATCAAATATTGGTTTGATAAGTTGACTACCAAAATAAAGGTATTAAAGCTATTAAAGTATTAAAGCTTCATATGAAAATAAAACTAAAATGTATAAACCTAAATCCTCAACAAGCAATAATATTTGAAATTTATAACTAAATATGACATATTGTTGTTATTATAATATGACAAATTCATTATGCCCTTATTAATGAAGTTGAATATTAATGGAAAAAAAAAAACTTAATTTTCAAAATAAGGATATCTTTATAACATATAAATAAATGTAAATATTAATGTTTTAAACGTAATAAAAATTATTTCAAACAGTCAATTATTAACCTGCATTGGCGGCCTATGCTGAGGCGGTCCCTGATGAGGCGGGGGCCCTTGATGGGGAGGCATATGATGAGGAGGAGGTCCTTGATGTTGCGGCATGTGGTGCGGTGGTCCATGTGGGCCAGGAGGTGGTCCACGCAACTGGTGATGTGGACCAGGGCCCGGCATCATCATACGTGGTCCGTTCGGCCCTGGTCCATTTGGTCCACCCCCGAAGAAGTCTGGAGAACGGCGCATTGCTAATAGTTTGTTAGTAATATATTATAAAACGTGATGTTGTTGTATGTTGCGTTTCTACTTCTATTTATAATATTATTATTTGCATAAATTGTACTTAATTTGGTAAAAACGTATAAGCTTATGCAACATTAATTTTAATATTTTGGTTTCAACTCAAAAAGCACTGATTTTAAATAATGTAGTGACTATTAAAATTTAACTGCATCACATTATCAAAGTAGCCTATTTTGTTCATTGATGTAACAATAACAAGAATTTTAGTTAAATGCCAAATGGACTTATTTTTTACTAGTAAAATATGACTTTATTTAGTCTTTATTTGAATTACCTCCAGGGTGTGGTCCAGGTGGACCGCCAGGATGAGGACCTCGCATACCAGGATTGGGTCCTGGCGGAGTTGATCTGGTCTTAGATTGACTTTCAAATTGATTAAGTGCCTGTGAAATATACCAAATATTGAAAAAAGTTGCACTTTGCATGGTTTGCAAATTGCACTTTATCTTGCATCTTTAAAATATAATGAGTTAGTGGATATTAAAATATACCCATGGAAATTTTTACATAAACATATATGTGACATTCTATTTCGTTACTAATACCTATCTCTTTTGTTTGAACTGTTATTTTTTTAAATCAGTACATATTATAAAACAAACTCCCCCGCCGCGTCTGTCTGTCTGTCTTAACGCAATAAATTCATAAACTACCGAACGGATTTTCGTACCGTTTTCACCAATAAGATGGAGTGATTCACGAGGAAGGTTTATGTGCATAATTCATTAAAGGTTGTGTGTAAAATTGGCTATGATATGATTATAATCGTTGAGGATGTCGGAAAAATCACGCCGACTGGAAGTTCTATTGGCGTGCGCCGCGTAAACTATTGAAGTTATATGAAAACAATGTATTATAGAGCTATTCCTCTTAAAAAGATCTCCCTATTAAACTGTAGCAACGCTATGTGCACGTATCTAGGGACGCACCCGAGCGAAGCGAGGGTAAGTCACTAGTGTCTTATATTAATTTAACAAAAACAACATAACAAAAACAAACGTATCCCACGGGAACCGTAAATTTTTTCGGGATAAAAATTCCATCCAGATCCGGTCAGCCGTTCTGGCGTGTAAGAGTAACAACATCCATACATACTCACATACTTTCACATTTATAATATTAAAATGAATATAGATATTATAGATTTTCTAGACACAAGGCTGCACTGCATACGAAAAGTGAATACAAAATATACTTTAGGGCATCCCATTTAAATTATTCAAAGGTCTCATAATCTTATAATGTTAAATGCGCAATTCTTGTACATATACATATATAATTTATTCCGTGTATTTCGGAAACGGCTCTAACGATTTGGATCAAATTTTGTATTGTTTGCTTTGTAAATTTGTATATATGTATAGATGTCTTCTCTGAAAAAAAAACTTTATATCTTTAAATTTTATATCTTTTCCGAAACCGCAGAGTGAAGCTCGATCGCTTAGGTACTACTACTTGTTTATAAATATGCTACTTTTTTTACAGTCGCTTTATGTAAAACTCTATCTTTGATATCATTTCCTTTAAAGATAGCCATTCATTTTTTTTATTATCGCATTTTTCGGATAGACATTTTCACTTAATTACATGAAAATTTATGAACTTAATAAAAGGTCGCTTTTTATTTAATATATTGATTAGGTTATTGATTAGGATTGGAACCCTGATCCTCAGAATGTTTTCAGCACAATTAGCAATAAAAAGAACTGGTATTCTGCTATAGCTATCACAAATAACATAAAATATATATTTTCACGCCTAATGCTAAACAGATTTCGATGAAATTTAGCAAGAACATAAGATAGTCTCATGTGAACGGGCTACCTTTTAGAGCTACGCTTAGCTTGCAGTAGCTTTAAATATTTTTTATTGATATTGTATTTATTAATTACCTGTTTAGTTGGTAATGTCACCACGGGATGCTGCCCGTGGATATCCTTCTTAGGTAGCCGGTCCATAACCATCCTAATGGATTGGTCTGAACCGAGCGAAATGACGCAGAACCCCTTCGACTGTCCATTTGCCCTGTTCTCGAAGAACTTGACATCTTGAAAGTCGGTTACGCCGATATCGGCGATGGCGTTAGCAATGTCTTGGTCGGTCGCCCACTGGAAAATGTATCCAAAACTCAGGGAAACGCTACCTCGTGAACGCAAAGCGAAATATAAAATACATACTTGACTGTGCCTTCAATGCCTGTGTCGCATAACTAAACTTTCGTTACCTATAGGCGCCCGAAAATAGTTTTACTTTTAATATTGCGATAAGAACTAGATATTTACTAAAATTCAAACGAAACCCTACGTTGAGTATTAACGCGTATTTGAAAGATCGCTCGAAACTACTCAGCATTCGAAACATTCATACATTCATGCGGTCCTTTTAAGTTAAATATTTTAAACTTTTTGCAATCATATTTTTTCCACCAAGGAAACCATTGGGTCGAAAGGAAACAGTTTTGTTTTTAACCAGACTTTTATTTTCATATCACATGTTTTTGTCATTGCCATGTTAATGGTAATAGATAGCATAGAAAAAGCAGTCAACATTCTGCAATTAAACAAAGTCGGACAAAATAAACGGGATCGGCTCGCAACACTAATGAAGAAAGAATATTACAATTCTCTAAAAATAATAAGCTTATTTATAGTAAACATTTCAACTTTGAGATGTAATGTAGAATTAATTGTATTAGTTAATCGTATTGTATATAAAATACTTTAGCAAAAACAATCTTTAAATTTATTTAATAAGTTTGTTAAATAATTAAGTGCATTTAAAATCATACAATTTATGCATTGTTTTATACGATCAAACACATAAGTAACAAAGGAATGCAAGTAGTTTTTTCGATACAATGATTTTTAAAATTTATTATTTACACCATCATATTTGAGTACAAATTGTATTTCACCACAATTTATTTACGTCATATATTTAAACTAATTTTTACAAATACCGCGAGATATGAACAAGCCAATATTCGATCAAAAAATATATTTTAGTACCATATAGATATTGAATAAACGTACAGCTTATTAGTTACAGTTCATTAATGTACATTCAAATAATTCACGAGACTTCATAGCAACAGTCGGAGTTACAAATAGTTACTTAATTTTTTTAATTAAACACCGTGATTAAAAATTATTTATGATAGCTAGTTAAATTGAAAATATTCTAAATTAACGCATATACAATAACTTGAGATCACTCGCAAATAATAATTAATATACATTCAAAGACATATATCGGTCAATATGCGATTTTCGACAATACTACAATAAATTACAAGCTTAAAAATACCTTACCTTGTTTTAACCTGATAGAAAAAAATATTAGTCAAAATAAATAATAGAATAACAGATAAATCAGAATTTTGGCGTAAATTTTATAAGAACATTTATCAAAAAGCATGCAATTTAGCCCAATATTCTGATTACAAAACGAAACCTGTTTTAAATATGTAAATAAATTTGCATTTTATAGGCTGCTCATTGCTCAATGGTTAAGACAATATGTATCAATTTCCAATGAATCTATTAAACAAAATTTAAAGCATCTAGTCTTTGAAGACAAATAATTACACATTTACATGTAAAATTATTAATTTCAGCTTATTATATTTCAGTGACAAATTAAATTTACTAATTTCTAAAATTCCGGACAATACTATATTTTACTTACTACTTAAAGGTGATCAAAAACTCCAGAATTTTAGATAAAACCATGAAATTATTTTATAGTAAATTAATTATTAGATGTTTTATAAGTGTAAATTAGCAATAAAAATAAAAATAAGAAATGTCAACTGACATGTCTTTAAAACTTAAAAGACAACTTGTGAGTTAATTATATACTATTATATAATAAATGAATTCATATATAAATATATACTATACTATTATATACCAACATTCATCACAACACTCACTTTTCAAACATTTACTTTCAAGAACCTTCAATTCCTATTTCTCATTTAACAGTTAATGACATATACTAATAAGAGATATTTACTTTTTGTTAAGGTTTGTATAAAACATGTGAGAGTTATTCAACAATATTCTTGGAAGTATAATAAGATAATTTTATCATCTAGACCTATTTACATCTAAACCTGCACAAATACATAATAAGAGACAATTTAAACATTCTTATTTTTACAAAAACCCTTGCAAAACTATGATATATAAACTGGTTTATACAACCCATAACATATAATTATTAAGTTAATACATAAATATCTCCCTTTTTTTTCGTTTATATTTTCTCATATATTTATCCATTAAATAAAATATTAAAACAAAAATATAGTCATAATCTACAATTTGCAAAGTGCATATTTTCCATAAACACAAAGGCAATAATAATTTAATCCTTTATCAACTAGTAAAAAAATGAAGTATGGTAGATCTAAGAAATTAATTCCCACGTAAATAGTTGTTAATTTAACAGTGATACGACAACAAAATATTAAAAAAACTTATCTTAATACCATGGAGATTCATATATTGTAAATATTGTAGCAAAAACAAGTTTCAATGAATTCTTATTAAATAATGAAACTGAAACTAACTTCAACATTGTATCTATCAGTTTAACATCAATTATTATATATATAAATAATAATTGCAAGATTACAATTTAAAAGGAATATTACCATAAATTAAAGTGATTGTGGAAACAAAATTGTAACATACTATAACTAACACACTTTTGTAAACTGTAGTGAGAAGTGCAGTCACATCTTAATACAACTTGTTTTTGCTCATATAGTTGATATAGCACCATTATAAAACATGTTACGCTTACCTTTTTAAGAATCTCAGTAAGTTTATTTATGTATCAAAATAAAATAAAAAAAGCTATCTATTTTCAAATATAAATTATTGGCTCTCTATACCTAAACATACATCATCCTATGTCTACATAATATTTCTACAGATTAACTGAGTACTCCCTGTGTACTTATAGCAGTTGTCGGTAATTTATTCAAATATAGTATATTTATAGTGTGGTATAAAGCACCTTTTATTTTTTATAAAAAGTTCCCTAACACTTACTGTAACATTATAATGTTGCTATATCAATATAATTATGTTGTGGTTTAAATAGCATTGTTTAAGTAAATGTATAGCCCAACATAAATTTTTATATATCAAAAGAACCACAATGTTTTATATTTGATTTTATATAAAACAGAATGGTGCATTCTACTATTATAATAAATAACCAAATGAAATTTCAAAACTTAAAATATGGCATACTGTCTTGTAACATAAAACAAATTAATAATGCTAATAAATATATTATTATATCATAATAATCTGAACAACTATATATTAACATGGTCTTACATTGTATTAATAATTTTAAAACATCAAAGTATATAGGTAACTATGTGGATTTAGCAGCTCATAGAGCTTACAAAAACTAATACTAAACCACAGACATTTTTTTGTTGAAGTGATGTACAAGGATAAACTTAAATTTATGCATAATTTGAGTTTTCGAAGGTTTAAATCTACGATTTTACAAAAGAAACAAAATACGAATCATGTTACAAAACAATATGTTTCACAATATCAAAATATTTGACATGACTCCAAGTCTCTAACATAAATGTTGAATTTATTCTTTCATTTGGCCACTTAAAAATAGGACCGCCATCTGCCATGCTTGTCATAACAGAAATGTATCAAGATTTTACATAATGAACTTTGTAAAAATATTGTTAAAAAGTAGGTAAATACTTTACAAAAAAGACAACACAAAAATTAAAATAAAAACGTAATCTATTTCAAAACGACAATTATTCTAAAAAATCAATATGAAGCGAAAATTAAATCACAAGATGGCTGTCCTATAAAATATCCGTTTTACTGCAGTAACAGATATTTGTATAATTTACGGGTAACTGTAAATCCTATATTTACATATTAAATCTAAAGAGAAAATCAGGTACAAACCCAAGTAAGATTGCCGACGTAAAGTTGGAAGCGGCGGCCATGATGCCCGTGGCTAGGTGCGTTGTTATGGTAGGGCGCCGAGCCATTTGTCTCTTCTGGTGGATGAGAATGTTGAGAAACGGAATTTGGTGGTCCGTCATCATCAGGCTTCGATGCTGGTGCTGCTATAACGTCGTCATATAAGTCGACATTTTCTCCTCCGAACTCATCCTGAAAGCGGCGTCGTTATACAACTATTATGAATATTTGAAAGTAAATAAATAATATAAATTTTATCATTTAGGTTATAAACATATTAATCTGTTATTTGTTTTACTCACCTGTCTATTAAAATCAGATTCAATATCATCGGCGTATAAATCTATATCCACGCCTCCATCCGCCATTTTGCGAATTGAAAAACGATGGCGGCGAATGGCGTTGTGTGCTTTGCTTTGAAGTTTGGTTTGTTAAATGTTGCTAGTTGCTACTTTATATACTTATAATAAACTTTGATATTCCTAAGTTGTACAAAAATGTACCAGACGAATATTTTTTAAATAAATATAAGAAAAACTAGATTATTTTCTGTTTACCATAAATGTAAAAAAATGTATTATAAATTCAAAAAAAATAAGTGAAATAAACGATATTTTATGTCAGGCCGTATAATATGCTTTGCTATGATATGCTATGTTATGCTTTGCTTTAAAATATAATACCTACTATAACTAAAACACTTTTTTTTCAAATTTTATGATTACAGCTGGGATCTGGATATCATAAGCATGATCATAAGCAGTGCCCATAAAGGCTTAAAATGTAACAGCGACATCTATATTATCACGCATACTTTAATATTGTGGTGCTGCCATCTTGTGAGCAATTTCTGAATATTTCTTACTAGATTACAGAAGTCGCGGGACGAGAGGGGAAGCAGCAACTATCCCTCGCCATTTTCCGTCAACCTCAATCAAGTTTGCTTCTGTCAGTCGCTGTGTTTGTGTGTTGTGATATGAAAAATTATTTGTACCGATGAATCTCAATGGGAAATTGTGCTGATTACGACGCCAAACGATGGCTCGGTTGTTGTGTTTATTGTTTTAATGCGACGTTCTATCTGTGATGATGGTCGAGTGATTGATAAAGTGAAGTGTTTTGTGTCGTATGCTGGGCTGCCGCAGCAACATTGAGCTCCTTTCTTTGGATAAATCGTCATCAAGACGACGTCGGGTAAAGAGACTGGAAGGTGACGCACCATGTCGGCGAAAAACATTCCAGGCGACAAGGTAATTTTTATATAACCTGATTTATTTGACTATTTTTTGTTTGTTTTTATATTCCTATATGCCCTTTCTCATGCTCAACCGAAAATCGTCGGAAGCTGCCTTGCGTACGTAGAAAATAATAAACCAAAGGTGTGAGTTACTCCTAACTCAATAAAATTTATAATATTATTGTTATAGTGTAGGATAATCAGTTCCACTTGACCTACTAGTAATAACAAGATTGTAGAGACATATTTTTCATTACAAACCCAAAGCTATAATTATGTTCTACTGCATTTTTTATATATATATATATAAAATGAGGGTATTTTGAAAAAGCCATAAAAAATATATCTACAGAATTACCAATAAATATGCATAATTAATTGATGTGCTCTCTGTATAACATACATTAAAAATTTGAATAACATTATAATGACTTCAAAATTAAATTACATTTTAAATTTACTAATAGTTAAAATGTTAGATGATTGAAAAATTATGAATGTTTTTTTATTAATTTATAGGGACCACAATAGGCTCACAATGTTGTTTTATTTTCTTAAAATAAATATGTTAACATATAGTAATTGTAAAACAAACAACAAAGGCTACAAATTTAGGTACTTTAAAATAACTTATTTAGTGCGTACTAATATGTACAAAAATTGATATCTTTCTTCACAAATGCATTCATTTGTGTTACAATATTCAACAATTTACAATATTAACAATTTCTTTCTTATTAGATAAAAAATTAAGTGAATAAATTATAAATATGAAATATTATGATTCCTAATTAATATTCATTTTAATCATTATAAAATGCTATACTTATGAGTAGTTTAATAATATGACTGCAATGTCTTGAATCTTAATATAATTAATAATACAGAATAATCATTAGACGTAATGCCTTAACTGTTATTTTAAGAGTGATAATCAAAAGAGAAAAATCCATAACATGTGGTAAAAATTTTTATGATCATGTTGTAAGAAAACTTGTAGAAAGTATAGATATTATTTATGAATTTATGATACCTGTTCTTTTAATTTTTTTTAAACATAATAAATTTATATATAAAAATTAAAAACATAAAATAATCTAATCTATCTAATATAAAACGAGCAATTCTTGTATATTTATTTATATCGGCGATTTCGCAGAAATTTGGTGTGTGCCGGTTTTCGAGGGCGAAAAATCGATCTAGAATAGTCGTATGTCTGGGAAAACGTTTTGGAGTTTTCATGCGGTTGTCTTTAGCATTATTCAACGCAAAATATGGTCGCTAATTTCGCACGCTCGGGCATAAGTATCATGGTCAAGCTGCCAAGGCGCAAGATTGACAATCACAGCTGTCCGTCCGGGTTCGAACCCCGGTCGGATACAAAGTTTTTAGTATTTACTTTTTTTTGTATTTATTTAAGTTTATAGTTTTTTTTGATCTAAAAAATACAATATAACAAAACAGAACTCCGAGCGAAGCTCAGCCGCCCAGGTACTATATCAATACATAGTATAAAACAAAGTCGCTTCCCGCTATCCTTCTGTCCCTACATATGCTTAGATCTTTAAAACTACGCAACGAATTTTGATGCGGTTTTTTTTAATAGATAGAGTGATTCAAGAGGAAGGATTATATGTATAATTTATGCATAATATAGTAGAGAAACACTGATAATTATAGAGGTTTCTAATGTGATGTCGTAAATAAACATATTTTTTTGCGCTTACATTGCAAGCACTGGCTGAACCCTACGATATAAATCAAAATAATGTACTACAGTATTGTACACCTTAAAAAGGTCTACAAAAAAGTCCGCGATGGCATATGACTATCTCTATAGGATAACATACTATATCCATTTTACTATATCCAAGCTAGGGATGAATCCGAGCGAAGCAAGGGTGAGTCGCTAGTTTTAAATATTACATAATACATATATTACTATCATATGAAGTATTTTCGTTGTTTTCGTTACATAAATCCCATCTAAGTTACTCGTTAAACCAATTGGAATGTGACCACCATTTACATATTTATTACTTAAATTATTACAATCATATATATGTATTTAAAACTTATTCTATTACATTTTTTATTTTTATAGAATTTCTAATATTTCTAATATTTTCGTTTTAACTTTAAATTAATTATTATGTTATCTATGTGCTACAATACCAACATGATGTGTGAGAAGTAAGTTCTCTTTCTATTGCGTATTTTTTATAATCATTGTACCTACTATTAATAATTTTATTATTATATAAATATCAAATTTATAATAAGTTTCATATAACTTACAAAAAAAAATACATTCTAACATACACATCTCGATTATGTTTGTTTGTTGTTATAAAAGGTAATTTTTTTTTGTTTTGGCTTCTGCCAATAACTCAACAGTCCATATCATCAATCCTAGTGGCTTTAAGTCTAAAAAGACAAATTTTATATTATTTTCTAAAGATAATATACCTGTTTGTGTTTGAGTTCAACATGATGGAAGTTTAAATTAAACAGTATTATTAGTAGCTACTTATACAGGATTCTAAGAATTTTAGAACATCGAATTTTAACCCTCAAAGATATTAATCATCCGTGATATTACATTATTAATAGTTACAGTTTTAACTTAATATGAAGAGACAGTTTGTTTGTTTGTTTGTTTGATCACGGTAATCTCAGGAACTACTAATCCGATTTGAAAAAATATTTTTGCATTAAATAGCCCGTTTATTGAGGAAGACTATAGGCCATATATCATCATGCTATTACCTAAGGGAGCAGAGCAGTAATCATAAATGTCAACAAATCGGGCAGACTTCCATACATTATTACTAATAGCATAAAGCCAAAGAGATTTTTTTTTGTAGTTTCAGCGCGAGTGAAACCGCGGGTTCTGCTAGTGTTATATATAACTTCCCTTTTTGCACATCAGCAAAATGGTGTAAAAGATATTTTTTTAATCTGTACTACTTTCATCATAAGTACATCATTTTAGTTTACCAATTTGATTACTCCGTATTACGATCACACGTTTTATAATAATGGTAAACTCTACGTACCTATAATACATAGTTACCCAAAAAATAATATTTTAAACAGTAATAAATAGAAAGCAGTTGAGATGGATACCAGCAATATTATTTAATCAAGACGAATTGCTTTTACTTTGCGACTGCGATTCTCCTGATTAAGAATAGTCAACACCTCCAAAAGATGAATCCAATCACGAATGTTAATAAAAAATAGGCTACGGAGCGAGACTTTGAAATTGTTACCCGTCTACTTCGTTTATAGCTTATTTATTATATCAATGTGGTTTAAATTTGACGTGATGCGAAAAATCGTAAAATTATTATAAAAAAACAGACAAGAGCTCTCAAGCCTCACACACCGAAGGTTTCGAAGCATGTAAGTTTTTTTTTTTATTATTTTTCCCCTTACTTGGCTATAAGACACTGCTTCTTGCCAAATTTCATGATTCTAGGTCAACGGAAAGTACCCTATAGGTTTTGATTCCCTTGCGAGTGTGAAACTATGCGGCATAAATGGCCGTATCTTTAGATTGCGTTGACTTAGAAGTTTGATTTTTTTACAGCTCCAAGGGATTGGAGACCTGAGTTAATTTCAACTTGATACCTCGACGCGTTCCTGAGGAAAAAGGTCTTGAAAAACAGGCGGACAATCAAGTAATCCAAAAGGATTACTTTTTTCCTTTTAAAATACAAAATCCTAAATATGACAGTTTTTCAAAGTATATAATATAACATATAGTCCGGTTAAATTGGACATAGAAATACTGATCAAATAACAAAAACTCCGACAGAGCTGAATTTTGGTAGAGACCTTAGGTACACAAGTAGAAATAAAGTGCCAAAAGTCCCCATCGATCCCATGTGTGCTAAAAAAGTTTTTTCAAGGTCAAAGGTCAACATTTTTGGTTTTATGGATTTTTCTCAAAAACGGTAAGTTTTATTAAAAATATAGCCCAGACAAAAATGATGGATCATACAATTATCTACAAAAATGATCTTAATACTTTTTTTCTAACATCACCATTCCTAAGATATCGCGATTCTAAAAGTTGAATGTGTTATATTCTACATGATGTCGATGGATCGATGGGGACTTTTGGCACTTTATTTCTACTGGTGTACCCAAGGTCTCTACCAAAATTCAGCTCTGTCGGAGTTTTTGTTATTTGAAATGTCTATTTTGACCGGACTAATAGTATTGTTTAAATTATACAATACAAACTGTATTGTGTAGTTTAAAGTAGTATTTTAGTTTTTTTTTCTTTCTGTTAAATAAATTTGTAGGTATGTAAGAGAAAGCGTATGGTCATAATATGCTTACATAGTATTCGAGTAGGTAATGTGTGTCTCGCCTCGATCGGCCCCTAGATAGGTATTTGAGTAACTTTTTGCAAACTTTTTAAATAACATGAACCACTTTTTGTACCGTGATAAAGTATCTTCATATAAAAAATAATGTTATTTAATTGCTGCATAAACGAGAGACAAAACAGCAAACCAACAAATAAAATTAAAAATCTTTTATATAAAACAAAGTCGGGGTAGGTACACTATTTCTAACTCAAGAACGGCTGGAACGATTTCTATAATCTTTGCTTTGTTGGATTTGTCTCCGCCTTGAATAGTAGAATAAATATTTAAATAACGGAAAAATGCAGGAAAAGAAATTTACATGGCTAACACTGATCTATTTAAAACGTACCTAGCGTACGAACTCGAGCGCAGCGAGGATGAGCCGCTAGTTTATTAATATTTCTTACATATAATATTAATCGATTTTTATAACAAATCTTACTTTTAAATTGGATACAAGGAAGTGTGTTTATACATTGAGACAAGGTAACTTTTGTAGATAAAATAAGAATTTCTAAGGATTTTTTAATTTTAATATTATGCATTTATGGCACGCACTATGCATGAAAAAAAAATCCGCCCATTGATAGCTGTTAATTTACACTTTATATATATTACACACTTATAGTACCTATGTATGCGAAAGTTTGTAAGCGAGTGAGTATACTTCTTTGTTTGTTGTTTATTCATACCTTAACAGCTTAACGTATTTAAGCGAAATTTAAAAGGTAATATAACTTATATCTTGGAATAACACAAAGGCCTCATCGACTTTAATACTTAGTGAACGTTGTCTCTAGCAAAATATATTTGCTAATTCAAATTTGTAATCTAAATATACTCATGATTCAATAATCACTCAAATTATATATTTTTTGTAAAAGTAAAATAAATTCAGTGCCAATATAACAATATAATAAAAGATCCTGAACAGTAATACAAAACTAGCGACAAAAAGCCATGGTAATTTATATTTAAAATTATTTCGTGTATAACGGTTAATAAATTCGTATATGTAATAGAGATTGTAATATACTTAAATATTAGAACAAAAAATACCTAATTAGCATGAACATCCTTTTCATCTTTTCATGGAATAGAAAAAATTATAAAATTTCATAGAAAATGAATGTTCTTCACTGTTTCGTAGAATACCATCGTAATTTTAGACGTTTAATCAGATATTATGTATACTAGCACAACTACTACAATATATACTATATACTACAATATATACAATATATATTAGCAGAACCAGCGGCTTCGCTCGCGCTAAAACTTCAAAATAAACTCTAAAAACGTAAGTTTCATACAAACATTCCCTGTCTTACCCCCTTATGGGAGAAATTTCGAAAAATGCTAACCTAACCTAACCTAACCTAACCTACCTATTTATTTAATTGTATTGAAGAGCATTAATACCTAGTTTCAAGTAATTCTGATCATAAATATTTTTTTGGATTGTATTATAACGTGTTCTCCCGTGGGAATGAGATAACCGTGGTGAAAAGTAGCCTATATTACTCTCCAGCCCTCTATCTATGTCCACACAAAAAATCACGCCAATCCGTCACTCTATTTCGACGTGAAAGAAGGACAAACAAACAAACACACTTTCACATTTATAATATTAAGTATGTACCTGATATAAAAAAGACAAGACAAGAAATTACGGTCATAGTGGTAAATCTTATTGAGACTAGCTATTAGTGCGTCAGATGTTATAGCACACTCTTATTCTCACAGTCCAGTGAGACCGCAATCTTATTTTTCATAAGAAAAGTATACGCGTCGAGCAAAGTTTGTCTCCCGTTTTTAAACTCGGTTAGTAAATTATACTTTGATTTTAAAAGCTGTCATATAATATGAATTACTTAGGAGTATCTTTTATGTTTTAAACCGTATTTTCATCACGCTTTGATTGGTTTTGTTTGTGAGTTGTTGTAACTATGTATAGAAATCTTGGACGTTTTGATATTATAAGTTATGGACAGCGGAGGCTTAGTAATAGGGTTGGCACCTTTCGGGTACGGAACCCTAAAAATGAATAGGCAGAATTTGCTGAATAATGTATGTAAGGCTATCAGTGTTTTGGTTTTGTTCACAATTTACAGTAGATACATACTATCATCACTAGATATCACATTACATAAGATTTTATTGCAATTCAAAGGAGCTTTACATTCTTTCTATAATATGAGCGTAAACAAATTCAAATATAAAACAGCTGTTAAAATACTTTTCCTCTATTCAGTTTCTTAACTCTACTTATTACACATAAAAAATACACATTTTGGTTGTAGGTTAATTAAATAATACTATTTCTATGTCATGTACGTATTACATAAATAAAAATTAACGTTAGTATGTTTGTCCTCTATGCGTTCTTGGACCATTAATCAGATTGTGATAAAAATCTGGTGAGTTGTTCTGTATAAGTACATCGAGGAAGGCTGCTGGCCCAAAAGAACAATATTTTCTTTGATTTTTTGTCTTTTATGCGTTCCTAAACTATTGAAGCTTAGGGATACACGCAAGCAATGCTAGGGTAAGTCGTTACTCGTTAGTAGGATATATATGTATGTATTTTGGTTTTAGGTTATTTTTTTATAATACCTACATGTTTGCGGAATAACACTCAGGAAGTCTTAGTTACTGGGGCAATAAAACTGATCTGCTCTAGTTAGGAGACAAGTAAACATTTTTGTTTCCTCTCACTCAAATTGTATACATGTTTAAAAAATACATGATAACAATTAAATTGTTTACTTCAAAAACTATTTAATTCCACGTTTAGAGGCTATTAAAATTAATGTTGTAATATATTTTTTTTATATTCAGGTCAAGGAATTCGCAACTGAATGATTTACAACTCACTGTATTTTTTTAAATGCCAAATATGAAATGTATTATAAGATTGTTTTTTTTTTTTAATTAACTTATTAGACATTTAGGCATTATAATTATGAAACAAAAACAGGTTTTTATTGAACTCATTGTTTATGTTTAGACACATTTTTGTTTAATTCCAATAGGGGCGATGTATGTATAATAAGAGACCATAACCTTTTTCATATATTATATATTGTTTAATATTATTTATTATCTCTATAATACAATAGTACAGCTTTTAATATAGTTTATACTTGTACTATAATATCAAATTTCTAAAAATATCAATATCGATTTTTATTATGTTGATAACAATCAATGGCTTACTTTATTTACAAGTACCTGGGCGGCCAAGCTTCGCTCGGAGTTCTTTTTTGTTATATCTTATTTTTAGATTAAAAAAAACTAAAAACTTAAATAAATACAAAAACAAACAAGTAAAAACTGTATCCGACCGGGCTTCGAACCCGGTCACCTGTGATTGTCAATCTTGAACCTTGGCCGCTTGACCACGATGCTTATGCCCGAGCGTAAGAAATTATCGACTATATAAAACTGCATGAAAACTCGAAAACAAGCGTTTTCCCAGACATGACTAATCTAGATCGATTTTTTACCTCCGAAAATCCCCACATACCAAATTTCAGCGAAATCGTTAGAGCCGTTTCCGAGATCGCCGGTATAAATAAATAAATATAGAAGAATTACTCGTTTAAATATATTAGACAAATAGGCAATTCATATATACAATAAATAAAATACGTATGTGAATATGATAAACTATAATGCTCGTTTAACTCTTTGAAATAAAAATAATAAACAAAATTAATCTACAACTAGTATCTAAAGGAATTTTGTGCAAAAATAATAAAACAAAAAAATATACATTATATATGTTACGAGAATTTTATTTAAAACCAGCGACTCACCCTCGCTTCGCTTCGGGTTCGTTCCTAGACAAAAAACATCTAACCCACAGGAACCGTACATTTTTCCGGGATGATATATAGCCTATAGCCTTTCTCAGTGAACGGCCTATTTAATGCAAAAAGAATTTTTCAAATCTGATTAGATTAGGGTAGAGTAGATTAGATTCCTGAGATTAGCGCGTTCAACCAAACAAACAAACCCACTCTTGAGCTTTATAATATTAGTGTAGATGTTACCAAGCTATCCGACTACATACATGATAAGACGTTATATTAAAATTTTAACTCTAATTTAATATAAAAGGAATATTAAATAACTCCTTGGCATTACTTATCTGGTTTTTATATACATTTGAATATGTACAGTTATTAAACTGTAAAAAATATGAAAGATCAAATACGCATTCTTAAATTAGAAGAACTATAATACTGTTTTAGTTATGCATATATATACATATAAGGGCGTTAGCTTCATAATCCATTAAGTCTGCCAGTTAGTGCTTATTAGTAGACCTGTATAGAGGTTAACGATCTTATGCTATAGGACGGGCTTAGGACATGTAGGTACACAATGCAAATATACAAACAGATACATATATACGTTTAGCTTAGCTTATCTATTAGCCATTTTAATAGCCTAGAGAACTAGGCTAATGACCTGGATAATTACTAAAGTACGTGTTTTTTAATCCTTTGAACCAAAAATTTCTTTGCCTCAAACCGCTTCTTTTTAACCTTAGCAAATTCTATTTGATAAAGCCTTAGTCTTAACACTGAGATTTATTTTTCATAGTCTCTATCCAATTATGTATGTATTTAATATTTTTAATGAACTTAAACAAGCTGACTACTTTCTATTAAGTCAATATGTCGAATAATATTTTTTTGTTGTTCTCTTAAAATTTTAACAATGTTAGTTATTTTTTTTTCAGGTAAAAACTTTGAGTTATATTTTAACTCTATAAATTGTTAACTTGTTACCCTAAAAGGTATTTAGAATTATATCACGTTATGTTTTTTATTATTTAAAAATATTGTATAAATGTAATTATCACTGGTGGATTAAAATAAAATAAAAATTGTGAAATTATTCATTAATTGTGTTGAAAAACAATGAAATGATATAGCCAGAAAATATGATTTTCCATAAAAACATTGCTCTTTTATGGGTTAAATTTATAAGAAAAATCTTTTTATTAACTATCTATATAATCGGTGAGCGTGCTGAGATGATAGAGGTAAACGGAAACACGTTGTGCCGTCCTCGAAAAAAGCCATGATAAGGGAAAACAGAAGAATCACCTTATAGTAATTTTAATTATATTATATACTTTAAATACATTGTAAATATACTGTGAAATAATATAATAATATAATATGTTGAGACATTAACACACAACACCATCTAGTTCCATGGTAAGCAACGATGCTTGTGTTATGGATTGGTATCCATAGTTGATACACTATATATAACTTTAAATTCATACATATTATAAATATAAACACCCATGACTGGAGTACTAACATTCCTGCTCATCACACAAATGAATGCCTCCAGCGGGACTCGAACCCGCGACCGCTGGCACAGCAAGTAGGGTCACTACAAACTGAGCCAAACGTGTCGTCAAATATATCTATATTACAAAATTATAAGCTAAAATGACTTTGGCTTCGGCTGCGCTTTGTTCAAAGCGGACCGGAAGAAACGAGGATTAGACATAATGTCATTCAACAATCGTTGTTGACTAATAGAAATGTAAAAAAATATGTGGGAATGACATCCATAACATAACAACTATTTAATTGGTGTTTTTAATACATTTTTTCCAATTTTTTATCTTTAACGATACATCCATACTAATCTTTTATTTCTAATTAATATTATAAATGTGAAAGTTTGTAAAAATGGATGGATATTTGTTACTCTTTCACGCCAGAACAGCTGAACGAATCTGGATAAAATTTGGCACAGGAATAGATTATAGTCTGGAATAGCACATAGGTTACTTTTCATCCAGGAAAAATATACAGTTCCCGTGAGATAGATTTGTTTTCTAGGGACGGACCCGAAGCGAAGCAGGGTGAGGCGCTAATGGCGTAATATATCTAGCTAGACGAATCATGCCATGATAATGTATACACTATAAACATTACATAAGAATCTAGTTTTATACAAATAAGTATAATTAATTTAAAAGTAAAATTAACAACTTATTTAAAATTTTTGTTTAGCATATTAGATATTTTAGTATACTCATTTTATTAGTAAACACGTTTCGTAATTATAATAATAGTGGACTCGTTTCCGCTGTTATGTAATACGTGTTCTGTACCGGCGTATCTGAACGGATACCTGTTAATTTTTATGCATCCACCTATGATGTAACATATTGCAGGCTATACCTATTGGTCTTTGTTTGAGGCTGATTTATGAAAGCGCTAAATTGAATCGAACCGTGTTACCATTAATATTTTTTAAAGTCATGTCATACTATGTGTGTATGTGTATTATCGTATTGACGGCACGTTTGGCTCAGTTTTTAGTTACCCTACTTGCTGTGTCAGCGGTCGCGGGTTCGAGTCCCGCTGGGGGCATTCATTTGTATGATGAGTACGAATGTTTGTACTTCAGTCATGGGTGTTTATATTTATAATATGTATGTATTTAAAGTTATACGAGTACATGTGTAGTGTATCAACTATCTGGTATCCAAACCACAAGCCTCGTAGCTTACCATGGAACTAGATGGTGCTGTGTGTTAATGTCCCAACGTATTTATTTATTTATTTATTATTATCACATTGTATATAATTGTTTTTTTGTCTTTTTTATGTATGCTCCCAAGCTCTTGTTCCGAATGGTCATTTCGAATTTTCATTCTTATTTTATCACATTTTTCTCTTGCTAATTACTATGCCCCCACAGTACACAGTACACGGTAGTTATCGCTATACCTCCTTTTTAATTAAATACAATGCGTAAATATATGAGTCCTGTTTAACTTCATTATTAAATATTACGTTTGTTTTTAAAATGTTTATTTTCCTTACAAATTTTTATCACACAAAAAATATAATTTGAACTTTCACCGTCTCTTAATTTCAAAAAGTCGTAAGAAATTACGAGGCCTTAGCTTTAAAGAAGTATCTCCAGTGGCCTGTAAAAGTCTCCTTTTTTGCGACTGTTTTTATGAAAAAATCTTTTTTCTCGGCACTATGACGTGACGACGCGGATAACAGCGCTTAACGCGACAAACTCTACGTGATAATGTGCGTAACGGATATTATATATGTACCCACCGTTATACTGCTCATTCCATCTATCAAGTTCGTTACCCTATACAGATTTGTAGCGCAAAGTACCAGTATAACAATCATTTATAAACGTTATTAGTCCTTTAATACTATGACAGAACTTTTGATGTCGCAGTATTAAAAGATTTATCGCGACGGAACATATTGATGCCAATAGTCGTACGGCTCATACATAAACATGACTTGTATAAAGTGAATATATTAGAAAAGTAAAATATAAATTGCCTTCATAAAAAAATACTATGAAGAAAAGGCTATTACCACCTATTACAATCAAGAAATTGTAGTTACTTTCACAAACAATAAATGACAGGTAAGTGACAAGTGTAGGCGGATACTAGATACTTGACGCAGTCTTGGAGACTCATTATCTCGACCATTGATGCAGGGCGTTCACATCACGATACAATACGCAGTAATGACTGCTGGAATTTCAATTGTTATGATCGAAAGCATTCTAATGGCATTTTTTTTCTCTCGAATTGTATATTGTACAGTAATTGAGCTTTTACTTTTGCTTGCAATACTTGATTTAAATAAATAAATAAACATGTTGGGACATTAACACACAACACCATCTAGTTCCATGGTAAGCAGCGAGGCTTGTGTTATGGATATCAGATAGTTGATACACTACACATATATAACTTTAAATACATACATATTATAAATATAAACACCCATGACTGGAGTACAAACATTCGTGCTCAACAAATGAATGCCCCCAGCGGGACTCGAACCCGCGACCGCTGGCACAGCAAATAAGGTCACTACAAACTGAGCCAAACGTGTCTTTATAATATTGATTTACACTAATGTTTACTGTACATATGACTTTTAAACAATAATATAAATTCATTTTAAAGTTTTTAAATCGACTTGGCCACTTATAAAATGCTATAAATGTTTACCACAGCTTTAACATATTATTTCAAACATATGAAATGAGTTATGAATAACGTTAATTTTATCTAATAAAGCGATACATGTAGCTCTGAATGCTTAAAATTATTCGCCAACAGAATAGTTTCGAGAATTTCTCCAGAATGTCACGCCGCGTCGGCCAAGTTATGTCTTCTTATTTTGTTACATAATGCTTCCTTAACAAATCTCCTATCTCGAGAAGATATTATTCTTTTCATACAAACAAATGTTTCTCGATTGAAATTCAAAACTATCCATATTTATTCTTACGGGAGTGACGTTCCCATTTCACGATGCAGCAAGTAATGTGAAGCGTTTTTTTTCAAATGCTAGCGTTTGTCCTTGTCCTTTTCTCTCGGAAATGGATGGACGAATTGCACGGTGCTGTATTAAAGTGTTTGCTAAGGGAAACCTCCTAGTACCGAGTGTCTCCCTAGAGGGGCGAGGAGGTGCGGTGTAGCCACCCCGGTACAACCTTTATTACACAATAAATTGGTTCCTTTTTTCCCTCTAGTACAGATCGTGATGTTTACGTGTTAAACACTTGACGAATATTTGAATGATTGCCTCTGAAATAAAATTATATTTCCAGAAATAGAGGCAAATGATATTGTAAAAGAAGAAATACCTGCTTAATCTAATGTTTACTAATCAACATACCATTTGTACACCTTGACATTGTACTTGTACTATGCTATTGTGCTTAATAAGCAAGACTAATTACGGTCTCGCATATGATAACCTGCATTAATAAATTTCATTGTGACGTTGAAGAATATTTTAAAGGTACGGTCTGATATGGCATTGCATATTATATGTAGAAGAGCGTAAATTAAAAAAAAAACCTAATTCACCCGTTAAAGTCTATTTGGTCTCCATTAGTATAGTCTTTTTTTTATAGAAAAGTTTATTACAACATCCACTACAATTTGACTTATCTCGTGGCAAAGTAATAACTTTGTTTTTTTATGGAAAACCTTATATATAATTTCCATCTGTTTTATCAAGAAAAAGTTTTTAGCTATTATTGTATATACATAGTAATCAAATATGTAATCCGCTTAATTGCTTCAATGTTTTTCTCAATCTAAACTATCATTTAACATCTTTGTGCTATGTGTTTTTAGTAATAATATAGATATTTTTGTAAGGAGATTCTTAGATATTGTTGTATACGTACCAGGTACCTACACGCACAAAGTAAACAGGAGAATTATATTGTGACTCATACATTGAATTAATTTAATCTATTTTAAATAATGTGTTTGTTTTTGGTAAAGATATTGATGAAAACACAAAGAAAGTAAGATAAGTAGAATAATAATACATTGACATAACACGAACCTTGTTAAACACAATATTTAAATACCAAGGTTAATGTACTAACGTCTCACACATTAATCAATACTGCTTCTATATATTTTTATAAAATGTAATGCTACTATGTGTTTGGAATACGTTCAATATTCAATTGCGATACTCGACGCACATTACTCAGGCCAAGAGGGAACATTTTTGACACAAAGTTAATAAGAAAAATTGCGCCCTTGTTAGTTTACACTCACCCCTCTTAATATTTCGTGTATGGGGAATATGTACGTGAAATATGTTTTCTGCATTTCTGGATAAGCAATTTCTAAGATAATGTATACAATTTTACCTAGGTCATTATTAGAAAAATGTTGAGGAGAAAAAATACAAATGTCAAATTTTCATGTCTGGTCTATTCATTCTTATATAGGTACATATATAAAAATCTATTGCCTTTCGTAAGTCTCGCTAAAACTCAAAAACGGCTGGACCGATTTGAATAATTCTTTTATTTTGATGAGGGTGTGTCAGGGATGGTTTGAGTATAATAAGAAAAGTATCTATTCCATACTAACCGTTAAAACCTACCTAGGGATGAACCCGAGCAAAGCAAGGGGGGAATCGCTAGTATCATATAAAAATATATGACTAGCTACAGTTACAGACCACGCATGGGGACAGACATTTTTCCATTGACATCCAATAACTTCAATCACACCATTATCACGCAAATGGCTTGAGTAATTCGACATTATTATGATTTTACTATCAACCTTGAGTGTCATGCTATGCAATTCCGGGGACTTTAACTAATGCTGAATAATTCTACGATAAACAAAAGTGGAGCTGACGTGGCATTGATCACAAATCTCTCAGGTATATCTAACCTTGGACTGAATCTATTCAAACCACAATTTACACAACAAAAAACAACACTCTTTGAAGAAGGCTTAGAGTCATTTATGAATAAAATTCAACTAAGCTAGCGTTCCCGTTAGAAATTGAATAAACGTGGGCCGTAATGAAATTCCACAATTCTCCTCTTATACTTTTCTAAGCATTAGTTTCGGTGTGGTATGATCCCCTATACTTTTATAAAGCCGATGAGCGTTTCATTGTAGGTGGATAATCCGATTATTCTATCTTATTGGTAGGCCCATATTTTCCGATGCAATCAAATTGCCTCGCATTTAATAATACACGTATAAAAGGGCAGGCACTCATAAATTACAGGCAATTTTTCCAGAATTTTGAATCATATGTACATTATACGTATTAACGTTTTGTAGGCGAATAGTAATTTGACTTTATGATACTTAAATTTTTTTATTAAATATCCCAAGGGCGTTTCTGAATTATACTCGTAGGTACCTCTTCTATATCTAATTGAAAATTAAATAATCCGATACTTGGTTGAAGTGAGTTTTAAATGAAATAGAAATTGTAAGTAATCTACCTTATAATTTCAATATAATCTTAAGTTTGAACATCTAGATATACTTAGGCTTAATGAAATTTTCCCCTCAAACTATCGTCTGATCATGAAATCTGACAAGAAACGAATTGACATAGACCCACTCGTCATGCGAAGTCGTTTCTCTTTGAGTCATTGAAAAGCGGAGGGCTATACGTAAATAATTTATTATCATGCCAGATGACCGTTACTAAACTATCCACTTTACGAACTTTGACACATGATGTTGCGGGTGCTTAAACTTATGTCATGGGTTTGTAAATCCTGTTATATCTCTTATATATAATATTTTCAATCATTTTATTATAGCTACATATATGTTATACAATTGTCGTGTCTTTCCTTTACATTTAATATGACTATGTTATTTATATTATTTAATGCGAAAGTGTTTATTGGTCAATCCATTTGTTTTAGAAGAAAAGATTTTGTATGTATTGCGGTACTTTAAGATTTTCCTGTGGGCTATTTTACAAACATGGCCTTCTACCGTTATCACTTTAGTAAACATATTCGAATCAATCAAGAGATATGCATCATTCACATCTTCTCTACAACCAGTATATGTATATAACATTCCCTTAACGATATAGACAAAAACAGTTGTAAAGATTATGGCGGCTTATCAGGAAACCTAACGCTTTGTAAAGAGATATACCAATAATCCGAAGCGATACCAAGGGGGTCCCCTTACCAATGTGTGCTGTGACATTTCACTTTTTTTTCATTTTCACTTTTATTCAGAAAGCCACAGAGTCAGTATTGACATGACATTCATAATGGCAGGGGTGCATTTTCAAGTGCAGAAATAATAATCCTCCATAACTAGACTGTCTCGTGCCATTCGGAATATTGCGCAAAATGTATATCGTTTTTTTTTTCTGCTCATATAATCACTTTTATTTAAAATCAATAGTTTTTACTTAAAAATCGCATGAACGACTTTCAATTTAAGCACAAAAGTGAATGGAATTGATTAAGCATTCGTTGTGTAACATAATCTTTCGTGGTGAGCTCGTGTGTCAATAGCTTTGTTACTAATAAAATAATTATTTTATTGTCCACAGGCTATCAATATAATGATAAGTAAAAAATGAAAATGAGCGTAAAAAAAATGTATTTTAAATTGAAAAAAATATATATCACAATATATAAAACCTAGAAGTAATACATATTGTCTGTACGATACACCACAGCAGTATGAGATTGTGGAAATTTATTGACTGATTGATTTAGAAATTTTATTCTCCAATTTCAATGTATAATAAACGAATTTTTGTTTACACCAGCCGGTACCTATTATTGCGAGGTTACATTCGATAAGAATACATTCACCTAACCGCGGCAGCAATAAAAATGCAAGCCGCACAGCAAATTGAAACGAATAAATGGTTCAGCGAAATTTTATCAGATTCACCATGCAGTAGTCAGTAGGTACCTAAGAATAAGGGCTACGTAAATTGTCTTGAACAAGTTCAAATACATTTGTTAAATCTACGTGTTTGGTAAATAATTTGCAAGTTCTCGGCCTTTTTTGATTAAAGGTATAAAGATATTTAATTTACGATTACAACACAAAACGTAATATTTGACAAACATAAAATTTCTCATCTATATAAATAAAAATATTTTCGTTTGTGTGTTTTTTCTGTTTTTAAATCATTCATCGTCATATTATACTTTGTGTGGCCCTTAATTTACGTCCGGCGCACTCTGCTGACGCTGTACGACTGGCCGAAATGCGATAGATAACAAATCTTCGATAAAATGCGGGTACTTTTATTGAGGTAGTGAGCTTTGTATCCCGTTATCGCTGAAAGGGAGCATTAAATCAGACTCCTTTATTATTTTTGGTATTAAATCCATTTACGTATATTTTGTATCTGTTTGTTGATAACATGTAATACTAGGGACTTACTTTAGCCCGAATGCGTCCTTTGGTGCCTAACTGTAACCTATTTTTTGTTACTCCAGGTCTATCTGAGTGCACATCCAAAAATTTAACCCTTTCAGCGCCAAGGAATAACAAACATACACATATACTTTCACATTTATAATAGTAATTCGATAATTTAACATATAATTCTTAATATATTTTTTTCACGTTTTATTGTTTGGTGTTTAAAACATTTTAATCCTTACTGGTATTGGATGTCAACTTTAAATTATTCTGAAGTTACAACTGATCGCCACGATTATGGTTTACCAAAACCAATTAAACACCAAGTTACTTTTAAGACGAATAGAATTATCTTCCTTTGTTCAAAACTTCTCTCGGTACACCTAAATTTTAAATGTCGTCTGCTATAAAGTTAAATTATTTAATATTAATACACCGTCAAGATTGAATGGTTTCTGATTTATATAAATGAAATTATTAATTTAAACCTTTGATCTTGTTAAATAATCTGTCTTACCAAAAATCCGTGGCGTGTTGTCGAAAACAACTTAGGATTAGTTATCTTATTAGTACCTAAGGAAGAAGATACAAGTAAAAAGTAACATAGGTATATATGGTCGCTGCGCCTGCAAAAACCGACAAACATTTTTTTTGCGAAAATGAGTTTATTACATAATTTAATAGTACTCAGTAAGCCACATCTTCCAAAAAAACAGATTTTGTGATATGTCTACTGGATCCAAAAATAGCAAAATGCCCTATGTATTTTTTATACAAAAATGGATGTAAAATAACGATATGTGCTTATAAGCACATAGAGTATTTTTTAATATGCTGAAAGTTATACTTTTCGCGCCTTTAGCAGCACATAGCTGGTTTTTCATTAGACGCAATATCATGTGTTTGACGATATAAGTTTATAATTCTTTTTGTTAATTCGAATTAATTTAGTACTAGAGTAAAGCATCCGATCAAAAACATAACATGTAAAAAAATGCAAGTCTCGCAACGCAGCAAAAAGTTATGAGATCGAATGTAAAACCAAGTCGGTTAATTTATTGTACCTATAATTTATGGAAGTATCTATCCAACAACTTTGTCATAAATTGTTACCTAATTCATTAAATAACAATATTTTATAGATACCGTATCAGTGTTAGATATCTTTTTTTGAATAAATAGAATGACTTAGCCATTTCAACTAAATTTAGCTTTAGAGCTTGCCTTCGCCACGCTGCGCCTATTCATAAGTACAATATAGATATATTATTAAAGGAGACATCATCTGTGACTTACTGTACAATATATCTACTATTTACCTACCCAAACGTTTACGTAGTAACGAAAAATTATCGTATGAACTGTAATAGTAAGTTTGTAATCGCATATCCATTTATATATAGGGTTACAAAGTTATTTATGCAGTTTGTTGCATATCTAGAAAACGGGACTGAAATTACGGGATGTTTTAGTTTATATTTGCTTTATAGGCTAAATACTAATTGAGTTCAAAATTTAAAGCTCAAGTGTCTACTAGAAGTACCTTAGAGTCTTGATGATCGGTGAGTGAGTGACGAAATTACAAGAACTTGGACCTGCAATAGTTCTAAATTGCAGGTTTGAATTTAATGTAATTTGGGCATGTACCTAGTTATATTATGTTCTCTTAGTTACTAAAAATTTAGACTTCTAGCTTTATCCATAACGAAGTTACAGGTAGGTCGAAAATGTCCTGAATGTCTGCGAGAAAAGGATGGTACGGCCGTGCCTATTTTTGCTCAACTTGACGGGTGCCCTCAGATAAGCTTCGAATTATTTAAACTTTAATACGAATTGCATAGTTACACAGTTTCAACACAAATAATGTAAACTTTGGATTCATTAATTAATGATGATATTATAATCTATAAAAGTAAACGAATTAAATAGGTATTGTATTTTGGCGTTGATGTTTATATAGAATTTGTAAGTCGGGTATAGAGACGAATATACAAACTATTATAGCAAAATATTCAAGATAAATTAAAGATGTTTAATGTTATTCGCGCTAAGTTTCGCATAAAGTTGTTTAATATAAAATTTTTATAATACTTAAATACTTTTGGTCATATTATCGTAGAAAGCCTCTATTATTGGACCTGTAAAGGTTAGAAATGCTAATAAAAAACATAAAAGTAAAGAAATTTTACAGGAAACAACACATAGACGTAATTGTGGTATTGCTTGCCTAAGGAAGAGGGCAAGATGACACTTCAATGGGGTGTCTACTATGTAGAGATTTCTTTTTAGCCATACTTGATATAAAAAAGGCGCATTTTCTAATTGGGTTGATAATCAAGAAATCAACATCCATATTCCACAACGGAGGATGACTACTTTGCAAAGCCCTTACCTAGACCCCAAGCTGGAACTGATTTTAAACTGATTCTGTTGAAATATGATTACAGCTGTTATCTGAAGTCCCCAGTCACTGTCGCTCTTCTTCTCTTAGAATTTACATCGACGATACTTTGCAATCAACTGTGTATAGACTAAAAAGCAAGGTGTGTACTTAACATGGTGCATTAAAAAGTTGCTATTACTGGCATAAAGAAATAAGATCTTAGAGATTTTAGAATCACATAAACTTTTATTTTTTAAGCTTCGCAAAAACCAATGTGACACATGTTTCATAAAAAGAGGGCAATAAAGATGAAGTCTTATCATTATCGTAGTAAACGTTGCACATCTGAAATGTCTGCTGAGCATTGCATTGCTACATTAGACATGCAGATCTGTTTGCCCTAAATTATTGGTATCAGCACAGTATTATAAACAAAAGTTACACTATAAATAAACCATAAAAGGACGTGTTCATATTTACATATGTAGCTCGAAGAAAATTGGGGGAGTGACAGCAAATGAAGTTGTTTTTTGTATTATAGCTTTTATAATAGCGCAAAAAATAAGAGTTTAAAGGAAATAACTCTTATTTCCAACAGACGTAAATGATAAAAAGTTATCGGCAAGTGCGTCGAGTGATGTGCCAGTTAAAGAGAAGTATGAGATAGAACCATTGATTTTAGAACCCAGTAAACAGTGTACACTCTCCACTTACTATTGCGAGATAGATCTCACCAGCCAGATTCTCCTCTTATAATCTGTTGGAGTGTATAAAGCAGTGGCGTAGCGTGCGGGGGGCGGTAGGGGCCGCGGCCCCAGGCGGCATTTTTAAAGTGGCGGCAAAATTTCACAATAAATATTGTGTACCAACATGAAATAGAGAAAATTAATTATTTGTCACAAAAATCACTACCAACACATTCTATCGGGTTATTGCTAAGTAATTTTCATTGCTGAATAGGAATTCTGATCATGCCGCCCCCTATATAAGCTACTGGACTATGATTACGAAAGACTTTTTACTTTTGAAATATAACGGTGCGAAAAAATAAAAAAAAAACTTGACAAAGAAGAACTACTTATTTTTATTATTCAACGAGGTTATAACATCATTGTTATTATTTACTAAATTATAAGATCTCATAAATAAATGGCTCAAACGAAATCTTTAAAATTTTGACATCATCATCATCTTTCGTCCATTTAATTTTACTCGGAAGTTTAGTCATTTTATTCGAAGACTAATAATAAATAATAAAAAAAAAAACCTTTCCGCCCTGGGTGAATCTTCATATGCAAAAGGCGTGAAAAGTGGAAAACATGCAAAATTATAACACACAGTTATATTTATTTAGTTATTTTAGTGTGATAAGGAGTAGGTAGTTATAGTTATTATTAAAGAAAAAGCAAATGTTTTGCATCATTTTTGTAATTACTGATCGGTTATTTTTCCACGATTAACTTTGGTTAGTATAAAATTGAAAATACATATTTTTGAGAATATTCTGTGTTCGAGTCCCAGTTTAGACCAGAGATAATAATTCTTTTTTCTGTGAAGAAATTGTCAGTAACATCCCGAAGTTGGGAAGTTGACAATGCTTCACCTTACCTCAAAGAACGCCTCAGAGAGAACGTTTTTCATGGAATATGCGAACACCACATACTCTTTTTCCTTGCCATTATTTGAGATTTTTTATTTTAATTCGGGCTAAATGAGCCCATCGTTGCAACTTTTAAGAGCTTTGAGAGCAGTTGTGCTATAAGTTAGTACTGTGTTTTCAGGTCCTCTTTGCGTAGAATGCTGGCATTTTTGGTGTAGTATGCGAGAGGGAGATTTCTTCTTTTTCTCACGGTGCTCTCAGGTGATGTTGGTGTGAGATCCTGACATTATTGGTGTAGGTTGCCAGCTTCCCGATTGGTTTCTTTGGCTTCCTATGCTGGCACATTTGGTTTAGGATGCTAGCGTTCTGATTAACTCTTCGTCTTATCATCTTTAGTCATTGTAGTATATTATAGCCCTATTTAAGGGGTTTGGTTTTTCCTTCTTCCAACTTTTCTAGTTGCACGAGACCGTGCTTCACATTATAGAGCGCCATGTGATTGGCGGCGTTGCTCCATGGTTTGTTGCCCCTAATGTATTCTGATGTTGTAATGCTTTCAGCAAATCCTCGTTTCCAAGTTCGAAAGGCTTGTCTGATATTTCACATGTTGTAAGGTGCGTTTTCCCAGTTTCTCTCACAACCGCTATATATAGGCGTTTTGCATGTGGTGTCTGGTTTCTTTGGTTGGTGAGAGGTTTGGTGTAATAACCTGTCCCGTGTCGGCTCCTGTCCTATTTGTCTTCCTTGTAATTTTCACTTTTAGCTTCACCAGGCTTATCGGTGTTTGGGGCTGTTTGTGGCTTTGTTCACGTCCCGCTTCGTAAGCCTACCTACTGTGATCGCCATGGCAGGCATCTTCTGTTGCAGGCGTTTTGCGCTACTTTTCTCACGTCACTAGGATATGTGGTATAATGTTTCTGGGGATCTCCCCCGATCATATGCGTAGCAGACTGCCGATAGTATAAGCTGATGTAAATTACTTTCGTGTACGGCAGTTCGTTACGATGAATGAATTATATATTAATGGTAAATGTTCAACCTAATTCTTTAATTTCTATCCACAAGTTACAACCTTTGCTAGATGCCGTTCCAAGTTCTAGTTTAACCTTTTCACCATTCCATCAGACAGCAGATAACATGGCATAATTATCAAGCATATTGTACTCTCATATTATAATCTTACAAACTTCTTGAAGCACATGTGATTTACAGTTTCTTCTTTGATCGCCGTCATTTAATTTCCAAACAATTTGTGATCCCGGACCTGTAGCATTATAGATTTTAACCTATTTTGCGCAATTAAATGCTTCTTGATTTGGAATAGCAAAAGCATTGGGCCTTATTGTTAAATGATTAATCCATAATAAACTGAATTCTCACTTGATGTGGTCGAATCGCTTGCCAAGTTATTAATCGGAAATGGTCCCGATTTATTGGCCTTAAATTAATTGAATTAATAAGATGGCGGCGAATTTGACTTCGGCCCCCGGCGGCATAAGTGCACGCTACGCCACTGGTATAAAGTAAGTGAAGAGTGTATACTATCTACTATGTTCTATAATCAGTTGTTCTATCCCAAAATTCTATTTAACTGAACTTTTCTCTTTGACTAGGGTCACGTCTACAAGACGGACATATTATAAAGACGGAGAAACGTATTATACTACGACATTCTGAATCTTGGAATTTACTTCCACAGCGGCGCCGCAGAATTATTTTGCAGTATCCTATTTCTAACTTATATTTACAATCAAAAACCCTTGACACAAGCAAACTCTACCACTAGCAATGTCAAAAACATTTATGCACCATTATTATTTTGCATTTTACATAGGCCTTCATTTTAATGTCGTCGATCCTGCTCCAGATCTCTCACCGGTCGTGTCGAATTGCCATGCCATCGACCGGCGTATGAGAGGGAAAAGAATAGAGTGTGCACTTGTATCTTTTATCCGATATGGAAATGATTTGCACATAAAAATATCAGAGGTGCTACCCGGGATTTTAAGCCCGCTTCACTCAGTCTTCCAAACGAGCACGTTACCACTGGGCTTATACTGCCTCCATATCATAATGTGATTTGAAGGCTATTTTTTATTATTTTGTAAAGATGAGATATTGTTCCGCAGTAAATATATAATATATGTTGACCTAGATAACTAGCTATCATGACACCGAATTTCATCAAAATCTCTCCAGTTTCTCCTAGTTTTTCCGTGATGCGGAACAGACAGACAGACAGACAAAAATTTAAAAAACTATAGATTCGGCCTCTGTATCGATAATAATGTTTATTTCAATAAGATTTTCTTAAAAAATATTTAATGTAGGTACAGATTCGGCTTAGTTACAATTTTATTATAGGTAAGTATAGATTTATTGAGTTCTATGTTATCTAACTTCAAGCTAAACCTTAGGACCGAATTAATTATCTAGTATTTTAATAAAAGTCACCTTTTATTAGTTTGATAAAAACGCTATGTGTATTTTTAAATAATATTCATTCGAGCATTAGTGCTGTGTTAATCCCGCTGTGTTAGGATAACACATAGCTGTATTTGCGGCGCAAAATAAAGACGCTATGTGTCATTTTTAACTTAAAAAAATTATTTTGTGAAAACAAGAAATAAAATGTAGGCTTTAAGGACGGGATATGTTGTAAGACTAGCGTAAGGAATTTTGTACATACTCCATTTTTTTCTACATAAGTTGGCAGAAGTTAAAAACAGTTTTTTGTCTCTACTGAAAAGTTGAGTATTTTCGTTTGTCGGTTTTTGCAGGCGCAGCGACGATATGTAACTATGTCCAATACTAACAATGCGATCGAAATTAAAAAATAAGCAATTTAAATATATACTTAAATAAAATTAATACATTTTAAAATACTTTTTCATTTCATTTAAGATTTGATTTTATAATAATAGTAATCATCAAATTATTCATATTAGTTAGTATTATAGTATTTTTATATACAGACACTGTTAATATGATGTTAAATGAACCACAACTATTGTTATAGTATAAATGAGGATATCCAGAATGTGGTTGTAATGATTTTATTAGTACAATCTATTGTAGGGGTCAGTTATATTACACGTACACATACTTTGAATAGAATGTAAATCTTAATTCCCAAGGCACTGATACAGATTTGAGTTAGAGGATAAGGGTGTTTTACAGAGGGGTTCTTTTGATTTTAGCTAGTAGGATTATGTTAATGGTCTGAATCGAGCTGATTCACGCTTAGCCAATCTAACCGAGATGCGCTCGCTGATAAAGCCCGCGCTTGGGGTTCAAGAAACTCGTATTTCTTTTTGTACTTCCATTAGGTCGTTATGGCGATGTCATTACATTATGTTGTAAGTCTTTATGTGAGGTATATTAGAAATGTATTTGCAAGACGTGCATATGTACAAATTAGACTTGATTAAATTTATATATATGTTATCGTTACATTTAAAAACTTGTTCGAATAAAAATAGATGATATGTCAAAATGTTTTCCTTGAAAATAAGCCGGAAGAACAAAAAACACAAAAGCTTTTAAAAACTTTATAAGTGTTAAAGCAGCACTTTAACAACATTCTGAGAAATAGGCGGTTACTAAAACAGCATTTTAGTGGGCCTATCTAGTCGCCTCGTGTACAGTTACAAATCTCCACGATTGCTCCCATACGGCTATGGCCACTGTAATAAATTTTGTCTGTTTTCCTAACACTTCTCCTATTATATAGACTATACATATATGAATACTACATGATATGAATTAAAATTAATTTATTTGATATTGATAAAAGTTGTTGAAGAATATTTATTAACAAAGTTTTTGATTAAAATATACATCGAGGACGTTTACGACATTAGTTAATTACTTTCTTAACTTAACACACGTTAATGTCGGCTATAATGAAGAAATTTATAGCTAAAATAAACTTGGAAACGTTTATTCATAAGTAAAAAGGTAAAACAAAAATTAACTCCCCTATGTACGTGATCTATCGAGAGCAGAGAGCGACTGCATATGGGTTTATGGTCGATAAAACGTCTAGGGGCATCTATTTATGGCGTTTTTTATAAGGGAACATGTGTTGATAATAGTCAATGGTGAACCGATATATATTTGGCACCTGTGATGGTATTAAATAATAATCATCATATCCATACGTATCCATATGTTGGTACTTATATATTATGTATATCTTAACATATCATATTATATAATTCACTTATTTTCGTAAATTGTATCATGAAAATACGTGTTTTCATAATTTATGTGTAATATTGTTGTGTAAATTTGCTAAACTTTGCCCGGATACATTTATATTATAAAGAAATTTCAAAACAAAAACATAGTCAAATTTATGTTAACTAGAACAATTTTCTTTTACTGCATCGGAATGTTCAATACTTACTTGTTTGAACATCTGTAGAGGACCGCAGGTGTGAAATTGATACTAAAAAGGAATGTTTCTTCGAACAACGACTCATTGAAATGTCTCTTTTATTTTTAGTCCTATTTTTCTTTTATTTTTGTTCGCTTGTGTACTCAGTGTTGAGTAAGGTCGGTTACGCACGTGTCACTCATTGCATGGTCACACTTTACAATATTTAAAGTGACATAGTGATGAATATTTAAAACTATTTTCATGACGTTGACGTCATTGACGTTGTAAGCAACAGTAATTATAGTAGACTGTAGAACGCATGATACTGCTATTTGAATTGTTTTATATAATTTAACTAACGACTCACCCTCGCTCCGCTCGGGTTCGTCCCTACTTACGTTTTAACGTTTAGTATAGAATTCTCAGAGATGCGATATTTTCCGCAGTAAAAAGTATCCTATATGTTGACCAGCTAACCAGACCAGTTAACCAGCTATCATCATACCAAATTTCATCAAAATCCCTCCAGTGAATTTTGCGGTAACAGACAGACAGACAGACAGACAAAAATTCTAAAAACTATAGATTCGGCCTCTGCATCTATAATAATGTCTATTTATAATAATGATAATAATGTCTATAATAATTTCTATTATAAGAACAGCTTTTCACTAAATGCATATGAAATAAATAAAAGCTATCAAGTGATCGCTTTGTGTGATAGTGTTTTTAATATCATACTTAATTTATGCGATACATTTCTTAATACTTAAAATCTAACAGCACATCGTGTTTACAGTGCGTGAAACTCGCTCGCCCTTGGTACGGTTTGCAAGATTAAACGAATCTCACCAATCCTTGCTGGTTGCTGCAATCGGCCTCCAAATACGTATAGCAACGTTTTAGCGATATCGCGAAGTCTGTAATGCCTAAAACTATCTACTACACAATTGTTTTCATAGACGCTGCAGGTTGTGACATACAAACGATATTATTATAATATATGTAGGTACGTATGTAACATACTGACGACATCAATGTAATTTTGACATGATTTTCTTTAAAATAGACCATTTATAAATTCTAGAACTTTCTGTTGAAAATCTGTATAAACATTAATTACGAATGGGATTTAAAATAGGTAAGTACCTAACTTCATCGTAATGCCAAAATATGTAAACTTTATAAATATTATTTGAAAAACATGTCGAGGATACAGAGTATTAGTGAGTTTTCTAAATTGATTTTCGATTTTTACTTTAAGAATGCTGTTATATCCTGTCGTGGTTGTTTATTGAATTAAGAAATTCCATGTTTGTTGAAGTTTACCGTGTTTGTTTAGAGTTCCAGTTAATGCCGTTATAGTTTATTGTTTTGCCCTTTGTTAATCTCCGTAGTTAATATTAATACGATAAATGTGTTTACATTAAGCGTGCGAATTAATAAATATCTTGTTAGGTATTTGTTTACATAATTTTTTTAACAAACAGATGTGCAATTTAGTCGTGTTTTCTTGTAAAATAAGTATATAAACCTAAATTAAAAGAACGTCTTGAAAAGAAACCCTTCTAAATTCACGAGTCAGGAAACTGTGTTAATGGGGAGACGTAATACGTGATTTAAATTCGCCCTAGATTAAGGCAACCTACTTAAATAACTCACGGAAACGACTCATAATATATCTCACCCTGCACGTACCAACGCCACCTTCACGGCTCAAGTAATCTCTGACACTATCGGCTTCTAAACAGTGAGGACTTACGGCAAGAGATTACGTAAAGTATTTAACTCTAATGTGGTGTTGCGCCTCAACATATTTCAGTACAAAACGTGCAAACATATTATGAGACAAGTCATGTAAGAAATCTTAGTCTTCTTCGTCCGTTCACATCGTTTCTAGTAAAGGGTTTATTCAAAGCCTTCGGATATGTTAAACGTCCCAAATTATACTGACATTTAAATTGTTTTAGATTATAACTTTTTTATTTAACAGCTAGTTACGTTTTATCGTTTAATATAGATTTCTCAGAAATGACATATTTTCCCGCAGTAAAAAAGTATCCTATATGTTGACCCGGATAACCAGCTATCATTATACCAAATTCTGTCAACAATCAAAACCTGTCCAATGGTTTTGTCGTGATGCGGTCACAGACAAACGACAGATAGACAAAAATTCTAAAAACTATAGATTCGGCCTCTGTATCGATAATAATGATTATTTCAATAAGATTTTCCAAAAAATATTTAATGTACAGATTCGATTCAAAATTTTATTATATGTACCTATAGAAGAAGGATTTCTAAACAATATAATATTTTGTTACGTGTTATTTTTAATTTTTCAATTTACATCTTGTCATTTTGATTTGATTAGCCACTAGAGACGTGTGATTTCAACAATATTAAAAATTAAACAATAAAATAAATAATTATAGATTCAAAAATTCTATGTAATTAATCTATACAGATAAATAAAATTGAAGTGTCTGTTTGTAATGTCAAAATAACAGCTTCATACTAAATGCATATTATGGAATTATATACGGTACTTATAAGAAAAACACAATGTTTAAAATTTTTGTCTGTCTGTCTGTTTGTTCCGGCTAATATCCGAAACGGCTAGACCAATTTTAACGGGACTTTCACTGGCAGATAACTGATATTATAAGAAGTAACTAAGGCTACTTTTAGAAAAAGAATAAGGGTTTCGCTCAAAAAAATTAAAACGTACCTAGGGACGCACCCGAACGAAGCGAGGGTAAGTCGCTAGTATTGAATAAGAACAATTTATCCGTTTTTCGTTACATAATGAACTCTCTCACAAATCCATTGGCAGTAAGTAGGTAGGTACGAGTATGTTACAAGAACTATTGTTGGCATGAGAAAGTGTACAATTTCGCATCGTTATGCGTACTTTGTTAATGTTGTTACATAAAACATGTCATATATTGCACTTTAATACGTAAATATGTTTGTATTCATTACAGGATACGATTAATATTAAAATATAAATAATTAATTCGTGCCTATCTGTACATATAATAAAACTGTAGAGGTCTAATGTCTGTACATAGAAAAAAAAATGCTAAAAACCGAGTCAGGGGGATTTTAGAAGAGATATAGAACAAATCCAGATTTTTTCAAATTTTTTGTTTCTCTGTCTGTTTGTCTGTTTGTACGGGCTAATCTCCGAAACTGTTGGACCGATTTAAATCAAATATTGCATGGTGGTACCTTACATCCCCGGTCAACATTTTAGATATTTTTCATCCCGGAAAATTAAAGAGTTCCCGTGGGATAGTTAAAAAACTATAATAACTTATACAGCTTAGTACACAAAAACGACTGATTGGATTTTAATAAAACTTTACAATAATATAGTTCATATATTAGAATAACAAATAGGCTACTTTTTATCCCGGAAAATTTTACGGTCCTCGTGGGATAGATTTGTTTTTGTTTGTCAAGGGGCAAACCCGAGCGAAGCAAGGGTGAGCTGCTAGTTAGTTATATTTTTGCAAATAGAAGATGATTTTACTTGACGTAAGTAAAGTTTCAATGCGTCGCGAACGTGTTTGGAATATTGAAAGTTTAATGAGGATCAGAATAATGAAAGCATTGGTTTGTTTTGCATATTAATGATTGGTTTGACGTTAAATGAAAGGAACACGCGGCCTTCTTTTAAAGGAAAACAACGATTCAAGCAGAAACAATAACGGTTGAAAGAAACAATTACTACGTCAGTAATGGTCGCTACCGATCGCCGTCCAGTTAGTTTTCTGCTGCAGGTTGGAGCGAAATTTACCTTTCCTAAAACCGGTTTGCTTTTGAACGAGTTTCAGGCTTAGAAACATTATTTCACTTTGCTTTTATGGCGTTAGTTTAAAAGATTTAATGCAATGGAACAGGTTTATTTTGAACGTCTCGAGATGATCAAGTTTAAGCAAGAAATGCAAATGTTTTATCTGAGTTCGTTATGCGGCTTTGAAATCTAGTTTAACGATGTTCTTTAGTAGATTTTGTTGCTGTTTTATTATGGCTTGTGGTTTTAGGTTAGCATCAAAAGTAGAAAATAACTATCAGTTTATTTCGTCACATCCTTGTTTAGATATCCTTTGGAAAACTTAGTAAAATTACAAATAAGGTTTCTTTCAATGTGGTCAAAAATGTTTCGTTTTAGATAGTCTTGTTTTTCTTTTGACCAATCTGAGTTAATAACTAAACTAAGACTGACTATTTTTTTATATCTACAAACTACGACATTATCTGCACATTACAATTGCCAGAAATTAAATACATGCACAGTGCAATTCTAAAGCCGATAGGTACGTGACAAGTACTAAGTTATAAGCTAGAAACAGCGGCGATGTTAATAAATCATAACTCGTATCACATGGCCGGCTGAGTTGTAAAATTAGAAGCAGTCAATTGATATTAGTTGCGTAATAAAACTATGCTCGCTGCTTGCATCGACATCCGCCTAGACGGTTGCTTGGGAATATCCGCTATATATCTAATGATGGGCATTACAATATAATGTAATTGTTGGTTTTTAAGCTACTGTTTCATTATTTAATGCGATTCGATGGCGACCTTGAAATATATTATTACTAGCGACTTACCCTCGCTTCGCTCGAGTGGGAACTTCAGATGATGCCAAACAGCGCCCTATATACTACTCCAGGTCATATTCTATCGTGTACTAAATTTTATTCTAATCCGTTCAGCTGTTTCACCGAATATACATACACATACAAACATATAAATATAACAGTATTCAGATTTACTTATTTTACCTCAAAATTTATTCATGGATTATTTATTATAATTTTGGAATTCCGCATAACTAAAACACCTATTTAAATATTGAAATACTTAATATTTATAACGTTTATATAAGCTATTGGTTCAGTTTTTAATTAAGAAATACCATACCTCCGTAATTAAGTTGTACGTGCATAATAATAATAATATTAAACCCATTATACTCATGTTACTCAACCGAGTATACTAACGTTTGAGTAGACCCTAATTCGTAGTGGGAGTATGTACAGAAATACACGCCACACGGTACTAATAGTTGTACTATTAGTACCTACACTGTATTTATATATAACTATATTGTATTAATTAATATCTAGGTACTCGTACCAGCGTCATTCGAATTAAACTCTGTGGCCACGGATGCAGATCATTAGTGGAATCATCCATAACATGAGTGTCTCTAAACATTGTACGATTTTATACGACAGTTTGGTTGGAGTCTGTGTTAGCTTACCATACTTAAATTATTTTGATAAGTTCACTACTTGCTGTGGTTTCATACTTGCTGGGAAACGCAACGTCCCCATTCTTTTAAAGTTGTTTGTCTTAAAATATTTTTGATAGGGCATACTTAGTATTCAAAAATGCTATACCACTGTATATATCTTTTTACAACTCAATTAATAAAATTGCTGTTAAATAGGCATTATATCTTTTAATTAATAAAAAACCTTAAAAAAAATATATTGAATATTATAAATATTAAATGTTTCATTTCTTTTTCAGGTAAAAGAGATAATGGAGTTACATAATATATCAACTTATCGAATAAAGGAAAGTAACTAGTAAGTGAATAACGTATAGTTGTCTTTTTGGTGCTCTTCAACCTTCTTTTAAGAAATTGACCTTTTTGATGCTACATTTTGAATTTCCTATTTAATATTATACCAGCGGCTCCTCGCTTCGCTCGGGTTCGCCTCTAGAAAGACAAAAATAAATTATCACACGGGAACCGTACTTTTTTCTGGAATAAAAAGTACCCTATGTGCTATTCCAGACTATAACATATCTCTGTGCCAAATTTTGTCCAGATCCGTTTTGGCGTGATTGAGTGACAAACATCCAAACATCTAAAATTTCACATTTGTAATGTTAGCAAGATTATTAAGGTAATGCGAGTTTTAGAAATCTATTTTTGTAATCCTTACTTAATTTACTCTAGGTCTTGTTATACTCTTACTAAGATACAAAGAGTTATTTGTTTTTGTAACAAGTTGTTATTGTTTGAATTTCGTCGTTATAATGATACAAATAATAATCCCATCGAAATTCAATCTGTTTCTTATTCACCTTCTTCTTACTTCCACTTCTTTGATCTGTTTTTATGAAATTCGATAAACTTTAATCACTGTAGTAAATTAAAAATACCTACTTTACAAGTAACATTAACAGTTAAAGATTAAAGTTTTAAAACGACAAGACATTTGAACAATTGCGTCGTCATTGTGATGTTTAATATAACAGTTTATTCGTAATCGTAACACAGTGTTGTTAACCATACCACAGTTAAAGGATTTATTAGAGCGGTAAATTTTGTATCATTTAGTTATTGTCTGAGGTCGTCTGTGTTGGCCGTTGACCCGGTAACGGTTTAACCGTTACAGATAACCACATAATATACTGTTTATCTTTTGCTCATTAGCTATATAATGATAAACTCGATTATTTTTATGAATATTACAATATTATACAATAAAAAAGCCAATCAATATAGTTGTAGGTTTACGCGAATATTTGACATTGAAATACAACTAGTTTTAGCCTTTTATTTTGATTTTTGATTAACGATGCTTCTGATGCATCGTAACCATTTCAACTATGATCATGTAACAATCTGTACAAATAAGCCGGTTTTTAAGAAGAAATTCGTCTTTTATTTTATATCTAGTCTAATAAGTTTAGTAAAAATTTAACGTTTCTATACTAATCGAGACAAATTTAAAAATAAATGTAAAACAACAAATAACATCAAATTTTAATATAAAACTAGCGACTCACCCTCGCTCTGCTCGGGTTCGTCCCTAGTTTCGTTTTAACGTTGGTAAGATTTCTCAGAGATGAGATATTTTCCCGCATTAAAAAGTATCCTATATGTTGACTCGGATAACCAGCTATCATCATACTAAATTTCATCAAAATCTGTCCAGTGGCTTTCTCGTAATGCCCTCACAGACAGACAGACATACAGACAAAAATTCTAAAAACAAGATTCGGCCTCTGTATAGATAATAATGTCTATTTCAATAAAATTTTCACTCATTTAGAATTATATTACGTAGGTGTTACGTAGGTATTATGTAAAACCTCGTTTAGTTATTCACTTTGGGTACATAGGTAGGTGAGTTGTTTTGGGACAATTATGAAGATAAAGTAAATAAAACATAGGATTTAGCTTGAATGAAGCGCGGTAAGAGTGCGGTTATTATATTATTAACAGCGTATTAAGTCAATTAGCGAACAAACAAATGTTATTCCGTGCCAATTTAGGATCTCATTTCCTCCTATGTACGATTTTAGAATAATAATCACGGTTTCAATGAAGTACCTACATAGTAGAGTTATAGTAAAAATAAATATGTATTTCCGTTTGTTGTTTTTTTCAATATCAGGCTGTCATTCCAATTCAAACTTTAGGATTTATTTTTCAAGACTAGCATCCAATTGGGTTGAAATTTCAGTGACAATAGAGCTACCTATACATAGGCAACTCACAACTACACAATTATTGATTTATTAATAAAATGTTATTTTTAATGAGCCTGTCTACATTTTATTGTTCAGTAACTAGCTTTTGGCTATAACTCTACTTATTTTTACGATGAAAAATAACTTGTGAAATTACACGCTTAACTAGTAAAAGCTCCGATGAAATAAAGTAAGCTCTCACCCAAATTATCTATCCGCATAAAAGTGATAGTCACATCAAAATCTGTTTTGCTGTTTCCGGCGTAACGATGTTATTATTTGAAGTAGATCCATAATAATTAAATTTACATAACGGTCGACAAGAGTCCACATTGCTATCTGACATGCATTTTAATAATGCGGATTTAACTTAAATGTAATATTTAATTATATATTTTCGCAGCTTCATTCTTCGCGATTTAATTTACAATTTGTAGCTACCCCCACGCGACAGCCATCCACGGATATGCTTGGAATGAAGCTGCTTATATAATTATGATTGAACTTCACGTACAAGTTCGTTTAATCATATATTATATCTAATAGTAGACATAATTACATATTATTATAGAGTTACATTGCTTGCATTTCCACCCGCGTAGTTTATTGTTCCGATAATAAAGGTCGTAACGTAATATAAATTATATAGATAACCTATAAAAATTCCTCAATCAGTATATTAAAACGCCTCCGTGCGAATTTCCGGGAAATCAAGTGTTAAAATACACACCGGTGTGTATGCGCCTCTTAACGGGTAAAGCAAAAGAATGTTTCATATCGGGCTGGTAGTTCCACAGAGTAGTGCATTTGAACAAACAACAACAAAGGTGTTTACGTATTAGTATAAAGTTATACGGTGGATAAAGTCCATTAGGTATATATCTACTATAGATAATAAGTTTGATTTCAACTTTCTTTTAGTAATTATAATAATGTAGATTACAGAAAGATGATTAAAAATGATAATATTTAAAAAAATATATATACTTTACTAAAACATTTTATATATCTATCTATACGTAGAGATCATAAGTCACACGCGCCACGCCGTTTTAATCAAAAGGTCATTAGGGTTACAATTCAATACTTATCAAGAGCACCAACCTAACAGTTGTTTTCGGACTAATTGATTGGCTAACTTCACTAACTCACTTAGTTTGTGGCTAGTGAGGCGAACAGTATTTGGAACTACGTAATCTTCTATAGTTGACTGAGACTAATACAAAGAAAATATATCCACGTCGTAGTTTTAGTAACTTAATAAATAACTCAATTCAAAAGTTTGCCTGTAACCACAATACGGGCACATTAACTATTTAGTTATCAGTTTCGTACTGTATAATTTACATATTTCCTACAACCTAAAATATAAAGTTTTTACTGTAATATTCATTCCCTATCGTTCTCTCATTTAAAATGAAAGAAAACGTCAGAATCAAGACTTGCTCCAATTATGAATTTCGTTTATCCGCTGTTTTCATTTTTATAAGCCTTTTATTCTGAATTTGTTTTTACTGTTTTATTATAAAAATGCTGTTTCCTAAATTTTATTATAAAAAGATGTTGTCCAAATATAAAAAAGAGCTATGTTGTAAATTTAACAGTTTATTTTCCGTTACGTGTTTGTGGACCCATAAATCGTAGCAAGACATGCTGCCCACAACGTGATTGCGCTACGTAGGCATAAGTAATGGCTTTCTATTGTCTTTCGGTCTCTGCTTCTGACACACATCTCTTATTTTTAAATGAAATAGGTTTCAATAAAAGACAGCTCAATAACAAAGTACATACTTACTTATAATGAGTTTTAAGCTTGTCTATATTTATATAATATAATAACGCCATACGCAATATTATATCTATTTATGTATAATAAAATAACGTTGTAATGGATATCTTTATACAACGGATATTTCTAACAACTGTCAAAAACACGTGTACAAACAAACAGGTTTATTAATTATATTTCATCAGTTATCTATACATATAATAAAATTGTAACTAAGTCGAATCTGTACATTAAGTATTTTTTGGAAAATCTTATTGAAATAGACTTTGTTATCGATACAGAAGTCAAATCTATAGTTTTTAGAATTTTTGTCTGTCTGTCTGTCTATCTGTCTGTCTGTCTATCTGTCTGTCTGTCTGTCTGTTACCGCATCACGAGAAAACCACTGGACAGATCTTGTACTTAAAAAATCATCTAATATGTAACCTATGTTTTCGTTTTGACTTTTTAGCAATTTAAATCGAAAAATAAGTTTCAAAAGTAATATTTTACTCTGCTTGAGATCTGTTCATTAACTGAAGACATTAAATTTTATCTACCTAATGTTTTTAAAATTACCAGAAAAGAAAGTTTTAAAGTCAAGTCTTGCGAAACAAACTCGTTATGTGACGATGTTAACAAAACATAGTCTTTGCCAAGTCAACGGTCCGGCAAAATGATTGGTTTGTCTATTGTAGGTTAGAGAAGGCTTGGTGTTTTACCTCGACAAGCAATTTTTTACGCTACGCGCAATCACAAACTTTCTAACGGTGCATCCTCGAATTTCCATTTAACCACATAGTACTTATTTTTAAAGACGTTAATTATAAGTTACAAATCAATAAATTTTTATGTTAACCTTAATGAATTTTATAACTATAAAGTAATTGTATTATAAAGAACAGTTAGATTTATGTCGAATACTAATATAAGATGATTTATCGAGTATATACATGATTTATAGGTATACGCCATTGCACTGAGAACAATAGGTTCAGTTGAATACGCGCCAAGCGTTTGTACCTGATAATAATTTCATGATCAATCTCGACCCTCTCGAAGTGGAGTAGACGTTGATAGATCATGGTCGGTTCTCCGCACAAGTCGAAGCTAATTGGGTGATAGATGGTTTCCACGATGTTCTTTGATTTTATTTGCTTAGCTTTTGACTTTTCAATAAAATTCTAGTCTGTGTTATTATATCTTTATCTATATATTGTTTACTTCGCACTAACCACTTACTAATTTAGAAAACGTAAACCAAATATGTATTTTTTACTTTTACCCAATACAGTGTTCGAAAGTAGGCCGCTGATTTATTATTTATGACAATGCGAATTTGGGTCAATTTGCTTGCGATCTTAAATGTCGTCTGCTCGCCCTAAATACCTATTTTGTGGATAAATATTTCGGTATATTTCTTTGGTGGTGAGAAATGAACTACCTCGGCAATTTATATTAAATCTCGTAATCTACGTCTGTAGTAATCTTCAGCTTTTCATTGTAGAATTTATTCGTTTTGATTGTGCAGACTTATAATAAGCCTTATAATATAAGGCTGCCTTTATTTCTGAAATTAATTTCAAACTTATGTTATACGATTAACATTTTGAACAAAATAATCTTTGTGAATAATCACTGCTTTGTAGAAATGTTCCTAAGGTATCGTCAGCACCTGGACTTTATTGATAGCCAGAACATCCGTCGAGGGTAGAAACGAAAAATTACCATACAAATGAAATGAGCTGCATGAGAGGTACTTACAATTATTATTTTTTTTAAATTGAAATCTTAGTCTAATATTAATTAATATGTTAACTTTAAAGATTATTCACTAAAATTGATGGTGCAATAGCATGCCATAAAAATCATGTGTTCTAGTTATTGTAAATACCTTCACAAAAGACACCAAATAAATGAGTCTTTGTGTGCAAATTTTGATCTTAATTTGGAAAAATGTACCTACTTCTTTTTAAAATATTATAATATGTATATCAAATAACTATGGTAAAATAACTGCATAATAGTAAATTATTTCGATATTTTTAACTGTATTTTCAATATATGTACATAATGGGAATCGCTTGACCGTAATAAAATTTCAAAATGAATTTAAAACTTACTAAGGTATATTTTATTGTTTTTATTCATTTATATGTTTCATTATAATACACTATAGTCGAATCATAAAATATTTTTAGAAGTTCTTAGAAGGATGAAATTTCAGTTAATTTATCAATTTCTACAAAGGAAGGTTACTGCATTAAACGACGCGAAACTGGGGTAGGCAACTAGTCCTAAAATGAAATCAGTAAAGTGAGAAATGCTTAGTAACAAAACATTTCAATTTTAACAACAATAGGTAGGTATATGTCTAACAAAATTAAGAGGCGTATCATCATGTGGATGGATAGAAAGTGAGATGGAGATTGACGCGTTTGCTCATATAGTCAATTCCATCGGCTATCTCATGAATATGGATTAGACTTAGATCTTACTTTTAATGAATATAAGATTCACTTATAGAAGTGTCTGTATAGACAGACATTTACTATACATAATTTTACGATAATTATTTTTCTGACATTTTATACAAATATATATGTATGTAATATTATGTAAGTTTCTAAATTATAATATTAAGTAAGATTCTTTCTTACCCAAGAATGGAGAAGTTCATGATGTTGTTAAAATCATATTTAACTGGAATTAAATTAATAAATCAAAAATATTAATTAATAAATCATTGAAATAAATTTTTGAAACCCATCAATAAATGACTGAGAAATTAGACTAGATTGTGACGACGTCATTTTACCTAACTGAGATCGTCGCACCACAAAATATCACCCAATAGTTTCTAAATCGCAGGTAAGCTCTCGCGCTGTTCCTGGTTATTTTACGTACAACTACTTGTTTTGATATGAATCATACATTGGCGCGCCTTGGCAGTAAAACCGACTCGTATGCCGTGACGGAAAACGGCATGAAGCTGTCATGCCATCATGCCCCTTTTACGCTACCGCTCTCGACTCCCCTGTGTATAGGTACTACACACGCTCCATTGTATTATTATTATTATTAAAATAATAAGAAAAATAAATTATTTTTATTAACGAATCTCTATTTCTTTTCTTTATTTTTTTAATGATTTTTATTAATTATTAATTCTAACTAATATTTACATAGATTTTTCACATTTGTTGAGATATTTTAATAATTCTTTCATATTTTTATTATGTTCTACTTAATTTTTTATAATTAATTGATAAAAAAAACTTCTTCATTGTATGTTATAATTTTTGATAATCCAGGTCCAATGACTACGTATAGATACTATAAAAGTGAGTACGAAGATTACTTACTTCCTTATAGGTTAAACGAATTCCTGAGTAGAGGAATGGCCTAATCCCAAACTACTCTCGAGAAGATCAGGGTAATGGAGAACTATACAGCCTCTCATGAATACTAAACAAAAGCAAAATTCATCGTTGCATCTAGAGTTGCTATTAGAAATGTAATACATGTGTGTTGTATGTTACGTAAGTAAAAAAAAACTTTTCATGGGCCTACAAATGTATAGGTATCTAATATTATAAATTCGAAAGTAACTTTGTCTGCCTTTCTCTGTTGAAAAACAAACTCTTCTTTGAGGCGAAAATAGACTGAGAGAATGAAATCAGATGAAAAGTGTTTTTATAAAATAATCGTATTACTTATATGTAGAACTTGAAATTTCTATGTAAAATATGTTTAAAAGATTAAAAGTATAAAATATATAGTATTGTATTACCTTATTACAAAGTCTTAAATTAAAATAAAGCCAGGGTTAGCCTTAGTTTATTGAACAAGTATTTTTACTTCTTATAAAAAATCGACTTAAAATTAATTCTTTTTTGTCTTTCATAGCTTTTCATTAATATTGTACACCTAAACGTCATATATTCTAGCATCTGCCACATTTAAAACTACATATATCCACCTCATTTGAAAGCACATGTTCTACAAATATTGCGACTGCAGTATATTAAATTCAACTATGCGGAACGTGTTCCCTTGACCCGTGTTATAGTTCTTTCGATGCAGCGTGGATATTGATGATCCGTTAAATTTTATATTACTTGATGAAGTGTAAGTTATATAATATCCTTAAATGGTATATTGTTTTTTTTTATTTTACAGTACCTATAGGAACTACTCTGATGGCACTTTTCGGCCCAAAGAGCAAATAATTGCAAATATTTGATAAAAGAAAGGAGCATAAACTAAAAACACTTTTAACAAACAAAAAAAAATGAAAATTAATATTTTAACAATCGTTCACTTGTAAATCAAGGAGATCTGTAATCATGTAAATCAAATTGAGGAATATGTTAGAAACTATGTCATGAGAAAAATTTCAATACGATTTTGAAAACTATTGAGGTAATTCGATGACCCTATTATCTATACTGAGAACCGTTACAATTGGTGTGAGCAACCTTGAATGCGATAGTTATGCAGTAAGTGGTCAGTACAAGATTACACTGATGTACACTCAATTGCTTTATTCAGTGGATGTTCTTTTTAATAAAATTAGATGACCATTTTTTCCCTTTGTTCTCATTGAGGAACAAAGTCATCGCTGTTTTGTCAGTTTAAATTACGATTTGTTAATTTCCGTAAGGAAGTCATTTAGAAATGACGCTACTTCCTAGCATCGTCGTTTTCATGGTCAAATGCACAAATAAGTTAAAATTTAGTAGTTTTAAAATAAGTAAATGTAGGTGTATGATAATTTACATCTCGTGTTACAACAATACAATTTAGAAATATTTTTGGTGACCGTACAATAAGATGTTGTGTAATTTTATGCTTGCGAAATTGCGCAATGCTTGACCGCTAGTGTTGTTACGTTTATTTGGAACAGTTTCTATATTGTAGATCATATTTTGTTTCAAATTCGATAAGAATTCTTAGAAATACATAATTGTTATCGACTTTTGAGATAATCTAATTGACTTATTTACCATAAACAACCATTGTATTGGAACCGTAAACAGCTCTAAAATAATATAAAATATGTAAAATAATAAACCTTTGTGACAGAAATTAGTAAATTATTCTGCCATAATTGAAGCAAAGTTGGTTTATAACAACGTGCACTTCGTCTTTTATGAGCGCCATTCGCAATTTCACAACAGCTTGTTGCCAGGTTGCTTCAAATTACGGTCTTAGGTGATTTTTTCCACAACCTCCAGGGCACTCTAAACTGAGTTTTTCGAGGCTAATATTAATAAGTTATCTCCCTGTAAGGCTGTTTGTGTGGACTCACCTAATTAATATAATAGGAAGTTAGGTATGTACATAAGAAAATGTTTTACTATAATTTTATACTGCAAATTTTTTGTTCTAAAATATTTCCTTTGGTTTACTTTGTTTTATGTAATTATATAAATACGTGTCATGAGCACTTAAGATAGATTAACAATGAGATTAAGGGCTGCAATGCGCATATTTTACGCTGTTAGCGAGCCGGCTCCTTCATCATTCTTATCGTAAATCAAAAAAAGAGCAAAATATCAGAAATTATATGAAGTGTCTGTGCATATAAATAGTCCCCGACATTTCTTTTAGAAACAGGTTTAGAATTCATATATTAGCAGCTAAAAAATAATTCATTGGTATACCTATATCATCGATCTATTATAGTGACGGTATTAAGATAAAGTCTTCATTGGTGTTGTTAAACGTTTTAGGAGTCCTTTAAGTAATTCTATCGCTATATGTTGTCACTGTCTAAGTGGTAATGAACAACCTATTGTGAGTAGGTAGGTACTCTTAGTTTTACTGGTTTCGTAGTATCGATTGGTCATGGGTCGCGTCGCAAGGTCACGCTTTGCCACTGAGCTGAAACACGATATTGTTGACTGCTGCTAAATTTATGAAGTTTAAATGAGACATTTATACACCTATTATAAAATAATAATAACTATTCTATGTATTTTATAGTGTATGCTTATTCGGTAGGCGGTAACAGCTACGTAGACATCGAGACACATTACAAATTTTAGACTTAAACTTCAACGTTACTTACGTTATATAACAGTTTGAATTATCTTGGAAAACAGAAAGCTACCAGCATTTTTTTAATTTAAATTTTGTATTACAATTTTTGAACAAGATTTTTTTTTCTTTATCCACGCACATATAACCAATATTATGTTACGTAAAAGCAAGTATTGTATAGCCGACACGTTTGGCTCTGTTTGTAGTTACCCTACTTTCTGTGCCAGCGGTCGCAGGTTTGAGTCTCGCTGGCATTTATTTGTGATGAGCACGAATGTGTGTGCTCCAGTCATGGGTGTTTATATTTATAATATGTATGTATTATATTTAAAGTTATATATGTATGTATAGTGTATCAACTATCTGGTATCCATAACACAGCCTCGTAGCTTACTATGGAACTAGATGGTGCAGTGTGTTAGTGTCCCAACAAAATAAAGTACTGTTGATTTTACTCCAGTGTAATGAGCAATTTTGGATGCATAACGACGATTGGTATATAAATAATTTTCAATCGAATTTAAACTAACAGTTCAGTTTGACAAACATTTGTAATTTTCATTGTTTGGGCCCGATATGGTACGATTATTTGCCTAAACCGTAGGTCAATTTCGGAATTGATTCCCGTTCTGATGGAACGATCTGTACACACAAACGGGTAAACGGTTTTGGGTAAATACTTAATAGAGTACCTAAATAAAGCGTTTGTTTGTGACTTTGTATTCAATAGTTTATTCTTATTTTATACGATAATTGGCATCATAATAAAATAATAAAAACACTTTGTTCGTCCGGACATTTGATGAAGTGGTAACATTTTTAATAATGAACGATATTTTTGATTTTAACACTATCAGATTCAGGGGGGACTTTATATTAAAAGACATAGGATTATTATTGATCTGTATTCCACGACAGGTGACTCGCGATGAGGACATAGCGTGATGAAAAGGTACGTCAGATAGAAAAGCTCAGTACAAGTGTATGTTATTTTTGAAAACCGTGACTAAGTAGGTACTTTAAGTAATCACTTTGCATAAACATGAAATAGCGTGGCCTAACCTTTAAATGTTGTCTAGGAAATCGTGACTGACAATATCAAACCTATGTAGTACCTACTATCACTAAAAACAAAGATCTGATAAAAATTATATAATTCAACTCACGAACATACTGCAAGATGTTTTTAAACCATATTAACATAATATTTTATATAAAATAAAAATAACCTTAATATTCGTAGGGTAACTTATCTTGTATCGATTTAATGGATCACGGTGAGAATCTTAGAAAACTAATAATAATACTTAAGTGGCAGCTAACTACAAATAGGAACGATTTCTTCGAATTTCTTGAAATACCACTCTTTTTATAGACAACATAGCCTCATAACATCAGTATATAATCGTCGAGACTCGAGATATTATTATTTATTTAAATTGTATCGTATTTAATTTAATTATATTTTCAAAAATTACAATAAATTGTATTATGAAACTGGCCTATTTAAAATCTTTGTTTTGAAAAGTTCTCATCTCATTACGGCATAACCTTGGGAAACCTTGTGCTAGAAAAAATTGCTACTTTCAGAGTTTCATTCTCACGCTGGTCACTTCATTATTCATTGCAACACTTTGTAAGGTTCTATTTTGGCGCTAACCGGGCCCTCCCGAAAATAGTACATGAATATTAGATGTGTCCTGCTTCTATAAATATAAGTTATATCTAAATTCTAATAAGCACTTTCCATGTCATGATAAATTTGTACAAAACATTTTTTAGATGGATGATGAAAGAAAAAATACTGTTGTAATTCAAACTACATTTATTCTTATATAACACTTGTGTGTAGAGTTTTATTGATAACTATATTGTTTGGCTTAATTAATTTTGTTTAATTATGGAATTACTAGCGACTCACCTTCGCTTCGCTTCGGGTTTGTCCCTAGACAAAAACAAATTTACCCCAAGGGTATCGTACATTTTTCCAGGATGATATATAGACTATAGCTTTCTTTAGTTAACGCGTTATCTAATGCAAAAAGAATTTTTCAAAATGGATTAATAGTTCCTGAGATTAGCGCGTTCAACCAAGCAAACAAACAAACTCTTCAGCTTTATAATATTATAGTATAGATGTAAAAAGTTTGCTGAGTAGATATAGTATGCTCTTTAAAACTCGTAGTTACATTATTTCATCTACAATACGAAACAGAATAAGCGTATAATATAAAAATTATCTCCGTTGTACATTTTATACTTTAGCTAAAGCAGGGACAGCTTCCGAATACGGATAGTTACACGGGCGACCTCTTTTGGAAATAGGTCACAGTGTCACTCTATTCAGGTTTGCTGTGTCTGCGGATCGATCTAGAGATTTGTTTGACGATCTCCTTTCAGATAACGGTATCTGCGAATTAAAATAATTAAAAGTTCTCATAAAAGTACTTTGAGTAAATATAGAATGAATACATCACTGTGGGCGTATCAAGTGTCTCAGTTAAAACATTTTTGTATTTTCTATACTTTCAAATGCAATTTTTTAGAATTTTTACTGTAATATAGAAATAGTAACTTCTGTTTATCTATAGACATGGTTAATATTTAATATATCCAACTATTTCTGTACAAGAGTTCAACCAGTTTGTAAACAAATCGCATCCAACCCGAATGTTGGAGCAATCTTCATAACTTTTGGCCTTAGCCGCGTCAACTCTTATGCTCTTGGTTCCTAATGACCCCTCTCAACGCAATCCCGCTTATAATGGCAGTTTGAGTAAATAAAGTTTTATGACAAGCAGCCTTAGTTAACGTTAAGATTAGGAAAGTTCCTGTCATGAAAATGATTCCCTAATGTTTTACTTCAATTACACAATTACCTATTTGTCTTATGGCTAATAACTTTTTTAATCCATCCGTTCATCCATCCAATCTTTATCTGCTTCCTCTGTATATACACATATAATGTTGGAGACAGTTCGTCGTCTAGGTGCTTTTTTGGCCAAATGACCGATTTCCTGAAAGAGTCTTTAAACCATAATTAATCATTTTTAAATGTCAATTCTGTTGATATAAAATACAAATTTTACTTTAAAAAAGCTGAAAAATCTATTTTATCTATACATGTATAAATAAATCTTACAAATAAAACTTTGTTTCTAAAATAAAGGAAAAATCTCCACTGTAAAGTACTACAACAATTATTGGTGGTTTGAATAAATAAGCACAAGACGACAAGTTGCTAAAACAAAAAAAATTACAACTATTAAAACGTTTAAATATGATTATTTAAAAAAATGTATGTTAATTTTTTTTCACATTAAATTTTTTAAAACAAAGTTAACTCAAAAAGTGTCATAAATAACATATGTAAATACATTTTAATGCATATTTTAAACTGTTTATATAATAAAGTACTAATTTCTAGCAACATTGTAGTGTATGCAGTAGTTTTCTGTAAAGCTGTATAAGCTTTTCTATATTTCGCTACATCACTCCATTTAGGTTCAATGCAAAATGAAAAAACTCTATAGTGCTATGTAACAAAAAGTACTAAATTTCGGAATAGATATCAAACAATGCCGTCTTCAATAGTTGTTAGCGAGCGGAAATTACGGCCCGCTGCGATTGGATGTTCGGGGCCGCTTCAATGTAACAACGCGATTTCGGGATTGGATCACTCAATAGTTTTGATTGCTTTCATGTAATGTTTCACGTTTATATCTTTATTTTTACTATCATATCAGGTTTAGCTCTATTATTAGAAATATTAAGAAATTACACACTAAAAATATCTTCAAATGTTTTACTTATATGGCAATGATATAGTAGGTACCCATGCTATTGACATGTTTGCGCTTTATTTAGGCGCAAAACTAAGTAACTTTTGCAAGAGACTTGTATCCTATGGGAATCGCCTGATGTATTGGGTTAAAAATAGGTTACGTCACTCTACGCCTCACAATCTGGTTCCCAGCAAAAATCACATCGATCTGTCGCTGTATTAAAGAAGGACAAAAAACATAAACACTTAGGCATTAATACATTATACATACAATTATTAAATAATAAGAAAACCTCAATTTGTTTAATGACTCAATTAATAGCATAGAATAATATATTACTTGCAATCATTAACTTTTACAGCCAGTCTTTATAGCGGGTCAATGTGAGTTAGCGATGGGCGATTATTACTAAAACTAATCGAATTAGTCGATTGTTCAGTTTAGTCGATAACTATCGATGTTATTCGATAGTTATCGAAAACGGCTTAAGGCGGGTGATAACGACTGACATGGTTTCCGTGTTAACTTTAACTACTAATTTGTAGCGCAGCGCACCTATAAAACAATCTACGCAACACCATCCTGCACCCCGAGGCCCGAACGCACTGCCCCGCGCGGCATTTCTTAGTTCACCGCACGCACATGCAATGTGCGTTGTGCGTACAGTTAGTAGTTAGTCGATTGTTATTCGAATAATCATGGTGAGGAACTACTAAATCGACAATCGAATGCGCATTAGCACAATTTTCGATTCAGTCGATTGTTTTTTTTACAACAATCGCCCATCGCTAATGTGAGTTATTATTATTAGAATTGAGTTTCCGTAATACATAGATATTAAGATTATTCCATATCGAAGTCAGTGGGTCAACGAGGTGTACTACTATTAATATTGACAGTTATACGATATTCTGTATAATTTCCATCGGCTGTAATTATAATTATCTCAGTGTTGTCATAAGAATTTCTTACGGTATTTATAAATTAATGTTCTTCACTTAGACATTTTCAAATATTCTTGAAGTTATACTACTTTTGGCACGTTTGGAAAAAAATATGAGTAAAATTTTTACGTGGCGCGCACACACCGACAGCCAAAAAACGACATGATGAAGTTAGCTGCATTCCTTTTACAAACAGAGAGTTGTGACATACGGGATGAATTCTTTAGCTATTTTGGTTCTGTTACGCCAAAGAAGTATTACGTACGTACGTACATAAGTACACACACACGTTTTGTTTTATTTTAAAATTATTGATACAAATTAGTAGTATATTTTAACTATCAACTGAATTTTAATTTCATAAGCGCTTTTCATAATTAAATACTATGTATGTATAACTAACCTTAATAATGTTTTATTGCAGGTACGGAAATGGAACGGATACGTCCAACTTCAGTAGACGTAAGCCCTTGTTAAGGTTTATGAATGCTAATGGCACTTAAAAGGAAATCATGAAACCGTTTATCGTCCAGCAGGCATCGAGGAATAATTTGATAATAAATGCTAATAAATACTCGTATGTGATTGTGAATATGCCCATTCATAAACACTTAGCGCGACTTACTTCGTATTGTTATAAATTGCGCTAATAAATAAACTACTAAAGTAAACAATTCATTGAAACTTAATATTAGTACCATACATTAGATACCTATTTATTATACTATAGAAAATATCAATTTTTGCTTTATTCTCGTTAAATAAATAAATAATAATAATATGTTAGGACATTAACACACAACACCATCTAGTTCCATGGTAAGTTACGAGGCTTGTGTTATGGATACCTGATAGTTGATACATTACACATATATAACTTTTAAATACATGATACATATTATAAATATAAACAGGCAACACCTATGACTAGAGTGTCACTACAAACTGAGCTAAATGTTTCGTCAATATTTATATAACATACTAGCGACTCACCCTCGCTCCGCTTGGGTTCGTCTATTCTTACGTTTACACGTTTAGTATAGATTTCTCAGAGATAAGATATTTTCCCGCGGTAAAAAGTATCCCTATATGTTGACCCGGATAACCAGCTATGACCATACCAAATTTCATCAAAATCCCTTCAGTAGTTTTTCTGTGACGCGGTAACAGACATACAGACAGACACAACAGACAGAAAATACTAAAAACTATAGATTCGGCCTCTGTATCGATAATAAGGTCTATTTCAATAAGATTTTTCAAAAAATATTTAATGTACAGATTCGGCTTAGTTATAATTTTATTATATGTATAGATATATTTACTAGCATCTACAGAGATAGCTACAGTAAATGTAAACAAGTGTGAGGCAAATGAGGGCAAAGTATCGAACCAACTATCGGATCCGGCATTCCAACCAACCTTTATCCTGTCCCTGCCGAGTTTTTAATTACGCGGAGATTGCGGCCGCCCGCGCTATTATGTTTACTGTGTTTAAACAGGTTTTTTTCCCCTTGCCTCTCTACGAGATTAATCATACCAGTTATAACTGATATTGTTGCTAACTAATTAAGAGCTCTGTATTACGTTTGCGAGATATTGTCGTATCGTTTTTAATCATTGCCCCCTTTCCGTATTAATAACTAGCGAGTTACCCTTTCTCGCTCGGGTGTATAACAGTAGCCTATGTGTCACTTCAGGTCATAGTCTAGCGTGTGTTAAACGTGTATTAAACGTTCCAACCGGTCCTGCCGTATCAGCGTGAAGGATAAACAAACATACACTGATACATACAAACTTGTAACAACAATAAATGACTATTGTTTGTTCGAGCTTTTAAATAAAGCTCTTATCTTGTTACGTTTTCGACGAATGGTCAATTTTAATATGTTTTTACTTTATTTAATTCAATTAACCAACTTGCTAACATTTAACGCTTTATATTAAACTGGCACTCACTCTCGCTCCGCTCGGGTTCATCCCTAGTTACGTTTGAACGTTTAGTATAGATTTCTCAGAGATGAGATATTTTCCCGCAGTAAAAAGTATCCTATATGTTGTCCCGGATAACTAGCTATCATCATACCAAACATCAAAATCTGTCCAGTGGTTTTCTCGTGATGCGGTCATAGACAGACAGATAGACAAAAATTCTAAAAACTATAGAATCGGTCTCTGTATCGATAATAATGCTCATTTCAATAAGATTTTCCAAAAAATATTTAATGTACGGATTCGACTCAGAATTTTATTATAGGTATGTATAAGACGATGGTACTTTATTATATGTATAGACAATGTTACGAAATGCGATAATCCCCACTAGTGATGATACTCGTATGAACTACAAACTTATAGTATTTTATCCTGTATCACAAGTAAACGCTTAATAACTCGTAACATTATAACAGCAACCATGTCAATATTCATTTATGTCATTGTCTCTCGACCAGTGGATTTAATTTGGTCTCGTTGACACTTTGATGCCAATTTGCACACGGTCAGATATGTTACACTATACCGGTTTGTAATGGATATTCATTTTAAATAGTTAATGTTTGTTCGTATTCGCTTTGTAGATCTTATTTGTTCTGGCTTAAATTATTATTGATTAATAGCTTTTGTCTCCAAACGACGTTAATTGACGTAAATTTTTTGTTTTAATAGATTTTTTTATCCACTCTCCAAAGCGGGGCGTTCGCTGGTGTTTTTATAAGTATCTTGTCCGTGCACTCCATGATGTACATGCTATCCTTTTAAGTCGTCTAGGTTTCCAGCAAAATGGACTATGCGTTGTATATCGATAATAATTATATATCTATTTTAACCCGCTGGTACATCAGCATAGAGATAGATTTCTTAAACACTGCACATATGCGCACGCATTTTTAATAAACAATTATTCTCACCAATAGAACGTGCTCCTTGAGATGACAAAATATTATCCTTCCGACCCCACAGCATCCCAATATGAGTGAAGCGAAGGAGTAAATCAATAAAACTTATGTCACTTCATGCCACCTAGTCGTCACGTATCCGTCACGTCTCCGTGACTCGAATACTAAGCTTTACGCCAATAAAATGTGAGTTTTAGGGAAATGTGAAACTAACTCATCTGATACATTGTTATTTGATTCGCACCACTTGATCCTGTATTCTGTTTGCGCGATACGGAAGGCGCATAAATTGTGCAGAAAAATTTTTTGGATTCCTTAAATATCTTTTTGCCTTTGAACAAAGAACCGGAAAAAACACGTGTTTTTCATTCCAAGCGCATTCATTCATGTCTCGTTGTTGTGATATGAGATATGTTGTACCGCTTTTTATTAAGCCTTCACTGAATTGTAATCAACGCGTCAAAGCTTTTAAATAATATAAGTTTACTGATCTCCACTCTGTTATGAAAATATGATTTAAAACAAAGTACCTATATGTTTTTTAAACGTACATATACTTTCATAAAATGTCAATCTTAATCCAAAAACTTAAATTCCTTTTATTATATAATTTATTGTACGCAGTGTCGAATGCACACTTATAATATCTCTAAAAGATAATAAATACGAATAGAAAAATGTAAACATCTTTTTATCTTAATTTTATGCGCGAAACAGTAGTCATGCAGGAAGATACTAAACCATTTAGCATACTAACGATTTTATTAACTATAGGAAGCCGGAACTGACGTTTAGTGCCATTTCACTTGCAAATCGTACGTACTCTACCTACTGAGCATTCACGCTTCATAACTTTCATTCTCATTACAGTGAACGGTGGCCGATTCTTGCACGAACAAATTACAGACGCACATATCAAATCAGAGAGTCCAACTCAGATTAAATCTTGGTTCATGGATTCGTATTAAATGTTTCGCGATTGCGATGCACTGGAAATTTTTCCAATCTTAAAGTTTATTGATATTGAATTGCAAAGAAAGTTTAAGTTATTTATATTATAATTATCAATTTTTTAACAATAAAATTTTTTTATGACAAGAGTTTGTCGCTTATAAGGAAATTGTTGTAACTGAGTTGAGTGCGTTTACAGCGAAGAAAGTAAGTGCAGTTAATATATTCTAATTTTATAAGAGTATTCAACATTTCAAATGAAATTTCACAAAGAAAGAGACAATTCGAAGTAAGATATTCCCCTTTACTTTCAAATATAACGAAGTGAGAATATGTGGAGATTGGGTAATAAAATAACTTCAACGTTCTTCACGTTATTGGCGCCGTGGAAGTGATAGTAGAATCAAGCAAAAGTCGTGTCCTAGGCCAAAATATGCATCAAAATATTGGCCAGATTATTTTTCGTATTATAATTAATTAATGCGATCTTACAAACTGAATAATTTAGCTTTGATAATATTTGCTAATAAAGTTGTTATTTTACGTTATGTTGCAGCCACTTTAAATCTTTTAAACTTCTTTTTATATTTTTGTTAATGATTATAAATAAACCCTTGGATTTGACATGCACTGACACTGTGGTACTGTATCAGACTGTCTGTTATCTAAGATAGATAGATTCAAGATTCGATCCTTGTATGATCTAGTAAAAATTCTTTTTACTGCCGAAATTATTAAATTTTGGTAATTTAATACTAAATATCAATATGATGTATTTGCATGCATTATAACTCTTTAATTTACATACATTGAAAACGTGTACAAAAGGAATTATAGACTACAGTTAAATTAATATCAAGAGCCTTTCCCACATTTAATTTTAATTGGCATATGATTGGATTGCTATCTTTCAATAATACAATTTTGGTATAACCCACGCAGTACTAATAATAATTAAGCCGAACGGACGAATTCCTTGTTAGGGTCGATATGCCCCGAGCAATCAAAATTCTTGAACTTACTTAAGTGCCGGACATCGCCTATACGGATAGTTGGCATTTATTGTTCAATAGAAAGGGGTACTCCTTTTGTTTTAAGATTGAACTATTCTATTGAATGAATCCATTTATGTTTGAACCTATATGCTTACTATAAGGTTTAATAAAACATTACATAGATTATAATGTACTAAAATATCGAGTAAACTGATTATTTTCTAACTATTTTCATTCTATCCGTCGCTCTGAATGTGTGATGCGGATGGGAAGAACAAATCAACAAATACACATTCGTCTTTACAGTACCTTTTTAACGACGCTTAAATTTCTTTTATTTGAGATATATAACATTATAATGAATATATAAATAAAAAAGAATTTGACCCAAAGCATGTTGACGTCGGTAATATTAAAGACCGTATGAAGGTTAAGTTTTAACTTTTAATTTTATAACATAACCGAGTTTTAAATATTTAATACGATTATTCACAGTAATTATATCAAGCGCATAAAACTATTAAATAAACATTTTACACTTTTAAAATTGACTTCACGTAATATTCTTGTTGAAACGTCGTTTGCATTTTAAACTGCAACGCTTTCACCCATCTGACATACTACTAAACATGAAGTAAGTAAAAATATGTTTGTTCATTCGTATTGATTGCATTACATAAGCCACATTTACTGTTGCATACGATTCTTAATCGATAAATAATAAGATTTTTTTCTCAGTTAACAAACGATCTCTTGGCTAATACAAGAAAAGTTATATTTGAATCGAACAGAGTAATTAATGTATTCACCACTAACAAAACTAGACCTATTTATTTTTACATTAAACTAAAATTTAAATTAAAAATATTCCTTAAATAATAGATTAAAAATCTTGAAAAAATGCTAATTGTAATTAGTTTCATAATTATCAAAAATGAACATCGTAGTTATTTCTTATCAGATTAATATTATACTGTATGCGAATGTGTTTGAGTGTGTATGTGTTTCTGTTTGTAACCTGATTTAATATAGGTATAGGCTTTTTGTTAACATACCACGTAGACATATTGAAGTATTGTACTTACGTAAAAAAAATATGTATAAAAATTAATATTTTTATTTTTTTAATTTAAACTTACGTATATTATTATGTACCATTTTTCCATCAGTATTTGACTGCACTATTTTGCCCAATATTTAAAAATGCTATTTCTTATTTCCTAGAAGAGGTTTCTGTAATAGATAAGTCTATGTATGCCCTCATAAGCTCTTATTGCATTAATGGAAAATTTACATAAATAACATTGCATAAGTTACGTAACTTACGTGGTTTGTATTTCTATTTGCATTAGGAATATACAACGAGATTATTCCTAGGTTCGGATATTGTCCAAAGTCCTCGTTGGACCAACGTAGTATAATCAATTACGAAAAGCCATTAATTTGCTGGTTTAATCCTAAATGCGGAATACAACTGAATACATAATACAATCTACTGTCGTGAATTAATTTTGCAAATAAAACGCAATTACCTTGATTATTCAATAAATGATTTCGTAATCGATACGTGACGACATTATCTATTCTAAACACGTTACTGTTATTATTACGCACATCTTCATTAACATCGTTATTTCCTTTTTAATTTTTCTTTTCAACAAATCTATGTGTTACTTTACTTTACTTTATTATTATTTTTTTAATTTTATCACTTTATTTTTACTTTACTTTATTTACGCGAATAGTTGACATTTTACATAAAACTTCAGATTTTTTCGCGCATTTATTTTGCGGACTTGTAAAAAGTATATGACCTAGCTTTTAACCGAGTCAATAATATCAGAGTTATGTTTTTACACATGTATTGAACGTATACGTTCATTGAAATTTGTTAATAGGTACATACATGAGAACCAATGCCAATGTACGTCCGTAATCCGCGATTTCACAAATGATTTCCCTTTGAAGGCTGAAACTCGGCATAAACCTATTTTGCACATCAGCTGCACGTTAGCGCTATAATATCTGCGTCATGGTCGGTTTATATGATAGGTATTTGCTTTTGTAAAGTATTGCTAATTATGTATATTATAATGGTAAACTCAAAATTCCTAACTTTTTTCACTCCTTTAGTTGTTTAATTTCAATAAATCCTTTCTTTGAAGTTACCTAAGTCCTGTGTCATTATAGTAACAGACTCAAAATTTTTGCCCCTTAGATCCTGCGGCTTCGTCTGGGTGTTGATGAGTTTGTCTGCAACTGCCTGTTTAAATTATACAGGTGGATTTTTGAGACGGGACAGTAAGGGCAGGTGCCTTAACTGCTATAGTTACAGGAAAATGTTCCTAGGAGACCATCCACAACTTTTTGAGATATTCTGAACTGCATTCACAGATTTGGAAAAAAATGTACAGTCAGCGAAAGAAATGCTAAAATACCAAAAAATTTTTTTATATCAATCGATCCTATTTCACGTAGGGATCAAAAGACTCTATGGGACCATATAAGATATGAGTACTAGAAATGACAGAAATCGCCAAAAATTTTCCCATACATTTTGTACGGAAAAACGATTAATCAACTCGAAATATTCTTTGTTGCCAAACGGTCCTATTTCTTACAGTGATCAAAAGACTCTTTGAGGTCTACGGTACAATAAGTCACGGATTTACACGAAGACGTTTTATGAAGCAGGCATAAGATAAATTTTTCAGTTTTTGTTAAGCCGGTCTCGTGGCATACTGTACCTAAAATCAAAAGTACCTACTTAGGTAGAATAGAGTCTTTTGATCTCTACATGAAATAGGATCGATCAACATAAAAATATTTTTTTTTTTTTGGTATTTTAGCATTTTTTTCGCTGATAGTACATTTTTTTCAAAATTTATGAATTCAGTTTAGAATATCTCAAAAAGTAATGGATGGCCTCCTAGGAACGTTTTCCTGTAACTATAGCAGTTAAGGTACCCGCCCTTACTGTCCCGTCTCAAAAATCCACCCTGTATATCTATATACATATGTATTAGTTGAGATTTATCTCTTAATTATTTTAACCTAACACCTTGTGTGAATTTATTTCTGTCTCACATAACGCGGTGTCATTGCAATTAATCGCCTACAGAAGGGTAATGTTATGTAGACAATAACGTCATATTCCATGTTAAATAATTCTTTTTGTACAACAAATTGCAATTGACAAAATAATAAATTCTATTGCATAGTATTGAAAGTTAACTATCATAGGATAGGTACCTAATATGATACCTAGTATGCTTGTTGGTCGTATAAAGACTAGCAGAGATATTCTTAATTTTGTAATTACAACAACCAACCCATTAACGAATAAATAAAAAAGTGTTCACATAGATAAATTATCTATAAACTATCCCTTTCTAAGAAATTTTCTTTCAACGCATCATATTATAATATGTTAACGGTTTTACTTCATTATTTTTTATTTCACATATCATGTTATAATAATAATAATAATGTCCTCCTGACCGATTCCGGCCACGGCGGCCAATCTCATTGAGACTAGCCAACTGCGCAGGAGATATTATAGTGCACAAATGTACGCGCAGACACAAGTGCACTCTCTATTCCTGTCACTCTCATACTCCGGTGGGACGACTACTCGACACGACCGGTGAGAGTTAAGGCGCAGGACCGACGGCTTTACGTGCTCTCCGAGGCACGGGGGTGAAACACCGCCAACTTCCCAACTCCGGGCTGTCACTGAGTCTTACTAAACAGAAAGACTCAATAACTAAACTTGACCCGACCCGGGACTCGAACCCAGGACCTCAGGATGTGCAGCTGTACATGCTAGCCACTACACCACCGAGGCAGTTCATGTTATAATATCATTATATATATTATATATAGTATATAGGCATTAACGTTCATTTATTCTACCATTGTTAACCTCAAATACATTTTATAACATATAGCACAATACTTGATTTATGGTCCCAATACGGTGACGCATTTGCACCGACACCCCATGCGATGTATTACTCGCCTCGTAATTAAATTCAGGGGGGACGATGCGAATCGCGGTGATGAAATGTCCGGGACTGCAACGTTCGAGGCCGTCTAGTGCAATAGGTAAATGTACTAGACATTATTGCGGTATAAATCCCTGAGAGGAATGTCTGCTAATGCTTAAGGTCAATGGTAGTTGGGTCAGGAATATGGGATGAGGGGAAGTGCTTTTAAGCATAGTGGTCTTTTAATTAGTTATATTTAGTTTTATAATTGTGCATTATAATTTTAATATGGTTAATTTTATAATAAAAAAGATGAGACAACATTTCATTGTTTAAAACCTAGTACATATAGTAGTACCTTGAATACATAAAAATATTTTATCTCTTACCAATGTATGTATGTACGTACACTTTTTTACTTTTACTTCACCGCGCCGGTCGGTACATATGTCGAAATAATTCTATGACTTTAATTGATTAGATTCAGTTTCTTTTTACATATTTGTTCCAGTGGTTGTGGGTTCCAGTGGATAGAGAGTATATACACATTAACTAGGTTACTGGCTATTGAAAAATAGATGAAGCATCTAGCTGGCTTGCATAAAACAAGGAAAAAAAGGCGACCTCGCTTTAAAGTGTAATGACGCCATTCATTTGATGTGAAGTTACTTTTATAAAGTTGGCAGAGTTACTGAAAGTTGCGATAGTAGTAATTTGAGAGGCGTTAACGTTCGTTTTTATAAGATTTTTATCTAAAGCAAAGTACGAAGCTTAGCGTTAATTAGTTTTGTGCAATCTGAAGTCAACAAGAAAAATATTACTATTTTTACACAGTTAACAAGATAAACACTATTTAAAATAGCTCATAAATATTGTATAACTAGAGTAAATTAATTAGAATCCTAAGATTTCGTAATCGAAGGAAATAAAATAAATTTCTGCCTATATAGCTGTTTTTCGCTATCAACTACATAGTCTGCTAATATAATACCTACTATAAAGAAATGCAATAACAATTCCTTAGTTTGTAACAAGCTCTGTTTCGCGGATGTTAACAGAAGAACTAGAAGAATAGTGCAACACCCTGAGCAAGTTCGTTGTCCATGAGTCTATTCACTGAGCTCAAACCGACCGCACGCTGTGGCCTGATAAAGTTGTCACCGTTGTTGGAGTTGACACCTTGCTATCTGTGTCACGACTCACGAGCGATGGGCGGAAAATCTGTGTCATAGCAGAAAAAATGTACGCTCCGTTTACTATTGAGACATATTATCCTATTGTTCTTATACGGTATACATAAAGTTGTCGACTTGCTGATCGTCACTTTACAGCTTGATTTCCTATACGTCACGAATTCGTAGCTTCATTTCCTGTACAGATTTGACCGCAACTGCGGTGTGATAGTTATCATCGTTTACCATAATTTGTAGTGTATACCTCTCATGGGTGTTGTGGTGAATAATGAATCATAGTATACGTTAATAATTTCGATCTGTTGCAACTAACAATGAATAGAGAGATTTTATAGTTACCATTTTATTATTCTAACACTAGCGACTTATACTAGCTTCGCACGGGTGCGTCCTTAATCTGGAATAATTGGTTTAGGAACTCATGGAGGACAAACATACGAATATTCATTTTTATTATATAGATGACTTATTCTCGCTTCGCTCGGGTGCGTCCCTAGGTACATGTACTGTGCACATAGCGTTGCTACAGTTTAATAGGAAGTTCTTTTTCAGAGGAATAATTCTGTAATACATTGTTTTCATATAACTTTATAAGTTTACGAGGCGCACGCCAATAAAGCTCCCAGTTGGCATAATTTTTTCCGACATCTTCAACAATCATCATTCAAGTCATATTTCAGCCAATTTACACAAAACCTAAACGAATTGTACATCTAAACTTTCCTCATAAATCACCTCATCTATTGGTGAAAATCGTATGAAAATCCGTTCGATAGTTTTTGAGTTTATCGCATTCAGACAGACAGACAGACGCGGTGGGGGACATAATATGCAGTGATTACCTAATAAGATAATCATATTTTTATCCTTATCCAATATTTTATGTGAACAAACTTTAAATAAAATAATTATAGATGAATTTTTGACTGTTTGTTTTTACGCGAAAATGTTCGCTGAGATCATACCATTCATACAATGTTGACTCAAGATGAATATGACGTGAACATGAAATAATAACTCTTGCAAAGTTTTTTTATTATCAAACTGTTGAACATGCTATATTCAGTTCGAATTTTCTTAAAGATTGCTACTTAAAGACGAGATCGCTCGTAAAGATTTTGTATATTTTAGAGTACTTAGTCTCTTAACGGCATTACTCTTATAAAAGAATAGAATCAAAAAGCCGGTTAGACGTCAAATGCCATGTCAACATTTGTAAACGATCATTGTTTCATATTTCACATAGAGCTAATTTACTTTATTTCAGCATATCACATTGTACTCGTATAGCAGTCAATTTCTCAAAAGAAACATTTTTTCTATTAAAATTCAAGTTTCACTCAAGTTATATTGGAAGTAAGCTTTGCTCTGTAGCACAAAAGCAAAACATTTACTTACACATAACAAACTTTGTACGTGCTTTGTAATAACTTCGTACAGCAGTGTGCGAGTAGCGGCTGCATACTCGTACATGTAGTATGTAGTAAGCAAATTTTATCTCCTATTCATCGTGATCTCGAGCAGTACACTGGGCAGAGAGATAAAGTTGGCGACGCTTATTGACGTTGACATTATTGTCAGTACACGCGATACGTTATTACGAGAGCGTTCGGAATATTTATACCATGACCTACGTCTAAGGTCGAACAGGTTTATTTAACTTTTAAAGTTTGTTTTATTTCTATCATGTTTCCACTTGAAATGTTTTAAGCGTAGTTAAATACAAAACTTCCTTCTTTAAAGATATTGTAAGCTTACGTTAAACCGCGTGTCCCCTTTCGCTCGGACTGACACTAAAATATAGCTCCTCCACCACATTTTCCTGCAACTCGAATCACAAATGAATAGAATATCCTTTCTGTTCGTTCCGCCCTCCGAGTCTCAATGGCGTCGCGCTTACAAAACGCGCTGAAGTTTCTGAAGCCTCACTGTTATGAGTCCCTTTATAAACTTGTATAAAGCTCCATAAATAAAGTAAATGCTTTTAAGTTATTTATATTTTAATAAAGGTGATCTGTATTATGTTTAAAGGACAAAGATTATAACTAGCAAAGCTCTATATAGTTATTTAAATAAAGCGTTGTATTATATTGTGAATGCCAGCTAGACTTGGAATAAACTTCTATTTAGAAACGTTTATAAAAAGAAACCAAGAGAGAGCTCGTGTACCTTGTTTACTAAATACCATTGCGTTCACGTATAACATTTTGTTTTATATAGACAATTCAGTAGCGATGGAGTAGGTACTCATCCACAAATAGAATGAGACGACCTAGATATATTTTGCTTAAATAAATTTTAGTTTTCGTTTTAATTTTTCCTTTTTAAATTCTTTTTGGTAAAGATTGTATGAACCAACAATGTAAATAAATAAATAATAATAATAAATATGTTGGGACATTAACACACAACACTATTTAGTTCCATGTTTAGCAGCGGGGCTTGTGTTATGGATATCAGATAGTTGATACACTACACATATATAACTTTAAATACATACATATTATAAATATAAACACCCATGACTGGAGTACAAACATTCGTGCTCATCACACAAATGAATGCCCCCAGCGGTACTCGAACCTGCGACCGCTGGCACAGCAAGTAGTGTCACTACAAACTGAACCAAACGTGTCGTCAAACGCGTCATGTCAACATAGTAAATGAAATAATCAAAAATTTTAAAAGATTTATTATCTCAAATCTTAAATTATCTTTTATAATTAATTCTATTTTGTAATAACTTTCCGGACCAATATTTTCCCTGCGCCGCCTTTTAGTCAATGACTATTACGTACGTTTACGTGATTCAAGATATCCCATTTGTGATTTAACCGCTTATGCCGTAGGGGTCAGACGAGGTCGTACGAGGAATCCCAACAGTTAGCCTGTACTTATAAAATCATTTAGTTGTGGCTGACCAGAAAATGTATGCTTTCTTTTTAATATTAAAAACATTCAGAATATTTCATATCATGGCTTCATATAAAAACCAAGTAGGTATTGAATTAAAGAGTCATAAATCAATATTAAATTCGGTACATTGCGGAGCACGTTACTTGACCCCGCTACAATGTGACCTTCTGGAATAAAGTCAATTACCTCAGTGTGAAATATGAAACAATGATCGTTTACAAGGCTTGACATGGCATTTGACGTCTGACCCGACTTTTGATAACTTTTTTAAACGTACATATACAGACGTCTACTATTACATACGAGGTACTTTTTATGTATGTGCACAATTTTATTGAGATACTTTTGTTTAACCAAGATAATGTTCATGATGTTCGCGTTGCATTTGATATTATAGATAAACCACTAACCGCTTTGGAGATTTTCAGCTCATTGTGGTTTTAATCAGCTTATTTCGGGTATGTCATTGTATCCCAATTAGGCTGAAACAAAACCAATATTAATAGAACTAATGATACTGTTAATATCTACGTTATATGTATATAGTCTCTAGTGGGCTCTAGTCCATTCCGTTTTTAATTTAGTTTCACCAACTTCAGAATTTCAGGGAGGTAACTTTTCATTACTAATAATATAGCTGAGCCAGACGAAAGAAATAAAACTTCTCCTAACTTTTACCTTCGCCTAGATAGTTTCAATCGTCATATAATATATGATTTAAGATCGTCCTCGTACGTAGACGTATTTTAGAATTTGGAGGTAAAAATGCTCATATTTATGGCTAACTGAAAATATTAGATAATTTAAGTGGTTAAATATAGATACATTATTTGTCCAATTATTTAATTTAGCTCTAACATGCTAAAATGTCAGCTTTCTAAATACGTCTTTGCTCGGTTCATGTTTGAACATGTTTAATATTATCTCTCATACAGATTGCATCCCGGACGTCGGTGTGACTGTGAACCCCTAGCTCAGCTCAAATGAAACAATTATGTGATTCATCAATTTAAACTTTAAAACTTTCGTCATACTCTTTGTTCTCTTTGTGTCATTGTTGGGACGCCATTTTAAAGTAATTTATATTTCTTCATTTATTGTTTGCTTTCAAAATAGTTGTACTGTATTAATATACTCCTAGTGCTATTAAAATATAGTTTAAACTTTTTTCATTAGTAATTAAAATAAAATATTACTCGAACACGTCCATTCATCAATTTTTTTTTATGGATGTGGAAGAAAGAGAGGATTTTAAATGGAGGTATTTCACCTGTTGGAACAGACTACAAATAAAATGGGTGTTTATAGTATTATCTATTACATTATCTTTTAATCTGGTCTGTTAAACTATGTAGCTAAAATTATATTATTGAATATTAGAAAATTTTATGTATAACTATGTGATGTAATCAAAAAATAGTCTAAAAGTTAGGAACCTTTTAGTTCAGATAAAACTAACATACCTGTTTTTGTTTTAATAAAATAAAAGCTTCTACAATAACTTGTTATAGTAGATAAATCAAGGTTTAAATTAGAGTTTATTTATGAAATCAAACTATATAATATATTCTGTGTAGTGTCTATAGGCTGTCAATACAGGCTCAATACTTTACCAATTCTAATCTCATTCTTTATTTGCATGGTTAATGCGAATTCTCATTTAATAAAATCTGTCGAAAAAGCTCTGTTCTTATGATCTCGTTGGGAAATATGATATTAATGGCTTGCTATTCAATTTATTAAGAAATGGATAGTACAGTTTTCATTATTATTTTACTTTTGACATTATCACTCGTTAGTCGTTATATAAAATGAGAGAAATATATTGTGCATATTTCCATAGTAATTATTTTGTAAAACAAAATATTTTATAAATTAAGTGTGAGAATTTTTATATAAAATTTTATGGTATTTAGGAGATATGTGATACGACAAAATGACAACATGTGTCCAGGCAATATCATTAGGTAAGTTGTTGAAGAGTATACCAATAGCGAACTTTCCGATCGTCATCGAATAGCGGTCCGCAACGTTTCTCGTCGCTTTAACATTGATACAAGTATATGACCTTAAAAATAAGTTCCGCTAGATTTTCTCTTTGTCAATGGTAGAATATCTCATCTTAAATTAACAGGTAAATCGGAAGACAAGCTTCAACTTGAAACTTGCCTTTAATTTTAAATAAAACTTTCTTTTACGAGTACATGGGTGGGCAGTCTGCCATTACCATGATTGCAGTAAAGCAGTCAAAACGTTGGTAACCTAAAATCAAAATAGATCCGCGGGAAAAATCCGAAAAGATAATTTTACGCGAATGTTTGACATTTTATTTAAAATGTGAAATATTCGCGTAAATCTAAGAAAGTATTATCTTTAATTGACCATTATACATCCTAATTAAATTTCTAATAAAACTTTTCATTTAATTGTTTACATACATAAATTATCGTATTAAGGAGCCTCATGCGTAAAACCGGTTGTAATCGTGATTTAGACGTCCGACGCACACGTCGGGTCATCGCGCTCTGACTCATAGGGTGTGTTCGAGCAAACCTGCGCCAGTGCAGTGAAACCGGTACTCGGACTTACGATCTATATTAAATTCCGTAAGGTGTTTTAAATTAATAAAGTATTAACTGTAGTGATTATTTTCCTAAAGCCTCTGTAAAAAACTTAGGCGTCGAGTAACATTTCACTAGTTCATCTTGTTCATTAGTTATATATGTATACTAGCGGGTCACCCTCACTTCGCTCGGGTTTGCCTCTAAAAAATAAAAACAAATGTATCCCACGGAAACCGTACATTTTTCCGGGATAAAAATCTGATGTATGAGCTATATTATCGTAAAGTTTCATTAAAACCCAATCAATAGTTTTCGCGTGAAAGAGTAACAAACATCCATACATCTATACATCCAGACATCCATACATCCATACATCCTCACAAACTTTCGAATTTATAATATTAATAGGAAATATGATATAATTTACAAACGGAATATAATTAACATTAACGTAATTGGTGAAATTGATTCAATTCTTTGTAATTATTCGAGAAATCTTCGCTACACTTGGGTGTTTTCCTAGGTGCCTAATAGTAAACCTATGTATTCCAGATCATAGTTAAATTATATCCAAATCTATCCAGCCTCTTCAGCGTGAAGAAGTAACAAATATACATACACATAAACTTTCGCATTTATAGTAGTAATCCGAAGAACATGTATACCCGTGAATAAACAGCGTCTTCTTTATCTCTACAATAGAAAATATTTTACATAGCGCGAGTAGATTAAATAAACTATGTGAAACAAAACTATGGCAATGTGCGGTGTTGCAAATAAAAGCAAATGTAGGCATCGTGTTGTACGCACGTTTGAAATATGCTTGGCTCCGCTATTCAACCGCGATCCGATACAAATTGTTGAGGCACATCAGCCGAAACGTTCCAAATGTATGCCATTGTTGCAGTACAGACCACCAGTAACCCAAAAAAGCGTTAAATTCGTAACAATTTGCAAATTTAAAAGCTTATAAATCGCTACAGATAATAATAAAAATAAAAGTTACGTTTTATATTAAGATTATGTTTTTAATTGAGATAAAAAGGAAACGTTTGAAAAAAGTTTTTAGTTAAATGAATTTTTACTTATTAGACCCTACTTTTTAGGTTAAGTAGAAATTCGTCATTACCAGTATTAGTAAATCTCTTTTTATAATTTAGTACGGCTTATTGGCTAAATAAATTTCGCAAAAAGAATAGAATAGTATACCTACTCGTATTTTATTAAATCACATAAGCCTATTGTGTGTGAATATTTTTCCAAAATATTGTATGAAACATCGAAGGTGGTAAAATTTGGCATCGCATTTATTTACCTCTTTATTGAAGTCATATTAAAAGCCATTACAAATCCCTTCTTCTTTGTACCCGCGTCACCTGCGCCCCAACTTATAGCCGCACTAGTAATTGACAAGCAGACGAGGGTGCGATCTAATACGATATATTACTTATATCAGAAAATAACTTACGGTACATCCGCATATGGGAGAATAGACGTGGAAGTTTAAAATAGTAATTAATGTGTACCCGTCGTCTTAACTCTCTAAAATCAGGTTTCGCTCAAGCTTTATAGTGTGTTCTTTGCGAGTAATTGATTTTACCTAAATCACGTAGAACGAAATAACCACTATGGAGATAAAATGGGGGAAACCATAGTACTTTATATTTGACTAACAATGAAGAAATACCTTGTTTAGTTAAAGTTTATCGTAAAATGTTTGTTGATATAACAATGTAGAAAATGTTTGTAATAAACTTTATACTTTACCTAATACACTCACTCTTATAAACTGCTTAAAAATAATAATATTTTATATCGTGGATATTGTGTTATATTTATTACAATGTACAGGAAGTGGTAGCCCAGTGGTAACGCGCTTGCTTGGGAAACCGAGTGAAGCGAATTCAAATTCCGGGTCTCACACCTCTGATATTTTCATGTGCGAATCATTTTCAACATGATTACCACTTGTCTTAACGGTGAAGGAAAACATCGTGAGGAAACCTGCATGTCTGAGAGAACTTAGCAAGTTTTCGAAAGACATGTGAAGTCCGCCAAACCGCACATGGCCAGCGTGGTGGACTATGGACTGATACTCCCTCGTACTGAAGGGAGGCCCGTGCCCAGCAGTGGGACGTTAAAAAAAGGCTGAATGCATGTACAGGTAATACGATACAATTAGTTATTTCTGTACAACCATCATCATACTAGTAATTTGGTACAAACATAAATCTAATAGATATTTCTGGTTTGCTGCAATTTGGTTCATAAATACTTCCCACCTGTCTGCTTCTTTTCGAAACCTATTATTATAATGAAATGAACTACACCTGTCATTATGTGGAGGCCAAACTTTGCAACTAAGTCTAAAATTCTAAATCTGTTGTCTTTTACAGGCTAGCTGATCTTTCTTGACGAGCTTTCAGTGAGAACAGATTTAGAATTTTGTCTTACTAATATAATTTTGGAAACAAAACAGTTATAAAACTACACATATGTATTAGAAGTAGGTACCTACGGTAGAGGTGGTGATGATACTGATGGATGTACACAACATCATTGCACCGTTGTGTTTTAAACTCGTTTATATAAAACTTTTTTTAACTTTTTTATATTTTTAGTATTTGCTAAATTAATAATACATAAATTTATTTTTATTAAATTAATACGTGATATACATTTAAGCTATTCCATATTTTCATCATCATGATTTCAGTCAATAGCAGCCAAATACGATACACGATTTACAGATTGAAATTTAAAAGCAATGACCTAGATTTTCAATTAAGTTT